>OX352774.1:155456103-156198935 GCA_947095535.1 Poecilobothrus nobilitatus | reverse complement strand
AGTGATAAAGTACAGATAAAGATAAAGTACAGTGACTGGAGATCCGAATCCGGTTTAGATTCTTCCTTAGTTGACGTCTGCTTACGATCTGCAGTAATTTCGTTTTCATTTGGCAGTAAAAATTGAACCTTTTTAGTTGGCAATTTAGAAGTATTTGAAGAACATTTTTCAATTGAAGAAGGATTAGTTGCAGATGGTAATTGATCTAGAGTATCAGAGCTCAAAGATATCGAAGTAGATATTTGGTGCGGAAATTTGTGGAACTTTTATTATTGATAGTGTCAGTTTAGGTGAAGATAAATTGGTATTATTAGCACTGCAGTGAAGTATTACTATTCATTATATAAACAATTGTTTACGAAGCTTGATTTTGAAGCAGTTTCAGGAATATCTCTGTTAAAAAACGTGGCAGGTGAATCTTGAATTGAATAATCTTGATAGTTTCAGAATATAAGCCAGCCTGAGTTACATATTTTGAATTTTCAACTGTATTGTAGTTTATTGGTTTAAAAATAAACGTATTCTGATCTGCACTATAGTTGAAAGCTTCATCAGTCTAAGTCCAAATACCTTTTGAGTTCTGACTTAGATACATTTGGTTGTATCTAAATTTATTAAAAGATGTATCAAGACTAGCATCTAGTTTCGTACCCATATTTGAAATTTCTTTTCTTAATGAACCTATCTGCTCATTAAATTTCTCTGCAACGTCAGTAGTAGTGTCGATAAATTTTGAATTAAAAAGTTTTTACAGTTGTGAGTTAATAGATGACTTTAACTCATTAGTTAGTTATTTGATAGATTCATTGGTAGAATTTAATGCAGAGATAAACTCATCTTTATTGAACACTGCGTTCTGTTTCGAATGATCATTCTGCTTTAGTGACGTTCTCAAGGTAGTATTGAGGGCTTCATAATTTTTAGCCATTTCATTAAATGACGCGGAGTTGTATTTTATTGTGTCATTACATCTTGCTGCAAGTCCTGCTGCAAATTTACTCATATTTAATGTTATTGAACGAAGATTTGACTTCATCCAAAAACATATTAATGCTGGAATGATAATCCAAGCATTCGTCACATACAAAGTATTGAGCCAGAAATGCAGAATACCACACTCTGGGAGATTTTAAACAAACTTCGTGGAAGCGCTTCTTACAAAAACTCCTGTATGTAACAGTTTCGGTTTTTGCGTCATAAACCGTGCTGCTTGAATTATTGCATTTAACCGAATTCATTTTTGATTATATAAATAGTATTTACTTTAAATTAAAAAGATGAATATTTAATTTTACAAAAGCACTGTTTACAAGTTTACAAAAATGAATTCAACACAGTTTTTTTCTTCATTTTTTTTATTTTTATTATCAAATAGTTAGAATATTAAAATGTATTATTAATATTATTATTTTAAATTTAAATAACAAATTAAAAATTAAAAATAAAATTAATAATAAATTTAGCACGTCTACTTAGTTAAGCGGCTGAAATACGATTGTATATACATATAATTGATTGAATAAAGTTTTTAGTCACTTTTCAATAATCGCTTTTTATTTTAACATGATAGCAGAGCGTGGTTATTAAATAAATAAATCTTTTGTTAACGTTAGCAAAAAAATCGTTTACTGTGTGTTTCGATTTATAAATTCAATTTTTTTGGTAAAGTACTACGTGTGTATTAAAACAAAAAAAAACATTTAACTTTATTAATTTTAATATAACGTACAAATAAAAAAAAAACGGTTAACAATGTCTAAAGATTTTGACGCGGAAAAATTAAAGGGAGCCGAAAACTTCCATACCTGGTCGTTCGCAATTGAGAATTCGCGTATAAGGGTTATGAAAGTTGTTTAACGGATCCGGTTACAGAAACTAAGGCAGAAAAGCTGGCTGCGTGCAAAGCGCTTTTATCGCTTAGTGTCGAATTTCATATCTTTGTACATATACGTCAGTGTACATCGGCGTTTGAAATTTGGAAAACGTTAAAAAGGTTATATGAAGATAAGGGACTTTCTCGTAAAATTGGACCACTGAGAAACCTTATATCTACTAGATTGGAAAATTGTGAAGGAATGCAATATTATGTGGATAAAATTATGTATTACTCCAACAAATTGGTTGGAATTGGTTTTAAGATATAATAGATAGGGGCTATTTTATTGGCTGGTTTAGATGATAGCTATAAACCATTCATTATGAGAATAGAAGCTTCAGATTCTAAAATAAGTTCTGACAACATTATCTCAAAGCTTCTGGACTCAAATGAAAATGTAGGAAAAGGGGGAGAAGCTTTTATTGGAAAGAAGAAAAATTTTTATAAGAACCAATTTCGTAAAAGAAAATGTTATAATTGTGGTTTAGAAGATCATTTAAGTGCGTCCTGTGAAAAGCCTAAACGAAGGAAAGGACCAAATATCAAAAATGGCAATGCTTTTACCACATTATTAACTTCAAACAAGAAAAATAATAATAGTGAATGGTATATAGATTTCGGAGCTTCAAACCATATGACTCCAAATTTGAAAATCTTGGAAAATGTAAGAAATGCAAACGTTAAGTCAATTTTAAGTGCTAATAACTCAAATGGGAAATCTAAAACTCGAACTAAACGAAACTGATATTAAAATCGATAATATTTTGCATGTTCCAGATTTAGTTGGTAACTTATTATCTATAAATAAAATTGTTGAAAAAGGTAATTCGAATTTATTCAATAAAAATGGTTGCGAAATAAAAAATGCTATAGGTGAGATTATGGCATCGGCATTTAGGCTATGTGAATTTCCAAAACTTATTAAAAATGCGGTTTAGTTAAAGGTAATGTTGACGATACCGAAATTAAAAACTGCCAAATTTGTGCAGAAGATAAATAAAGTCTCATTCCATTTAAAAACGTTGGAAAAAGAGCAACCGAATTACAAAATGGTGTTGCCGAGCGAAGAATCGTTCAATTATAGAGAAGACAAAATGTATGCTTTTTGATGCTAATTTGCCAAAATTTTATTGGGCTGAAGCCACAAACATGGCTACTTTCTTAATAAATAAAAGTGTTAACCTAAATGATCAGATATCAAATATTTTATAGTAAAGAAGTTGACTTATCTAACATTAAAATTTTTGATAGTTCGGTGATGGTACACATTCCAAAAGAAAGACGTAAAAAATGGGACAAGAAATCAGAAAAAAAAGTTTTCGTTTACCTTTATCTGTTGGTTTGAGTTATCAATTATATTATGATTATTTTGGTCTACGGTCATGAGATGATTTTCAATGTTTGTTTCATCGTCATTGTCCATTGATGCAAAAAGCCAATTAAGTATATTCCCTCCTAAGTTAATGAGATCCGTTTTTTGTCTATAAGGAATTAGTGTTTTTATTTTATTTTTTATTCTATTTATTGTGTTATCTATTATATTATTATAGTTATTTAAATGTATCATATTAAATGTTGACTCTATTGTATTAACTAAATTTAATATATCGTTTGGGTGGATTTTATGTAGGATTATGTCGAATTTGTCCACTATTTGAACGTTACTTACTTTTATTTCGGCATACCCTAATTCAGTTTCTATTTTTTCGATTTTCATTGTTTGGTAGGATGCTGCCGGTATTAGTAGAAAGAGTATCCACAGTGCTATTGTCTTCACGCTTATTTGAGTAGTCTGCAAATTTAAATGGACGTTTAATGTTAGTTTCGTGAACATTACTTAAGTTATATTTTCTAAATTTAGGTTCTTCCTTATGCCGTAGCGATTTATAATTTTTTATGCAGCCAATTTTTCTCTTTTCGTTGTAATCTTCTCTATTACAGTTTCTTTTATTAATAATATTTTGTTTTAAGTTTTTCAGTCTTTCGTACACTTTTATGTGGTCTACTTCTTTATTTTGAACAAGTAGTGGGCTTGTTTTAATAGAAGAGTGGTAAGTATTATTGTAAATTTCTACGGCTTTAAGAATTTGTAATTTGATTGGTAGTTTTTCTGGCAGATTTAAAGATCTAATTTTCTTCGTTATAGTACCGTTAAGTCGTTCAATGCCGGCATTACCTGTATGGCTGTTAAGTTTTGTAACGTGGTATTCTATACCTTCTTTCTCACAAAAATCTTTTATGTATTTTGAAGTAAATTCATTGTCGAAAACTAGTTTTTAATTTAACCCTTAATGCTTATAAATTGTCTTATTTTTGCTAATAATGTAAAGTGGCTTCTACCTTCCAAATATAGGGAAATAGCGTGTTTAGAAAATTTGTCAATTGAGTTTAAGAAGTTATGCTTACTATTTGTGTAGATATCGATATGAATTATTTCATTTATCGTTTTAGGAGTTTCGGTTATGTGGAATGTTTTTTGGATTGGATTTCTGTCATATTTTGCTCCTGTACAGATATCACAATTATTCAAAATTTCTTGTATAGTGATTTTAGGTTTGGGATTATAAATTTTATTTTTAAGATTTTGGTAAGTTGATATTATCCCAGAATGCCCCGATTCCTTTTTATGAAATAAAGATATTTGTTTTTTGAAGTCATCTATATTGATAATATCTCTTGCAAAGTAACTACATTTAACGAATTTTACTAAATTTCTGTTTGGATATAAATTTATTAATTTTAATTGAAATTTATTGTAGTCTCTATCATTTAACTGACTATAAATACCTACTTTTCCTTTTGTTATTTGATTGCTAAAATTATTTGTATCTTCATTTAGATCATTTCTGTCAATAAATATTCTCTTTTTATTAAAAATTTCTTCACAATCCGTGTGTTTTTTCTCAACAAGAATTATTTGCACTTTAAATCTGTTAACAACAGTCTCTAATATTGGAATATGATCGTTCAGTTCTTCTTTTTGTGAATGAATCGTTTGCATATCCAATGATTCTGGTTGTGAATGATTTGAATTCATATTTAAGGTTTCTAATCCCACATTTGTTCTATTAATACTTATATTTTCAGTATTGTTTTTGGGAGAAAAATTTTTTTTATCTGTTACACACTCTCCCTCCCTAGATTTATTGGTCTCAAATAAATTAATTTCATTTGTGATGGAGTCAATTCGACTTAAAAATTCGGCTACCTTGTTTTCTTTTCCTTTTATATAATCCATTTTAATATTATACTCACTCAGTTGAATTAACCATCTTTGCAGTCTAGGGTTTATATCTTTATCTGAATGTTTAGCATAAAGCCATTTAATTGGCTTGTGGTCCGTCTGCAAGTCAAATTCTCTACCGAATAAATAAGGACGACAATATTTAGTTCCCCAAACTATCGCTAATAATTCTTTTCCGATTATTGGGTACCTTTTTTATGCTCGTTAAGTGTCCTTGAAGCATAAGCAACTGGGTGGCCTTCTTGTGTAAGAAGGGCTTCAATTGCTAGGTTATTTGCGTCTGTTACAAGGTTAAACTTTTCATGAAAATCCGGATATCTGAGAATTGGATGGTTCATAATTATTTCTTTTAGTTGTTCAAATGATGTTATGTAACTAGGGTCATTTATATTAATTTTCATATCTTTCTTTAAGTATTTAATTATAGGACTAGCAATTTTTGCATAATCTCTCACAAATTTCCTATAATAGTCAGTAATACCTAAGAAAGATTTAATTTGCTTTTGGTTGGTAGGTAGTTTTAAATTTTGAATTGTTTTGATTTTAGCAGGGTTTGGTTTTAAATTAATTTAATACTGTTTAAATGTTCTTCTAAAGAAGTGCTAAAAATAAGAATATCATCCAAGTAGACGACACATATTTTATTAATATATTCTCGCAGCACCAAGTTCATTAATCTTTGAAAGGTTGATGGGGCATTTTTAAGTCCAAATGGCATTCTTAAGAATTCATAAAGTCCAAAAGGTGTTGAAAATGCTGTTTTTTCACTGTCTGACTCCTTCATTGATATTTGGTGAAAGCCCTTTGCAAGATCTAATGTTGAAAAATATTGGGCTTTCTCTAATATATCCAATATGCTTACAATATTAGGGATAGGGAACTTGTCATCTACAGTGTTTTCGTTAAGTTTCCTGTAATCGATGACAATTCTCCATTTTTTTAAATCGGAGTTATCCGTCTTTTTTGGAACAATCCACAATGGACTATTGTACGGAGAGATACTTTCTTTCATAATACCTTGTTCAAGCATTTCATGAATTTGTTTCTCTATTTCTTTTTCATGGATTTGAGGGTATCTATAAATTTTGGAATAAATAGGTCTGTTTATTTTAATTTGTATTCCATGTTTTATTTCTGTAGTTGAAGTCAATTTATCTGCCTCTTTAAAGAATATTTGTTGATTTGCTTTTAATAAATTTACTATTTTTGTTTTCTCTTCTAAATTTAAATGGTCTAAACTTATCTTATTAATAAAACTATTGTCTAAAGATTCTATTGAACATATTTCACTAACAATGAAAGGGTAATAATTTTCTTCAAACGGAATTTTATTATTATTAATATTTATATATTTATATTCTAGATATATATTTGCTTTAAATGGTACTAAAAAATTTTGTCCCATTATAGCATCATAATTCTTACTTTTAAAATTAATTACTTTCAAGTTAACGGTCTCTAAAAGTTTAAATTCTTTGTGTATGGGTGTAATTATTTTATTAACAACTTTATTTGTGCCGTTAATGGGAGAATAGTATACTGGTTTATTCAATTTTTCCTCAGCAAAATTTTTTTGAATATTTGGTTTTATAATACTAGTAGAGGATCCAGTATCAATTAGGTATTTAATTTTTTTAAAGCCTAAGGTTATAATTATGATTGGAAGTTTAGGTACCGAGACTTTTAATGAAAATTTACGTCTGTATCTTGGTTTAGATTACAAACTTCCATAGGTTCGCAGTTAAATTTTCTTGTTTGTGAGAAGTTTTGCTCTGTTGTGTTAAAATTTTGATTTCTCTGATTATAGTTAGTTTCATAATATTTAGTTTTTAGTTTACTAAATTTGGTTTGTGAACTAGTATTATCTTTTGAATTGTAAAATTTATAATTATTATAATTCTTATTAGTAAAATTATTATCCTTATAACTATTATCGCTAATTTTATTTCTATTAAAATTTTTGTTTTTATTATATATTTTGTTATACGAATTCAAATTTTTATTTTGTATTTTTCTACTTTCCTTATCAATAGCGTCTGTATTATCTAATAATTTTAGTTTATCAAATTTATTATAGGCTTCAATAAGTGTACCATTCTCAGAAATATTGCTCCTTAAGAAATCATGTACTTTACTACTTACTATATCAACTAAATATTTATCCGTATTTTTAGGGTGATAAATAGATGGCTTATTTTCATCGAATTCATGTAACTCATT
Organism: Poecilobothrus nobilitatus; assembly: GCA_947095535.1. Taxonomy (NCBI): domain Eukaryota; kingdom Metazoa; phylum Arthropoda; class Insecta; order Diptera; family Dolichopodidae; genus Poecilobothrus; species Poecilobothrus nobilitatus. The sequence goes on along the minus strand of OX352774.1, from coordinate 156,191,595 downwards.
GAACTTATAATTAATTTCTTTAATACTAGTAAAAAGTTCTCTTAATGTACTTACTCTTAATGCTCTGCATTTATTAAGTAGATCTGTATAATCATATCTTGCCCGGAAGAGCAGCTTCAGCTCTTGTTTTACATCATTCCAATTGTTTTGATTAGAGATTTCCAAACGTTGTATACACCTTTTTGCTATACCTTGTATTTTTTCATTAGTGATTATGCTTATTCCATAATCTCTTAATCCTAGTGTGTTTGGACAAAGTTGAAAAGCTCTCTGTATACTAAGCTGTATATTCATCCTTTCCATTAAATATTCTTAACTTATTTAATTAGAAATTGATCGGGTGTTAAGGAAAAATTACCGGAGTTACTCTGTTGTTGTTGTGCTGGTTGTTCTTGTTGCTGTTGTTGAGTAATCATTTGTTGTTGTTAATAATTAAAACTGTTTTTTTTTTTTTATTAACTTAAATGTTTTGAGTTTATTATAAAATTTTTATTTTTATAATACCACTTTTTAAAAAAAAAATTTTATTTTAATTTTTTTTAAATTTATATAAACGCTTCTTAATTCAATCTTGGATTAAATTTTTCCCGACTGCGCCAGTTATATATTTTATTATATTGTTGAATATGTTCTTCGGAACAATTAAAAACGATACACACAATTTTGTGGTTGGTCTTAAGACTGATTTTTTATTTAATTCTTTTACTTATTTATATTAAAATTTACATATTATACTTATTGCCAACATAAGCATTTCGTAACATAAAACAATAACATTACTTAATACTAATTTTCGAAATGCTTATGGATTTGTTTTTATTAAAATTTTATTAAAATGCTAAGTTGCATTTCCTGTTGTTGATTAATTTATTTATCAAGAGGTGAATGAGTTTTAAGTACTTTTATATTAATCAAGGTTAATTGATTCAAAGTTCAAAAACATTTACAAACTTTGAATATATAACTCGCGTTTAGTAACGCTGATTGGGCTTCGGATGCTGACAAAAGAAAATCATGTTCAGGCTTAGTGGTCAAAATGTGTGGTGCTGCAATAAGCTGGTCTAGCAAAAAACAATCAATTGTAGCCTTATCCAGTACTGAAGCTGAATATATTGCATTATCATCTACGATGGATACAGGCCACGTACCAAGCACATTGACATCAGATTTCATCATATACGTGAACAAATATCAAATGGAAATACATATAAAAGTTAAATTTCTGTCGACAAGGCAAATGACCGCTGACGCTTTAGCAAAAGCAGTATCAAAGGAAAAACAATTATTTTGTGCAACTATTTAATTGTTTGTGCTCATTAATACCACAATTAAATTTTATTAAGCCGGTTGGCTAATAATGCTGATCATCAAATTTATTAAATTAACCTATATTTTTTTATTACAAATATTAAAGCTTTTTTAGTTCATATTATCATATTATTTTTATCAACAGTGGATTAAAAACTCATACTGATTTTATATTCAATTTAATATATTTTTTTTGCTTACACCAAAATAAAAAAAAAAGAAGGAAAACATAAGAAAAACCGAAAGCAAAGAAGAGGTGAAGACTGTTGACTCAAATAGCAACTTAAACAACAACTTAGTCATCACAAAAGAAGACTTCAAGGTAGATGAAATGTACATAATGTTAATAATAATTTTTAAAATTTTTGTATTTTTTATATAAAATTCATGTAGATCAAATTAAAAGAAAATATAATAGTACTTCTATAGTCTAAATGTATGTTGACCAAATATGGATCAAATTATAGTAAAAAAAAAAAAAATAAACTAATTAAAAATTTTTTTTTGTTCTGCTTAAATTTTTTTTGTTCTAAAATTTCTAAAGTAAAATAAGTTTTTGTTCTGTTTAAATTTTAAATTTTTTGTTTGGTTAAAATTTTTTTATACACAATTAAGTAAAGTTATTAAATAAAATAAAATTCTACTTTAAATTGCATAATATTACAATATTATGACACTATTAATTGTATATAAATATAATTGATTGAATAAAGTTTTTAGTAATTTTTCAATAATCGCTTTTTATTTTAACAGACTATATCTAAATTATTAATTTCCTGAATAGTTACCTCTAATTCACAGAATTTGTTTTTAAACTACATATGTTTAAGTATAGAATTTTTAAATGATCATTCTTTAAATCTTTTATAAGTTCCATCATCTACCAATCATATACTTCTGCCAAGACTCTCTTATTTTCTGCAAATGCTCTCTGTACTTATTATTAATATGACTTCCATATGTTTTAAGATCTTTTGAAACATCTTTGACAGTAATTCCTATATTTTCATGATATTTATCGTACAATTTACGTAATTCTTCATAATCAGTCGGCATTCCTTTCTAATTGATAAGAACTATAACATTAGTTTTTATTATACCATCATAACATATATCATCTTGATCATGGAAAAGTGGCAGATATAGTATTAATGTATATTTTTGTAGGCGGTTGAATGAGTCAACGTGAAAACGTTTTTAGTTGTTCTTTCTATGCTACATGGAATATTTTTGTATTGTTCCTTGCCACTCCAATGAGGAGTATTGGACAGCCACTAAGTCATTTATTATTCATATTTGGCTAAGCTTCAGTTTCGTGGATCATTAATTTCACCAAGCGTTGATTACTCGACTGTAGTTATTATAAGACGTTTCTTTTATTTCTAATTATGCAATATTACATTGTGTATAAGAAATTAAATATATTATTTTATAATTAACAGTAATTTAATTAAAAGAAAATAAAAACAAAAAAAAATTTTTTTTTTTATATATAAAACTACATGTAAAAGTAAAATAAATCTACATATTAAATAAAATATATAATGTATACTAAAAAACAAACAAATTAAGTAATACAACATAAAAACAATTAATTTTTAATTTCTGAAATTTCATATGTGCCTCTTTAGTGAAAACTATTACTAACTAGATTTAAACTTATCTATGTTTTTGCAATCTTTAATGTATTTAGGTAATTTGTTATAAAATTTTATTGCACTATTTTTAAGAATTTTATATTTGGTGGACGTTCTAGCTATTTGGCACATTCAATTTAAATCTATTCCTTGTGTTATAATTGTGTATTTCTTTTCGTATATTTAGCATCCAATTTGATTTTAATTGTTTGTTCATTATTTTTGAATATATTTACATTTTTACAAAATAGATTAACTTTTTTTGTGATACATCTCATATTCATCTTAAATAATTTTTTAGTGCTTTATTCATTATTGTACCTATTTGCTTTAGATGAAAACTTGAACAATGATTCCAACTTGTAAAGTTGTCTCTTATCTTTGATAAAATATAGCCATTATACATAAGTTTAGCCACCTTTTTAGTTGTACCACCTGATCTTCTTATTGTGATTATTATTGTGAGTATACTGTTTTTTATTTTTTTGACGCGATTGTCCCATTTAAGAGTTTCGTCAATTGTGACTCCCAAATATTTTATATTTTGTGCTCTGCTAAGAGGAATATTGTTAACTTTTATGTTAATTTCCTCACAGATTTTTAGACTGAATCTGAATATTATATAATTAGTTTTTTTTTGTGTTCATAATAAGTTCATTAAGATCCAATCAATTACTGTAAGCCTTTATGTCATTATTTAATACACTTACTAATTCCCTTAGTGTGTTTGTTTTGGCAACAATATTATTGTTATCAATATTATATTTAGAAGAAATGTTACAATTTGAGATGTTCATGATGTATAGTAGATATAAAAGTTCTAAATAGTGAGCCTTCTGATACACCAATTTTTATAGGAAGTTTATCACTTAGTATACTGTTGATTCTAGTACATTGTGTTCTGTTTGTTAAATAATTCTTTACTTGATTTTCGGCTACTCCTCTTATTCCCATATCCTCAATGACGTTTACAAGTTTTTCCACGTCGAACCACCACGTCGAACGCTTTAGTTAACTCTACAAATACAGCCCCTACAAATTTTCCTTCATCAAGTGCTTCATATATTTGATCCAATGTTGTGCTTATAGCTGCCTCTGTTCCACTATTTTCTATAAAATCATACTGATTATTATCAAATCCCATATTTTAATTTGTAAAGGTTCTTATTCTTATATTTATTATTTTTTCAAAAATTTTACTTATCAAATTAAGTAATGATATTAGTCTGCAATTTCCACAATCAGTTTTCGAACCACTTTTGTAAATAGGTGTTATTATAGTATCTTTTAGGCAATTTGGAAATATACCCATCAAAAGACTCTTGTTTACCATGTTTGTTAATGACCTTGTTATTTCAAGGATCATTGCTGTTAAATCTTTAACCGTGACCGTCTTTTTTTGCTTTCCTTATTAACTCTACAGTTAATTTTTTGGATCTTATGTATTTAATTTTATTGATTATACTTTTGATTTGCATGTTGTATAGTATCGTTGTATAGTATCGTTGTATTTATCGATTGTTTGTTTCTAGTTTTTCTGGTAAATCTTTTAGTACTTATTTCTTTAGATGTTTGTAAAATTTTTTGTACATCAATTTAATCCACATTTTCTTCTTGAACTTTATAGTTGTATTACTATTTTCAAACAAGTTAATATTAACGTCTGCAAAAATTGTTAATTTCGACAATTGCTCTACTTGTTTTTCCATGGGTTCTATAAACAGGTTGTCGTTTTCGTTTGGTGCTTTGTAGAACGTGCCAATTTTGATTTTTGTTGTTGAGTAGTACCTCAATAATGGGAAAGTTGTATAATTCATTTTGCAAAATTATATTAAAATTTATATTAAAATGTATATCATTCTTTTTATATATAGCTGTACCACCCCTCTGTTTATGTTTCGGCAATTGAAAATAACTTAAAAATTTTTTTGTATTTTTTTACCATACAGCCAATTATACTTTTTGACCCATATTTTTTTTTTTTTTTGGTAATAACTGTATTAATTTTTTTGAAAGCCTCATCATTATAGATATGTTAACTGGTAGTTATCGTATGAATATAAAAAGTGAAATGCTTTAAATGAAATATTTATCGTTTTTGACGATTTATGTTTGCTAGATGAAAAAGAAGTGATTCATTATAATTATAGAAAAAACTTTTCAAATCTCAATAATAGTAATAGTAAAAAAAATTTTTTTATGATAAAAATAAAAATTTTAATTCCCAAAATTTTAATCATGATAGAATAAGTAAAGGTTTTAAGAATAGTTATCAAAATCAATATCCAAATTTTAATAGACAAAATCAAAATTTCAGTAATAAAAATCAAAATTTCAGTAATCAAAATCAAAATTTTAGTAATCAAAATCAAAGATATAATTCTTACCAATTTAATAAAAATCAGATTCAAGATCGTTCCATGAGAACATATAATTCTAGACCAAAACAATATCGCACAAATAATAATCCAGACATAGAACCAATGGAATTCGCCATTGATAATGTCGAAATGAGTGACGTAAATTTTATAAAAGAGCCTCGGGTAAAGAACTCCCCATAATTAGTTTGACCATCGAAAACAAAAAAATTAATTGTTTAATTGATACTGGTTCTCAAACTAGTATAATTAAACCAAACATTTTAAATAATTACGAACTAATTAATTTAGAAAAACCTCTTTTTACTATTAATGGCATTTCAAAAGTATTGAAAAAAATTATAACTCCTATACCCAAAGAATTTCGTAAAGATGGAACTTTATCTTGGAAAATTATGGAACTGCCAAAGCGTAATTATGACGCTATTATAGGCTTAAATTTTCTAGAACCCCTTAAAGCAAAAATCGACATTGGAAACAAAAAAATTGAAATAAATAATTCAAATATATTACAAAAAGGAAGATAAATACTTTATTATTAATGAAATATGTAACCTTGAAAATAGTAATATCGATCAATTAAGTCTTGATCACTTAAATAGCGACGAAAAATACCATCTTTTAAAAATTCTTAAACAATATAAAAATTTATTTTTGAAAGAGGGGGATCGGCTCTCTTCAACTCATGAAGTTGCCCATGAAATTATAACAACAACTAGTAACCCTATATACTCTAAAATATACCGGTACCCAAGGGTACATGAAAATGAAATTGAGCGTCAAATTAAAAAGATGTTGGAATAAAACGTCATCCAACATAGTAGTTCTCCCTATAACAGCCCTTTGTGGATTGTTCCAAAAAACTTGGACAATTCCGGTAAGAAAAAGTGGCGTATTGTTATAGACTATAGGAAGCTGAACGTTGTCACAATCAGTGACAAGTTTCCGATTCCTAATATTGACGGAATATTAGATAAACTTTGTAAATCCCAATATTTCTCAACTCTCGATTTGGCCAAGGGATTTCACCAAATTCCGGTTAAATTCGAAGACAGAAATAAGACCGCTTTTTCTACACCATTCGGTCACTTTTAATATTTGAGGATGCCATTTGGTCTCAAAAATGCGCCCTCAACATTTCAAAGATTAATGAATTTTGTTTTAAAAGATTTAATAAACAAAATTTGTGTGGTCTATTTAGATGATATTCTCATCTTTAGTACCTCTTTAGAAAAACATATAAATAACATAAAAAAGGTTTTCAACCGACTAAAAAATGCGTCATATCTTAACACCACAAGGTGTAAAACCCAATCCGAACAAAATATCTGCTATTCAAGAATTGAAATTGCCAACGACAGTTAAACAGATTAAAAGATTTCTAGGAATGACTGGCTACTATAGAAAATTCATAAAGGATTACGCAAAGATTGCATATCCACTAACATATCTAAAGAAAAACGTGAAATAAACTTGAATGATCCGAATTACATAACAGCCTATGAAAAACTTAAAGACATTATAACGAACCACCCTGTTTTAAAATATCCGGATTTTAACAAAAGATTTAAATTAATAACAGATGCAAGTAATTTTTCTCTTGGAGCAGTTCTTACTCAGGATGGTCATCCAATATCTTCGCTTCTAGAACTTTGAATGACCACGAGAAAAATTATTTAACTATAGAGAAAGAACTTTTAGGAATTGTATGGGGTACAAAATATTTTCGACCCTATCTATTTGGAAAAGAGTTTGACGTACAAACAGACCATCAGCCTATCAAGCGGCTTCACGCCAAGTATACGGGTAAGGACATAAACCCTAGGCTACAAAGATGGCTCATCTCTTTAGGTGAATACGACATGAAAATAGATTATATAAAAGGAAAAGACAATAACATCGCGGATTTTTTGAGCCGTATAAATACAGAAACAAAAGAAATAAATTCACTTTAAAATCCAGAATTAATTGACACTTTAGAAACTTATAATTTAGACTTCTCAGACTTATATATAGGAGGAGCTTTTTTAAAGCTTTTGGTCCTCCTAAAAGTATGCAAAAAAAAACTATTTGCATACACTCGTTCAAAAAGTATGCAAAATTAGTAAAAAGGATTGTGTCTTTGATATTTTAAATTAAAAAAGCTATAGTGCTGAATGTTTTAAATTAGGATAAAAATATGAAAAGTTTTTAAAGTTTGGTTTAAAAATTTCAAAGTTTGATTTAAATACAAAATTATTATTAGAGTTTAAACATATTTACCAAAAATCAAATTTACATTCTATTATAACAATTTGAGTTCTCCTAACCTTATGCAAAAAAATTAGAAGGATGAAGATATGAAAAGTTTTCAAAGTTTGGTTTAAAAGTTTTTAAAGTTTATTATTATTTTAAGTTTATTAATTATTCTAAATTTAACTTTGTGATTACTACATCAGTTATGTTTTAATTTGCAATTTAAAAAGCTTACGCTGTAGTGCTGAATATTTTAAATTAGGACAAAAATATGAAAAGTTTTTAAAGTTTTGTTTAAAAATTTCAAAGTTTGGTTTAAATACAAAATTATTATTAAAGTTTAAACATATTTACCAAACGTCAAATTTACATTCTATTATAACAATTTGAGTTATCCTAACCAAATGCAAAAAATTAGTAGGGTGAAGATATGAAAAGTTTTTAAAGTTTGATTTAAATACAAAATTATTATTAAAGTTTAAACATATTTACTAAAAATCAAATTTACATTCTATTATAACAATTTGAGTTCTCCTAACCTTATGCAAAAAAATTAGTAGGATGAAGATATGAAAAGTTTTCAAAGTTTGATTTAAAAGTTTTTAAAGATTATTATTATTAAAGTTTATTAATTATTCTAAATTTAACTTTGTGGTTACTACATCAGTTATATTTTAATTTGTAATTTAAAAGGCTTAAGCTATAGTGCTGAATATTCTAAATTAGGTTGAAAATGTGAAAAGTTTTTAAGGTTTGGGTTTAAAAATTTCAAAGTTTGGTTTAAATACAAAATTATTATTAACAAAGGTTAAACATATTTACCAAAAGTCAAATTTATATTCTATTATAACAATTTAAGTCCTGCTAACCTTAAGCAAAAAAATTAGTAAGGTAAAGATATGAAAAATTTTCAAAATTCATTATTATTAAAGTTTAAACTTTAATATTTACTTGAAAAAAAAGTTCGATTTGAATAGGTACATAAAGAAATCTATACAAAATAATTTTAAATGAAATGTTTTGTTATAATAAATATATTATTTATAAAATAAATAATAAAAGTTTTGTGTTAAACGGTTGAAATATAATGAAATATTATGAACTTTGAGAAGATTTATAGTTAAATTAAAATATAAATAATCAGATAAATTTGAATTTTATCTAAACTTTTACTGTCAATTTATATATTTTTCTATTTAAGAAACGTTTTTTATTTGTCTCTGGTTTTATTTAAAGTTTTCAACAGCTTAAAAACTTCGCTAAGCTAAAAATTATTGAACACACTTATGATTCGATTTTTTTTTTTTTTCGTAATAATAAAAAACAAGTTTGTTCCTGTTGGTTTAAATATATATTTTTTTTCTTTTTATTCATTTTTAAATTATATTTTTTTTATTAAAACTAAACTAACAAAAACATAATGCCCCCAAGCATATGTGTTTATTTTATCTGCGATTACATATCTTTTATTATAATGAACTTAAAGCAACTTTATTTAAATTCTGTGTATAAATTGTATGTAAATGTTATCTAAATATTTTCATTTCTCTTAAACAAACTTCATTTTTTAACAAACAATTTTTATAGTTATCTAACGTTAAACTATTGACAATATATTTTTTTATTCCTTTTGCTTTTTTAACAGTTTTATTTTCATGTGTTTGAAAAAAAATACATTTTAGATTTTAATCCTATAAATTCAGAAACTATTTTTCCATTAAATTCATCTTTAAAAAGCCCAAGAACTTTTTTATTCAATAGAGGAATATTAAATAAATTGTCAGATGGATAATCGGATGTATCAAAACGTTGTGGTATATCACTGTATATGTCAGCGTAAAAATCATCTGTCTGTATAGTGTAAATAAAACTGTCAGTGTTTGTGTAATTTAAAAAAACTTTACTGCCATATTTAGGTTTAATGTAATCATAATGAAAATCATACATAAGTATTTTAGATTGTTCTAGTACTGTAAATCCTAAATATATAGGTGTATATACATTTGTATGATTAAGCTGATAGGCTATCAAGTTTTCAGTGAATCTAGAGTGGCTATGATAATTTGGTTTTTCTATTAATGCTCGTGTACCTAAATGTCTTCCTTTACTTTCCCAAGAGGTAGCTATTTTAACATTTTTTCTTTTATCTACATTTTCCATGGTTTTACTGAAAACGGCATTATTCATTAATTTAAAATAATCTTTTTCAAAGCATTTTTAGCAACTGACCTATGTGAGTTATTTAAATCAATATATTTTTTTAACCAATTGCTTTGTGTGAATTATAGGACTCTATAAATTTTCTTAAGAATTAAACCGTTTCGAAGATACTGTTTTAAATTTCGATAATGGATTATGTATTTGTGTTTGTTTGTTAAGTCAACTAAGAGTTTGGGAATTTTACCTGTTGGTGGAACTTTGTTTTCAGCACAAAAAGGAAAATCATTGTGCAAATCATGTAAATGTTGTGGGTAATCTAAATCCACTTCTAAAACGTAACCAGTTTCCGAATCATCGGCAACTGAAAGCACATCAATATTTTCAGTAACGTCAACCCACTGAAAATCTTTATGTGGTAAATATTGGATCATTGCCCATCCATATAAATTGTTAGCGTCTTCATATACTATGTATTTGGAAGGTTCGTTTCTTTTATAAGATTCTCCCATGAATTTATTATTTGCTACTGAATGTCTAAGTGAGCACTGACTAATTCCACCACGTATCCCTTTTTTAAAGAAATTATACATATCAATATCAGTTAATAATTGTACTTTGATATCCGTGTATTTTAACGTAGCTGCCCATGACAAACCTGGGGTAGTATAAAAATTTGCAGGATCTAAAGAATAGATTTTGTAACATATTTTTCGAAAGTTTTCAAAAACATCAGTCAAAATAAGCACATCTGTTTTAAGGTAAAGTTTTAAATAGTCCCATAAGTTTTGACAATCAAACGCATTCCATACGTTAATTGCATGAAGGTAGTTTTCATCAAAACATGATGTGTTTGTCATATGATTGGTAAAAGCTTCTTGTGAAGGTAAAATTCTTTCGTCAAGTCGTTCAATGAAATTTAAATACTCATAGCGAAAAACTCCCTTTCGAGTCATAAGTTTAATTTTTTCATTATTATTGAATTCTTTTTTTATATGAAACAAATCGTTTTCATTTAAATTTTTACATAAAGAATCAAGGCTAGAAGCCATAAATCTAAAGCTATCGAGAAAACGTAAATAAAATGAATGATTTTTGATTTAAATGATTTAATTCACTACATGTTTTTGTTAACCATATGACAAATTCCTTAGCACAGTTAGCTCCAACAAACTCTTTGTAACAGCTTTGATTATCATCAAAAGAACATTTAATGTAGTAGGAAAAAGCTACTGGAACATGTTGATGAATATTTGTTATTGAAGACATCATTGGATTAGAACTGCATGTTTCAATAGGTTGTAAAATACTCTCAGCATCAGCATAAATAACAAAAGGTGTTTCTAATTGTTGTTGATAATTTTTAAACTCGAGTGTATTTTTCTCAATAGATGGAAGTTTTGTAACGACTTTATTGCACTCAATTTTATGTAAATCACGCTGTTGAAATGTATGAAAATGTTGCAAACACATATTACAAATATAAATTTCATGTATATGTTTTGTTACAGAACTGCTTATTAACCTTGATAAATTTTTAATATAAACAAAATGAAATTTATGATCCTTTTCAAATAGCAATAAATTTACATGGTATTTTTTTTCTGATTTTGTTAAATAGAATGGTCCTACAACCTCATATTTTTTATTAATAACTTCCAGTCCAAACAAATTAATACTTATTTCACTATTTAGTTCTTCAAATAAATTTAACTCGTTCAATTTAGCTGGAAATTGCATAGTGCTAAAATTAAGCTGTTGTACATCACCAAACTCTAGCTCGACTATGGGTAGAGAAATATTATTAAGTTTATATGAAGTTTATATGAAGATGTTCGTTCAGCATTTTGAATGCAAGTTTGTAAAGCTGATACTAAACACCACTTGAAACAGAAGTTGGCTTTATTTTGAATATTAACGCATGCTTTTTTGTCTTCTATGTTTTTAGGTAGTTTAATATAACTAGACACACGTATTGGTTCAAATTTATTTATATTTATTTCAATATGTAAAATCCTGATTAACGCCCAACCACTGTCTTTTTCTTTGAAGTCTTCTGCTTGTTGTTGAATAAGTTCTTTAGCCTTTTCAAAAAAATCATTAAGATCATCTGCTTGTGTAATACTAAACATTCGAGTTTGAAAAGATTTGATTGATATATTTTCAAACTCTTCTTCTGTTGGCTTTATATATTCACCAAAAAGCTCAAGATTCACTTTTATAGCGTTGTGCTTTTTTAATGATTGCATCAATAATTCAATTATATCGGTCTGAGCCTTTTCCAGAAAGTTTGATGGGTTTAGTATGCTTTCATCATCATTATCTCTAATAAATGTTTCTATTCTATTTTGAAAACATTCATCAATATGTCTAAGATTAGATCTAATTACTTCTGCTGCATTACTTTTATATTTATTTGTTCGGATGTGGTTGTTCTACAAAGTGTTAGTAACGTTTGATTTGCACTTACTGCAAAATTTTACATTTTCCAAATTTTTTTGATGTCTCTTTTTATGTCTTAATAAGCTATCGTTTCTATTAAATGATTTTTTACATATTTCACAATTATGTATTAATTGTGTTTCACATTTATGTCTTTTTAAATTGTCAGATCTTGTGAACACTTTTTCACATTTATCACATTGCAATTTAATTCTTTTCTTTTCTGAACTCATTTTTATTTTATTTTTTTTTTTTTGTTAGTGTCCTTTTCTTATATTAAAACAATATTAATTTAGTCTATAAATGATTCTAACTTAGTCTTAAATTTAGTGATTTAACACGAAAACTCAAGAAGTTAATTGTATATATATACAAATTTTTCTAATTCTATATAGATAAACCGAAACTAACTTGATTGCATAATTTGAATGTATAAGTTAAACGACTTTACCGTTTTTATTTAACATCAAAAAAAAATGAAAATTCTTTTTAAAATATAAAAAATATAGTTTTCTTTTATTAACTTTATTCTTCTACTTCTTAACTTAGAATACTACAAATTCTTATAATTTTACCAATATTTATACTTCACAAATTAGTCCAAAAATTCAAAATTAATTTCATTTCCTTATCTTACAAAGTCATAACTTAATTTCGAAATATGTTTTTCTAGTTACTTAGTTTACATTAAGATTTTATATTTCCGTATTTCGAAATCTTAAAACAAAGAAAATGAAATTATTACAAAGAAATGTTTATTTTACAAAAATCAATAATTTAAAATAATTCAATTTAATATAAATTATTACAAAGAAAAGTAATTACAGAGAAATGCTTATTTTCATAAAAATCAATATAAAATAATTTATTACAAGAATTTTTTAAAAATTACTATTTGTAGTATTTTAACGGTTAAAATTTTAAGTTCATAATAACAATATTGATATTGAACCGTAATAAAAACGAGGAAGAATACAGTTGCCTTTGTCAACTCTTAGATACCCGTACGAACCGATAGTATGTTCACAGCCTGTCACTTTGCTTACAATATTATTTTTTTAATATTTTAGTATTTTAAAATAATTTGGGTGAATTTTATAATTTCTAGAACTATGGGTTGTACATATATTCAAACTATATGTTTATATGTACATTCTTTAAAAGCAGATTCTAACCTTCCACATAACGATTATCAATCCAAAACATTTTCAAATATTCTATAGTACCATTTAATACTAAGCGGTAAATGTATATTAAATTTACTTAGTACAAAATAATAAATATAATTTTAAATATTATATTATATTATATTTAAATATTCCATTGACAGAATAATTTCTTATAAGTACAATAAAATACATATATGTATGTAAATACGGCGCTATATAATATACATATATACTCTTATCATTCATTCACTAGTGACATATACGATGTGTAAATAAACATGATATTATATAAGTATGTATATATATCAATATCATATAAATAAAAATTCTTGAAGCAACCGTTATGTTGTTTATTTATTTACATTTTTTTGTACTACGCATTATATCCTCAACAATTTCAAATTATCGAGTAAAACAAATGCAAAAAATTTGTTAGAAAATTTGAAAAAATCAAGAAATCAAGTAACACTTTCGTCAATTATAAAGTAACCCTATATTATTAAAAAAAGTTGTTAACAGAAGTAAGAGTATAATGTTGAAGCTTTAATTTTTGTGTATTACTTCAAAAAAATTTTAACAGGTGTTCAAGTTACAGGTGTTTAAAAATAGGAAATTTTCAGTTTTTGACCCCTTACAGCTCCTAAACGTGGGGTGATACAAAAAAAATGTCTGTAATGACTCATATTTATTTTCAAAGATCTAACTTCTGTGAAGTTAAGTTATTTCAAGTTTCCTACTTAAACCGTTTAGAAGATAGAAGGCTTAAAGGATTTTGCAAAATTTTAGTTTTGCGTAACGGTAAATTAAGATACCGTATGCCACAAATATATATTTATTGTATATATACTTTTAAAGCTAATAAAACTGATAATCGTTTGACGTTTTCAAAATGAAGATATACTTTATACAACTTGTGCTATAACAATTTAAATATAGAGCTTTTTTGAACCTTGGGGAGCTGTAGCTCCATAACGGGTGGGGTTACAAAAAAAAATTATTAAAAATAAAATTAATATTTTTGTGAGATCTATCAGCAGTTAAAAATTCATAGCTCTATTTAAAAAAAAATGTGGGGATCTAAAAGTTAGGTGTTCGAGAGCTACCCTAAGTTTTGGTCCAAACTCAACCAAAAAAAATAGAGAACCTACAAATTACTCCCAGAATATTTTATGTAAATTTCAAAATTCTAGCTTTCTTAGTTTTTGAGTTAGCGTGCTGACGGACGGACATGGCTCAAACGTCTTAGAATTTTTTTCTGATCCGATCCATACCTTTGAAGGTATATCTAGCTCGCTTATTTCGAGGTGTTACAAACGGAGGAGTAATTTTATTATACCCGATCCTATCGTACGGGTATAATTATGTCATAAACTATAAAATTATGCTTACTAAGGGAAATACATTTAATTTATAAAATTATTTACATTATTTTTTCAATGAGCAACATCATAACATTTGTATTGTAAACATTGTTGAGAAACATTGGTGAAGTAAATTGGTTGATAACATTTTGTTGAAGTAAATTACTTACTAAAATTATAAACATCGTTAACTTATATATATATAACACATCAGAACATAAAAGGAATATTGAGTTTTTCTAATGAATTACTACAATGTCGCATATTAATCAAGTTATTACAAAATTGAAACTATATACCAACAAAGTCATGATGTGGAAAATTGCACTTGCACTTTTCATAATAGATGTCGAAGTATTTAAGATATACACAAAATTTTTTATGTTATTTTATCATAACACTATATAAAAAAGTGAAAGGAATAATTATTTTTCAATAAAAAAAAAATATAAACATTTAAAACCTGTAAAATTAAAAAAAAAAAAAAAAAATGTATGTCTAACTTCTATATGTATTTACAAAATTAATTTGTGTAAATAATATCTAATGAATGCAACAAAGTTGCAGGATTATTCTTAATATTCTTAATAAAAGTTTTAAGTATGTTAATAACACACATATGTTTAATGAGTCAAATGAATGTGCAACAATGTGTAAATAGTCAAATCAATGCTTTTTTTTTTTATAATGTCTTTCAATGATGTTTACATTACATTTTATATTTTATTTTAATAACAACTAATTTATACATTGAAAAAGTTGCAACAGGTATTGCATAATAAATTCATAAATACTTAATATGTAATATTTGTGGTTAGATGTGTGTTCATTATAATTACAAATAAATTGATATTGGATACACAAAAAAAAAAAAAATTTAATGATATTATATCATGTTAAAAACATGAGGCACGATTTTCTCCTTCTTCTATAATATTTTACAAATGTGTATAAACTGATGTTAATTAACTTATTTCAAAAACAAAATCAGTTCATATTGAAAAAAACCACAAAAAAAAAAAAAAAAGAAAATGGTAAGATTTTCTTTTTTATTTTCTTATTCTTAAATTAATTCTATATTATTTTCTATATCTATTTACATATATATATTTATATATATATATATAATTTTGCAGGCTTTTATTGAAAACTTAATTTCGTTGAGGAAGGGTGAAAATGAACCATACCGAAACATTGATTTTTTGATAAAATGTATGAGGTGCTATCTTGGAGATTTTTAGATACGAAAAGAGGACAAACAGTAGTACTGTGTGAAGTGCAAGACCCATTGAGCAAGGAAATCACTATATTTTTCGTGCCAGAGCGATTCTCCAAAAAGGTAACAGGTCAGTCACAATTGGCTGAATTAAATAGTACTTATTTTTATTTTAAATTTACGGGACGTGACAAGGACAGATGGAATATGGCATTGTTTGACCTTATTCCTGCTGTAGATATAGATTGTCAAGAGAAATTATTAAAATAAAAATATTTATTAGTAATTTTGTTTTGTTTTTTTATTTACCCCCTATTACTACCCATAAGCATCAATGTCCTATTTCAGCAGGACCGGCTCCGACAACGGACTTCCGGAAGACCGGCTCCGACATCAGACTTCCGGAAGACCGGCTCCGGCAACGTACTTTTAGAGGACCGGTTCTAGAAACAGACTTCTGGAAGACCGATTCTGGCAACGGACTTCCGGAGGACTGTTTCTGGAAACGGACTTCCGGAGGACCGGTTCCGGTAACGG
Source organism: Poecilobothrus nobilitatus (assembly GCA_947095535.1). Classification (NCBI taxonomy): domain Eukaryota; kingdom Metazoa; phylum Arthropoda; class Insecta; order Diptera; family Dolichopodidae; genus Poecilobothrus; species Poecilobothrus nobilitatus. The sequence continues at coordinate 156,175,155 of OX352774.1, read as the reverse complement.
ACTTCCGGAAGACTGGCTCTAACAACATCCCCGGCTCTTGGGATCTAGCGCCCGAGTGCCCGAGTTATCGAACGCCCGGAGGGGCTGAGGGCCCAGGGCTGCGACGGACTTCATCGCCATGTCTCTGGGTCAACCAGACTTTAGCGTTGCAATAAATTTACATGGTATTTTTTTTCTGATTTTGTTAAATAGAATGGTCCTACAACCTCATATTTTTTATTAATAACTTCCAGTCCAAACAAATTCATACTTATTTCACTATTTAGTTCTTCAAATAAATTTAACTCGTTCAATTTAGCTGGAAATTGCATAGTTCTAAAATTAAGCTTTTGTACATCACCAAACTCTAGCTCGACTATGGGTAGAGAAATATTATTAAGTTTATATGAAGTTTATATGAAGATGTTCGTTCAGCATTTTGAATGCAAGTTTGTAAAGCTGATACTAAACACCACTTGAAACAGAAGTTGTCTTTATTTTGAATATTAACGCATGCTTTTTTGTCTTCTACGCTTTTTGGTAGTTTAATATAACTAGACACACGTATTGGTTCAAATTTATTTATATTTATTTCAATATGTAAAATCCTGATTAACGCCCAACCACTGTCTTTTTCTTTGAAGTCTTCTGCTTGTTGTTGAATAAGTTCTTTAGCCTTTTCAAAAAAATCATTAAGATCATCTGCTTGTGTAATACTAAACATTCCAGTTTGAAAAGATTTGATTGATACATTTTCAAACTCTTCTTCTGTTGGCTTTATATATTCACCAAAAAGCTCAAGATTCACTTTTATAGCGTTGTGCTTTTTTAATGATTGCATCAATAATTCAATTATATCGGTCTGAGCCTTTTCCAGAAAGTTTGATGGGTTTAGTATGCTTTCATCATCATTATCTCTAAGAAATGTTTCTATTCTATTTTGAAAACATTCATCAATATGTCTAAGATTAGATCTAATTACTTCTGCTGCATTACTTTTATATTTATTTGTTCGGATGTGGTTGTTCTACAAAGTGTTAGTAACGTTTGATTTGCACTTACTGCAAAATTTTACATTTTCCAAATTTTTTTGATGTCTCTTTTTATGTCTTAATAAGCTATCGTTTCTATTAAATGATTTTTTACATATTTCACAATTATGTTTTAATTGTGTTTCACATTTATGTCTTTTTAAATTGTCAGATCTTGTGAACACTTTTTCACATTTATCACATTGCAATTTAATTCTTTTCTTTTCTGAACTCATTTTTATTTTATTTTTTTTTTTTGTTAGTGTCCTTTTCTTATATTAAAACAATATTAATTTAGTCTATAAATGATTCTAACTTAGTCTTAAATTTAGTGATTTAACACGTAAACTCAAGAAATTAATTGTATATATATACAAATTTTTCTAATTCTATATAGATAAACCGAAACTAACTTGATTGCATAATTTGAATGTATAAGTTAAACGACTTTACCGTTTTAATTTAAAATTAATTTTTATTTGTTGTAAATTAATTGATTTACAACAAATAAACATTAAAAAAAAAAAAAATAATAACAACAATCTGCGAGAGAGAGAGAGACAGCAAGTTTTCTCCCATAGTCAAGCGGATGAGATCAGATTGTTTTTTTTGGTCTTTGAAGATCCGAAGATCTGATGGAGGAAATTTTTCCATTCTGTATAATCTTTAGGTATCCCCCACCAGATGGTTGCTGAAATCAAAAGTATAAATAAAATGCTAATGCTGTTGCTACTATTGTTTGCTATTACACTATTGGTTTATTTTAATATATTCGAGTAGTAAAGAATAAAATGAACAGCAACAACAACAGCAGCAGCAGCAGCAGGAGGACTATAGTTGATTTACAATTTGTTATTGGAAATAATAGAGAATATTTTTTAAAAGAATTTTCTATGATATCTGATGGTTCTCTTGTACCAATGCTATTTATGTTTAAAGCACCATATTCATTTGAAGAATTAAATTTTGATGTGAAACAACAAAATGAATATAACAAAAAGAAAATTAATATGTTGGATTGGAATGATGGTTTTATAGAATATACAATTAAAAAATATCTTAGAGAAACATTAGTAGTATAGCTATGCCGGTTCTGGATCACTTTTTTGACCGCTATCTCTTTCACTCCTATGTGTTCTTATGGCGGAATGTATTCTATCTCTTTCACTACTCTTTTAGTACTAGGGTTTGTGACTTTGGTCTAAAATAAAAAGAATGAGGTTTGTGACTTTGGTGTGAAGTAAATCCTCCTAAAGTTATGCAATTAAGATTGAATAAATTGACAGTTATTTTTGAATCTGTTAGTTTGAATACAAGTCATAATTAAAATTATTTAAATTATAAAATAAAAATCTGAAATGACGTCAGGGAATTTCTAGAATAAAATATGATTAGGGACTAAAGCTTATAAGATTACGTCAGAAGATTCCCATTGTTGTTAGTAATAATGCTGATAAGGATTAGTTTTTAAAAATTGAGGAATTTTTTAATATATTTTTTTTTCATACATTTTTTTAATTTTTTAATGTTTTGCCGTCGGTAAAACACATTTCTTATATGAAAGAGAAAAACAAAACAAAAAACAATAAAAAAAAATTGAGATAAAAATTAAAAAAACTAAAAATGACGTCAGAGAATTTCTAGACTAATATACAAGAAAAAAACGAAAAATTAGTTTAAAAATGACGTTACGAGGTTTCCTAAAATAATAAAAAAATTATCGTACTTTTTTGGGGGGATTTCAATTGTTAATTTAAAAAGAAAAACAACAAAATATATTATTATAAAGTTTTTATTTATTTTTTAAAGTTTTCCGATATTTATAATTAGTTTCTTTAAATTTCTTTATGATTTTAGCTAATCGTAATAAAGATATTTTAAAAAATTTGGTTGAATTGTGTGTAACCAAATCCATCCATTTATCATCTTGATCTTCTTTGAGTGAATTAAATTGAATTAATGTTGACTCAGCATAATTCCTCAGAAATTTGATATGATATTGCATTTCTCGTATATATTTCTTTCTAAAGTGTTTTTTATTTTCTAGAAAAAATTTATTAAAGGTAAAAATTGTTCTTGCGAACTCCATTGTTTGGTTAAAACTAATTAAACAGTTAATTTAGAAACAAAATATGAAAATAGCAAGAGTTAACTAAATCTTCTGTGGGTTGGAGTGCTAGGGCGTAGACAAAATCTATTAGATAAGTTTATTAATATAAGGTTCGATTCCAATTCTATGCTCTTACCCAGAGAAGATTTTTTTATTTTTGATGTACTTAGTCTATCAAAAACAGTCATGGGTTCATTATCATATAACACAAGCCAAAGTCAAATTCCTTCAGCTGTTTTTCTTCAACAAGCATTTAAAGTACCATTTGGACCTTGCCCTCAAGTAACAGTATGTTTCAATTGTGGTGAAAGAAATGTAACGAGAGTTGAATATGAAAATGCTAACAAAACTCATATTGCAGCTCTACTAATGTGTTTGATAGGATTATGGTGTTGTTGTTGCATTCCATATTGTACTGATAACATGAAAAATGCGAATCATTATTGTCCGAAATGTAACAATTATTTAGGTGTTTATAATAAATAAATAATTTAAAATATATATATTTTTTTCTAATAATAATATGATACTCAAAATTCTATAAAAGACTAATTCTAACATAAAATATAACATAATCTGATTAGACTATTAAGTATAAGCATCATAATGTTTTGGGCTGATAATATTTTACATGGGTATAAATATTGTATTTGTGGTCGGAAATGGGCTTCAATTAAAATAATTAATTGGAGAATATTTCACGATTTTTTGGAGGTATATATAACTCCAGAAGGTGGTGAAAAAATTTGTTTATTTAAAATTAGAAATGGTGAATCATTTAATAACCAATTCGAATTATCTCCTTTGGATTGGCAACATATAAAAATAGAAGTATATGGTGGTGATATCTCTATTATTGGTAAAATAAGAGGTTAACAAATAAAAAAAGCAAGCACCTAATCATTTTAATGCTGATTGTCCATTTTCTGAAGAAGATGATTGGGAGATGATTGAAAAGAATATTTCAAATGTTTTGCCAGCTGGTAAGAATAAAGGAATTACTGAAAATATTGATGCATTATCACTGACAAGAAATGAATATGAAGAAAATCAGAATGAATTGAAAAAGTCGATGATAAGGAAACGAATCGATGAAGGAATTATATTTATATATTCAATAGAAAATAAATATAATGAAAAAAATAAAAAATCAAAAATTGGTGACATGTTAACTAATTTTAGAAAATTACTTGAAAATTTAAAAGAGGAATATTTAGATTATATGAAAGCTTATTCAGATGGAAGAGATAGATATTTATCACTCTTTATATATGTGTGTTCTATTAAAAGTCAAGTAAAGTTTGTACATAATAAAGAACTTTCTAGAAAATAAAAAGTATAACTTATATAATTATAATTTCCAATCGTACATTACTGCGTGAACCTTGAATGAAGATAGATCAAACTTTTATTGTGACAATGAAATCATTTTTAATTTTAATATTTTGCTTGTTTACTATTCAAGCAAATTCAGCTCCAACTTCTAATATTAGATTGGATGAATCAGCTTTTGGGAGCACATATTTTAATATATTACTTCCAAATAATGAAACTGTTAAAGTAAATTTATCAGTTCAGTTTTTAAAACATGTAATTTCCTCAGAAACAAATACTAATGAAATTACAACAACAACTACAATACAACCATTAACTACTTTGCAAGCAGTTGATCAATTTTTATCAGATAAAGCTGATTCAGTACCACAATATGCATCTATAGATGATGCTATTAAAGCTTTTAGAAATGAATTAGTTTTAAAAGAGCAGAATATTGGTGGAATAATAAATAGTGAGCATATATTTTATAGACATTTTATATTGAATTTTGGCGAGAATCAAAAACTCACTGTGAGATGCGAATATGAAAGCATTTTTATTAAAAAGTATCTCAAAATTCAGTGTCATGAATATCGAGAAATATTGGTTGAAAGAATTACAGGTGATGGAGAGGCAGAAAAAATTATGATGGTGGATACAGAATATAATTCTGATTTCACTGTAATTGATTTACGAACAATCAAGCAGGATCCGACATATCAAATGGAAATTCATTAAAAAACAAAAAAAATGTAATTAAAAAAATAATATGAAATAAAAAAAATTTTTTTTTCTCTATATTAAATCAATTTTATTTATCCATGAATTGTGATCAGATGAGAATCCAAGCCATTTTACAAAAATCTTATTATCTTTACTTTTAATAACTTTTTCAACTAGGTAAATATTAATATGTTTAGATTTTAACAATTCATATTCATAGAAGCTTCCTTGTATAGGTTGACCTTGATAATCTTTCAGCAAATATGTGACAGGGTTAGTGATTTGAACTTTTCTTATCTTGAATATTTCAGTTGTCCAATTTGGTGTGTAGCCTTTTTCAAAAACATGTTTATACTTGCTTATTCGAACTAAGTCACCAATTTTAAATTTGTATGGTGGTGAAATTTTAATATGATTATATATAGTTTTAAGTAAATTTTCACCATTATCTTTATTAACATCAGATGGTCGTTTTTGAATTGTTCGATGTTTAGTGTTGTTATATTGTTTTATTAATTCTTGAATTAGGTTAATCCATTTATAATTTCCATTAAAACTAAATTCTTTCCACATCTTTTCTTTTAAGGTTCTATTAAAACGTTCAACAATAGAGGCTTTTAATATGCTAAATGTTGAATAATGATTTATATGATATTTATCCATTAATTTTTTGAATATTTTATTAAAAAATTCTTTCCCATCATCTCTTTGTAAATTTTGCGGATGTCTTTTAGAAGTTAGAAAAATATTTTGCATTGCTTTTGTGACGTTCTCTGAAGTTTTTGCTTTTATAGGGATTGCCCAGGCATACTTAGAAAAACAATCAATCACAGTTAATAAAAATTTAAATCCTTTATTCTCTTTAGCATATGAACCCATTTCTACTAAATCAGCTTGCCAAAGATCATCAAATCCTTTAATTATAACTCTACGTCGTTTAAAATTTCTTCGTGCAGGCTTATGCAGCTCTTCAACCACCTCTCTTTTACTCATTTTTAAATAAAATGCGCCTATATAATTTATATATATATAATAAAAAGCAAACAATAAAAAGCAAACAATAAAATGTATTTAAAATTTATATTCTTTATTTATGTATGTATATAAAGTTATATTATGATTTATTTTTTATTCTTTTATATAAATCCATTAGTTTGGAACATTTTAACATATGATGTTCTGCTGAATTACAAGGACAAGTATCTGGAACAGTTGTGTTGTTGTCTGATGTATAGGGACATATATCCCAATGATATCCATTCTCTTTTGTTTCAATTTGTATAGAATTTTTAAATAATTTTAAAAAATGAAAATGAATTTTTAATTGTTCATAATGTTCCTCCAATAAAATATCTTCATATTTATCTAAAAAATTATTTAAAGTATATCCGATTTGATGTATATCCATTTTGAATATTAAATGACAACTGATTCCAATTATTTTTTTATAAGTTCTAAACCACTTAATAAATCCAATGCTGATTGAGCTTGAGCTTCAGCTTTTTGTAGTCTATCATTAATAAATTTAATTGGTTTTTTGATTTGAAATTCAATAAAATCACTCATTTGTGAAAATTTATCATTTAACAATTGCGAGAATTTGATATGGATTTCCTCTAAACTAATTTGTATTTTTTCTTCTAATATTTTTAATTTTTCTTGTACTAATTTATGTTCTATAGATTGTGATGTCTCTACATGAGTAAACATTTCTTTCATTTCGTTTTGTAATAGTTCTTTCTGAAAGAAAATATGATTATTTACAAAATTTTGTGTTGCTGCATCACGTCCATCAATTGGTTCTTGAACATTTGATAAAATTTTGTTATCTAAATCATAATTTCCCTCAGAAGTTAATTTGAAACCTATACCTGGAGGACCTTGAGTATGTAGTTTTCTAGAAGAAGAAGCTATACTACGTCCAAATTTATCGAGCGACATTGTGGTTTTAACTGATTGTTAATGTAAATAGTTATTGTATTATATTTGCTTCTCTCAACTCTTCCATTATAGATACAATTTCATTGTGATGATTGTTGTTACCAGCTGTTTCTGAAGCAATTAAAAGTCTTAATCTGTCAACTAATTCATTAGGATCATCCCAATAAACATACTGATTTGATTGATTTGTATATTTTAAATGGGTTTCTGGTGAAGAAGATTTATTAAAATAATTAATAAATTTTTTTTTCAAACAACCTGAACCAGTTTTTTTATGTCTAGTATTATAATCATGTTCATATAATTTTCTTAATATATTTTTGTATTTAAAACCTTTGTTTCCTTTTATTTGCTCTAAATGATCATAATTTCTTCTATGCGCATTCGTTTTGTTCAGTATTTGATGATATGTTTTTAAATCATTTTCAGTATAGTTTATAAGTTTTTTTTTAAATATCAATTCATATAGACCATCAGTTCCTTTAAAAACTTCATTATCAATCGAAATATTTTTAGTAATTTCATCTATTTCAAAATTAGCATTCCCAAGTTTTCGAACATTTAATGACTCATCAAAATATGGCCGATATGTCTTATCAAGTTCTGACTTGTTAAGAACAGGAAATTGTGAAATTGATGATTCATCAATAATATTATCAGTTATAGATGACGTCTCAAATTTTATAGTATTTGGTGTTGAAGTTATAAATTTACTGTGAGTATTACTTTTGTTGCTAGGCGTTTTAACTTCCGACTTAAATGGCCTCAATAATTTTAAAGTGTTATCATCGCTAGCAGGCAATTTAATTTCCGGTTTGATAACATTATTTGAAAATTGTTGTTGTTGTTGTTGTTGTTTGACAAAATTTGTTAATTCTTTCAATGGTTTTGTAATTGGAGTGAAAGCTTCTTCTCGATTAAGGTCTTCTGATAGCTTCTGAACTTTTAAAGATTGAAATTTCCTTTTTAAATTTTTACGAGTTTTAATTAAATCTTTCATAAGTTGTTCATCCATTTTTTATGGATTAGTTCAATTATTAACTGTAAATTATCGACTGGACTGTTCTCTTGCTAACTGCTAACTGATAATCCCTAACTGCTGACTGGTAACTGCTATCTGCTATCTGTTAACTGTAAACTACTAAACTGATATCTATTAAATGACCTGTTCAGTTAGTAACTACCAACTGCTAACAGATCTTGGTTTAACTAAAATTTAGCAAATGCATCAAAATTTTTTCTATATCGCCCATTATTTAAACCACTATCTTTGTCAATTAATAGAAAACCATAATTATCATTCCAGCAGCATGCACTCAATTTTTTAAATTCATTAAGTGTCATATCAGAATTTACGTGATCATTATATATATGTTTTAAATTTAAATCATCTTGCTTAAATATAATTAAAAAATTAGCATTATCTCTAACTAAATGCTTTGGAATTCTTGTATATGACTAACATAAATAAAAGCTATCTACTTTTTGGTGACGTCCCATACAAAAATATGCTCTTATATTATCTTGTTTATCACAAGCTACATCATCAAAAATAAATATTGAGTTTGGTTGTGAGGCTGATGGTTCAATTACATCAGCATTATTTGAAAATTCATTATATCCCATTCCTTTGATTGGTTTTATTATTTTTTTTAAAAATTCATATTTAGGTTGATGTAATGATTTCGAGTAGATATATATGTTTTCAAATTTGAGCCCTTTAGGATCTAAAAGCATACCTATCATAGCATTAGTTTTACCACAATTTGAAGGTCCGACTATTAATCCTCTTATGCTATCTGGAAAACATTCACCATGTCTTTTTATTTTCTTTTTTGAATTTTGATCGAAATTTTTAATTTTAACTGCATTATCTAGTTTTATAAATTTCATTTTTTAAAAGATGATTAGTATTTGAGTGACTTTCTTAAACTAAACAATTTAATATTATGACACTTTATAATAAATATTCAATCAGTAACCAAAAAACTGTTAATGGAAAAGGTGTAGTTAATTCTCTAATTAATAAACTACCATTTGAAGCGCATTTACCTGGTTATAATTATTGTGGTCCTGGGACAAAACTAGCAAAACGATTAGCACGAGGTGATAAAGGAATTAATGGTTTAGATGAGGCTTGTCGAGAGCATGACATAGCATATTCTCAAAATACTGATCAAAATCAACGTCAAATAGCTGATAAAATATTAGCAGAAAAAGCTTGGCAAAGACTTAAAGCTAAAGACTCAAATTTTGGTGAACGGTTAAATTCATATCTGGTTACAAACGCAATGAAAGCTAAAGTTAAGCTCGGTATGGGTTTAAGAAAGACAAAAAAGAAAATTTTAAGAAAAAAGAAAACTTCGAGAAAAAAGTCATTGAAAAATCTTATAAAGGAAGCTAAATTAGCTGTTAAAACTATAAAAAAACCAACGAATGATAAGAATATTATAAAAACTGCTTTGCATGCTGCTAGAAAGTTTTCTAAAGGACAGAAAAAAAAAAACATTAACATTCCTCGAATAATTCCTGTGCCAAAAATTGGAGGAGTTTTACCTTTAATCCCTATATTTGCTGGTCTATCTGCTATTGGGGCACTTTCAGGCGGCGCTGCAGGAATAACTAAAGCTGTTAACGATGCTAAAAATGCTCACAAAGAGTTAAAAGAAAGTCAACGTCATAATAAAATGATGGAAGCGATTGCATTAAAAGGAGGTAATGGATTGCATTTAAAACCATATAAAACAGGATTAGGTCTTTATTTGAATCCAAAAAACCATTAACTAAGTTACCCAATAGAGCTCTTACAAATATTGATTTAGAAAACTTTGGTAAAAAATACTTAAAGTATTTTCGAGGAGTTTTTATGAGAGATAATTTACCAATACGTAGACCTTGGAAATATGAATGTGGTATAATAAATTTGGATAATTCTATTGGAGATGGAACGCATTGGGTAGCTTATTTTAAAAATGGTGAAATAACTCATTATTTTGATAGTTTTGGAAATTTAAGACCACCATTAGAAGTAATAAAATATTTTGGAGATAACCTTACATATAATTATAATAAATATCAAAATTTTAATTCTTACAATTGTGGACATTTATGTTTAGAATTTTTATTTCATATTGTTAAGAAAAAAAATATTATCAGTAAATAAAACATAATAAAAAATCAAAAAAAAATTTTTTTATTCTTAGTCTAGCTTTATTTAAACTAACCTACATTAATAATTTTGTTGAAGTTCAAGGTTATTTCTCTATATTTGAACATAAATGAAATAAAAAAACTAACTGATAAAGAATAATTAGAATTTAGTTATAAGAAAGAAATTTGTATGTATTTGTATTATATTATTATTAATGGGTATTAGCCTTAAATCTAAATCATTGAATTTTGGATTAACCTTAAAAACCTATAAAAACAGAATACACAACTGAAATATCTCATTATATCGATTAAAGACATGTCAATAACATTAACTTTAAACGGAAACTCTTCCACATTGACAACTAATTATTTTCCCCCTATAGATCTAAAGGGAAGAGAATATACCTGCGGTTTAGTTGATTTCCAAACGTATAACTCAATACCTAATATAGATGAGGATAATAATACATTTATTAGTGATGATAAACCTATTACAATTCAAACAGGTTCATATGAAATTGGTGATATTGAACTATTTCTTAGGAAAACGTTGAATATAACTAAAGCAGATAAGGAAAAATTAATTATAAGAGCAAATAATAATACATTAAAGTGTGAAATTTTTGCTGATAAGGAAATTGATTTCGAAAGAGAAGATACAATTGGTGGATTATTAGGTTTCAGTAAGAAGAAATTATTAGCCAATCAATGGCATACTTCACATCTTTTTGTTGATATTAATAAAATAAATATAATAAGAGTAGAATGCAATATTGTTTCTGGAGCTTATATTAATGAAAAAGAGGCTCACACTTTACATGAATTCTCTATTAACGTCAGTCCTGGCTATAAAATAATTGAAGTTCCTAATAATGTAATTTATTTACCGGTAACTATTAATCAGATAAGTTCTATTACTGTAAAACTCCTTGATCAGAACGGTAATTTAATAAATTTTCGTGGAGAAACAATAACAATAAGATTGCACTTAAAGCTTCAGAATGATCGTATTTAGTCAAAATTATCAATCCAATATACATTCACAGAATGATGAACATCACCTTAATTCATTAAAGGTAGTCAAAGGAGGAGGAACTCAGCATTTAAAATACAAAAAACAATTATCATTTGAAAATAAGGAATATTTAAAATCTATTGGATATCTGCTAAAAGTAAATTAAAATGGAACTCTTTAATGATCCTATTTTTGATGAAACTATAACTAGTGCTCATTGGCATTCATATTCACCATTCTTAAACTCATTTGGATTAAGCGATTTTATACGAATACGAATACAAAATCAGAACTTAAACATATTACCCTCAACAAGTCTAATCTGCATTGAAGGATATGTATCAAAACATGATGGAACAGTTGTTACTCACACTAAACTAGTTAATAATGCTATACCATTTCTATTTGATGAAATTCGCTATGAACTTAATGGTAAAGAAATTGATCATAATCGTAATGTTGGAATAACTTCAACATTAAAAAACTATATTTCACTCAACCCAAATGAAAGTAGAGCTTTATACAATGGAAGTTGGTCACCTGATGCATCAATTAAAATAAATAATTTATATTTCAATTTTTGTATACCCTTAAAAAGATTAATAGGGTTTGCTGAAGACTACAAAAACATTATTCCAAATGCAAAACATGAATTAATATTAACTCGCTCTCGATCAAATGACAATTCATTATTGTGTAGCAGTGCTAATGCAAGTGAAAAACCAAAACTTACTATTACAAAAATATATTGGAAGGTTCAACATATTAACTTAGCTGATAATCTTAAATTAAATTTATACAAAAATATTGAAAATGGTTCAGTTATGAAAATTCCTTTTAGAAATTGGGAATTGCATGAATATCCTACATTACCATCAGGAACTACACATCATATTTGGAATGTTAAAACAGCTTCACAACTTGAAAAACCTCGTTTTATTGTTTTTGCTCTACAAACTGGCAAACAAAATAAGCTGGAAGAAGATCCTTCAACTTTTAATTATTGTGATATTGAAAATATAAAAGTATATTTAAATTCAGAATCATATCCATATGAAGATATGAATTTAGATTTTACAAAAAATCGCTATGCCTTAGCATATGAAGCATATTCGAATTTTAGAAGCTTTTATTATAATAACTCAATATCGGAACCTCTAGTTTCATGGGACAACTTTAAAACTGATTCTCCAATCTTCATAATTGATACTCGTTATCAAAATGATAATCTTAAAATGGGGCCAGTTGATGTCAAGATTGAATTAAAAACTTTAAAAAAAATTCCAGACAATACTACAGCTTATTGTCTTATTTTACATGATCGCTTAATTGAATATAAACCATTAACGGGAGAACTGGACAAAATTATCTAAACTTATGTATAAAAATAAATGATTTTGTTTGTAAAGAAAAAGCACATTAATATGGAATATGCAATAATTGATATACAAGGTTTTCGAGATAACAAGAATAGATTCATTTTAATAGAGATTGCTATTCTTTCATCAAATGAGGAAATTCAACATTTTATAATAAAAGTGCCATATGTCTACCAATTTTAATTCCAACAATTGTGAACATTTATGTTTAGAATTTTTATTTCATATTGTTAAGAAAAAAAATATTATCAGTAAATAAAACATAATTAAAAATAAAAAATTTTTTTATTCTTAGTCTAGCTTTATTTAAACTGATTTACATTAATAATTTTGTTCAAGTTCAAGGTTATTTCTCTATATTTGACCATAAATGAAATAAAAAACTAACTGATAAAGAATAATTAGAATTTAGTCATAACAAAAAAAATTTAAATGAAAGATTTTTTGTATGTATGTATATATGTATAGTACCTTAAATTAGAATTTAGCTATTAGCTAGTTCAAAAGGATTTAAGAAGAACATTTTACCATTTACAATCGCTCGTTTTAATTGATATCGATAAAATATCAAACTGGAAAAAGGGAAAATAATAAATCTAAAAAACCTAAAATAAAAATCTGAAAAAAAAATAAATAAATAATAATTTGAAAAATAAAAAAAACTTTTAATTTATTTTAATAATTTTATTTTTATTTATATTTTTTTATAATATTAATATTTTTATAATAATTTTATTAATTTTTATATTCGGCTTCAGCAACCTCGAGCTCCTCGTCCCAGTCCTCATCGGACGGGGACTCCTCCAGAACATATTCCGCAATTTTTAGGCTGTACAGCCTATTTGTATCCTTCCCTAGATTTATTATGGAATAATTTCCACTATTCAGTTCGTTTAAGTCCTCTGTATTTACATTTACGAACATTTTTGGCAAATAGAGCAATCGCCTGTTGTTCAATCTTAACAACAACCGTTCGCCATATCTGGTTGTTGTAATGTTTGCACTGATGATATTGTAATTTTTTTTAATAGTCATTTGACTCAATTTATTGTCTCAGGACAAAATTTTTTGTTGAATTACCATACAATGTAAATACACAAATATTAGAGTTGAAGCTCGATTGAAATTTATTCCAAATTAAGTAAACACATTTTAATATAAAATTTGGAAGATTATGTTTTACTATTTTAATCACTATCAGAAAAAAGCAATCAAATTCAAATGGAATGTTTGTGGTTTTATGGTGCTTAAAATTTACCATACAATGTAAATATAAAAATATTAGAGCTGATGCTCGATTGAAATTTACTCCAAATTAAGTAAACACATTTTAATATAAAATTTGGGAGATTATGTTTTACTATTTTAATCACTATCAGAAAAAAGTATTCAAATTCAAATGGGATGTTTGTGGTTTTATGGTGCTTAAAATTTATTAAACAAATTCATTAAAACACATTTTTAAAAACAATTTAAAAAATTTATTTCTTTTTTACTCATTAATACTATAATGACCCCAAGGTAATGTACTGTAGGAATCTTCTATTAAAAGTCTTTTATCATCGGATGCACTTAAAGCTAATTTTGATTGGTTTATGCTATGTACAGTGTGGAGTTTTGATTTTATTAAGTTTTGATTTACTATTTTATTAACATCATTATTTAAACAATCAATAAAATCATCAAAAGAAATTTCGTTTTTTACAATATTTTTTTTAACACCTTTAATTTTTTTTATTTTTTCTTTGTTTTCAACTTTAATGGCATACATTTTTGCTCTCAAACCTACAAAGTGAGACATGATATTACCATTTAATTCATCTTTCATTAGACCAACAACTTTTTTATTTACTTGTGGTATTGACCAAATATTATTTGCGTGATAATCACTTGTGTCAAAGTGTGTATGGCAATCATTTTTCATAACTTCATAAATATTAGTATTGGAAATTTCATAGATTAAACTATCAGTATCAGTATAAACAATTGAACAATTTTCTCCAAATTTTGGCTTCATATAACCATAATGATAATTATAATTTAAAGTTTTTGAAATATCTAACACACATAATCCCACATAAATTGGTTTACAAAAATAGACTTCTGATTTAAAAAGTTCTATTGCAACCAAATTTTCATTAAAAACTGTAGCAGTTTTAAAGAAAGGGGATGCTATCATAACACTAGCTCCATATCTACCTGCCCATTTTGAAACCAGTTTCACGGAACTATATTTTCGCACATTCTCCATAGTTTTTCCAAATACTGCATTATTGAATAATTTATATTGATTTTTTTCAAAATCATTTGCTGCTTCAGCTCTTAGTTTTGTATTCAAATCAATGTAGGATTTTAACCAAGGAGATTGATTAAATTCTATAACTCTATGAATTTTTGTTAATTTTAAACCATGTTTTAGAGCTTGTTTTAAATTTCTATAATGTATAACATATTTAGATTTGTCATATAAAGTGGCAAGCAATTTTTTCTGTTTGGAACCTGGTGGACATATATTTTCAGGACAAAATGGTAAATCTGAATGTAAATCATGAAGCTCTTTAGGATATTCCAAATCTACTTCAAAAATATATCCATTATCACAATCATCAGAAATAGAAGAAATTGTATCAGCTGTAAATTCTTCAGTATTTTCAACCCATTTAAAACCTCCATATGGCAAATGTTGTGTCATAGCATATCCATACTGATTATTTATATCCCAATACATTAAATATTTCTCTGGTTTGTCTTTATCAAAAGTTTCCAAATATTGATTATTCGCTTCACAGTATCTTTTTGTACATTGTGTTAACCCTCCACGTATACCCCTCTCAATAAACATTATCATATCAATATCTGTAAGAAGTTCCAACTCTATATTTGTATACAATAACATTGCATCCCATGTATAACCAGGAAGTGTATAATAATGAGCTGGATCTAGTTTGTGTGTTTTCAAAGAACTAATTCGAAATTTTTCAAAAACATCAGCCAACAACAAAACATCTGTTTTTAAATATAAATCAGAATATTCACCTAAATTTTTAATTTGTAACTCTTTCCACACTTTTTTAGCATGATCATAATCTTTATCGTTAACATTTTGTTTGTTTAGTTTATTATAAAAATGATTCTTATTGGGAAGAGTTTCTTCCTTGAACTTTTCAAAACTATTAAAATAATCATAGGGATACACACCTTTTCTTTTTAATAAATTAATTTGATTAGATGTTAAATTTGAAAATTCTGATTCTAATATTGGATATTCGTTTAATAATGATGAAATTGAATCTAAACTAGCAGGCAAGAATCTAAATGAATCTATAAATCTAAATTTGATTTTACAATTATCAATATTTTGTGTAAATGATATATATTTTTCCTTATTAAGTGGTAATACATTCACATTACCTTCACCAATTTTATTAATATCTTTTATAATAAAATGTGCATCATACGAGCTTAAGTTATGAAAAATGATTGGTATAGTTAAATCATCTTGAAAATTTAAATTACAGCTGTTATGTGCAGCTCCGCGATATTTACCTGTTAAATGGCAATGATCACGTACTTTTTTAGAAGTAGAAGTAAATTGTTTTTCACAAATAAAACATTTTTCAGCAAATCTAAAATTTAAATCTTCCTCATTTGAAATTATCATTTGTTTAGTTTGAGTTAATTTATCATTTAAAATAGTTCTTAATACCTTAAGTTCAGTCATAAACCAATCAATACAATCTTCACCACGATAAGATACATAAGTTTCAAAACCAGAATTATATGAAGATTTTATATAATAACCGATTGAACATGGAATATGTTCCTGATATATATTACCTTCGTCAGTTTCTTTTAAAATGCATTCAATATCTGCATATATTACAATTGGAACCATTAGCTTATTTTTAAAATTCTTAAAACTAAGTGTATTATTTTCTAAAGTAGGTAATCTTACTTTACAATTATTTTGATTGAAACAATCTTTCTGATGAACTTCTAGTTTTTCCTCACTATGAAAATAATGTAAGCAGCAAATATGTATGAAATGATTATGATTAGATGTATTTGATGAAACTAGCCTTGACAAGTTTTTGATCCATACATAATGTTGTTTCATTATAATTGTATCATCATCATCAATATCAGTTACTTCTTCTAATAACAATAAATTGATATGTTGTCTATCTAAAATTTAAAAATTATTTATTAATTTAAATTTTAACTGAAGTTAAAATTATTGTTATACCTTTCTCTACCACTTTTGACAGTCTTAATGGAAATATTTCTTTCTGTTTTTTCTGTTCCCTTTCAGTATGAGTAAACACATTAATTGATACATTATTGTTTTCTTCAAAAATTCCAATTTTATTAATTTGCATTGGAAAATCTATACCATCCAAATCTAATACATCAGTATAGTCTGGATAACTTGAAATTCTATTTGAATTTATTTCTGTAGGAAATTGTGCAGAAACAATAGCCCAAGCGAAACAGGCATCATCATTATTTCTTACATTTACACAAGCTTTTTTTCTTAAAATTTCCGATGGTGTTGGTATGAAGGAGCTACCTTTTATTGGTGAATGATTGTTAATATTGATTACTAGGTTGAGAATAGCTGAAAGGGCCCATCCACTATCTTTTTCTTGAAACTCTTCTAATTTTTTTAATAACGAATCTACAATAGACTCACTTATAATTTCATTCAAATCATCCTCCATATAGATGGTTACATTTTTGGTGTTTAAGTGCTTGAACTCCTTTTTTTCATCATTATCATTACTTTTAAATATTTTGAATTCACCACAAAATACACAATTAATTTTAATGCTCCCATATTCTTCTAAAATTTTTCTCAATTGGGGTATCATTATTGTTTGACATTCCTTAAGAAATATTTTTGGGTCTTTATGTATTATATTTGTTATAATAGCTGATCGTATTCTACACTTAAATGCTGAATAGTTTAAATCTTCCCAAATCATATTATTAGCACTATTATTAGTATCAATGCTGCCACCTCCTTTGATCATATTATTTTTATTTTTTACTATATTGATGCTAATAAATGATCTCAATTTTGATATTGCTGACAAAAGTTTTTGTTTCTTTCCAAATTGTTTAATTTTTATCAAAATTTGTTCCAAGTTTTTAATATCATCTTGATTTTTTAAATTTTCACTAATTTTCTCAGAAGATAATACTCCATTTTTATTAAAGTATTTTTCAACAATAGAATCTGCATAACCTTCCATTTTAATTATGTATTTAATATTACACCTTTATATTAATTTTGAACTTCAAACAACCTGAACCAATGCTTTTAAAATAAAATATTAATTGATAGGGACAACTATCTTGAACGACAAAAATATGTGTATTAACCAAAAAATTCAGATTTTTATTTTACAACTTTAAAAATTTGTTGAACATTTGTTGAACAAAAAGTGGTGGGGGGTAGATGATTATACATGTAACTCATATAATAAAACTCCCCTGACGTCATTTCAGATTTTTTTTTTTTGTTATTGTTTTAGCGACGGCAAAACACAAAATTTTTTTGTTATTGTTTTCTACATAATTCAAAAAATTCAAAGAAATTCCCTGACGTCATTTCAGATTTTTATTTTATAATTTAAATAATTTTAATTATGACTTGTAGTATTCAAACTAACAGATTCAAAAATAACTGTCAATTTATTCAATCTTAATTGCATAACTTTAGGAGGATTTACTTCACACCAAAGTCACAAACCTCATTCTTTTTATTTTAGACCAAAGTCACAAACCCTAGAACTAAAAGAGTAGTGAAAGAGATAGAAAACATTCCGCCATAAGAACACATAGGAGTGAAAGAGATAGCGGTCAAAAAAGTGATCCAGAACCGGCATAGCTATACTACTAACATTTAACATCATTTGATATCATTTTTGTAAAAGGTCTTAAAAAAAACAATTTTTAGATAGGTCAATAGTAGAAGTTATCAATTTAGATAATAAAATTCCACTTCTACAAAACTAAGGAATTTCATCACCATTTGTCCCCACCATCAAAATACGGAAAATTTGCAAAGATGTGTTGTAAAAAATTGTATGAATTTATATATGTTTTTAATAAAAGATAATAATAAAAATTGGTTTTAAAAAATATTTGTTTTATTTATTGTTGACCAATATATTTTTTCAGACATAAATAATGGTATTTCATAAAAGAGTCGGGAATAGTTGCATTGAGCTATATGCAAATTCATAGGAATATAGAAATCTTCTTGTTCCAGTTTAAGTTTATTCTTTGCAATACATCTCTCAAAATATTTTAATACATATTCTCGTAAATTCAATTCGGCTCCATTGTTATATGACATCACTGCTTGAATAAAGTCTAACATAAGACAAAATCGGGTATACTCATCTAGTTCCAATGTAAGTTTTTTAATTGTTCCTCCAGCATAATTAAATTATAGTGGAAATTTATTTGAATTTAATTTATGGAGTTGGTTGCTTGTAAAATTTTGATAAAATGCATACCACTCCAAATAATTCATTTCCCTAATAACTTTACGATTACGTTGGAAAATTATTGTAGCAGTGAAATTTTCAACATTAAATTCAATTTGTATTTTTGTTGTTTGTTTTTTATCCAAATAATAAATGTAACTTAATAAGAGATTTTCTTGTGATTCGTTGCTGTTGCTGCTGCTGCTGCTGTTGCCTTTGCTTTGTTTTTCAAATGTTTCGATATTTGATGTTGACTCCATTTTATTTTTTTTTAAACTGATGGAATATATATTTAAAAAATTTATATTTATATTAGTTCGAAATAGTTTTCTTAGTTTCATTTTCTGTTTTTAAAAATTCTTCGAAACATTCTTTGTATTTTTTTATCGTTTTTAAGTGGGGATGATGTATTGAATAAATTAATAAAATGTATCATGCTCTTGCAGTTACATCGCATCCATAAATATACACAATAATAGAGGCCACAGACTGATGTAAAGTCACTTTGTAAACGTTTATTGTTGAAAATAAAACATTTTGATTGACTTTGTAGAAATCTCACTATGGAATGGTGGATTTTCAAATGAATCAATATATTCTACACAGCCTTGAACTGATACAAAAAATGCTAGCCAATGTGTTCTTTTTTTAGCAGAAGTGTCGGTAATTATTACTAAAATACCAGGTTTTGAAATATTTTTCGGTATTTCATCAACAGCAAAAACACCTTTAAATAGTTTTCTGGTTGCACTATTACATTTCAACACTTTCTCTATCTGAAGTGTATTCATTATTGTTTTGTAAATGAGAAATATAAATTAGTTGAGTATTTCCATTTATGTATGCTGTTAAAAATTCAACTTTAAGTTTTCCATTTGTCAACACTATATCGAATTTTTCCAATAAATTTATTAAATTATTAGTTGTTTTGTTGTTGTCCATATGCCCAAAAGAAAAATTCTTGATTTCTGTTCTTTTTAAATCTCTGGTTGGGAATTTATACTTTAATTCTTTTGAAATAGTTTTACATTTTTCTTTTACTCCAACCACATCAAGATTTTTTACAAATATTGTATTGTTATCATCCGTACAGAACGATATATTTACTATAGCACATGCCATTTTTAAGTGAGGTGAAAGGGTAGCCTGAACTTCCTTTTTATATGTTTACGTAAACGTTACGATTTTTATCAATTTCTATATTAGCATCAAATTCTGCAAACACAATACATGTTAATGTTTAAGTTAATGGAGAACTCAGTCTTGCTTCAATCTTTACTACTCCCTGATTTAATAAATATGTATCTGTTCCCGAGCCGTCTGCTGATAAATCAAAAGCCAGTATTGTATAACCTTTTGAAAATAGTTCTTTTGAAATTTAATGTTCTCTATCAGAATGATGTATACCTGTTCCGCTAAATAATGTTAAATATGCACGAGAATTGCAAAGATTATTCAATGTAAAATTTGTTTCAATTGCAGAGTTTGGTGTAGGCACTCCATTCACATATAATTGAAATTGTGTGAGATTTTGATGATCGAAATGGTATGGATTTTTTGATCTTTTACCATTGAAATTTTCATTATTAACCATACAAAATACTAGAACTTTTGCCCTATAAATATATTATCCAATGATATGTTGGAAGTGTTAGCTGGAATTGTAAATGTTTTGATTTCACTTCTTGTATAAAAATATTTCGCGTTAGCCTTTTCCAATACAGTATTATGTGCTATCAATATGCTAGGATTAATTGTTAAATGTTTCATGTATAACGTAGCTTCGAGAATTTTTAAATAGCTTTCATCGGCATCGTTAAAGAAAATAAAAAAATCTTGTTTCTCTAATGCTAAAGCAATTCGAATGTCAACATTATTTAAAAGTAATTTAGAAGTATTGAAGAAATCTACATGTAATTTTCCCATTAATTCTACTATTGCAGAATTATTGTATGATTTTTGTTTTGATTTAGAACCAGAATTGTTAAAATCATTTACATTTGGTTTATTCAATTCCCAACCAGACGCTTCCAGATGTGTTTGACTGGAATCTGTACCATAATTTAGTAAAGTAGTTAAGTACGCTTTATAATGGTATAAGGCGTCTGAAGGAGTTATGTTTTTTCCATTTAGAGTTACATTACATTGTTTAATTAAAGAGTGTAATAAATTATTTACAACACTCGGCTGCGGAGCTGCCCTTGCTTCATTTCCAATTCCTATTTTATCGTTTCCACTCCAAACTGATCCATCTTTTTTTAATATTTGAACTTTAAATTTGATGTAGGTTGAGGATAAATCCCGATATGTATCTCCATTTCCAAGTAAAACAAATTCAATAGTTGACGGTGATACCTCTAAAGAAGCTAAAGAATTGTATGCTACCTTGTGCTTTGCGTTGTGCTTTTTTAATGATTGCATCAATAATTCAATTATATCTGTCTGAGCCTTTTCCAGAAAGTTTGATGGGTTTAGTATGCTTTCATCATCATTATCTCTAAGAAATGTTTCTATTCTATTTTGAAAACATTCATCAATATGTCTAAGATTAGATCTAATTACTTCTGCTGCATTACTTTTATATTTATTTGTTCGGATGTGGTTGTTCTACAAAGTGTTAGTAACGTTTGATTTGCACTTACTGCAAAATTTTACATTTTCCAAATTTTCTATTAAATGATTTTTTACATATTTCACAATTATGTTTTAATTGTGTTTCACATTTATGTCTTTTTAAATTGTCAGATCTTGTGAACACTTTTTCACATTTATCACATTGCAATTTAATTCTTTTCTTTTCTGAACTCATTTTTATTTTTTATTTTTTTTTTTGTTAGTGTCCTTTTCTTATATTAAAACAATATTAATTTAGTCTATAAATGATTCTAACTTAGTCTTAAATTTAGTGATTTAACACGTAAACTCAAGAAGTTAATTGTATATATATACAAATTTTTCTAATTCTATATAGATAAACCGAAACTAACTTGATTGCATAATTTGAATGTATAAGTTAAACGACTTTACCGTTTTAATTTAAAATTAATTTTTATTTGTTGTAAATTAATTGATTTACAACAAATAAACATTAAAAAAAAAAATAATAATAACAACAATCTGCGAGAGAGAGAGAGACAGCAAGTTTTCTCCCATAGTCAAGCGGATGAGATCAGATTGTTTTTTTTGGTCTTTGAAGATCCGAAGATCTGATGGAGGATTTGAGAAAAATTTTTCCATTCTGTATAATCTTTAGGTATCGCCCACCAGATGGTTGCTGAAATCAAAAGTATAAATAAAATGCTAATGCTGTTGCTACTATTGTTTGCTATTACACTATTGGTTTATTTTAATATATTCGAGTAGTAAAGAATAAAATGAACAGCAACAACAACAGCAGCAGCAGGAGGACTATAGTTGATTTACAATTTGTTATTGGAAATAATAGAGAATATTTTTTAAAAGAATTTTCTATGATATATGATGGTTCTCTTGTACCAATGCTATTTATGTTTAAAGCACCATATTCATTTGAAGAATTAAATTTTGATGTGAAACAACAAAATGAATATAACAAAAAGAAAATTAATATGTTGGATTGGAATGATGGTTTTATAGAATATACAATTAAAAAATATCTTAGAGAAACATTTAACATCATTTGATATCATTTTTGTAAAAGGTCTTAAAAAAAACAATTTTTAGATAGGTCAATAGTAGAAGTTATCAATTTAGATAATAAAATTCCACTTCTACAAAACTAAGGAATTTCATCACCATTTGTCCCCACCATCAAAATACGGAAAATTTGCAAAGATGTGTTGTAAAAAATTGTATGAATTTATATATGTTTTTAATAAAAGATAATAATAAAAATTGGTTTTAAAAAATATTTGTTTTATTTATTGTTGACCAATATATTTTTTCAGACATAAATAATGGTATTTCATAAAAGAGTCGGGAATAGTTGCATTGAGCTATATGCAAATTCATAGGAATATAGAAATCTTCTTGTTCCAGTTTAAGTTTATTCTTTGCAATACATCTCTCAAAATATTTTAATACATATTCTCGTACATTCAATTCGGCTCCATTGTTATATGACATCACTGCTTGAATAAAGTCTAACATAAGACAAAATCGGGTATACTCATCTAGTTCCAATGTAAGTTTTTTAATTGTTCCTCCAGCATAATTAAATTATAGTGGAAATTTATTTGAATTTAATTTATGGAGTTGGTTGCTTGTAAAATTTTGATAAAATGCATACCACTCCAAATAATTCATTTCCCTAATAACTTTACGATTACGTTGGAAAATTATTGTAGCAGTGAAATTTTCAACATTAAATTCAATTTGTATTTTTGTTGTTTGTTTTTTATCCAAATAATAAATGTAACTTAATAAGAGATTTTCTTGTGATTCGTTGCTGTTGCTGCTGCTGCTGCTGTTGCCTTTGCTTTGTTTTTCAAATGTTTCGATATTTGATGTTGACTCCATTTTATTTTTTTTTAAACTGATGGAATATATATTTAAAAAGTTTATATTTATATTAGTTCGAAATAGTTTTCTTAGTTTCATTTTCTGTTTTTAAAAATTCTTCGAAACATTCTTTGTATTTTTTTATCGTTTTTAAGTGGGGATGATGTATTGAATAAATTAATAAAATGTATCATGCTCTTGCAGTTACATCGCATCCATAAATATACACAATAATAGAGGCCACAGACTGATGTAAAGTCACTTTGTAAACGTTTATTGTTGAAAATAAAACATTTTGATTGACTTTGTAGAAATCTCACTATGGAATGGTGGATTTTCAAATGAATCAATATATTCTACACAGCCTTGAACTGATACAAAAAATGCTAGCCAATGTCGGTAATTATTACTAAAATACCAGGTTTTGAAATATTTTTCGGTATTTCATCAACAGCAAAAACACCTTTAAATAGTTTTCTGGTTGCACTATTACATTTCAACACTTTCTCTATCTGAAGTGTATTCATTATTGTTTTGTAAATGAGAAATATAAATTAGTTGAGTATTTCCATTTATGTATGCTGTTAAAAATTCAACTTTAAGTTTTCCATTTGTCAACACTATATCGAATTTTTCCAATAAATTTATTAAATTATTAGTTGTTTTGTTTTTGTCCATATGCCCAAAAGAAAAATTCTTGATTTCTGTTCCTTTTAAATCTCTGGTTGGGAATTTATACTTTAATTCTTTTGAAATAGTTTTACATTTTTCTTTTACTCCAACCACAACCAGATTTTTTACAAATATTGTATTGTTATCATCCGTACAGAACGATAAATTTACTATAGCACATGCCATTTTTAAGTGAGGTGAAAGGGTCGCCTGAACTTCCTTTTTATATGTTTACGTAAACGTTACGATTTTTATCAATTTCTATATTAGCATCAAATTCTGCAAACACAATACATGTTAATGTTTAAGTTAATGGAGAACTCAGTCTTGCTTCAATCTTTACTACTCCCTGATTTAATAAACATGTATCTGTTCCCGAGCCGTCTGCTGATAAATCAAAAGCCAGTATTGTATAACCTTTTGAAAATAGTTCTTTTGAAATTTAATGTCCTCTATCAGAATGATGTATACCTGTTCCGCTAAATAATGTTAAATATGCACGAGAATTGCAAAGATTATTCAATGTAAAATTTGTTTCAATTGCAGAGTTTGGTGTAGGCACTCCATTCACATATAATTGAAATTGTGTGAGATTTTGATGATCGAAATGGTATGGATTTTTTGATCTTTTACCATTGAAATTTTCATTATTAACCATACAAAATACTAGAACTTTTGCCCTATAAATATATTATCCAATGATATGTTGGAAGTGTTAGCTGGAATTGTAAATGTTTTGATTTCACTTCTTGTATAAAAATATTTCGCGTTAGCCTTTTCCAATACAGTATTATGTGCTATTAATATGCTAGGATTAATTGTTAAATGTTTCATGTATAACGTAGCTTCGAGAATTTTTAAATAGCTTTCATCGGCATCGTTAAAGAAAATAAAAAAATCTTGTTTCTCTAATGCTAAAGCAATTCGAATGTCAACATTATTTAAAAGTAATTTAGAAGTATTGAAGAAATCTACATGTAATTTTCCCATTAATTCTACTATTGCAGAATTATTGTATGATTTTTGTTTTGATTTAGAACCAGAATTGTTAAAATCATTTACATTTGGTTTATTCAATTCCCAACCAGATGCTTCCAGATGTGTTTGACTGGAATCTGTACCATAATTTAGTAAAGTAGTTAAGTACGCTTTATAATGGTATAAGGCGTCTGAAGGAGTTATGTTTTTTCCATTTAGAGTTACATTACATTGTTTAATTAAAGAGTGTAATAAATTATTTACAACACTCGGCTGCGGAGCTGCCCTTGCTTCATTTCCAATTCCTATTTTATCGTTTCCACTCCAAACTGATCCATCTTTTTTTAATATTTGAACTTTAAATTTGATGTAGGTTGAGGATAAATCCCGATATGTATCTCCATTTCCAAGTAAAACAAATTCAATAGTTGACGGTGATGCCTCTAAAGAAGCTAAAGAATTGTATGCTACCTCTTCTGAACGCAAAATACTTTTTTGTACGGGTGATGACGCAAAAAGGTCAAGTTCAGATTTCATACATTTCATTTTTTAATTGAATATATCAGAGGTTTCAATATGCTTTTTTCGTCGTTTTTTCGACTTCAAATGAGTCTTTTTAGAAATCGGTCGTCTTTTTATAGTTCTTCGTCTTTTTATAGCTCTTTGTTTTCAACCATACATCGAATGCAGTTGGTTAACTACTGATTTTCGTAAATTTTTTATGCTGCCTTTGCTTTGATCAATTACAGCTTCTTTTATGTTTGCACCAGATGATATATCATTAAAAATATTTTTACCTGTGTTGACAGCCTCTTTTTTAAATAAGTCCCAACCTGATGTAAAAACGGGCTTTAAGAAACGAATTAAACTTCCGAATATATTTCCAAAACCACGACCTTTTTGTATAGCTGGATAAAATTGTAATAAAGGCCCAATATCGTTGATTCCTCCAACTGCTTGAGAGGAATAATATCTCACGTAAGATCTTTCCATGTTTGACAAGATATCATATTTGAGTAGTAGTATTTATATTGTTTCAATTGGGGAGCAATCAATGCTTTTTAAAATGTAATACAATTTTTGTTGGATAGTAACTGGAAACAAAATTTATCCCATCACCGTATAGATTGCAAATTTTAATCGCTATCGTTTCAAAACAACTTTTTTCTATAGGTATGTAATATACATTTTCAAGCTGGAATTGTAAATGTTTTGATTTCACTTCTTGTATAAAAATCAAATTCAATATTTGTAGGTATTCTACAATTTTCTGTAGAATACCTACAGAATGTTGATAGCTCTCAATGCACCCACTTTGCTACTTCCAAAAACAGATGATTCAACTATATCTGAATAAATCATCACCATTCCATTCAATTCATCTTTATTATTAGCAACAGCTAATTTGAATAGTTCAGGTAATTTTATTTTGAAATTTTTAATTTTTTTTTTTTGTTGAAATAATTCAGTTAATAATGTTTTGATATTATAACTGTGATTAACTTTTATATAGAAACTATCTTCACCAAATGTCTGCGATATTCGTATTAAATCGCGTCGGTTAGATTCTGACACTTTTTTAAATGTTACATCATCATAATTTTTAGGAGTAGAGATATATGTCAAAACTTCATTAAAAAATTCTTTGAAAACTTGGTTGCGAGTAAATCCCGGATTAGGAGTTATATTTTTAATAAGCGTTGGTAAAAAATTAAATTTCCAATCATCCAAATGTAATTCAGAATCGTTATATGAATAATATGTGTAACCTATAGATTTGGTTACTTTGATTTTTTCAAGAAGTTTTTCAATGTTTCTTATGTAAACATTATATTTATATGATGTTTACATCATATTTATATGATGTTTACATTATATTTATATGATGTTTACAAAATATATTATGTAAACATTATATTTCTTATGTAAACATTATATATAAAAACACATTGCTCTTTGTTAAATTCTTTGTTAAACACATTGCTCTTTGTTAAAGTGTTGTCTGGAAATAGTTTTAGATTATCATTGCTAAACAATGTTACATGGAAGTCATCTTGACTATCCATCTTTGTTAAATTCTTCTAAAACATAAAATGTTGCACTATTTATATGTTGTCCATTCCGGTGTTGATGAAGTTCTTAGTTTTGGACTTCTTAGTAATGGTTTTAGTTTTAGTTTTTTGTTTCAGGAAACTGTGAGAGTATAGTTGAGGATATTGTACTGCCGGCCGATCTTAGTGTCTTCTTCCTTTCAGGAGATGGTACAGCAACGGTAATTACATCACCACTTGGTGTTTCAAACATTCGATAATCAGAGCTTAGAGATGGTCTTTGCACTAATTTTTCATCTTTCAACATTTCAGTTCGAGGTAATTTTTTAAATGAATTTTCATCATCCAAATCGTAATGTGTTAAATCGATATCCATATCTGAATGTTCTTTTTTAGGGTCATATTCAAACACATCATCAGTAACTAAAGGTACAAAATTGGTCTGTGTTGATGTTGATTTGTATTTAGGAAATTCAGTTTCTGTATATGCATTTCGTTTAGAAAAGAATTTTGTTTGAGTACCTGTATCAAATGTAAGATTATTAGCCTTCTCTGGTAATCTTTTTGCTTGTCTTTTGTTAATTCCATATTTGAGGAGGTTTTGACGGTATAAGTACCATTTTTGCAAATTTTAATTTTTTATCATATAAAACTTTTTTCATTTTTTGATCTAATATATCCAAATTTTTATCATCTTGAAATAATTTGCTAAATTTTGAAAATATTTCTGGTGACATAACAATCATTCGCTGCATTACGTCTTACTGAGCAATTTTCCTATTACACCAGATAATATAGTTCCTATTAAAGTTGGTAAAAATCCAACATGTTGAACTAAAATTTTTCGTTTGGCTTTTATACTCTTCTTTGCACAGGCTAGAAATCTTAATTGTTTTTTATGTTTTTTTAATTTTGCTTTTTGTGCTGGTGTTATTTTATTATTTCCATTTAATATATTGATTGCAATTTCAGCAATAGTTTTTATAATATCATCATCACAATATTTAAGAATATTTTCACGAAATTTCTTCTTATTGCACTTTCTTAGTACATGTAATATATGTTGGTTTTTCTTCAATCGTTTCATATTTTTGACAATGTTGTTCAAATCATCCGTATCACAGAAGCATATACAATATTCTTTTGAAAAAATATTAGTTCTAATACGAAATAAGTCGTTAATGTCTTGTGTTAAATCCAACACAATATAACCATGTGGTTTTGATGTTGACTCATTATATACTTTCAAGAAATCCTTTATATTTTCTGGATATAGTTGTCTAGCAAGAGGAAAAATCTGCGATTTGTCTCGAGGTTTTTTGAAAAGCACTAAATATTTACAATTTAACGAAATATCTCTTGAAAATTTCCCCTGATGAAAAACGTTTTGCGTTAACAATACAATAGATAAATTACAATGGTGCGAACCTTTAGTAAATAGTTCGCATACTTGTTTATTTGCAGAATCTAACATTAAGTCATCTAACACAATTAAAGTAGGTCTATTTTCATTCTCACTAAACTCTTTCGGAATACTGGTATACAAGTCTATATCAGGAAAATCTATATTGTTCGGAATAGCAGAAATTTCTGGGTTACACCATTTTATTGTTTCAATTTTCGGGTAAATTAATCTGTTAATATTTTCAATTAAATTACACACAAATGTTGTTTTTCCACATCCAGATGGTCCTGCTATCATCATTGTAAATGGATGAATATAATTAATCATTTTTGATCTGTGTCTGATGAGAAACTGAATTTAAAATACAAATTAAAAGTTAATATAAAAGCAGCGAACATATTCTTGGTACATTCATTTTGAATTATGGAAGTAGAGAAGTTCTTAAATATATATTCCTTCGGCTTATTAAATGATCATAAGAAACTAATATTATATCTATTTAAACACATTAAAAATTGTTTTGGAGTAAATAAGTACACTACAATTTATGGTACTCATTTTGCCCTTTGTCCATGGGCATATGATAATTCTACTTCTGGACCAGACACATGTGAATGTCATACAATAGAAAATTATAGAATCACTTTAGAGAATTTAATTAAATGGTATGAGAATAATGTCAAGGTTACAAGTTGTGTCAGAAATTCATAGAGGTGCTAGAAGAAAATTTACACGAAGAAAATTTATTCAAAAGGGTTTAAATGATACTTGGCAAATTGATTTGGTTGAAATGATTCCATATGCAAAATTCAATAAGGGATATAAATATTTATTAACAGTTATTGATACATTTTCCAAATTTTCGTATGCTGAACCGGTTAAAAACAAAAGCGCTGATAATGTTTTAACCGCAATGAAAAATATTTTTAAGCGTGCTAGTAAAAAACCACAAAATTTACAATCTGATCAAGGTACGGAATTTTTCAACAAAAAATTTCAAAATTTTATGAGGAAAAATAAAATTAACCATTATCATACATATTCAGAACTAAAAGCATAAATTGTAGAACGTTTTAATCGTACCCTAAAAAACACGATGTGGAAACAATTTAGTTTACAAGGCACAGATAAATGGTTAACTATTCTAGCATCGCTAATAGAAAAATATAACTCAACATATCATCATACAATTAAACTTCCACCTAAAAAGTTTACAAAGAAAAATGAGAAATTGCTATTAAAAACTGTCTACAATAAATTAAAAGTATTCCGAAAAGCAAAATACAAAGTTGGAGATTTTGTTCGTATAAGTAAATTTAAAGGTATATTTGCAAAAGGTTATCAACCTAAATTGGTCAACAGAAATTTATACAATAGCGAAAATAAAAAGAACTGATCCAATAACATACAATTTACTTGATTACACACAAAAACCAATAAAAGGCAGTTTTTATGAACCTGAACTTACATCTGTTAAACTTCCTAATGTTTACCTTGTAGAAAAAATAATAAGAAAAAATAAAATCCAGTTTTGGTTAGGTGGCTTGGCTTTGATAAAAAACATGATTCATGGATAAATAAACAAGATATTATTTAATGAAAAAAAAATTTATAAACTTTTAGTAAGAAATGCAATGCTGTTATTTAATATTAAAAAACAACTTTTTAAACCTAGGTTTTATTAATTTTTTTTACTTTTAACTTGAACTTGAACTTGATCACGTTTTTAATTTGTATTTCATGACCACGTCTTATATTATTAACAATATAATTTTTACCGTTTTATTTAAACCGCTTTTATTAAATGTACATATACAAAATAATTTTTAAATGGAATGTTTTGTTATAATATTTTATTTAATTACAACTGTTCAACTTAAAACTTAAATGCATTCACATCAAGTTTTAAAACTTTTTTTAATTTTGTATTTAAAGCAAACTTTAAAAACTTTTCATATTTTTACCAATATTCAGCACTATAGCTTAAGCTTTTTAAATTTTAAATTAAAACATAATTGATATACTAACCACTAAGTTTAATTTAAAATATTCAATAACTTTTAATTAAATTTTAAATTATTTTATAAATTTAAAAAATCAGCAAGAATCAACCCTATTTACTCATAACGTTTTTTTGCATACTTTCCGACGAGGGTAGACAAATAAACATTTTTGTATAAGGTTAGAAGGACTCAAATTGTTATAATAGAATGTAAATTTGACGTTTGGTAAATATGTTTAAACTTTAATAATAATGTTGTATTTAAACCAAACTTTGAAATTTTTAACGTAACAGAACGTAAAAAATTTTTGTAATGAAGAAAATATAAAATTTCACGTTACAAAACCAAATTCACATACCGGTAACTCTGACATAGAACGCTTCAATAATACTATAACTGAACGAATTAGAACATTAAACCTTGACGAAAAACTCCCAATAAGAATACAAATGTTAAAAGCTGTAAAATTTTATAATAATACCTATCATTCAACAATTAAAGCAACTCCCTTAGAA
This sequence comes from Poecilobothrus nobilitatus, assembly GCA_947095535.1. Taxonomy (NCBI): domain Eukaryota; kingdom Metazoa; phylum Arthropoda; class Insecta; order Diptera; family Dolichopodidae; genus Poecilobothrus; species Poecilobothrus nobilitatus. The sequence continues at coordinate 156,143,907 of OX352774.1, read as the reverse complement.
GTTCAGGAACATAAAATTAATCATAATATTATTTACGAAAGAATTGAAAGCACAAAAGATAAAATTATTAATAAAATTAATCAAACACGCGAAAACTACATTGAAGAAAGGGAACAAGAATTCATAAAAAATTTCAAAGCGGTAAGCTTTGTGTCTTAAACATCCTCCTCCGTTTCGAAAACAACCTCCGTTTCGAAAACATAACTTACAAAATATTCACGAATCAAATATTAAAAGATAGGTGTAATATGCCACTCCAATATACTAACAATAAACATTATATTAATTTTGTATTTCTTTTTACTTTCAATTCCTTTTCTTTTTAACTATAAATAAATTAGGTTAAAGCATGAATAATGTAACATATGGTTTACATATGTTTAAAATTAAATATCATATTGCAATAATGAACCAAAATATACTAACTATAAATAATGAAGGTTACTTCAAAATATATAAACAAAGAAAGTAGAATTAAGTTATCATATTGCAATATTGAACTAAAATATTTTGTAAATGCATACTGGTTTGCATTGCCAGCATGATACTTGACATATTTATCTATTTTTATAATAATCATTTTTTTTAGTCTATTTTGTAATAAATATTGTTTTAGAATGTAAGAAAATAGAATGTAAGAAAATAAATTGTATAAAAGACTTTCTTTTACAAAAAAAGAAGATATTACCATTTCAAATTTTACACTGTAAGGGTGTAAAACAAATAAAGTTAAATAAAACAACTTCTGTGTTTAAATTAACCCTTTTTCTATATTACAAAATATTACATTGGTGTCAGGTGTGGGGTCTGGAATGTGTTGTTCTAGACGTCAATAAGTTTCAAAAAAAAAAAAACTTTTTTATCAAAAAAAAAATGCAATAGTTATACGGTACATCTATGGATGTGCTGCAAAAAAATAAAAAATAAAAATTTAATTTAAAATCTTTATATAACAAATTTTTTTTTTAATAATAAATTAATAGCTTATAATAACTTTAATAAAAAAAAAAATAAAAAAAAAAAAATGGGTGAATAAAAAAAAAAAGTGAAAAAAAAAGTGAAAATAATAATATCAGCCATTAAACATCATAATTTTGTGTAAAAAAAAAAATTTTTTTGAAACGGGGGCCAAGAGCGCCGTTTTCAATCCACTCAATGGGTTCAGCACAGAGTATCGTCCAAACTCTGAATAACAGCACCGAAGAAGTTTTAAAGTAATTTTGTATAGCAGTCAGCGTAGTCATCATCTATGACGTTTTAAAGCACTGCGTCATCAAGAAAGCCAGAGCATCTCAAGATTCAGCGGTTTAAAAAAAAAGTAATTCAATTTTTTTAATATAAAGAAAAGAAAAAACAAAAGACGAAAAGTTTTTGAAAGTGAATAAAAACATTTTTAAAAAAAAAAAAAGAGAAGGTTTAAATATTTAAAGAAAAATAATAGTTATATAGTTATAAATAATAGTACAAATAAATTTTTACTATTTTCAAAAAAAAAAAAAGGGGGAAATTATATTTTATAAAAATAAAATAATAAATATAAAATTTCTTTGCTATTTTGTTTTTCATGTAAAATGTATTTTGTTTGAAGAAGAAAAGAAAAAAAAAAAGGATTAAATTAGTTTTTTTTCTCAATCCTACTATGTTGTCAAAATAGAATATTACTAAATTAAATAAATATTATATTTAAATAAAATATAAATATAAATAAAAGTCAAAATAAAAATATTTACATTAAATAAAATATTTACATTCAAATTTTGCTAAATTAAAAAAAAAAAAAGAAAAGAAAAAATTTTTTTGTATGAATCTCAGTTTAAGAACTAGACAAATTCCTAAAGCAACTGACGAACAACTAGTTTCTATGCCTATTTCTCGTTCTCGAACGAAGCCTTCGACTTCCACAGCTAAAGTTAATACAGACCCAGTAATAAATACTGGACAAGACATAATTAAACAAAACGATCAAGACCACTTAGACAAAATGTCTCAATTCGACATCGATCGGGCAAATAAAATGATTCCCGTATTTAGTGCAGATTCTGCAGAGTTACACAGATTCCTGCAACTCGCAGAAATACAGTACGAAAGAGCTAAAAGGGACGAAAATCTAACAGACTTTTTGAAAGTCATTACCTCTAAAATTTCTGGGCGTGCATATAACGCCACAATAAGGTACCAAAAACTCGATGATTGGGAAAAACTTAAAACTTCCCTTATAGAGAAATTTTCAAAAACCAGATCCACCCAAATAATTCAACTTGATATATTTTCCTTGAGTCAAGGACCAAGGGAATCAGTAACTCACTATTCAGAGAGAACTGAAAGGCTTTTTGATGAATTAAATATAGCCAGTGTTAAAGATTCAATGACAACCGATGGCGTGCAAGCTATATATGAATTAAACGAGTCAATAGTAATGAACAATTTTATAAATGGATTATTGGATCTCCTAAGAATAATTGCTCGCACCGCCAGGTTGCCCTCAATAAACGAATCTATAAATTTGGCGATCAATGAGGAAAAATTAAATGTTTCCACCAATTATAAGGGTAGCAATCAAAATAGGAATTATTATAATGGCAATAATAACACTCCTTACTGTAATGTGTGCAAAACAAATACCCATCATACCAGAGATTGTCGAAAAGGCAGTCAAAATTTTAATCCTAATTTTAATAAAGTAACTAACCTAAATAGTTCTGCAAAATTTAATAATGTTCCGCAGTATACAAACCCAAGTGCTAGCCCGCGAGTCAATACACTAACGCAAGAGAAGATTTGTCGTTACTGTAAAAATCCTGGACATACTATAAATGAATGCAAAAAATTAGAATTCAATAGAAATAAAAAGAATAGTAATAACCTTTCTCAACCTTATACAAATGAGGAAAACTACCAGCAGGCTGGTCCATCGGGTCTCAGGACACAGGCAAGCCAATTAATATAGAGCGCCCAATTTCTAAATCGACTTCTAAATCAAATACTAAATCAAATAAAATGCCAAATTCTAAATCGACTTCTAAATCAAATACTAAATCGAATAAAATGCCAAATTCTAAATCGACTTCTAAATCAAATCAAAATTCTAAATCAAGCGAAATTCCAAATTCAAAATAAAAACAAAATTTAACAAAAACAATAATGATAAATCAATCAAAAAATCGTACGTTTTCCAGTATCTTGTCTCTAGAAATACAGGGTGCGGAAAATCAATTTACAAATTTATTAATAGAATAAATTTTAGAATAAGTATTATTAAAGTAAATGCTTTGCATGACAATACATATGTAGATTGCATGTCCATTGAATTGAAAGGTATCTCATCCGAAACTATTAATACAATTGGAACTACTACATTATTTATCAAACTTCCTGGTCATGAACTGAAACGATATACTATACTTTTTCATGTCTACACACTACAATTTTCCAATTGCGCAAGATGGCGAAAATTTTTTGAATAAAACTAAAGCAATTATCGACTATGGTAATGATCAAGTAATTTTTAATTTTAATGATTTAAAAGTTCCAATAAAATTTCAAACAGAAAATAAAGTTGTGGTAATACCACCACGGACAGAAAAATTGATTAAATACGGTCCCGTAATAATTCAGGAGGAATCAATTACAATGTTAAATCCTAAAAATTTAAATGAAAATGGGATATTTATAACAAATACAATTGTAAAACCAGAAAATGGTTACGTATATCTTAGTATTATAAACGTGAATGAAAAACCATATGAAATATGTAATGAAGAATTAAAAATAAATTTTACTCCTATCAAAAATTTTAATATCTATACGTTAGCACAAGCTGAAACTACAAATTTAATAGAAAATCGTTTAGAAAACTTAAATAAACAATTAGATCTCTCTCATCTTAATTCAGAGGAAAAAATATCCATTATAAATATATGTAGGGAATATAATCAATTATTTTACTTGGAAGGTGGACAATTGGGTGAATCTAAATATTTTTCTACTTTAGATAGTTTCATCATAGTCCAGTTGGTGGGCACCAAGGTGTAAATCGTACACTACAAAAACTTAAACAAAAGTTTTACTTTAAAAATATGAAACAAACTGTAATCAAATATATATCTCCTTGCGAAATATGTCAGAAAAATAAATTAAGCTTAAAAACTAAAATACCAATAAAAATAACAGATACTCCTAACAAACCTTTGAAAAAATTACTTTGGATATAGTAGGACCATTATCTACTTCTAAATCAGGTAATATATATATACTAACATTTCAAGATTTACTCACTAAATTTCTGTTAGCTATCCCTATTCCTAATCAGGAAGCTGTCACGGTAGCAGACGCGTTTGTACGGAAGATCATTTGCATTTTTGGTAGTACAAAAATAGTTCTAACTGATCAAGGTACTAATTTTATGAGCGAAGTATTTAAAAGGACTTGTTCATTATTAAAAATTAAAAAGATAAACACAACTAGTTATCATCCGGAATCCAATGGTTCCCTAGAAAGAGCACATCGTTCTTTGGGAAATTATTTGCGTTGTTATGCAAATAAAGATCCTGATAATTGGGATACGTTGTTAGACTTTGCAATTTTTGCACATAATACAACTCTTAGTACTTCAACAAAATTTACGCCGTATGAAATATTATTTGGTATAAAACCTGAATTACCATCAGCCATATCCAAAACTATTAAACCATTATATAATATCAACGATTATGTTCCAGACTTAAAATCAGGTCTTCAAAACAGTTATACTGAAGCCAGAAATAATTTAATTAAATCAAAAGAAACAAATAAAAGAATCTATGATAAGAATGCTCGATAATTAGACATTATTGTAGGAGACAAAGTTTGGTTACTTGATACAGTAAGAAAAAATAAAAAATTAAGTGCATGTTACCTAGGGCCTTACGAAGTCATAGAAATAAATTCTCCAGAAAATACTACTATTAAAATTGGTAGGAAAACAAAACTAGTTCATAACAATCTTTTAAAAATATTTGTTGAGTAAATACAAATTGCATATCAAAAAAGTTTTTTTTAAACTGAATTTGATTTTCTTTTTTTTCTTTTTCCAATAAATAAACAGTTTATTTTTGGTAATATATAAAAAAAAAAAAAGAGGAAATATTATTAATTATAATTACATAATGAGGAATTTATATATTAAATAAAACAAAAAAAAAAAATAAAAAAAATAAAAAAAAAAAATTTATATAACAACAACATTTTTATTAAAATAATGTAATGTAATTTGAGTAAACATAAACTAAATATCATAATAATAAGAAAAAATAAACAACCTTATATTATAAGAGAAAATTTTTATTTTTATATATATTAGATAATAACTACAAAAAAAAATATAAAAGAAAGAATATAAAAAAAAAACAAAACAATTATATGTCACTTGTAAAAAAAAAAAAAACTAAAAATTATCACAATTTCTGACAATTTTTTTTTCATGGGGGAAGGTGTAATATGCCACTCCAATATACTAACAATAAACATTCTATTACTTTTGTATTTCTTTTTACTTTCAATTCCTTTTCTTTTTAACTATAAATAAGTTAGGTTAAAGCATGAATAATGTAACATATGGTTTACATATGTTTAAAATTAAATATCATATTGCAATAATGAACCAAAATATACTAACTATAAATAATGAAGGTTACTTCAAAATATATAAACAAAGAAAGTAGAATTAAGTTATCATATTGCAATATTGAACTAAAATATTTTGTAAATGCATACTGGTTTGCATTGCCAGCATGATACTTGACATATTTATCTATTTTTATAATAATCATTTTTTTTAGTCTATTTTGTAATAAATATTGTTTTAGAATGTAAGAAAATAGAATGTAAGAAAATAAATTGTATAAAAGACTTTCTTTTACAAAAAAAGAAGACATTACTATTTCAAATTTTACAATGTAAGTGTGTAAAACAAATAAAGTTAAATAAAACAACTTCTGTGTTTAAATTAACCCTTTTTCTATATTACAAAATATTACATTACTGATATCATCAATTCTCCTCATGACAATACAACTAACTAATGGAACGCTTATAATTGACAAAATAAATTCTGAATTAGGATATACAAAAATTCAAACAGATATTGTAGAATTTGTAGAAAGTTATAATATTGTTTTACATATTATTCATCCATACGAAATTTTAAAAATAATTAATGACTCAGAGAAAAATATTAACTCCATCAAATCAAATTTAAATAAGGAACTGGCCTTAAACCAAATTGACAATATGAAGAACCGAATTAAAACGATCATACCAAACAGACAAAAAAGAGGAATTGTAAATTTAGGAGGCACAGTGTTAAAATGGACTTTTGGTACTATGGACGACTCCGATAGACAAAACATCGGAGAACGCTTAAAAGCATATACAAATAACGACAAACTTATATCTGATAACCTTAATCAACAAATCCAAATTAACGAAAACTTTACTAAATCATTTTCACTTATCAAAAATGCTATCGAATCAGATCGACAAATAATTTTAAATAGATTAAATCAAATTGAACAAGAAATTTACTTGAAAAGCTTTTTCCTTGAACAAATAATAAAAATTGACTTCATAAACAGACAAATTGACATGATTCAAGATAACTTAGTCGCAAGTAGAAATGGTTTAATTCATCCAAGCATTCTTTCAACTGATGAAATCAAAACTTATTTTATCGATTCAAAAAGACTAGCTAACATACGTTTAGGCTTTGCAAAATATTGTAATGAACCACTGATTTTTGTCATTAAATTTCCAAAAAATTTTATAGAAATAAGTAAAAAATTATTAGTACCAATAACTAATTCAAATTACAAACAAATAGATGAAAATATGGAATTTATAATAGAATATGCAAATAAAACTTTTACTTTTGAAAAAAATGTAACTTTAAAAAATTTAAAATTAAGTAAAAACTGTGTTTTCAAGAAAAATTGTAAATTTATAGTAAATAAGAAAGAAGAATTTATTGAAATAGATGATGATATTTTTAAAACATTAAATAGTTCAAGTGACGAACGAAAAATCGTCCTAAATGGTAATTATTTTATAAATTTTCAAAATTGTTCAATCCAGATTGACAATAAAAAATTTAGTAATAATATGAATAAAATTGTTAACAGATTTGTAGTTCCAATAGAATAAACCTTAAATTTCAAAATAAATCATACTGATATTACTTTTGAAGAAATTATTTTAAATCAAGAAAAGAATATAAAAGAAATAAGTAACTTAAATGATCATAAAATTTTTAACTTTTCTTTAACTTCATTGTCAACAATTATATTTTTTGGAATAACAATATTTTTAATTTTTTATGTAAAGAAAAAAATCTTAAAATAGAATTTAGCCATCGGATTCAGGAGAATCCTAAATCTTGTGAGGGAGGTGTTACGTTAGTAAACTCCACCTTTGATAATAAGATTAATGACCTAATAAATAATATTGAAGTAAAAATGTAAATTACGAAATTTTCGGAAACATATTATTGTAACTTGATACTTAATATAAATGAACTTAAATGTAAATTATTGAACTTAAATAAACCTAAATTATAAACTTAAATTGCAACATAAATTGTAACGTAATATTTCTGATATAAATGAACTTAAATAATATTTTATAAAACTTAAATTGTAATTTGATATTTTAAATGAATTAATCTAAATAATATTTTATTGAACTTGAGTTAAAAACGTGTAAATATAATCTATTAAATAAACGTAGCATATTTTTGTAAGAAAGTAATATTTGGCAAACAAGTTCAACATATTGTAATTTTACTTATTTTGCTAATTTTGTAATTTATAAAAACCAATTGTAAATATAAAATTTAGTCTTAAGACCACAACCAACAACACGGAAAGTAAATAAATAAATATCAAATTTAATTACTATAGTGTTTTAATTTTTATAATAATTTAAATTATTATTTTTTTTATAATAATTTTGTAATTATCATTTCATTGGCGCAGTCGGTAGGATTCTTTTCCAAAGAAAAACAATCCAGTGTGCAAAACGAACCGTTGTATAAAGATTTATAAGATATTAAAACAAAGTCGCGACTATAAAATCAGTTTTCGGCGCAGAACCAAAATATCTAATACAATATAAATAAAGATATTAATTTTAACGCAGAAACAAAATATCTAATATAAAAATAAACAATTAATATAACATCAAAACAAATTACTAATATAACATTTAATAACTTTTTATATAAAACTTAAAATTAAAACTCACATTACTATCAATAAATTAAAAAAAAAAAATTAACAAAATATTTATTTATATATAGTGTGTATATACATAAACAATTTAACCAGCAGTATAAAATTCTTAAAGTGGAAGACAGTAGAAATTTGGCTCAAATCTTACAAATACATAATATGCAGATAAAAAATATAAAATCAAACACAAAATTAATTGCTCAATGAAATTCATAACTACAACACTAGAACGGCAAATCAGTTGCGTATGAACGCAGGAAATACCACAATACTTAATCAATCAATCAAGCTGTACAATATTGTTCCAAGTGACATTAAAAGATTCTCTTATAAAAAGTTTAAAAACTCATTTAGAAATATATTAATGCCAATCAAGTATAATAACCAATAACAATAGCAATCAAATCCAATCGTAAATTTCATTTCTAGTTTATAATTATGCTCTCTTTTATTTATTTATTTTTTTCTCTTGCTTTTGTATATTTTTTATTTTTTTTTTTTTGTTTTGTTCTCTTTTCTAATATTTTGTTGCACATTATTTACACCTAATTTGTCATTAGTTTGTATAATTTAATTATCACATATGTACATAATTGTAACATAATATTCATGATATCTTTATGATTGTAAACTACTGTAATTTTATACACCCTATACGAGCCCTCAGGCTCTTTTGGGATTTTGTTTTAAATAAATAAATAAATAAATAAAATAAAACAAATGAAAATATATATTGTAATAAAATCAATATAATAAAAACAGTTTTAAAAATAAACAATTATTATTAAAAGTGAAATTTAACTTTATGAGATTAAAAAGAGAGTTAACATTTGACAAAAATAGACACATACCAGCAGATAATATGGCAGCAGAAATTGAAGAATTAAGAGAACAAATCCGCTTTATGGAATTACAACACCAACAAGAAATAGAAAGTTTGCGACAACAAATACCGCAAACAAGGTTCAACTTAACAGAGGATCAGATACTTAACAGATTCCAACATATCAAAACCTTCACAGCAAACAACGATTATAGTTTAAACGAATTTATCAACGCCCTAGAAAATGTAGGAGAACTATGTTGAAACAATGTACATCTGTTGCAGTTTGGTCTACAAATTGTATTTAAAGAAAAATTACAAGGAGAACCCAAAAAATGTATTCAGCGACTGGCTGATAATTTGACCTGGGATGCTGTAAAAAATTAATTAAAAGCAGAATTTCGACCAAGGCAGAGTTATAAGAGACTAATGGATGAATGCAGAAATCTAAAGATTAGTAATTTAAGAGAACTATTTAGTGTGTATATAATAGTCAATATAATAGTTAAGATTATTAATAGTCAATTAAAGGAATTGTACGAATATGATGACAACAAAGCAGAAAATTATAAACCAAGTTGTAATGATCAAAACTCGGTTGATATAATAAAAGATATGTTAACTGGTAGTTATCGTATTAATATAAAAAGTAAAATGTCTTTAAATGAAATATTTAACGTTTTTGACGATTTATGTTTGCTAGATGAAAAAGAAGAGATTCATTATAATTATAGAAAAAACTTTTCAAATCTCAATAATAGTAATAATAAAAAAAATATTTTTATGATAAAAATAAAAATTTTAATTCTCAAAATTTTAATCATGATAGAATAAGTAAAGGTTTTAAGAATAGTTATCAAAATCAATATCCAAATTTTAATAGACAAAATCAAAATATCAGTAATAAAAATCAAAATTTCAGTAATCAAAATTAAAATTTTAGTAATCAAAAGCAAAGATATAATTCTTACCAATTTAATAAAAATCAGATTCAAGATCGTTCCATGAGAACATATAATTCTAGACCAAGACAATATCGCACAAATAATAATCCAGACATAGAACCAAAGGAATTAGCCATTGATAATGTCGAAATGAGTGACGTAAATTTTATAAAAGAGCCTCGGGTAAGGAACTCCCCATAATTAGTTTGACCATCGAAAACAAAAAAATTAATTGTTTAATTGATACTGGTTCTCAAACTAGTATAATTAAACCAAACATTTTAAATAATTACGAACTAATTAATTTAGAAAAACCTCTTTTTACTATTAATGGCATTTCAAAAGTATTGAAAAAAATTATAACTCCTATACCCAAAGAATTTCGTAAAGATGGAACTTTATCTTGGAAAATTATGGAACTGCCAAAGCGTAATTATGACGCTATTATAGGCTTAAATTTTCTAGAAACCCCTTAAAGCAAAAATCGACATTGGAAACAAAAAAATTGAAATAAATAATTCAAAAATCTATTACAAAAAGGAAGATAAATACTTTATTATTAATGAAATATGTAATATAGATTGAAAATAAAATACAGAAAAAAAAGAAATAAATTCACTTCAAAATCCAGAATTAAATGACACTTTAGAAACTTATAATTTAGACTTCTCAGACTTATATATAGATTTAGAAAATAGAACCGAATTTCTTTAACCGAAATTAACTTACTAGACGACTCAATTGAAAATCAGACAGTACACTCTCAAGAAGAAAATTCCGAAGACCATATACCTATACTTGAAACAGTTGTAAATAGATTTAGAACTCAATTAATATTAAAAGAAAAAAAAGAAAAAGAATTCGAATCAATATTTAAAAATAGAAGAATTTTCATTGATATAAATGATTTAAATTATAATAACACCGCAGATATGCTAGAAGATATATTTCAAAAGGGAGAGTGGGAATCTTTTACAACAAGTGATTATAAACCCTTTCTCTCAGAATGAAAAGATAAAATTTCTTAAATGTTATTACTTCGCAGAAGATATCGTAGAAGATGAAACTTTAAAAAAAAATATATCTATGTTTCACAAAAATGAATTAGGTCATTCTGGGATAGTAACAACACATGAAGGTATTAAAAGTAAAATTTATCATCCAGATCTTAAACTTTTTGTTCACAAAATAATAAATAATTGTGATATTTGCACTGCTGGCAAATATGACAGAAACCCAGTAAAGAAAAAATTTCATATAACTGAAACACCTAAGACTATAGGCGAAATTATCCACGTAGATACATACGTAAATAGCAAAAATGCCTTTATTAATTTTATCGACAAATTTTCTAAACAAGCTACTTGCTTTCATTTAGAGGATCGAAATTCCTCTACAATTGCAGAAAAATTGAGACAATATTTGGCCATTAAAGGAATAATAAAAAAGTTCGTTTTTGACAATGAGTTTAATACTCAGAACGTAATGAAGAAAATATAGAATTTCACGTTACAAAACCAAATTCACATACCGGTAACTCTGACATAGAACGCTTCAATAATACTATAACTGAACGAATTAGAACATTAAACCTTGACGAAAAACTCCCAATAAGAATACAAATGTTAAAAGCTGTAAAATTTTATAATAATACCTATCATTCAACAATTAAAGCAACTCCCTTAGAAGTTCAGGAACATAAAATTAATCATAATATTATTTACGAAAGAATTGAAAGAACAAAAGATAAAATTATTAATAAAATGAATCAAACTCGCGAAAACTACATTGAAGGGAACAAGGATTCATAAAAAATTACAAAGCGGTAAGACACAAAGAACAACCTCCGTTTCGAAAACATAACTTACAAAATATTCACGAATCAAATATTAAAAAACCTTTAAAATTTACAGATAATACTGATATTATCAATTGTCATCATGACAATACAACTTACTAATGGAACGCTTATAATTGACAAAATAAATTCAGAATTAGGATATACAAAAATTCAAACAGATATTGTAGAATTTGTAGAAAGTTATAATATTGTTTTACATATTATTCATCCATACGAAATTTTAGAAATAATTAATGACTCAGAGGAAAATATTAACTCCATCAAATCAAATTTAAATAAGGAACTGGCCTTAAACTAAATTGACAATATGAAGAACCGAATTAAAACGATCATACCAAACAGACAAAAAAGGGGAATTGTAAATTTAGGAGGCACAATGTTAAAATGGACTCTTGGTACTATGGACGACTCCGACAGACAAAACATCGAAGAACGCTTAAAAGCATATACAAATAACGACAAACTTATATCTGATAACCTTAATCAACAAATCCAAATTAACGAAAACTTTAATAAATCATTTTCACTTATCAAAAATGCTATCGAATCAGATCGACAAATAATTTTAAATAGATTAAATCAAATTGAACAAGAAATTTACTTGAAAAGCTTTTTCCTTGAACAAATGATAAAAATTGACTTCATAAACAGACAAATTGACATGATTCAAGATAACTTATTCGCAAGTAGAAATGGTTTAATTCATCCAAGCATTCTTTCAACTGATGAAATCAAAACTTATTTTATCGATTCAAAAAGACTAGCTAACATACGTTTAGGCTTTGCTAAATATTGTAATGAATCACTGATTTTTGTCATTAAATTTCCAAAAAATTTTATAGAAATAAGTAAAAAATTATTAGTACCAATAACTAATTCAAATTACAAACAAATAGATGAAAATATGGAATTTATAATAGAATATGCAAATAAAACTTTTACTTTTGAAAAAGATGTAACTTTAAAAAATTTAAAATTAAGTAAAAACTGTGTTTTCAAGAAAAATTGTAAATTTATAGTAAATAAGAAAGAAGAATTTATTAAAATAGATGATGATATTTTTAAAACATTAAATAGTTCAAGTGACGAACGAAAAATCGTCCTAAATGGTAATTATTTTATAAATTTTCAAAATTGTTCAATCCAGATTGACAATAAAAATTTTAGTAATAATATGAATAAAATTGTTAACAGATTTTTAGTTCCAATTGAATAAACCTTAAATTTCAAAATAAATCATACTGATATTACTTTTGATGAAATTATTTTAAATCAAGAAAAGAATATAAAAGAAATAAGTAACTTAAATGATCATAAAATTTTTAACTTTTCTTTAACTTCATTGTCAACAATTATATTTTTTGGAATAACAATATTTTTAATTTTTTATGTAAAGAAAAAAATCTTAAAATAGAATTTAGCCATCGGATTCAGGAGAATCCTAAATCCTGTGAGGGAGGTGTTACGTTAGTAAACTCCACCTTTGATAATAAGATTAATGACCTAATAAATAATATTGAAGTAAAAATGTAAATTTCGAAATTTTCGGAAACATATTATTGTAACTTCATACTTAATATAAATGAACTTAAATGTAAATTATTGAACTTAAATAAACCTAAATTATAAACTTAAATTGCAACATAAATTGTAACGTAATATTTCTAATATAAATGAACTTAAATAATATTTTATAAAACTTAAATTGTAATTCGATATTTTAAATGAATTAATCTAAATAATATTTTATTGAACTTAAGTTAAAAACGTGTAAATATAATCAATTAAATAAACGTAGCATATTTTTGTAAGAAAGTAATATTTGGCAAACAAGTTCAATATATTGTAATTTTACTTATTTTGCTAATTTTGTAATTTATAAAAACCAATTGTAAATTAAAATTTAGTCTTAAGACCACAACCAAAAACACGGAAAGTAAATAAATAAATATCAAATTTAATTACTATAGTGTTTTAATTTTTATAATAATTTAAATTATTAATTTTTTTATGAATTTCATAGCCACTGTAACACTAATCACCAGATTAATACAACAGCAAAAAATTTCACTATTAGTGAGCTAAATAACGATTTAGCCAAAATTCAAAAATGGGGTGAAGTCAACAGAGTTGATTTCAACACGAAAAAAACCCAGTGCTGTCTGATCTCGCGAAAAATTGCCACTACTATTCCCAACCTATTATTCCAGGGAGAGGTTTTGCAGCATTCAACAGATTTAAACATGTTGGGTATCGAGTTAAACCAAAAATTGACTTGGTCAAATCACATTTTTGGTATAGCTAAGGATGCAGCTAAATGTTTGGGTTTTTTGTATCGCTGCAAAACTTACTTTTCTGCATCTGACCTTCTCAATATCTATAAAACTTACATTCGGCCGAAAATGGAGTATAATGCACACATTTGGGCTGCAGGCCCTCAAACAGCGCTGGGTTACCTAGATAATGTGCAAAACAGAGCTATTAGTCTTATCAACGACCCCAGTGTAACTTCAATGCTCACTCCACTCAGTCATCGTCGCACAGTTGAGTCACTAATCTTGTTTTATAGATATCTCATAGGGATTAACACCTGCTCGAATGAATTAAAACAGTTAATGTCTCCGCTCAAAGTTTTCCAGCGAGAAACAAGGCGGGCAGCAGAAGCTCATCCCTACCATGTAGAGATTTCAAGATGGCGAAATACAGCTTATGGAAATTCGTTCATGCGCACGTCCCACCTGTGGAACCATATACCATCGCATGTGTTCCCTAAAGTTGGTAATTCTTATGTGTACGATTTACTTAAGTTTAAGAAGAACATCAACATCTTTCTTCAAAATGTCCCTCAAAATTTTCCTACCTATCCCACATAATCCAAATTCCAATTTTCCCAATTATCCTTCCCACATCAATATCCCCAAAACCAAACTGTACATTCGTATTAAAGGTTCCATCCTAAAGTTTGGTTTTAAAAGGGGGGTGGTTTTGGTTGGTTAAAGTCCAACACTACCCTGAGGAAGCACGTGCAGTTCCCCTTGGTGTTCCACCAACCCTCGCAAAAAAAAAAAAAAATAATTATCATTTCATTGGCGCAGTCGGTAGGATTCTTTTCCAAAGAATAAGAATCCAGTGTGTAAAACGAACCGTTGTATAAAGATTTATAAGATATTGAAACAAAGTCGCGACTATAAAATCAGTTTTCGGCGCAGAAACAAAATATCTAATATAAAATAAATAAACATGTTAATTTTAACGCAGAAACAAAATATCTAATATAAAAATAAACAATTAATATAACATCAAAACAAATTACTAATATAACATCTAATAACTTTTTATATAAAACTGAAAATTAAAACTCACATTACTATCAATAAATTAAAAAAAAAAAATTAACAAAAAAATATATTTATATATAGTGTGTATATACATAGACAATTTAACAAATGAAAATATATTTTGTAATAAAAACAGTTTTAAAAATAAACAATTGTTATTAAAAGTGAAATTTAACTTTATGAGATTAAAAAGAGAGTTAACATTTGACAAAAAATAGACACATACCAGCAGATAATATGGCAGCAGAAATTGAAGAATTAAGAGAACAAATCCGCTTTATGGAATTACAACACCAACAAGAAATAGAAAGTTTGCGACAACAAATACTGCAAACAAGGTTCAACTTAACAGAGGATCAGATACTTAACAGATTCCAACATATCAAAACTTTCACAGCAAACAACGATTATAGTTTAAACGAATTTATCAACGCCGTAGAAAATGTAGGAGCACTATGTGGAAACAATGTACATCTGTTGCAGTTTGGTCTACAAATTGTATTTAAAGAAAAATTACAAGGAGAACCCAAAAAATGTATTCAGCGACTGGCTGATAATTTGACCTGGGATGCTGTAAAAAATTAATTAAAAGCAGAATTCCGACCAAGGCAGAGTTATAAGAGACTAATGGATGAATGCAGAAATCTAAAGGTTAGTAATTTAAGAGAACTATTTAGTAAAGTTAAGATTATTTATAGTCAATTAAAGGAATTGTACGAATATGATGACAACAAACCAGAAAATTATAAACCAAGTTGTAATGATCAAAACTCGGTTGATATAATAAAAGATATGTTAACTGGTAGTTATCGTATTAATATAAAAAGTAAAATGTCTTTAAATGAAATATTTAACGTTTTTGGCGATTTATGTTTGCTAGATGAAAAAGAAGAGATTCATTATAATTATAGAAAAAACTTTTCAAATCTCAATAATAGTAATAATAAAAAAAAATTTTTTATGATAAAAATAAAAATTTTAATTCTCAAAATTTTAATCATGATAGAATAAGTAAAGGTTTTAAGAATAGTTATCAAAATCAATATCCAAATTTTAATAGACAAAATCAAAATATCAGTAATAAAAATCAAAATTTCAGTAATCAAAATTAAAATTTTAGTAATCAAAAGCAAAGATATAATTCTTACCAATTTAATAAAAATCAGATTCAAGATCGTTCCATGAGAACATATAATTCTAGACCAAGACAATATCGCACAAATAATAATCCAGACATAGAACCAAAGGAATTAGCCATTGATAATGTCGAAATGAGTGACGTAAATTTTATAAAAGAGCCTCGGGTAAGGAACTCCCCATAATTAGTTTGACCATCGAAAACAAAAAAATTAATTGTTTAATTGATACTGGTTCTCAAACTAGTATAATTAAACCAAACATTTTAAATAATTACGAACTAATTAATTTAGAAAAACCTCTTTTTACTATTAATGGCATTTCAAAAGTATTGAAAAAAATTATAACTCCTATACCCAAAGAATTTCGTAAAGATGGAACTTTATCTTGGAAAATTATGGAACTGCCAAAGCGTAATTATGACGCTATTATAGGCTTAAATTTTCTAGAAACCCCTTAAAGCAAAAATCGACATTGGAAACAAAAAAATGAAATAAATAATTCAAAAATCTATTACAAAAAGGAAGATAAATACTTTATTATTAATGAAATATGTAATATAGATTGAAAATAGTAATATAGATTAATTAAGTCTTGATCACTTAAATAGCGAGGAAAAATACCATCTTTTAAAAATCTTAAACAATATAATAATTTATTTTTTAAAGAGGGAGATCGGCTCTCTTCAACTCATGAAAATAAACAACAACTAGTAACCCTATATACTCTAAAATATACCGGTACCCAAGGGTACATGAAAATGAAATTGAGCGTCAAATTAAAAAGATGTTGGAACAAAACATCATCCAACATAGTAGTTCTCCCTATAACAGCCCTTTGTGGATTGTTCCAAAAAACTTGGACAATTCCGGTAAGAAAAAGTGGCGTATTGTTATAGACTATAGGAAGCTGAATGCTGTCACAATCAGTGACAAGTTTCCGATTCCTAATATTGACGGAATATTAGATAAACTTGGTAAATCGCAATATTTCTCAACTCTCGATTTGGCCAAGGGATTTCACCAAATTCCGGTGAAACTCGAAGAAATATTAACTTACTAGACGACTCAATTGAAAATCAGACAGCACACTTTTAAGAAGAAAATTCCGAAGACCATATACCTATACTTGAAACAGTTGTAAATAGATTTAGAACTCAATTAATATCAAAAGAAAAAAAAAGAAAAAGAATTCGAATCAATATTTAAAAATAGAAGAATTTTCATTGATATAAATGATTTAAATAATAATAACACCGCAGATATTCTACGAAGATATATTTCAAAAGGGAGAGTGGGAATCTTTTACAACAAGTGATTATAAACCTTTTCTCTCAGAATGAAAAGATAAAATTTCTTAAATGTTATTACTTCGCTGAAGATATCATAGAAGATGAAACTTTAAAAAAAAATATATCTATGTTTCACAAAAATGAATTAGGTCATTCTGGGATAGTAACAACACATGAAGGTATTAAAAGTAAAATTTATCATCCAGATCTTAAACTTTTTGTTCACAAAATAATAAATAATTGTGATATTTGCACTGCTGGCAAATATGATAGAAACCCAGTAAAGAAAAAATTTCATATAACTGAAACACCTAAAACTATAGGCGAAATTATCCACGTAGATACATACGTAAATAGCAAAAATGCCTTTATTAATTTTATCGACAAATTTTCTAAACAAGCTACTTGCTTTCATTTAGAGGATCGAAACTCCTCTACAATTACAGAAAAATTGAGACAATATTTGGCCATTAAAGGAATAATAAAAAAGTTTTTGACAATGAGTTTAATACTCAGAACGTAATGAAGAAAATATAGAATTTCACGTTACAAAACCAAATTCACATACCGGTAACTCTGACATAGAACGCTTCAATAATACTATAACTGAACGAATTAGAACATTAAACCTTGACGAAAAACTCCCAATAAGAATACAAATGTTAAAAGCTGTAAAATTTTATAATAATACCTATCATTCAACAATTAAAGCAACTCCCTTAGAAGTTCAGGAACATAAAATTAATCATAATATTATTTACGAAAGAATTGAAAGAACAAAAGATAAAATTATTAATAAAATTAATCAAACTCGCGAAAACTACATTGAAGGAAGGGAACAGGGATTCATAAAAAATTACAAAGCGGTAAGACACAAAGAACAACCTCCGTTTCGAAAACATAACTTACAAAATATTCACGAATCAAATATTAAAAGACCTTTAAAATTTACAGATAATACTGATATTATCAATTCTCCTCATGACAATACAACTAACTCATGGAACGCTTATAATTGACAAAATAAATTCAGAATTAGGATATACAAAAATTCAAACAGATATTGTAGAATTTGTAGAAAGTTATAATATTGTTTTACATATTATTCATCCATACGAAATTTTAGAAATAATTAATGACTCAGAGGAAAATATTAACTCCATCAAATCAAATTTAAATAAGGAACTGGCCTTAAACCAAATTGACAATATGAAGAACCGAATTAAAACGATCATACCAAAAAGACAAAAAAGAGGAATTGTAAATTTAGGAGGCACAATGTTAAAATGGACTTTTGGTACTATGGACGACTCCGGCAGACAAAACATCGAAGAACGCTTAAAAACATATACAAATAACGACAAACTTATATCTGATAACCTTAATCAACAAGTCCAAATTAACGAAAACTTTAATAAATCATTTTCACTTATCAAAAATGCTATCGAATCAAATCGACAAATAATTTTAAATAGATTAAATCAAATTGAACAAAAGATTTTCAAATTGACATGATTCAAGATAACTTAGTCACAAGTAGAAATGGTTTAATTCATCCAAGCATTCTTTCAACTGATGAAATCAAAACTTATTTTATCGATTCAAAAAGACTAGCTAACATACGTTTAGGCTTTCCAAAATATTGTAATGAATCACTGATTTTTGTCATTAAATTTCCAAAAATTTTTATAGAAATAAGTAAAAAATTATTAGTACCAATAACTAATTCAAATTACAAACAAATAGATGAAAATATGGAATTTATAATAGAATATGCAAATAAAACTTTCACATTTGAAAGCTGAGTAGCATGCCCTACTGTTATGTTAAATGTTAATTTAACAAATGTTATACTATGAAAAGAAAGAAACGTACATCTGATATTTATCCACATAACAGATAGAAAACAATAAATATTATAATGTTATGCTATGAAATGAAAAAAAAACAAGGCAGTGTATAAATGGAAGTTTTTAAAGGGTCGCATTTTTAAGTAGAACATTATAAAATTGCAATAATATTTTTATTTAAATTTTGCTAAGCAACATTTTCTTAATTTTTTAAAAATTTTGCCATAATATAATATAATATAATAAAAGACAAGTTGCTGCTGCTGAGTAGCATGCCCTACTGTTATGTTAAATGTTAATTTAACAAATGTTATACTATGAAAAGAAAGAAACGTACATCTGATATTTATCCACATAACAGATAGAAAACAATAAATATTATAATGTTATGCTATGAAATGAAAGAAAAAACAAGGCAGTGTATAAATGGAAGTTTTTAAAGGGTCGCATTTTTAAGTAGAACATTATAAAATTGCAATAATATTTTTATTTAAATTTTGCTAAGCAACATTTTCTTAATTTTTTAAAAATTTTGCCATAATATAATATAGTACAATTTAACAATCAGAAGTTTAGCCCATAATATAGATATATGAATAAAAATATGGGTATACATATATTAGTTTTTTTATAGATTTATTATTTTTTATATAGGCAATAGTTATTTATATGAATGAATGGACGGTAAACATAAACGAACAAAAAAAAAATTCAGAATGTTCTATAGGTTATAATTTATATTTTTTAAATAGACTGATGTATAAATTTAATATTTAAAAAAAATAACAGAAAACAAAAAAAAAAAGTAAAATGTAATACTGCGAGGAAAAATAAAAACGAATAGAAAAACAAGGTAGAATGTAAACCAATGGTTTTTAAAAGCGCACATTTCCAAAACTCAATACAAACTGTTTAGAATTGTGACTTACACAAAAATTTGAAAATTTCATGTAATAAGAAAAAATGTGAAAATAGGACATTTTTGAAATTTTGAGGGGCTATAAGTCCGGAATCCTATATAACTAAGAAAACCCGTTAACACACGTAAAAATATATTATTAAACCTTTAATTTTCATGTCTTGCCGAAGAAAAATTTGTACAGGTGCCTAAGTTACAGGTGTCTAAAAATAGCAAATTTTCAATTTTTGAGGAGTAATAACTCTTAAAGAGGGGGTGTTACCAAAAAATTTTCTGAGGAAACTTATATTAATTCTAAAAGTTCTTTCTTGCCTCAAAATTTCAAGCTTCTATCTAGAAGCGTGCCGGAGTTATGAAAGTAGAAAAATCATGCAAAATTTGGTTTTCACATAACGGTAAATTTAAATATTAAATTTTAAAAAATTGTATAATTTTGATATTAATTTACAAATATAAAAGAAATACCTGTCGAATGACGTTTTCAGATTGAAAAAATCTTAAGCAGAACATAAGATATATGCATTTAAAAATAGGGCTTTTTCAAAGTTTGAGGGGCTGTAGCTCCGAAATGGGGGGGGCTACATGAAAAAGTTGTTCCACAAAATTATTTTTTTTATGAGACCTACCTATGGTTAAAATTTGTTTTCTCTATCTTTAACGGTGTAGAAGTTTTGTAAACAGACGGACGGACGGACGGACGGACGGACAGAGTGAAACTAATAAGCACATTTTTTCAAAATTTTTTTGGAAATGTGCTAAAAAGAGAACAAAAATGTTACTTTGATTGTTTTTAAATATTTTTAAAGAAAAAAAGAACTATTAAAATGTTATGATTTTAAAAGAAAAAAACATACGTCTGATATTTACGTACCTACATAACAGATAGAAAAAGGAAAAAAAAAATGTTATGCTATGAAAAGAAAGAAAAAACAAGGCAGTGTATAAATCAAAGTTTTTAAAGGGTCGCATTTTTAAGTAGATCATTATAAAATTGCAATAATATTTTTATTTAAATTTTGAATTTTGCTATGCAACGTTTTCTTAATTTTTTAAAAATTTTGCCACAATATAATATACATAATACAATTTAACAATCACAAGTTTAACCCATAATATAGATATATAATAAATGGGTATATGGGTATATGGGTATACATATATTAGATTTATTATAGATTTATTATTTTTTATATAGGCAACAGTTATTAATATAAATGAATGGTCGGTAAACATAAACGAACAAAAAATAATTCAAAATGTTGTATAGATTATAATTTATATTTTTTAAATAGGCTTTATGTATAAATTTAATATTTAAAAAAAATAAAAGAAATACTTAGCGTACGTAAATAACAGAAAAAATAAATGTAATACTACGAAGAAAAATAAAAACGAATAGAAAAAAAAGAGAACAAAAAATGTTACTTTGATTGTTTTTTTTAAATATTTTTAAAGAAAAAAAGAACTATTAAAATGTTATGATTTTAAAAGAAAAAAACATACGTCTGATATTTACGTACATAACAGATAGAAAAAAGAAATATTAAATGTTATGCTATGAAAAGAAAGAAACGTACATCTGATATTTAGGTATATAACAGATAGAAAAGAATTAAAATGTTATGCTATGAAAAGAATGAAAAAACAAGGCAGTGCATAAATCAAAGTTTTTAAAGAGTTGCATTTTTAAGTAGAAATTATAAAAAAATAAAGCAGTGCGTAAAACCAAAGCTTTTAAAGCAGCGCAATTTAAATTATAAAATCACGATTTTCAATTAGAATGTGTAACATTTTCTTAATTTTATGCTTCTTTTAAGATTTTTATTTTCTAAATCTTAAACCTTATATGCACAGCCAATTTTTATTGTTTTACATAAAAGGTGCGTAGAACTTACGGTGTGAAGATTTTGTAACGAAAGCTACAGATAAAGAGCCAGAATATTATTACGGATAGAGTAAAAATTTGTTTGAAAAATATAACAAAAAAAGTTTTGAAGCATTTGCTATGGCAACCATAGAAAAATATAACAAGTGTACTAGGTATAAGTTAACAACAGCCAAAATTAGTTAACAACAGCCAAAATTATAAATTAAATTTCCAACGCATCATATTACGATTTCACAATTTTTATTTAAATATTTTTAATAATAACATTTAACTGTCAAATCATCAAAATTAACCTGGGAAATTGGTTCAACACTATTTCTCAACATCAAAGTCACGCGTAATCAACATATGTTTGAGTCAGCATAATGCAGGTAGAACAATGCAATCAATGTAAAATTCTGATTATAGAAAATTAATTAGAAAAGTAACTTCAAACAATAAAGTTGTGTTAAAAAAATAAATCAAATTGTGTTAATTTATTTTTGTTTAAATAATTTTATCAAATCTTTTTATTAAATTTTTAAAATAATTTTTTTTGGTTACTTGGAATAGAATTTTATAACTGGCGCCCGAGCAGGGACCATTAGTGTTGTGAAAGTGAATAGTAAATAGCTACCAGAAAGAAATTAATTGAAAAAAATTGTCATATAAAAATAAAACAATCATTAAAATAGAAATTAATTAAAATTAATTTATCATACAAAAAGAAAAAAATTAAGAACTATTTATAAACTATTTAGAAAATAAAAAACTATTATTGTAAAAATTTGAAATAAAAAACTATTAGTGAAAGAAAAAAAAATTTTTTAAAATACTTTCTTATAAAACTGTTCACATTGAAAAATAAAGAAGAAAAAAAAAGGAACGAGAAGATATCAATAATTCTTTCAAAGAGTACCGTTTACAAACAAATATTCCTTTTCAACACGAGCAGCAAGTAGCTGAAGGAGTACTTAAAATCCGAAAGCGAAGTTGAGTTACCTAAAGGATTAGGAAACGAGGCCCCCGAGTAGCATCCCAGCAAAAAGGAGCTGTCACATAAGGAATAATCAAAACCAAAAAGTGTTGGCAGCAGCCGCCTAGTCCGGTAACATCAAAAGACTGCAAATGGTTCTACTAATGCAATTCCAAGTCGCCACGTTTATGTAAGTTAATTAGTTTTTTTTATATAAAAAATAAAAAATAAAGAAATAATTTAGAAAAATAAAACTGAAAGCTTTGAAAAAGAAAAAGAATATTTTTTGTCTAAGTAAATTTAATCATAATTTACTAGCAAATTAAATAAAATAAAAATTTTAATTGAGAATTTTATTAAAAATTTACAAATTAAGAATTGCAAAAAAAAATTTTTTTTTTTTCTCGCAAAATAATTTATGATTAAAATTGAATAAGATAAATAGGTATAAAATAAAATTATTATTTTTTTTAAGATTGCTTAGAATTTGCATGAATTTAACCACAATTTATTGCAAATTCAGATAAATATCCTCATCTGTAAGGAGAAAAAGTTAATATAAAAAAAGAAAAAATACTTATTATACGAATTAAAACTAAAAATTACATTTTGTTTCATTTTTCAATTGCTGTGACTCAAGCCTTCGATACCTAAGGTGAGGCTGCCTTAGGCACAGCAAATCTAAGAAATTAATCAATTTGAAAGAAATCAAATTAAATCAATTAAAATAAGCAATTCAAATAAAAATATCTACGAATCACAAAAACAAAAAATTAATAATAGTCATATGTCTAGACATACAAAATAACTGGCCAGTAAATAAAAAAAAAAATAAAAAAAAAATTCATTAAATAAAATAATTAAATAAAATAAAAATTGAATAAAAGAAAAATTAAATATAAAAATCTAAATAAAATAAAACAATTAAATTTAAAGCTAATTTATATTAAAATAAGAAAGAAATTAACATAAACTTTTTATTGAAATAAATATTTGTTAATAAAAATTATTATAAAAACCTTTTTTTGGTAAATTTGAAACATAATTATTTTTATGTTTAACTTTAAATAATTTTCTAATTGTAATTTAAAAACTTTAATTGTTCTTAATTGTAATAAAACCAAAAAATTAAGGAAAAACTTAAATCTAATATAAAATTTTAGAATATTTGATTGATTTACTTAAATTTTAAATATTTTGGGATTTCATTAAAATATTTTAAATAAATAAATTTTTAATATTTAAGGCTTTATTAAATTTTATTTTAAGAATTGGTTAAAAATTATTTTTATTTTTTTTTTTCTCGAATAAGAAATATTTTTTTACTATTTTAAGCTTTTGTAAAAATTTTTTATTTCACTTTCTTAAATATAAATAAATATTTTAGGATTTTATTAAAATTTTCCGAACATTGGATTTTCATGGTTTGTTAACATTATACAAATAAATATTTTAAATATCGAATAAAAAAATAAAGAAAATATTAAATTAAAATAAATAAATTTTTATAGAAGTTAAAACATTTTTTTATATAATTATCAAAAATTGTAAGTACGACTGAGAGCAAGCAAGAATTTTTCTCTGAAAGAAATTTTTTTTTTCAAGCATCTTCACCCAGGATTTACTTTTACATTTACAAATTTTTTTTTATTTATTATTAAATTTTTATTATCTAAGTACTAAAAATTTTTAATATAATATTCATAATTAACGTTCAGTAGGTTGCAAAAGACTAAATAAAATCACAGGTAATCTCGCATCTTATATCAGATATTGGTTAAACCTCTTTTTAAGATTTTTGTTTTTTTATCTTGGCTTTACTTTGATCACAACCTTTCTCGTTATTTCTTTCCTTTCGAATAATTTTATTTTTTAAATAAGTAAACAAAAATGAATCAAGAGGGAGCAACTCCGTTTGTCATGTCATCTACTCCAGAAAATTTAAACCCAAATCTGAGTCCAATAAGAGAAAATAGACATGATGAAAATTTTAGTGAATCAATCAGAGAGATGATTCAATACGAGACTAGAAAACTAGTAAGAGAAGGCTACCATCAAAGGTTACAACAGGAGGTAATAGAGGAAGAAGATATCATGGGTAAGATACAACAAATTTATTCTCAACATTTTGAAAGTTATAGATTAAGATTTACGAGAATACTGGTCAAAGATATCACGGATGAAAGTCAACAGAATGAGCTCATATTAGAAGTTCACAAAAGGGCCCATAGAAATGCGCATGAAAATAAAGATCAAATAATCCGCAATTATTATTTTCCAAAAATGAATAGAAAAGTATCTACTTTGGTTACAACATGCACAGTGTGTAAGGAAAATAAATACGATCGACACCCCAATAACCCAGAAATAAAACAAACACCAATTCCAAGCTTTGCGGGTCATACCGTACATATAGATATTTTCTCGACCGAATCAAAGTTGACTTTAACAGCGATCGATAAGTTAACCAAGTTTGCCCAAGCGAGAGTCATAGAAAGCAGATCAACAGAAAACGTCAGATTAGCATTACGGGATATTTTGTTTTACTATGGCGTTCCAGAATGGGTCATCATAGACAACGAGAAGTCGCTAAATTCAGCTTCGATAAAGGCAATGATGGAGGATGAAATGAAAATAAAGATTTTCACTACACCCCCATATAAAAGTGAGGTGAATGGACAAATAGAACGCTTTCATTCAACTTTATCGGAGATTATGCGATGTCTAAAAGCAGAGGGAGATAACAGAAGTTTTGAAGAATTGCTACAAAGAGCGGTAAACGAATATAACTACACCATCCACTCAGTAACCAAAAAGAAGCCCATAGAGTTATTCTTTGGTAGAGTTCCAAATATAACACCAGAAGAATTCGAGAAAACAAGACTTAGCAATATTGAAAAAATCAAGAACAAACAGATCAAAGATCTGGATCTTCACAATAAAAAAGGAAACAAACTAAACACTACCAACCAGGTGATATAATTTATGTAAAGCATAATAAGAGAATAGGATCTAAGTTAACACAACGCTTTAAAAAGGAAATAGTAAAGGAAAATAAAAATACAGTTATTATAACGAAATCAGGAAGAACTGTTCATAAATCAAACATAAAATCATAATGATACTCATTCTTCGTATAAACCCTACAAAATTTTTTTTTATTCTCACTTAACTCTTCTAGATAATTATCATTTACGTTTTTCTCTAAATTTTTGTTTTTGTTCATTTTCTTACTATTATTATTCTTAATATCATTTTAGGTACTTATTATACGAGTGTCTATCATTCGTCCAAATATTAGACTACACAGGATCACATGCAGTATCTATTATCATGGGAGAAGCCAAGGTGCAAGAAGGAAGTTTTAGAATCATCCATACGTTTGATTTTGAAAATCTAAGGAATTCATTAGAGGAAATCAAGGACGTACTAGAAGAAGACGGAATAAAAAAAAATCACCTGCATGGGTACTTAAAATACGAAGCTTTACAGGTTCAGGATCTTTTGGATGAATTTAAAATTAGACGGAAACCAAGGTCCTTTAACTCTATAGGAACCATGTGGAAATGGATAGCTGGAAGCCCTGACTATACAGATTTTATCATGATTAAGAAGAAAATGAACAATCTCTTAGAAAATAACAATCAACAAGTTATAATAAATAAGTCTTTTAGTGATAGGATTAATAATATAAGTAGAATTACTAATGAGCTTTTAGAGAATATTAGGTTAGGTCATGAAATAGATAATCAAAATATTCAAAAACTACAATATAAGTTAAAATTCATAAAAGAAGAAATAGTTAATATAAAATATGCCGTACATTGGGCTAAGGTAGGAATTATAAACTCATTATTGCTTTCAAAGTCAGAAATTGAAACAATTACGTCAATTTTCGACAAGGAAAATTTTCCATATTCGGACGCTGAAGAAGCTTTAAATCTTTCCAATGTAAAGGTAATAACAAATGGTACTTGCTTGCTCTACGTCATTGAAATCCCAATATCAGAAACTGATGTATTTAAAAAAATTATAGTTAAACCAATAAAATTTAACAACACTATTATTAAGCTTGATTATAAAGAAATATTATTTAGTAATAAGAAAATGTATGGAATAAAAGAAAATTGTAAACAAATAAATTCACTAATAATATGTAATAAAGATCAAATTGTTAACATTTCAAATTCTACCTGCATTCCAAACATATTAGAAGGAAGATCATCCACCTGCAAGGTTACCAATGCTCACCATATCCCAACAATAGAAAAAATTGCCGAAGGAATTATATTATTGAATCAATTCAATGGGACTATAACAATAGATGATAAAACAAAAACGATTATAGGAACATACCTAATTAAGTTCCAAAATTCTACAGTAATAATTAATGATATGGTATTTACATCGAAAGAAACCGTAAGCGTTAGCGTGTTACCTGCAATTTTACAACCAGAACTAATAAAAAAGGAATTTCAACAACATCTTTCTCTAGAACTTTTCAAGGACCTTCATGTCAATAATACAAATAAAATTGAATTACTGCAAGAACGGAGTTTAATAAATTACGTATTAAGTGCTTCAAGTGTCCGGCAATAGCATCAATATTGGGCTTGTTTGTATTAATTGGTATACGATATAGGAAAAAACGAGACAAGGTAATAATAAACAACATACAATCCGATCAGGCTATACCAGAAGAAATTACTACTAGCGACAATCAAACAATAAAAGATACACCACCGAATTCCGCAGATTACCAAAATAGCAAACTCCAAATATTTCCGATAAATTCAGCATCAGTCAACATAAAAGCAACCCCAAGGCGAAACTTATACAACTCTAATCTCTAGTTCGATCGAATGAGGACATTGATATTTAAGGGGGGAGGAGTTAACAACAGCCAAAATTAGTTAACAACAGCCAAAATTATAAATTAAATTTCCAACGCATCATATTACGATTTCACAATTTTTATTTAAATATTTTTAATAATAACATTTAACTGTCAAATCATCAAAATTAACCTGGGAAATTGGTTCAACACTATTTCTCAACATCAAAGTCACGCGTAATCAACATATGTTTGAGTCAGCATAATGCAGGTAGAACAATGCAATCAATGTAAAATTCTGATTATAGAAAATTAATTAGAAAAGTAACTTCAAACAATAAAGTTGTGTTTTAAAAAAATAAATCAAATTGTGTTAATTTATTTTTGTTTAAATAATTTTATCAAATCTTTTTATTAAATTTTTAAAATAATTTTTTTTGGTTACTTGGAATAGAATTTTATAAAATTCTATTCTATTATACAGTTATAAAATTCTATTCCAAGTAACCAAAAAAAATTATTTTAAAAATTTAATAAAAAGATTTGATAAAATTATTTAAACAAAAATAAATTAACACAATTTGATTTATTTTTTTTAAAACACAACTTTATTGTTTGAAGTTACTTTTCTAAATTATTTCTTTATTTTTTATTTTTTATATAAAAAAAACTAATTAACTTACATAAACGTGGCGACTTGGAATTGCATTAGTAGAACCATTTGCAGTCTTTTGATGTTACCGGACTAGGCGGCTGCTGCCAACACTTTTTGGTTTTGATTATTCCTTATGTGACAGCTCCTTTTTGCTGGGATGCTACTCGGGGGCCTCGTTTCCTAATCCTTTAGGTAACTCAACTTCGCTTTCGGATTTTAAGTACTCCTTCAGCTACTTGCTGCTCGTGTTGAAAAGGAATATTTGTTTGTAAACGGTACTCTTTGAAAGAATTATTGATATCGTCTCGTTCCTTTTTTTTTCTTCTTTATTTTTCAATGTGAACAGTTTTATAAGAAAGTATTTTAAAAAAATTTTTTTTTCTTTCACTAGTAGTTTTTTATTTCAAATTTTTACAATAATAGTTTTTTATTTTCTAAATAGTTTATAAATAGTTCTTAATTTTTTTCTTTTTGTATGATAAATTAATTTTAATTAATTTCTATTTTAATGATTGTTTTATTTTTATATGACAATTTTTTTCAATTAATTTCTTTCTGGTAGCTATTTACTATTCACTTTCACAACACTAATGGTCCCTGCTCGGGCGCCAGTTATAAAATTCTATTCCAAGTAACCAAAAAAAATTATTTTAAAAATTTAATAAAAAGATTTGATAAAATTATTTAAACAAAAATAAATTAACACAATTTGATTTATTTTTTTAAAACACAACTTTATTGTTTGAAGTTACTTTTCTAATTAATTTTCTATAATCAGAATTTTACATTGATTGCATTGTTCTACCTGCATTATGCTTGCTATGGCAACATAGAAAAATATAACAAGTGTACTTCTAAATATAATAAAAGACAAGCTGCTGCTGATTAGCGTGCCCTACTGTTATGTTAAATGTTAATTTAACAAATGTTATGCTATGAAAAGAAGGAAACGTGTATCTAATATTTACGTACATAACAGATAAAAAACAATAAATATTAAAATGTTATGCTACGAAAAGAAAGAAAAAACAAGGCAGTGTATAAATCAAAGTTTTTAGAAGGTCGTATTTTTAAGTAGAACATTATAAAATTGCAATAATATTTTTATTTAAATTTTGCTAAGCAATATTTTCTTAATTTTTTAAAAATTTTGCCATAATATAATACAATTTAAGAATCAGAAGTTTAGTCCATAATATAGATATATGAATAAAAATATGGGTATATATACATATATTATGTAGTTAATTATAAAAAAATAAAACAGTGCGTAAAACCAAAGCTTTTAAAGGAGCGCAATTTAAATTATAAAATCGCAATTTTCAATTAAATTTTGAATGTGTAACATTTTCTTAATTTTATGCTTCTTTTAAGATTTTTATTTTCTAAATCTTAAACCTTATATGCACAGCCAATTTTTATTGTTTTACATAAAAGGTGCGTAGAACTTACGGTGTGAAGATTTTGTAACGAAAGCTACAGATAAAGAGCCAGAATATTATTACGGATAGAGTAAAAATTTGTTTGAAAAATATAACAAAAAAAGTTTTGAAGCATTTGCTATGGCAACCATAGAAAAATATAACAAGTGTACTATATATTATAATTAGGCAAATGCATCAGATCAGTATAGTTTAGTTTCAAAATTATAAAGTTTGATACTGTATTTTTTTCGAAGCGAAAATTTTTGTTACTATTGGCAAAAATTTATTTACCATTGGTTTTTAATCCAACCTTTGGTTTTTTAATCCAAAGCTTGATAAAGAAATTTACAAGAGATGAGATTTATTAAATAATCATTTTTATTACATTTTTGAAAGAAACTACTTCACAGCATCATTGAGGTTTTTCATTATTTAAAACACTTTAGCAATAAATTTTACATTTATCAATATCTAAACATAATACATATAAGTATTTGAATAAATTTACTAAAATTAAATTGTTCATAAAACTGAGGAAACTTTCACAAAAGCTATGTGTTTCTACTTATACCCGTCGTATGACGGGCTTTTTTACTAGTAATATGAATAAAATTATTAACAGATTTGTAGTTTCAATTGAAAAAACATTAAATTTCAAAATAAACCATACTGATATTACTTTTGAAGAAATTATTTTAAATCAAGAAAAGAATATAAAAGAAATAAGTAACTTAAATGATCATAAAATTTTTAACTTTTCTTTAACTTTATTGTCAACAATTATATTTTTTGGAATAACAATATTTTTAATTTTTTATGTAAAGAAAAAATCTTAAAATAGAATTTAGCCATCGGATTCAAGAGAATCCTAAATCTTGTGAGGGAGGTGTTACGTTAGTAAACTCCACCTTTGATAATAAGATTAATGACCTAATAAATAATATTGAAGTAAAAATGTAAATTACGAAATTTTCGGAAACATATTATTGTAACTTGCTACTTAATATAAATGAACTTAAATGTAAATTATTGAAGTTAAATAAACCCAAATTATAAACTTAAATTGCAACATAAATTGTAACGTAATATTTCTGATATAAATGAACATAATATTTTATAAAACTTAAATTGTAATTCGATATTGTAAATGAATTAATTTAAATAATATTTTATTGAACTTAAGTTGTAATAAACGTGTAAATGTAATCAATTAAATAAACGTAGCATATTTTTGTAAGAAAGTAATATTTGGCAAACAAGTTCAATATATTGCAATTTTGCTTATTTTGCTAATTTTGTAATTTATAAAAACCAATTGTAAATATAAAATTTAGTTTTAAGACCACAACCAACAACACGGAAAGTAAATAAATAAATATCAAATTTAATTACTATAGTGTTTTGATTTTTATAATAATTTAAATTATTATTTTTTTTATGATAATTTTGTAATTATCATTTCATTTGCGTGATTCTGTTTTAGGAGGGGTTTTAGAGTTGGATTCTAGAGTTTAATAGTTTTTCTTTTAAAGTATTTTTAATCGAACGAGACATAACACCATATGGCTTTATGACCCATTTGAATGGAACATAAAACCATATTGTGAATATGGCTTTATGACTCATTTGAATGGGTCATTAAGCCATATTTTTAAAATATGGCTTTACAACACGCCACCGTTGCGTTTACCTATGAAACATTTTCATAAATATTCATGTTTTGGTGTAGTTCTTGAATTTAGTGGGTGTAATATTTGGTTCCTGTCTTCGGATGAAGATGTTAATGGGAATTGATGTAGACGATATCGACACTCGTAATGGCTGTGAATGATAATTATTACTATGATATTATTAGATATAGTATTAAGGCATATTTTTATAGGCGGTTGAATGAGTCCACTTGAAAATATTTTTAGTCGTTCTTTCTAGGCTATGTGGAATACTTTTTTTTTAGTTCCTTGCCACTCCAATGAGGAGTATTGGACAGCCACTAAGTCATTTATTATTCATATTTGGCTAACCTTCAGTTTCGTGGATAATACATTGTGTATATACAGGCAATATTACATTGTGTATAAGAAATTAAATATATTATTTTATAATTACCAATAATTTAATTAAAAGAAAATAAAAACAAAAAAAAAATTTTTTTTTTATATATAAAACTACATGTAAAAGTAAAATAAATCTACATATTAAACATATTAAATAAAATATATAATGTATACTAAAAAACAAACAAATTAAGTAATACAACATAAAAACAATTAATTTTTAATTTCTGAAATTGCATATGTGCCTCTTTAGTGAAGATTTCAACTTATCTATGTTTTTGCAATCTTTAATGTATTTAGGTAATTTGTTACATAATTTTATTGCACTATTTTTAAGACTTTTATCTTTGGTGGACGTACTAGCTATAGGCACATTCAATTTAAATCTATTCCTTGTGTTATAGTTGTGTATTTTTTTTCGTATATTTAGCATCCAATTTGATGTTAATTGTTTGTTCACTATTTTATGAATATATTTACATTTTTCAAAATAGATCAACTGATTAATATCCAATTCCTTATATACTTTTTTTTGTGCTACATCTCATATCCATCTTAAATAATATTTTTAGTGCTTTATCCATTATTGTACCTATTTGCTTTAGATGAAAACTTGAACAGTGATTCCAACTTGTAAAGTTGTATCTTATCTTTGATACAACTATATATAGCCATTATAGATAAATTTAGCCACCTTTTTAGTTGTACTACCTGATCTTGTTATTGTCATTATTATTGGGAGTATACTGTTTTTTATTAATATTTTATATTTTGTGCTCTGCTAAGAGGAATATTGTTAAGTTTTATGTTAATTTCCTCACAGCTTTTTAGTCTAGATCTAAATATTATATAATTAGTTTTTTTTTGTGATCATAATAAGTTCATTAACATCCAACCAATTACTGTAAGCCTTTATGTTGTTATTTAATACAGTTACTAATTTCCTTAGTATGTTTGCTTTGGCAACAATATTATTGTTATCAACATATATATTATATTTAGAAGAAATGTTACAATTTGAGATGTTCATGATGTATAGTAGATATAAAAGAGTTCCGAGTAGTGAGCCTTGTGATACACCAATTTTTATAGGAAGTTTATCACTTAGTATACTGTTGATTCTAGTACATTGTGTTCTGTTTGTTAAATAATTCTTTACTTGATTTTCGGCTACTCCTCTTATTCCCATATCCTCAATGACGTTTACAAGTTTTTCATGATATACCACGTCGAACGCTTTAGTTAACTCTACAAATACAGCCCCTACAAATTTTCCTTCATCAAGTGCTTCATATATTTGATCCAATGTTGTGGTTATAGCTGCCTCTGTTCCACTATTTTCTATAAAATCATACTGATTGTTATCAAATCCCATATTTTAATTTGTAAAGGTTCTTATTCTTATATTTATTATTTTTTCAAAAATTTTACTTATCAAATTAAGTAATGATATTAGTCTGCAATTTCCACAATCAGTTTTCGAACCACTTTTGTAAATAGGTGTTATTATAGTATCTTTTAGGCAATTTGGAAATATACCCATCAAAAGACTCTTTTTTTACCATGTTTATGTTAATGACCATTTTATTACAAGGACCATTGCTGTTAAATCTTTAATTCCATTCCGGCGGCTGCATGTTTATTTAATCCCATTATTATGTTATATATCTCATTTTCATATGCAGGGTCCAAGAATATTGATTTATGGTTCATTATATTCCTTATCGTAGTTTCATTGGTGTTCTTCATTTTGTGTTCGTTTATTATATTTTCCCCCTATTTAGTTGAAAAATTTATTTATGATTGTTGCTATTTCCTTATCATTTTCAGTATAACCTCCTGTATTCTTTTGTATACTTTTTATAACTTTATTTCTATCATCACTATTATGATTTTTTAATTGTGTTCAAATTTTTCTTGAATCATTTCCAGCTTCCTGTATGCTTCTCTCTAAGTAGTCTTTTTTTACTTTCCTTATTAACTCCACAGTTAATTTTTTGGATCTTATATATTTAATTTTTTTTGTCTAAATTATTTTTATCTTTTTTACAGGCATCATAAAGTTTTCTTTTGATATTCATGTTGTATATTATCGTTGTACTTATCCATTGATTGTTTCTAGTTTTTCTGGTAAATCTTTTAGTACTTATTTTTTTAGATGTTTGTAAAATTTTTTGTAAGTGCTCAATTTCATCCACGTTTTCTTCTTGAACTTTATAGTTGTATTACTATTTTCAAACAAGTTAATACTAACGTCTGCAAAAATTGTTAATTTCGACAATTGCTCTACTTGTTTTTCCATGTGTTCTATAAACAGGTTGTCGTTTTCGTTTGGTGCTTTGTAGAACGTGCCAATTTGGATTTTTTGTGTTGAGTAGTAACTCAATAATGGTCAAGTTGTATAATTCATCTTGCATAATTATTGTAAAATTTATATCATTCTTTATATATATAGCTGTACCTCCCCCTCTGTTTTTGTTTCGGGAATTGAAAATAACTTGGAAATTCGGTAATTTGTAGTATTCCTTATAATTGTCGTATGTCCAGACCTCATTCAGTATGACTATATCTATATTGTTAATTTCCTGAATAGTTGCTTCTAATTCACAGAATTTGTTCTTAAACTACATATCTTTGCGTATAGAATTTTTAAATTATCATTCTTTAAATCTTTTGTAAGTTCTATCATCTACCAATCATATAGTTCCGCCAAGACTCTCTTATTTTCTAAAAATGCTCTCTGTACTTATTATGAATATGACTTATATATGTTTTAAGATCTTTTGAAACATCTTTGACAGTGGTTCCTATGTATTCATGATATTTATCGTACAATTTAGGTAATGCGTCATAATCAGTCAGTAGTCTTTCCTGATTCATAAGAACTATAATATTTGTTTTTGTTATACCATCATAACATATATTATCTTGATTATGGAAAAATGACAGATATAGTCTTACGTTGTTGTATATTCTGTAATCACATAATCTTGAGAGTACATATACACTATCACCATTTTCAACTGCAGCTTTTGTAATTCTAACAATCGGAGGAAGCATAAGATCAATGAAATTATTTTTACTCTCCTGATTTTCGTTAATATTTTCCAAGTTTATTGTGTCTGCTAAAGCATTGATTGGATTGGATTAAAATCCAGTTTACGTATTTGAAATTTGCATTTGTTTGCGTTTTTTGAATTTAAATATTATGACTACTATTACTAATATTTCTGTTATTGCAGTTACTATTTTTACTGTTTAATTTATTATTTTTACTATCATTATTTTCATTATTGTTATTGCTATTTTTTATGTTAAAATCGATATGTTATATAAATTATGTTATGGTTTTCAAAGATTATAACTTGATTATTGTGGCAGCTATTGCTAA
Organism: Poecilobothrus nobilitatus; assembly: GCA_947095535.1. Lineage (NCBI taxonomy): Eukaryota > Metazoa > Arthropoda > Insecta > Diptera > Dolichopodidae > Poecilobothrus > Poecilobothrus nobilitatus. Next base: position 156,108,282 of record OX352774.1, on the reverse strand, counting down.
AATTGTTATTATTGCTGTTACTATTTTTGTTGTTACTATTGTCATTATTATAGTTAGTTTTATTACTATTGTTTATATTATTATAATATTTGGATGTTGAGCTTCTAATAGTCCATATTTTGGGAATATAGCTTAATATATTTTTCGATTTTGTATTTGTTGCAGTTTTGTGTATTTTAATCTTTTCAGGTTTTGTGCTATAATATTCAATTTTGCTATTTATAATTTCTTTTATATCAGAAGTATAGTTCTTAGTGGTATATTTTGGTAAGCTGGGTGCATCATTATCAACTTTAATGTCAGTAGTACCACTTTTCTGATAATTGTTTTTATTAATAAGGTTCTTTTCTTTGTTTTTATTGTGATGCATTTTCATTTGCTTTAATTGCTAATATCATATAGGTTTTTTTTTTAAATCCAATTTGTGTTGATACGCAGGACATAGCTTACTGAAGATTTTGTGGTTAACATCCACATTTAATTTGAATTATTCATTATATTTTATGTAATTAATACATTTATTGATATAGTCTTTACTACATTCACTGATGTTATGTTCTTGGTGAAACTTTAAACACTTTTCTTTGTTTGTACAGTTCACCTATTTGTGGTTGAATCCTTTGCACTTGTAGCACCTTCGCATATTTATGACATCAAACACTTTACATCTTTCCCATCATACACATAATTTTTCATTCGCTAGAATTTTTCGAAAAGTTTCCTTATCCACTTCAATCACTGCATTATATAATTCTTTTCTATATTTTATTAAGAAGGCAAAATCTTCAAATGTGGGAAAACTAAACACTACTTTTGGTATAATAAAAAGCAACATCTACATTAACGAAGCATTTACAAATTACAACAAAGCTTTATATATAGAAGCAAAAAAAAATATATCTTAGAAAAGTGGATGGTGATAAGGCCATTGTTATAAGTTCATTCGAAGATTTATCAAAAATTATTTCTTGATTTTTAATACTTTTAATTTTAAATTTTTTTTTGTTTTAAAACTTTTAATTTTAAAATGATATTTGATATTTCTATCTTCGATTACGATCTTATTAACAGTGATCTTAACTTACCTACTATTGATAATGTAGCAAAATATAATTGTAATTGTTTGAATAATTTTGTTATAGTCCATCAAAACATTAGAAGCTTAAGGCAAAATTTCAACCATCTTATTTCTGAAGTTGAAGTTTTTAAATCACTACCAGACTTTTTATTTGTCTCGGAAATATGGATATACGATTATGAAATTTTGGATCATATTCCAGGGAATGAATTTTACGCGTGTACAAATGGTAATTATGTTTCAGGTGGTGTTGGTTGTTTGGTAAAAAATATTTATGAGTGTGTAGTTGTTAACTATAATCTTAAGAGTGCTGATATTTTAAAAATTTCGTGTACAGTCAATGATGTTAATTTTACCTTTTTATGTATTTATAGGTTTCATAAACACAATTTTAGTGTATTCCTTAATGAATTCTCAAATATGTTAGAATGCAGTGTTTCTCAAACTATGTTCCTAATTAATTCCATTCGAATTTGAATTTTAATGTACAAAATATTGGAGAAAAATCATAGATGTTTTTTTGAGAGTTTCAGTTAGAATTTCAATATACATTAGAAAAATTCAATGGATTTTTTTTTAAATTTCGGTTTAAAAATGTAGAAAAAATATTTGTAAACTTTTCATGGCCTACTTTACATATATGTATGCAAAAAAATTCTTAATGAAAATTGATTTTTACTTTGGTAACTACTCGTATTATAAAAAAGCAATCATCCTCATCAGTCGCGATAAGATCAACGTATAATTAATATACAATTGTAAACCGCTATTTTTATATTAATTTTAAGTAATTCATTGTTAATTTCACTTCATGGCATAAAAGAATTTACGTGTTCATTAGAAAATTTAAAAATTTTATTTTTAATACATATAAATAGAAATATAGTTCTAAAATTTATTGTTATACAAGTTGAGGTAAGTAAAAATATATCTATAAGCAATAATATCTTAGTTTAGTTTAGAGTTAAAAATAAATCTTTTATTTTATTAAATTACTAGCTTTGTGACAAATTAAAGAAATTACGGTTCCGGCATTCGCTCGAAGTTTAAATAATGAGTAAACAACGTAAATTAGATTTTTTTTTTAAAAATACTACTGCGAATGCTGAGGAAACCTCTCCGTCAACAAATGCTGAAAATAGTATTACCCAAAGTGCTGAACAAGGTATAGAATCAACAAGTGATTTGAATGTAAACGTTTCTATTTCTCAAACCTCTTTATCGGAAAATAAAAGAAAGCTTCGCAAATATGATCCTTCATACTTAGCATTTGGATTCACAAATATCGACGATTGTCCACAATGTGTTGTTTGTTCAGAGGTTTTAGCTGATAGTGCTATGGCTCCGACAAAACTTAAAAGACATTTGGAAACAAAACATCCGCAATACCAAAATAAGCCAAAGGATTTTTTTAAAAGAAAAGAAAACGAACTGAAATCTCAAAAAACAGTTATGCAATATACATCACTTGGAACTGAAAACGAGTTAGCTCTCAAAGCTTCTTTTTTTATATCATTTCAAATTGCTAAATCGAAAAAAAATTTCACTATAGGAGAAAATCTAATTATGCCTTGCATGGTCGAAGCCTGTCAAATAATGTTTGGTGATAAGTTTGCAAGGAAAATAAAAACAATACCTCTTTCAAACGACACAGTTGCTAGACGCATAAATATGATGAGCGAAGATGTTGAACAGCAACTAATCAGAAAAATTAAAAAATCAAAAATATATGCTCTTCAATTAGATGAGTCGACGGATATTGTTGGTAAATCTTTGTTACTTATTTATATTAGATATGTAGATTGGGATGAAAAGGAAATTAAGGAAGAGTTTTTAAAATGCTTGGAAATAAAGGGTCATACAACTGGTCATGAAATTTTTACAACAATATCGGGTTATTTTTTAAGAATTGATTTAAAACTCGTAGATTGTATTTCAGTTTGTACTGATGGTGCAGCTAATATGACTGGTAGCTAATATGACTGCTAATATGACTTAGGATTAGTCACAAAAATTAAAGAAGTAGCTCCGAACGTAATAGGTACACATTGTATGATACACAGAGAAATGCTAGCGAGTAAAAATATTAGTTCTGATTTAAATCAGGTATTAACAACAGCTGTTAAAACGGTAAATTATATAAAATCAAGTGCACTGAATTCGAGATTATTTGAAAGATTGTGCGAGGAAACGGGATCATCTCATAAAACATTATTATTACACGCGGAAGTTCGCTGGTTATCCAGGAGTCGGATATTAAAAAGAATACATAAACTCAGAGAAGAAATAACTGCCTTTCTAACAAGTAAAAATAGTGATCTAGTTCAGTCCTTCAAGGACATAGAGTGGAACATGAAATTATGTTATCTTGCAGATATTTTTCAACTGTTGAACGAACTGAACTTATCACTTCAAGGAACATACAAAACAATATTTGAGAGTTATAATAAAATAGAAGGACAAAAGAAAAAAATTAAATTATGGATTCAGAGAGTTGAAAACAACCACTTCGATATGTTCAGCTGTTTAACGGATCAAATGGTTGAAGCTAAAAATAGAAACCAATATTACAATTCCAATAAATTAGTTATAATTATAGTTAATCATTTAAAAACTTTATCAATCAAATTTGAGGAATATTTTCCAGTAAGCCAAGACCCGAGAACAGAAACATTGTGGGTTTTAGATCCATTTAATTTCACAAGTACAAGAAATAACCTATCTATAGTCGAAGAAGATTTATTAGCTGATCTGTCATCAGACGTGACATTGAAAAATGTAAAAGAAAATTCATCACTTGATAAGTTTTGGATCCAAATTAATGGCGAGTACAAGGTTTTAAGTGACAAAGCTATTCAGACTATTCTCCCATTTCCTTCCACTTATTTATGTGAGAGCGGATTTTCAAAAGTAACTTTAACCAAGACCAAACAACGGAACAGATTAAATTTGACAGCTATTGTAAGATTATCGTTAACGAATCTTACACCAAATATTGAAGATTTATAGCAAGCAAGTCAATGCAAGCTCATTCTTCCCATTGATACGTATAAATAAATGTTTTTTTTTTAATTAAATGTTTTTCTGGATTAATATTTTTTTTTATTAAATATGTACTTATACACATATGTATTTAATTTTAATAAAAAAATTGTTTGCTATTTTTATTTAAATAAAAACAATTTAGTGTAAAACTTTATTTTTATTTTCATTATTGCAATTTTTTCAAATAAATTACTATGAAAGTAGGATTATAAGTGGATATACTCATCTGGCAATAAAAATTACGAAGGGGTTCCGTGAAAACGAAAAAAAATTGATAGAGTGCCGCAGTACCAAAAAGTTTGAGAAACACTACTTTAGAGGATGAAATAATTAAAAAATGTAAATTTCAAATAATGTAATGTAAATTTTTATTTATTACATTTTTTTATTTTTATATTCATTATTTTTACCTAACTATTTTAACATATTTTTATATTACTTTTATATTCATTATTTTTTTTACATTCAAGACATTAGTTTTACTGTTTTTCATAGTTTCTATTACTTTTAGTTGACATATTATGTAAATAAATGCACACAAAAATGTTATAAATCAAAAATATACAAAATAATAAATAAGAATATATTATTTATTTTTATACCATATATTATTTTTAGGTAAATTTAACATCTTCTTGCAATTTATGAAAAGAACTATATGTTACGTTTGGTGGGGTATCATAAATACATTTTTCACGAATATGGCTTTATGACTCATTTGAATGGATGATAAAGCCATATTTTTATAAAACATTTTGTGTCATAAAGCCATAATTAAATTATTCTTTGCTTCAAATATAATTTTTTCTGTATACTTGTTGTTAGATTGATGTTGTTAAATGAAGCTTTGGTGCTGAAATATGTATGAAAGAAAATACTGAGGAAAGATTTTAGAGTTGGTTACAAAATCAGGATATTTCCCGTTTTCCAGAATTCTTACATATATGTATATGCGAGATTCTGTTTTAGGAGGGGTTTTAGAGTTGGATTCTAGAGTTTAATAGTTTTTCTTTTAAAGTATTTTTAATCGAACGAGACATAACACCATATGGCTTTATGGCCCATTTTAATGGAACATAAAACCATACTGGGAATATGGCTTTATGACTCATTTGAATGAGTCATTAAGCCATATTTTTAAAATATGGCTTTATAACACACCGCCCTTGTGTGTTAATGTCCTTGATGTAGACGGTATCGACACTCGTAATTGCTGTGAATATTAATTATTACTTTCAGATTGCACAGGTGAATATAATAAGGACTTTGCAATAGTATTTAATGAAAGTTCTTTCAATCGCCCCAATATTAAAATATCATGAATTGCTTTTTTTGCATAGAGTTTTTGAATGCAATCCAATTGTCTGTAAGATTCTGTCTAACCTTCACTATAAATGAAGGTTTTATCTTTGTTCTGTTTTTCTGGTCCAAATGTGACTAATGCTTTTTTCAATATATCAAATTTTTCTACCATACATTCACGTACAGTTTTCCTCTTTTTGTGTATACTATCTTCTGTGATTTCCTGAACATAATATGAAAAAATATTATTTTTTGAATTTACAATTTAAATTCAGAAATTTCTTATAATTCCAGTTTCAATATCGTGTTCATCTGATTGTTGTTGAAGTTGATTGATTGAAGTTGAATTTCTTGATCTTTTAAAAATTCAAGAAGATCAAAATACCATAGGCTGAGAATATATTCTTTTGCACCAGCTCCCGATGTTTCACCTTTTTCAACCTTCTTAAACTGCCTTCTACAGCATATTATTACGTTTGTAATTTTCTTTCCTACAGTGTCAATATTAACATTAGCATCAATTTCTTTATGTTTGGCTTTAGGCATTATTTTTTTGATTTTCATTTTTCCAAAGTACATCTTTATTACATCTTTTATACATCTCAAAAATTCTTGCCAAAATTCGTTATTATTAATGAATACCATTATTGTTTTTTATTATAACTAAGTTTTAAATTCTCAATATTCAACCGCACTCAACAGAAAAAATATTTGAAATGGTGTTTAAAATAATGTTTAAAATTTCACTATACACAATTAAACATAGTTGTATACTTGATGCCACACCCACAAAATATCAAACGATTTTGATATTTTAAACCAAGTTGAATAACTGTTGACGTTAAACAATGTTGAATATCGATTTTCAGCTTTACTGCAGATGGTTAAATTTTCCAGTATTAAACTTGAGTTTAATACAAAGTTTTATCGTCTGTACTATGCTTTATGTATAAATTGTTGTAGTATGTATAACAGTGCCTAATTTACGAACACATCTCACATATATATGTATGTATGAAAAAAATGTGTACCTCATATAAATTAATTATGCACATCAATATTTACATTAAAATGACAAAAGTATATTTTTTTGCTATATATTGTATTAACATAGAATAAAAATAGATTATAGAAGTCGAAAGAATGATATTTTCTGTATTAGCAATAATTTTAGTTTGCCTGGGAATTCACTTTCTCCCCCTTTGTTTTCGACTTTTTTCCTCTCAATATCCCAATTTGAATAATTAAATAAAGTGACTTTTTTGTTTTCTTTTGTTGTTCTTTTTGTAAAGAAAAATGAACCTATATACATATTATAATAAAATCGTTATACATGGAATTTAATTCAATATTGATTGGCCAATATTCCACGTAACCTAGAAAAAATGACTAAAAAAGTTTTCACGTGGACTCATTCAACCGCCTTACTTATCTATGTGTGTGTGAAAAAAATTCATTTTAAAATAAAAATTTGGTGCGGGATTCGGGAGGTATGTATAAGAAAAGAACGGAAGAAATTAGAAAAGCAATTGATAAACAAATAAAACATATCTGATTTTGTTTTTTTTTTCTTTTATAATTTTGTAAGTACATATGTATATATTATGTAGCTATAAAATAAATTTAAATTGTTTCTTTGTGTTTTTTTATTTTAAATTAAGTAGGTAGGTAGTATGTATGTAAGTTATTTTGGGTACATAATTTTTAAATTGAAGCGAGACGGAGAAATAGTATGTATAATAAAAAAAACATTACATTTATATTATTGATGTCATAAAATATTTTTAAAAACCTAATATAACATTTTAATATTTTTAATGAATGAAAAAATATGTTTAATTTTTTTTTTTCAAAAACAAATTATTTATATGAGTATGTAATTATTTTAATTATGTATGCATTTTGAAATACTTTTTAGGATCACTTTTTTTACAGCGATTCGTATTGAATTTATATGGATTATTTACATATATAGTTATTGTGTTCATTGCATATTCATATATTATGGTGCGATAAATATTATTACATGCATATGCATTCGCTATTCATATTACAAATTCAATTCGATCGAATCATAAAGTTAGCAATTTCTATTCATTTTTAATCAATTCTTTCTTCTTCAACCACACAGTACACACATTAAATTGCAGTATGTGTGAAGTGTGTACAATTACAATATATACTTACTATGTAAGTGAAATAATAAAAAAAGCAAAACAAAATCAATTTTTGTGAGAGAAATCAAAAGAGTAAAACGTATAAAAAAACAAAGCAACAAAATTCCGAGGCAATCTTAAACGAAAAAGTTGAAATCAACTTTTACACTACTTTGGACTTCTATAATCTATTCTTATTCTATGGTATTAATATTAAAATCTATAATTCGCCAAAATATTTTTCTGGAATGTCATAACTGCATACATACATATAAAAGTACATAATGTAGACACAATTTTACCAACATATTTTCTTAAATAATAGAGTAGCTCTACTATACAGTATTACAAAATCAAAAATTTCAATTTTTCAGTAGCGAGATGAGTTCGTAAATTAGGCACTGTTATACCACAACAATTTCCATATAATACAAACTTGTTATTGTTTTTAGATAAATAACAAAATAACAATAAAATCAATTTTGTATTATACAAAAAGTGAAGCAAAGAAAAATGATAAATTACTAGGTAGTCTTTTGTTTTACAATGCCTTTTTAAAGGCGCAACTTTGTAACTGTGTCTATGTGTTGTTATAATACAAAGTATAGGGATATTTGAAATTGAATTGCAATGTATTTTTAAAGACGCAACTTTGTTTAATTTTATTAATTTAAGTACATAATGACAAAAAGTAATAATCGAAAGTAAATTGTTAATTGAATTTTTTTGAAATTATATAAGAAAGTAATAATCGAAAGTGTTTTAAATTGTTTATTGAAATTTGAATATGAAAAATGTATTTTAATCTAATGTATTTTGATTGAAAATTTTATGTAGATGTTATTTAGATATTTTAGAAAATAAATTTATTAAATATTTTAGTAAAAGTACAGAAAAAGAATATTTAGAATATAAATTATATAAACCTGTAAAAAATGATTTTAATTATGACTGTTGTAATAAATGTAACAAATCTTATTTTATAAAACTATGTATATGTACTCTTCACTTCAAATTTGTCCTTTTCAGAATTATATTTGTCTTTTTTCAAAATAAAATTCGTCCAAAAATTTCAAAATCAATTTTGTGTGTTTTAAAAATCAATTTCTTTTTTTTATGCTTTTTTAAATAAAAAAAACGTAAATTTCTAAATTTGAACGAAATTGATTTTGAAAATTTGACGAAGAAAAGAGTATATTACTATAAGAGTATATTAGAGTCAGGATTCATAACTTAATAAAACACTTTAATAAAAATGTTAAAGAATTTTATATAAAACATAAAATAATAAGTGTTCAACATATGTAAAAAATAAATATAATATATTTTAAAATCCTATTTTGATTTCTTATACTTTTCCTTACAGCTTCAAATTATTTGTTCCAGTAAATCGTTTTTAAAATTTTGGATTAAATATTCTAAAACAACAAAACAAAATTTTTTTTTCATATCTTAAAACTACACTTTATTTAAATTTATTTTGCGTTTTACACTTTCCCAAATCGTTTCATATCAGTTTTTTGCCTTCTTTTCACATGATAAATCTTATTATTATCTATTTTTTTCAATTTTGTTGTTTTTTGTTTTTTTCGAGTAGCTTAGAAAAATTTGGTCACGTGGTGAGAGTGGCTCATCATACTGTAATAGATAATCTTTGGTGCTAAGTGCATATGAATGTTTATCTTATACTGTAAAACTTTTTTTTCTTGCCTTTAAAAAAAAAACTAAGAAATTATCCAGACCGATTGCTTCCAGAGGTGAATGTTAAAACCATAGAAAAAGAAAAATTATTCTTGATTACCTTATGTATATTGGTTTTAATAAGGAAAAATTTTTACTGGAGTGTTAAAAATTACGAATCGAAATTTAAAAAAACAGCTACATTAATTCTATGAAACTTTTCCTAATTAAACCGCTTAAGAAATGTATGCATTAATATGTTGTAAAATGTAAAGTATTATTGTCAAGTCAAGTACAAAAATTTAAAATAATATGAAAACGTAAATATATTAAATATATTAATTGTACCAATATACAATTTAACATTACTGTTTATTTTTTTCTAAAAATTAACTTATATGTTATATACATATGTAGGTATATACATATATAAGCTTATTATCTAATTTTATTATAAGATTTAAATTGTTTGAACTGAAGAAATAAATAAATATGTATGTACATATATGTACTTAATAACTATTATAGTTTTTCATATTTTGTTTTATTTCAGGGAGGTTGGTTTAGTCAGTAAAAATCTGACACTACTACATGTCTTTTTAAAGAAAACAAAATTATTATTTTTTTTAGGAATAAGAAAATGTTTTTTATTTTTTAATTATTGTTTGCTGTTTGTCTTTACTTCGCCTTATTCTGCATACAAAAAAAAGAAATAAATTTTTATTTTTTGTTGTATTTTTTAATTCTTCGAATTTTGATTTTAGAATATTTAATATTCATTCAATGCGATCAGCAATATATGTATGGATATGTACTTATGTAATTACTATGCCACAAAGTTACGTTTTCATATTATTTTAAATTTTTGTACTTGACTTGACAATAATACTTTACATTTTACAACATATTAATGCATACATTTCTTAAGCGGTTTAATTAGGAAAAGTTTCATAGAATTAATGAATTATTCACTAAATTATAACTCGATTCACAAACTAATAACTTTTTGTTCACAAATTTTATGAACTAGGATATCAGAGTCAGAAATATGAACAAATTCACAAATTTTATAACTTTTTTCCTTGATATTGTGTACCTTTTTCTTTCAGTGTAAGTTTTCGAAATCGAAATCCAGCTTTTATTATCACTTGGCCTGTATAAAAAAACAATTTTCCATAAAAATGTTAATTCTAATTGATAAATGTCGCTATCAATTAGAATTCACATTTTTGGGGCACAGTCTTATTTTTATTTTCTATACTAAAAAATTTGTTCTACTTGGAATGTCTTATATATGTATAGTCTTTGCTTAGGAGTTTCGTTAAATTTGAAATTATTGCAATTATTGTAAATCATATGTAAGGAAAAGACACAAATTATTGATATTGTCATTTTATATTTAAAGGTGTAAAACGGGTATATGGAACATGTGTTAAATATATGTAAGTAAAAAAAATATAAATATATGTGAATGAAAGTGTATTTGATTAATAAATTTATAAAATGAAAGTGAATTTGTTTGAAGTGAATTAAAAAAAAATAAATAATACAAATTTTAAAGGAATATATTTCACTATATATAATATTCAGTGCAAGCTGTAAGTGAATAATGTTAAGTATGTACTAAAAAATAGTATTTTGTAGTATTTTTTAGTTTAGAATAAAATTGTGATGAGCAAAGTGCTTACTAAGAAGAGTATCTATAGTTAATATTTGGTTAGTTTTGGTTAATATTATGCTTATTAGTATATAAAGTTTGGTAAAGTTTTGATAAAAAATAATTAGTGATGTGATTGTTGAAAAAACAAATATTGACGAAAAAGAAATATCACTACTATCTGCGTCCGAGTCATCGGTGATCCATGGCTTCATATAATCGGCAGCTGTTGAAGTTGTGATAGGTCCGTCATGGTTTCCAACCTTTGCTATTTCGTATCGGTCGTGTCGTTTTACTTTTGTTATTTCATACGGCCTTAAAAATTTTGGGTATAACTTCAACCCATTTCCAAATTCGGTTCTCTGTATGGCTACCAGATCATGCATATCTTATACTTTCTTGCCAATTTTCTATTTTTACTAAATGTTTTTGGATTTTGCTGTTGGACTTTTAAAATATTTTGTCGGGCTTCTTGGCGTATTTAATTTCTTTCTTCGTCATTTACCTTTAATAACATTTCTCCATTTGTTTATTGAGGTTAATGTAGAATTTATTCTTCATTGTCATTCCGAACATAACTTCGGAAGGTGATCTGTTAATACTTCTGTTAACATATGAATTTATGTACTTTTGTACTAAGGGTACATGTTTATACTACTTAGTTGGTTCTTCGATCGACATTTTTCTCAAAATTTCTATAACGGTTTTATTCTGCCTCTCAACTTATCCATTTCCACGGGGAACACCCGTTGTTATCATGACATGCTCAATATTATTTGATTTACAATAATTCTGGAATTCGTTGGATAAAAAAGCTGTACCCTTGTCAGAAATAATCCTTCTTGGGTCTCCGAAAATGATTGATTGGAGCTCTAATTTTTGCAGAGTTTCAGCAGATGTTACGGATTTTACTGGGTATATCCAGGTAAATTTTGTAAATGCATCCACTATGACAAGTAAATGCTTGTAGCTTTCTGTCGTGGATGTTAATGGACCAATATGATCTAGATGGTATGTGTCCAATGGGGTGTCACCTTGTCGATTGGATTTAATAGACCTTCCTTCTTGCTATCCTTTTTCTTGTCACTAGAATGCATGGTATACAATTTCTGATAAATGTATTGACCCTTGAAGTTAAATGCCGTATAAAATAGTCTTGATTTAAAATGGTTATCACTTTCTTGGTGTTGATATAGCCTCTGCTATGTACTTGCTCGATTAATTGTTAAGCTGAATTGATTGGTACCACCAACAAATACGCACCATTTACGAATTTGTATAGGATGTTGTTTCTAAGTTTAAAATTATCATATTCTTTTTCTTTCAAAAATTGTACTTACAAATTTGCAGAACTGGTCGCTTTGTTGTGCTGTTTCTATCGTTTTAAGTGCACCATCTTCAATTCTCCGGACCACTAGATGTCGACTTTATGAATCAGCATGCTTCATGGCACTTCCAGGGCGATGTAGAACAACACAATCAAAATCTTGCAGTGCGATCGCCCATCTTGCTATTCTTGTACATATGTTCTGCTTGTTCATAATTGCTTGGAAAGCTGTGCAATCAGAATCAGTATAAATTTTGAACTTCATCCCCAGGAGGTATACCTGCAATTTCTCTAAACATCTGACAACTGCTAGAACTTCGTGTTCGTAACTTGTGCAGTTTTTCTGCTCCGCCGTTGTCTTGAAACTTAGGTAAAATACTGGATGAAACTTCCCATTGTGTTTTTGTAGTAGTATTCCGCCATATCCATCGAAGCTTGCGTTTGTATGCAGCTCTGTTTCCAAATTAGGATTAAATAATTTTAAAACAGGTTCGTTACATAGTATGTTCTTGAGTGTTTCAAAAGCTTCGACCTGTTGCTTTCCAAAATGAAATTTAACACCTTTTTTCAGCATATCTGGTGAAGGCTTCGCGTTTGTTGAGTAGCCCTTTATAAATCTTTTGAAGTATTCAGTTAATCCAAGGAAGCTTTGTATATTCTTTATAGCTGTACGTTTAGGAAAATGCTTAACTGCTTTCAACTTCTCATCCGATAGTTTTATAAACCTTCAATTATGTGTCCCAAAAATTTTATTATTTTTGCAAAAACACGCATTTTTTCCATTTAAATAGTAATAGCCCGTTTTTTCTTTCTACTTGAAGTACTTCTCTTAGCACGTTGACATTTTCTGTTGACGATGGGATTATCAAGTTGTCAATATAAATAATTATTAGGCCCTGCTGAATTAATTTTTGAAAAATTGTGTTCACAAACCTTTGGAAAATTGATGGTGAGTTACAAAGGCCAAATGGTACCTTATTAAATTAATACTGGCCGTCTGGAGTTATAAATGATGTATATTTTTTACTTTCCTGGTGAATGTCAGCATGGAAAAATCCATTCCTTAGATCCAATGTTGTGAATATTGTTGCGTCGTACAGCCTCTCCAAAATATCTTCAATTATTGGCAAGGGATATCTATCTTTTAGTATTTTAAAATTTAACTTTTCTAATCGTCCCATCTTTCTTCTTTACCAACACTATCGGAGAAGCAAAATCTGAAATGCTTTCTTCCACTATGCCTTTTTCCAACCATTGTTCTATTTGATCTCTCACTAATTCTCTTTCTGCTAAGGCTAATCTTCTTGCTTTTTGATATATAGGAACTTCATCCTGCATAATCTTCTTGCTTTCTGATATATAGGAACTTCATCCTGCATGCTACTTTCATTTGGATGCATAAATTCACAATTTTATCTGGTTCGTACATGTTGACCAAATCAAGAATTATTTTGTTAATTTCAGGATTTCTTGATTTAATATCAATTTCACTCATATGATTTTGCAACGACTCAACATCTATATTAAAAATTTCATTCTCCACCATTTCAAATTTTCTTACATTTTCTTCTATAGAAACTTTTCCTTCATCTATGATTATCTTCAGTTTTTGTAGAAAATTTCGACCAAATATAATATTATCCGCCATATAATGATCAGAAAGAACTTCGAATCTTATTTCATGTAAAATAGACTTGACTCTTATCGTCACTATTGCCGAACCAATTGTCGTACATAAGTTATTTCCAAAACCTTTTAATATAACTTGTTGTTTTTAACAAATGTGCACGCCAAGTGTGAATCATATTCTCATTGCTAATTCTTTTCCTATTTTTTACTTTACCGGTTTTGTTTGGGCTCTGTGGTGATTAAAACATCGTTTACCTCTTTCTTTATTAGGACAACTGTCAGATAATTGTGATAATGACAATGTCAGATAATTGTTGACTTGAGAAATCAGCACAAGATGGTCGTAAATCTTGTTTTTGTTTATTGCTTAACATTTGCGCATTTTTGATTGTTTTGTATACTGTAAATTTAATTTTTAATTCGCTTAGCCTTGTACCTTAGTATAACACTGTTTTATTGCACACATCGTCATTGATACCATTGATGATGAATGCAATCAAGGATTTGTCATACACTTGACCTTTGTTAGCAATGTTCTTCATTCCATAAAAATATTCTAGCAGACTTTCTGTAGGCCTCATTCTTTTTTCTTCCAACATACGATGAGTTTCAATGCTGGATGGCTTATTGTTAAATTCCGTTTCTAATAATGTTTTCAGTTTCTGGAAGGATGCAATACTAGTGCTTGTTCCTACTGCTAATTTTGCCGCACCTTGTAGCAGATTTCTAGCATAAAGGTATTTTTGTTTGTCATTCCACCCACCTACTTTAGCAATTTCCAGGAATTCTTTCATCCAAATTTCATAATTCTTCCCTGACTCGCCGTTGAATTTCTCGAGTGAATCCTCTATATCCTTAAACAAGAAGTTGATGTTGGTATCAGGCATTTCAGATTCTTCTTTTACACTTATTACAGAGCTGTTATTATCACTATCGCTGTTGCTACTGCTTTCGTCGCTATCGCTGGTAAATAGTTTGGAGATGCTTTCGTCGTTTAAACCTTTTGCCAGGTAAGCGTCCTATAATCTCGTTACTAGTTTTATTTTTAAATTATATTTTATAGATAACTCGTTCTCCTGAAGTAATACTTGCAGCTGTTTAATCTTCAACTTGGACAACTTCTCCATACAACTGCAATCATTGATCAGCCAGTTATCACTCGTAGCGTGAAGATGTGAATTTAATATAGAAAATAAGTTATTAGTTATGTAGAGAATATTTAAATGTAGATCAGGATAATTTTGTTTCTCCTGACACCATGTAGAAAAAATTTTTTCCTTGTAAAAATTTAAACGCAAAATTTTTAATTCTAATTTGTTGTAAACTATTTTATTATAGTTAAAAAAATAAAAATATAATTCATTCCATAACAAAATTATAAATCTTTTCTTTTAGCTTCTTTTCTTTTAAAAAAATAAATATAAATCTTTTCTTTTAGCTTCTTTTCTTTTAAATTTAAATCTTTTTCTTTTCGGCGTACTTTTCAGAATGAATTTATATTGTTTAAAACGCCCGTATTTATACTAAGCTAGTTAGCTGTTTTCATTTACATTTAGCTTCTATGTACTAAATAAATAATATAAAAAATATAATGACTGTTTTAATTTTAAAATTGAAATTGAAACATAAAATTAGAATTGAAACTTAAATTTGATTTGCAAATGAAATATAAAAAGTTTTAAAAGTACTGCTTTGCTTTTAATTGTCAAAACTGAAGGTTTTGACAATTGCATTTAGTATATAAAAATTCACCAAAAGTAAACAATCACAATATTTACAATAGTTTTTTAAAAAAATAAATAAAATACAAAATATAAAATGACTACTGGATGAACACCATGAGGATGACTGTTGGATGCTGGATGCTGTACATTCAGGTAATGCTTTAAATTTAATTATTATTAATTCGAAAAGGTGTTGTTTCTATTTTAGGTTAAATATGCAGAATACTTCATGTATGTATGTACATACTTATTAAGATTTATGAAAAATCAAATATGAAACAAAATGTTAGCATAAACAACCCTCATCTTTTTACTACGGTTTGTTTATTTATAGTTTTTTATTTGGTTTTGTGGGTCCTTTAAACCTTTAGCCAAATGCCGAAAAAATAACATACATACATGCATATATAGGTTTTCATTTTGCACCCACAAAACAAAATAAACAAGGTAGAATGTAAACCAACGGTTTTTAAAAGCGCACATTTCCAAAACTCAATACAAACTGTTTAGAATTGTGACTTACACAAAAATTTGAAAATTTCATGTAATAAGAAAAAATGTGAAAATAGGACATTTTTGAAATTTTGAGGGGCTATAAGTCCGGAATCCTATATAACTAAGAAAAGCCGTTAACACACGTAAAAATATATTATTGTAGCTTTAATTTTTATATCTTGCAGAAGTAAAATGTGTACAGGTTCCTAAGTTACAGGTGTTTAAAAATAGCAAATTTTCAATTTTTAAGCCCTAATAGCTCATAAACAGGGAGTGGTCCGAAAAAATTTTCTGAGCAAACTTATACTAATTCTAAAAGTTCTTTCTTGCCTCAAAATTTCAAGCTTCTATCTAGAAGCGTGCCGGAGTTATGAAAGTAGAAAAATCATGCAAAATTTGGTTTTCACATAACGGTAAATTTAAATATTAAATTTTAAAAAATTGTATAATTTTGATATTAATTTACAAAGATAAAAGAAATACCTGTCGAATGACGTTTTCAGATTGAAAAAATCTTAAGCAGAACATAAGATATATGCATTTAAAAATAGGGCTTTTTCAAAGTTTGAGGGGCTGTAGCTCCGTAATGGGGGGGGCTACATGAAAAAGTTGTTCCACAAAATTATTTTTTTTATGAGACCTACCTATGGTTAAAATTTGTTTTCTCTATCTTTAACGGTGTAGAAGTTTTGTAAACAGACGGACGGACGGACGGACGGACGGACAGAGTGAAACTAATAAGCACTTTTTTTCAAAATTTTTTTGGAAATGTGCTAAAAAGTACTAAAACGAAATGTAATTTTTTTTTAAAAATGTTGCTGTCAAAATTTTCAAATCAATAGATAACTACTTTGTTTTGTTTTTCAAATTTTTGTTTAATAAAATCGGTAAAATTCTGTAAAATTTTAAAACTTAAAGTATTCATATAGAAACGGAGTTAAGAAACAAAAAACAAAATAGAAATACTTGATCTTATGTACATAATTTATCTGTCATTTGTCAATTAGAATTTAAATTTACTATTATTGTTATTATGCTCCACCAGAAATTGCACATTTATAACTCAGTCCTAATATGACTTAAAAATTGAAAAATGTATATATTATTTTTGTTAAGTAAATATTATGTATAAATTATATGTATTTATCTTCTAAGGTTTCTTTTCAGGTTATGCCAAAAAAAAATTTTCTTTTGAAATTGTTTGAATTTTTCATTTCAAAATAAGTTTTTGAAATAAACAAATTTATAAATACAAAAAAGAAGTTTTATTGTATAAAATTAAATTCTAAATAAGAAAAATCTATTCTGAGTTTTTATTATAATTCTGAACTCATTACGTATTTCGTGTAAAATTAAATTATGTGCTTACATAATATGTTGTAAAACGTAAAGTATTATTGTCAAGTTAAGTACAAAAATTTAAAATAATGTGAAAACGGATTTTCCTGCATAGTAATTACATATTGCCGATTGCATGAAATAAATATTGAATATTCTAAAATCAAAAATCATAGAAATAAAAAATACAACAAAAAATAAAAAAAATCCCTTTTATTCCCTTCTTTTTGTATGTAGAATAGAATCTACAAAAGATTTAGAATGTAATCTATAAGACGAAGTAAAGAGAAACAACAAACAATAATTAAAAAATAAAAAAAATCTCCAAAAAAATTATAATTTTGTCTTTTTTATTTCTCTTCCTTATTTTCCCCTATTCTATTAGTTAAAACTTGTCTTTTGAATTTTGTTTTTTTTTTTACACTTGGTTAAAATCAAAAATTTTACTCTATTACTATCATTATTGTACCACGCACATTTATGTACCACGGTACCTGGGTATAAATAAATAAATAAATATAATATACAGATCCACAAAATTAAAAATTTCATATTTTTCAGAGATGAGTTTGTAAATTAGGTACTGCACTATTATACTGCACTAATTTACACATAATACAAATTTGTTATTGTTTTTTCGTTGAATGTTATACTGAAGAAAAAAAAAAAGAAGAAAATAACAACAACTTTCATTTTGTGTTATAGAAAAAGCGTAGCAAAGAAAAAGAATGCAAATTCCAAAGAATAGAAATGAGTATGTTAATGTATGTTAACATATTGGATATTACTATATTCAAAATCACATAGTGCATCTGAATATTTATCTTATACTGGGGCCAGATTCCACAACGGTGTAAAGTTTAATTGTAAACTTAACTATTGTAAACTTTTCCATTCTCACCAACAGTCTGCATTTTTTTTTACACGCTAACCAAACACTAGGAACTAGTTCCTTTACACATAATATGCAGTTTTGTTAAATCTAAAGGAAATGGGATATTAAGGGGGAGTTAAGGGGTAGATTGGGAATGAACTATAAAGGTTTGCTTTAAATTTTTGCAAATTGGAGAATGGAAGTTATTAACAGAGGGGAACACAGTGATAAAAGCGTGGAAGATGAAAGCATGTTCGCCCAACAAATGAAAGCACTTCTCCCAACAAATGAGTTTCCATATCCAGTTTTAAACCATCTGGGGATTTCCACTGTGTAAAAAGGAGCACTTAATTAAGCCTCTCTGGGGTTACGTTGGAATTGTTGAGAGGAGGCATAATTGACTTAATTTCAATTGAGAAAGTGATATAAACTATAAGATATATATAAAATAGAGAAATTGATCCAATATTTCGAAAAGTGTTAAGAGGAGTGAATATTTGCTCGACAGTATCGCCAATTAGACGTACGGCGCGATTTTGTATTTTGTCGAGCTAACTCAAAGAAGTTTGGAATGCGTCAGCCCAAATGTGGGACTCCATACTCCATTTTATGTCGAATGTAAGCTTTATAGACATTAGACAGATCCCTTGCAGAGAAGTGTTTTTTACAACGGAACAAAAAACCCAAACATTTAGCAGCGGTTTTAGCTATAACAAAAATTTGCTCATTCCATAGCATTTTTGAATTTAGCTGCATGCCTAAAATTTTTAGACTTTCTGATCGTTGTAAATTTTCCTCTTGAAATCGCAGAATTGGGTCCAATTTATTTCTTTTGCAAGAAATCAGACAGCTTTGAGTTTTTGAGGTGTTGAACTCAACCCTGTTTGCTTAACCCCAGTCAGCTATTTTAGTTAAGTCGTGGTTAATCAGGCTGACCATTATATTTTTCTTTAGACTGATTGTGACAGATGTGAAAGCATTGAATTTCTTAAGGAAATCGTAGGATAGCACCAGAGTGCTGTCATCGGTGAAACTATGGATTGGATTGAGGGTAGAGGAAAGTAAATCATTAATAAAAATCAAAAAAAGAGTTGAAGATAAGGCAGAGCCTTGTGGAACGCCAGCATTTATCTCAAAAGAGTCCGACATAAAACTACTGACAAGAACATGAATACGACGATTCGAGAGACAATTCTCAGTCTATTTGCAAAAAAGATTACCTAAATCAAAAGCTGAACATTTGTTCAAAAGCACAGATTGCCATACTCGATCGAAGGTCTTTGAGATGTCAAGATCTACAACTTCAGATTCGCCAGAACATTGAGTGCTGGTATCAGCTTCTCGTTGAGGTATGTTAAAAGGTTATCTGTTGACCTTGTATTTCTAAAGCAGTATTGGCGGTCGTTTAAAATACCCCTACTTTCAAGATATCTCATCAATCTGCCATTTATTAAAATTTCCATAACTTTGGAAATGACCGAAAAAATAGCAATGGGTCGGTAATTGGAGGCGTCGCTTTTGTCACCTTTTTTAGGAATTGGGGGAACGGGGGCAATTGGATGGGATATCTACATTGTATAGGATATTGCATTGGATGGAATCTAAAATGATAGATTGCGCACAGATTTCGAAATTGGAGAGGCAATATGTCGAAGAACCATCGCAGGAATTCCATCAGGACCAGTTGACTTTTTAACATTCAGATTCTTCATAACTTTGAATACAGTATGAGTTCAAAAGTATACCTTTTGGAGAACTTTAACCCTAGTGGGATCAACAGAAGGTAATCCTGGGGGGATTGTACTATAGGAGGGAGTGTGGAATTTGCTGCAAAAGATTTTGCAAACAAATTTGCTTTGTCAACTGAATATGAAATTATAGCGTTATTGTTATCAATCAGCGGTAGAATTTTGAAACACCTTTTCTTGGGTTCAATTGCTTTCCTGCAGATGTCATTAAACCAAGGCTTGGATTTTATTTTAACCGATTTATAAAAACTGCGAATGAAAAGTTTCATTCCTAACATAATTGGTTTACTAATGGCATATATAACAAACTCAACGTTCCTGTGTCGAAAGCACATTGACCAATTAAAATTTCTCGAAAACCTATTGAATGCCCAGTCAACACGGTTGTACTGCCAAACTAACCTTTTAGAAATCTCGATTTACCGATGTGTTTGTTGGAAAACTTGATTTAATAAGGTAATGATCGAAAGGCCCAATTGAACAGCTAACAGAAATACTTTTTTCCCCGATTTGTAGTCCAAAAAGTGCTCGTTATGATTGACCTGTTCCGGAATTCTAGTTGGGCTCTTAACAAATTAGAGAAAGTTAGAATGGGTTTGAAAAAAGTTCAACTTGTTTGCCCTCCGGAGAATTGTAACTTGAAAAATGGAGCCAGTCCTTGTTATGAACATTAAAATTACCCGCAACAACTATCTCACATTCTGTATTAATTTCCATAATTTTATTGATATTGTCGGATCATTGCGCAATCGCAATAGCAGTTTCCAGCTTGAGGAGATCTGTAAATAAAACAGAAAAAGATTGTAACATATTTAACACAGAGTTTTACCCAAGGATAATGAAAAATCGTGTTGGAGAAATCTTGAAGAGTGTTGCTACATTAAATCTTTTATATAAAGCGACTCTTCGAAGTGGAATAAAAAGCGGAACCAGTGTATAGTCATTAATACTGTAATTAGTATCATCACCTGAGCTTCGCTTAAAGCAAATATTGCTAGACTATTGGAGTGGAGATGGAATTCAACTGAGTGAAAATTCCATGCATTACATTTATGTCACAAAAATGTAATAAAAAGTTAGTAACCATTACCTTCAATTTTCGAGCGGATTGGGAGGGGGAAAAAATGATAGGAATTTAAATTTAAAATTAAAATATAATTTCATTTCAAATTTAAAACAGGAATATTGATCATAGTCAGATTAAAAAAAAACATTTATAAGATAATTAAAATAACTAGGAAAAATAGTGACGGTACTAAAATCGTGGCGAACATGACAAACGAAAATTCTGGTACAACAGTTTTTAGTACCTTATTGTACGCAGAAATAGCATGCCATATTCACCACTCATTCAGTGCAGACACAAACCTTTTCAAAACAAAATTGTTTCTTTTTTCAAAAAAAAAAACAAACCTTTTCAAAAAACATTTTGTGTACAAAAAAACCAATATTTACAAATTTAGAAGATCATACTATAATAGGAGTATTTTCAACTTTGACTTAAAATTAAGAGAAAAGAATTAATATTTATTATTAAAAAATTTAGTTGGTGTAGGAAAAATGGCCAAAAAACCTACTTACACATTTTTTAACGACTTATAACTAGATATTTAAAACCTATAGACTAATTATTAAATTTAGAATTTACATATAGTTAACTTAGTTTATACTGAAAATATTATTTATTAGAGGATTTGAATTTTTAAAGCAGTTCTCTTGAAAAATTAGAACAAGTCTATCAATTTTGTCTTGAATTGTAGACACTTTGGCGATTTCATGTAACCTTGCGGTTGAAAAGCATCTATTTTTCTTTAGAATTAATTTTAGCACGGAGTTCTGCTTTCTTTGTAAAAGAAGCAAATGCGTTTTTGCAGAATCCATCCATACGGCGAAAGCGTAGAAAAGAATGCTGCTAAATATCACTTTATATATTAATAATTTATTGTCTATACTCAGATACGATTTTCTGTTTAAAATTGGATAAAGCGATTTGATACAGAGGTCCATCTTATTTATGATGTTAAGGATGTGACATTTGAAAAGTAGTTTCCTATCTAAATTAATGCCTAGATATTTGATGGATTCATTCTCCCAATTGATTTTATTATTATCTGGTATTAAATTTCTGTTTGGTAAGTGACTTGGTTTTCTTTTTCTGGTAAAGAAGATCGTTTTTGTTTTCTCACCGTTAATTTTAATTTTCCACTTATAGTAATAGTCTCTGATTCTGGAGAAACCATTCTCTAAATACCTAATAATATCGGCAGAGTTTGGCGAGGATGCTAATACCGCGGTGTCATCTGCATACAAAGCAATTTCACAATTCGGGGGTTTTTGGGATATCTGAAATGTAAATGTTATAGATAACTGGTGATAGCGCGGAGCCTTGGGGTACACTTGCGCTAATTCTTTTGTTCTCCGATTGGATTGAACCGATTTTAACCGCAAAAGTTCTATCATTTAAGAAACTGTGAATAATTTTAGTTAGGTATTTAGGGAATCTATAGCTTATCATTTTATGGATTAACGATTTATGTCAAACAGAGTCAAAGGCTTTTTCAATATCTAACGTTATCGTTCCCACTTAATTTTTATTATCAAATCCTTTTTTGATTATTTTCTTTATTCTGAAGATTTGTTGCGCAGTATTATGCTTCCTTCTAAAACCGAAGTGTTCATTTAAAAGGATATTTGAATCTTCCAAAAAATTTTCGATTTTATTTTTTAGAAGTTTTTCAAATATCTTACCGGTTGTATTTAGTTGACTGGTTGGACGGTAACTTTCAATTTTGGAAGCATCTTTACCCATTTTGGGAATGCAAGCCACTATAGCTATTTTCCAACTTCTGGGAAAATAGCCTAGTTTCAGGCATTCGTTGAAAATCTTATTGAGAATCTTGGTGCCTTTCATTGTTTCGTAAAGTAATTAAGTTCTTTAAGGCCTCTTTCTGCAACCAATCTTTTTGTTGCATTACATTTTTTGGAACAACGTGAGCTATGGTTTCTTGTTGCTTTCTATGAAAATTTTCAATAATAGTATCGATTTCAGTGTGATATACTGATTAAGGAAATACTAACGAGGTTAATTTTCTTTTAAGAATTTTGTTAAATGCTAGAAGACTGAAGACTTTGTTTTTTTAAATAAAAATGTTTTAGGAAGTTCTTTATTAAAAAAAGATAGGTTAATGTTAAAAACTACCGGAAGGTGATCTGATTTTAATTCATTTATGGTAATTGGACTATCTAAATAATTACTAATATTTGTGAGAATTAAATCTAATGTGTCTTTGGTTTATTGGAACATAAGTTGGAGATGGTGGATATAATAGTTGAAAATTACTGTGGTGAAGTTTTTTATGCTAAGTTTTACCCCAAATATTATTTTTGAGACAGTTCCAAGCTAAATGCCTGCAGTTAAAGTCACCTATAATACAATAATTATTTTGTAAATTGTTAAATAAATTTAAATCATTATTAAAATCATTTAATAATTGTTTATTGCTATTTTCACCGCGGAAATAAGCTTCTATTATTGAAATTTCACCTAAGTTGGTTTCAATCTTTACAGAAATAGTTTCGAAAACTTTCGTTTTAATCTTTGACAATAGTGTGTGTTTGATATTTTTCATAACTAAAATCGCTACACCTCCTCCCCTTGCATATGCCCTGTTACATACATATACATCAAATAGAGCATCGGGAAAATAACTATTTTTTAACCAAGTTTCATTAGAGAACTGCTATCTCTATTTTATATTTTCTCAGTAAACTTGGAAATTCAATTTTTTTATTGGAGATGCTTCTGGCATTCCAATATAAAACTTAAATATTGTTGTAACTAATTACTGACTGAATTAATTAAGTGATTTCGAATAATATATTTATTTGTTCTAGTTTAGTTTTGCAGCTTGAAAGTTTGTTTAAAAGCGAGAACAAATTATACGAGAACAAATCGCTATTTACATTTACATTATTTTTAGTATTAAAATTATTACTTAAACAATTGTTATTTGATTTAGTTGATTGTAAAATACTTGCATTTGAGAGATCATTTGATGTTCCCATGTTTGTGAATAAGTAATTAGGTGTTCTCTTTTGTGTTGTAGAATTCTTAGTTGTATTTGGAAGAAAAGGAAAGGCTGATACATCGTTTGTGTTAATGTTGTGAAAATATGGTTCTCTGACATTCTGATTTTTTGTATTATTTTTTCCCTAATTGACTGTATAATTTGGGTGTATTTAATCTTTTCAGGGCAAAGCGAGAAATTAGTTTTGTGTGGACCTTTACAGTTGGCACATTTCAATTTTTGTTGATCGGTCGGTTTATTCACTTCTTCATAGTTTTTTGTATTATGTGTATTTTGTATTATTTGTATTTTGTAAATTCCACATATTGTGTTAAAATGACAAAACGACGCACCGTGACCGTAGGTTTGGCAGTTGTAACATAATATGTGACCGCTTTTCCTGTAAGTATAATAATCCCATTTGATAACTCTGTTAAAAAGGGCTTTAATACGAGATCTAATTTCCGCTAATTTAATTGTATTTTTTTAATGTGGATAATAAAATTTTGATCCTGGAAATATCGCGATGTTTTCATTTGCATTGGTTTGACTTCAATACAGCTAATACGCTCCAGAGCAATTGCTGCAGAAACTTCCTCTGGTTGAATAAATGAATCAAGGCCAAATAGAACAAATTTTATGGGTTTATCTGCACGATTTGCATGTGTAAAAAATCTCTACACTCTATTTTGATCCGTTTGTTTTTTATTGAAATCAGACAGTGCTCCAAATAAAGTTTTGAAATCTTCAATGGAATTTGTTATAATTTTAGTGTAGACTCTAGTGTTTTTTATTAAATAATTTTTAAATTTTAGTGTTTCCATGTGATTACTGATTTCCTTATTGGATTTGCCAATGATATTAATCGGTGGAGCTTTAATTTCTTTAGGTTTCGTCTCTGTGATTCATGCATTTTATCATCCACACTATCGGTATCCTCTATTTGACTTAAAGGCTTGAACTTATTTGAATAATTTGGTTCCATTATTTATTTTTTATGATGAATATCTTCATCATTTGAAATACAGTTACTGTTCCTTTTAGGTGTTGTGGTAAGTTTGGGAATTAAACAGTTACTGTTAGTGTTTTCCCTTTTAAAATTATTATTATTAGCAGAGCAGTTATATATATATACGACTATACAGGCCAAAGGATAATCGAATTATGAAGCACAAATATATATAAGTTAGCTTAAAATATACAAAAATAGTTTGTGGCACTCGGAAAAAAAAGTTTGTTGATAAAATAAAATATACATATATTTGGTTTTGATTTTGACTCTTTGTGGTGATTAGTAGTGATTTTTCTTAAACTATACATATTTATCCATTTTTTTTATAAATAATAAAAATACTATCTTTCTCGTTTGCATTCTCATTTACATTTGCACCGATAAATACTTGGTGAAAAAACTTTGCACCGTGCCAACTAAATATCAAATTTTTTCATTTGCACTCTTGCGGAATTTAAAATGAGTGCAAACCGAAAATGATTCTTGATTATCTTATATTGGTTTTAATAAGGAAAAATTGTTACAGGACTGTTAAAAATTTCGAATCGAAATTTAAAGAAACGATTATATCACATCATCGTTTAAATATATTAAACCAATAAACAATTTAACATTACTGTTTAATTTTTTTTTAAATTAACTTATGTTATATATGCATGTATATATATATATAAGCTTAATATGTAATTTTATTATAAGATTTAAATTGTTTGAACGAAAGAAATAAAACAATATATGTGTAGGATTGCAGTTTCCTATTTGTCAACTTATAACCACTTCCCATAACCTGAAATACGTTTGCTTTTTGCCAACATTATACTATTTGCCCAGACATAAAATACGGTTAACACAAAATTACAATATATTAAGAAAACAAGATTTTTTAATTAATCATTTAATTAAAGCATATGGTTTTGGTTTTTTTTTAAGCAGTCGATAAAAGAAGACAGAAGAAGTTTGAGATTATAGAATAAAGTTGTTAAAGTCGAGATTATTAATTTTTTGTTATTTTTTTTTTTATCATTAAATGTTTAAATAATTTACATGAAGTCAATAACTTTTTTATTTTACTAAAAATTTTGCAAATAATAAATTAAACTGAAATTATATTTTAAATTTAGAGTGTTTTACTAAAATACAAAATATAGAACCTACATTTGGGGGCTCAACCGAACCTAACCAAAATTTGGTAAAATAAAACAAAAAAGCATGTAAATGAATGCACAACAACTATCAGCATTAACAATAGCAAAATTAAGAGTAAGATTACGAGAATTTAAGTTAAACCACGCTGGTAAAAGAAAAGTATTGGTGAGCAGATTAGCGGAGGCGTTGCGTATTAAATTCTCATTGCAAGAAATAGCTGGAAAAAACACAATGACAGAAGAACGTAACAGAATATTTTTAAAAGAAGTTGATTTGCTATTGGATGAATTTTCGAGAGATAGTATTTCTATAAAAACGTGGATAGCGGATTTTGAAGCGGTCGCAGAGTCATATCAAAAATAGAGAAATTAGTGTTAGCAAAAAAAAAATTAACGGGAGCAGCAAGAGGTTATATAAGAACAGTCACATGTACAACATTTAATGAACTTAAAAAAGGAGTATTATTAGAATTTGACATGACTATAATATATATAGCAGATATTCATAATCTATTAAGGAAAAGAAGAATGCAAAAAACGAATCTTTCAGAGAATATGTCCATAAAATGCAGAAAATTAGAAAATGTGATAATATTGATGAGAAATCGCTAGTTTCTGTATATATAGGGTTTTCCAATTTGAGTGGTATGATTTCTTTTAAAAAAAACACACACACTAATTGTTAAGAAAATTCAAAAGTTTTTTTTTTTCATGTGAAGTACAATCAATACAATTAAGTTCTGAATAAAACGTCATTCAAAAAACCAGACCAAACTGTCATTTAGGTGAATATAATGGTTGCTCATGAATAATTTGTGGATTTTCTTCGCACCAGAATCGATAGTTTTGTTTATTTACCGCACCACTCAGATGAAAGTGAGCCTCATCGGAGATGATTTTCTTAAAAAAATTGCAATTGGAGAACGATTATTTTTATAATAAAATTGAATAATTTATAAACTTTGTTCTTGCGTATATCTCTCCATGATGAAATTGTAAACATTACTAAATTCAATGAAAAAAAAAATTACAAATCATGACATACATACTGGCCGAAACGTCACTTAGGAATCATATCACTCAAATTGGAAAACTATATAATAAGAGGAATAAGTGGACGAGAAGAGCATAAATACATTTTATACAGCGCCAAAAATAGAAAGGAGTTAAGAGAAAAGTATACAGAATACGAAAGATTTAAATCAAAAATTTATGAAAATAAAAATAATTATACAAGAAAATACAAGTCTGAGGCCGAATTACTCGAAGATACTCGATGCTTTAATTGTAGGTCGAAGGAACATAAAAGAAAGGATTGTAAACAAAAAGAAACAAAGTGTTTTAAATGTAACCGAAATGGCCATATAGCTAAAAATTGTCCGCAACGAAAATTGAATACGATATATATGTAGGTGAGAATTTAAAATATATTAAAATTAATGAATTTTGTTTTCAAGCATTAATAGATACGGGTGCAGATACATCACTAGTTACTATTTTAGACAGTTAAAAATAACCACTTGGAAAAAAATAAAAATTAACTTACTAGGCCTCGGCTTAGGTAAGACTAGCACATTAGGGTCCTTTTCGGCATAATTCCATTTGGATGGAATAATAACAACACAACAATTTCTTGTAGTGCCGGATGATTCATTACGAGTAAAAATATTAATAGGAAAAGATGTTATGAAAAGTTTTAGGGTTATATTCGATCAAGGAAATGCATGTTTTTATAAAGTGGAAAAAGAAAATTATATAATGAATATTGAAATTGACGAAAATTCAGAAGTGGATGCACCTTATAAATACCAGCAGAAAGTGAGAGATTTGATTGAAGAATATCAGCCAAAACAAATAGAAAATTGCCGATCAAAATGAAAATAATTTTAGAAAATGAAACACCAATATATCACCAACCTAGACGCTTACCAATACAAGAAAAAATTACCGTGACGAAACAAATTGAAGAGTGGAAAAATGTGGAAATTATTCGTCCGTCGATGTCTCCATTCGCAAGCCTAGTAGTGGTTGTAAGAAAAAAGGATGGTATTCAGAGAATATGTGAGGACTACAGGAAATTAAATAGGAAAACTATTAAAGAGCGATTTCCGGTTCCAAATATTGAAGGAATATTGGATGGACTGCAGAAGGCAAAAATTTTTACTACTTTAGATTTAAAAAATGGTTATTTCCAATTTAAAAATATAAGTTTATAGTCATACGTTTGTTGCCTCCAGCTTTTATTTTAATTTCATAGACTGTAAAACTTATATATACTTATATTTATATATATATTTGACATATTGAAATAAACTTTTTCAAAGAAATCCTGATTGTAACAATATAGTTCAGAAAATTACAGAAAAATTTGCTATTAAAAATTTATTTTCTACTTTTTAGTTCAAAAAAGCTGTTTTTTTAAAAATTTTTTTTATTTATTTTTTTAAATGTTTAATTTATACATGCATTATATTTAAAAAATATAAATTATAACCTATAAAACATTCTTAATTTTTTTTTGTTCGTTTATATTTACTGTCCATTCATATGCATACATAAATTTTTTTTTTTTCGTTTATGTTTAAACGAAACGTTGTCCATTCAAATAAATATAACTGTTGCCTACATATTAAAATATAATAAATCTATCACTATATACATAAATTCATTCATATACATATATTCATTCATATACATATGTATCTATATTATGAGCTGAACTTCTCAGTGTTGCATTATATCATAATGCGGCAAAATTTTTAAAAAATTAAGAAAACGTTGCATAGCTAAATTCAAAATTTAAATAAAAATATTGCAATTTTATAATGTTCTTTATTTCCACTTAAAATGCGACCCTTTAAAAACTTTGATTCATACACTGCCTTGTTTTTTCTTTCTTTTAATAACATAACATTTTAATATTTTTTTTTTTTATCTGTTATGTACGGAAATATCAAACGTATGTTTCTTTCTTTTAAAATCATAACATTTTAATAGTTCTTTTTTTCTATCTGTTACGTGGGCAAATATCAGATGTGCACAATATATACATGAGAAATAGACTTTAAATATATTTAAAAACAATCAAAGTAACATTTTTTGTTCTCTTTTTTTCTATTCGTTTTTATTTTTCTTTCAGTATTACATTTTACTTTTTTTTTCTGTTATTTAGGTACACTAAGAACTTATTTTTTTTTAATATTAAATTTATGCATACAGTCTATTTCAAAAATAGAAATTATTAGCTATAGAACATTCTGAATTTTTTTTTTGTTCGTTTATGTTAACCGTCCATTCATATGCATACATAAAATTTTTTTTTGTTAGTTTATGTTTACCGTCCATTCATATGCATACATAAATTTTTTTTTTGTTCGTTTATGTTTACCTTCCATTCATATAAATATAACTGTTGCCTACATATTAAACGAGGAAGAATACAGTTGCCTTTGTCAACTCTTAGATACCCGTACGAACCGTTAGTATGTTCACAGCCTGTCACTCTGCTTACAATATTATTTTTTTAAATATTTTAGTATTTTAAAATAATTTGGGTGAATTTTATAATTTCTAGAACTATGCGTTGTACATATATTCAAACTATATGTTTATATGTACATTCTTCAAAAGCGGATTCTAACCTTCCACATAACGATTATCAATCTAAAACTTTTTCAAATATTCTATATAGTACCATTTAATACTAAGCGGTAAATGTATATTAAATTTACTTAGTACAAAATAGTAAATATAATTTTAAATATTATATTATATTTAAATATTCCATTTACAGAATAATTTCTTATAAGTACAATAAAATACATATATGTATGTAAATACGGCGCTATATAATATACATCTATAATCTAATCATTCATTCATCAGTGACATATACGATATGTAAATAAACATGATATTATATAAGTATGTATGTATATCAATATCATACAAATAAAAATTCTTCAAGCAACCGTTATATTGTTTATTTATTTACATTTTTTTGTACTACGCATTATATCCTCAACAATTTCAAATTATCGAATAAAAGAAATGCAAAAAATTTGTTGAAGAAATTTGTTAGAAAATTTGAAAAAATCAAGTAACACTTTCTTCACTTATAAAGTAACCCTATGTTATTAAAAAAAGTTGTTAATAGAAATAAGAGTATAATGTCGAAGCTTTCATTTTGGTGTATTACTTCAAAAACAATTTAACAGGTGTTTAAGTTACAGGTGTTTAAAAATAGGAAATTTTCAGTTTTTGACCCCTTACAGCTCCTAAACGAGGGGTGATACAAAAAAAATTTCTGAAATGACTCATTATCAAAGATCTACTTATTTTCAAAGATCTAACTTCTGTCAAAATTTCAAGTTTCCAACTGAAACCGTTTAGAAGATAGAAGGGTTAAAGGATTTTGCAAAATTTGAGTTACGCATAACGGTAAATTAAGACACCGTATGCCACAAATATATATTTATTGTATATATACTTTTAAAGCTCATAACAGTAGTAATCGTTTGGCGTTTCCAGAATGAAGATATACCTTATACAACTTGTGCTATAATAATTTAAATATAGAGCTTTTTTGAACCTTTGGGGAGCTGTAGCTCCGTAACGGGTGGGACTACGAAAAAAAGTTATTAAAAATAAAATTAATATTTTTGTGAGATCTATCAGCAGTTAAAATTTCATAGCTCTATTTCAAAAAAAATGTGGGGATCTAAAAGTTAGGTGTTCGAGAGCTACCCTAAGTTTTGGTCCAAACCCAACCAAACAAAATAGGGAACCTAGAAATTACTCCCAAAATATTTTATGTAAATTTCAAGATTCTAGCTTTCTTAGTTTTTGAGTTAGCGTGCTGACGGACGGACGGACATGGCTCAAACGTCTTAGAATTTTTTTCTGATCCGATCCATACTTTTGAAGGTATATCTAGCTCGCTTATTTCGAGGTGTTACAAACGGAAGAGTAATTTTATTATACCCGATCCTATCGTACGGGTATAAAAATAATAAATCGATAAATCAACTAAATAATAATAGTTGGGAATTTGGGAATTTGGTGTGACTGTGTTAGTAGATTTTTAATAGTACAGCACACATAAAAATATGCATAACATTTTTGTACATGTTTGTACCTACATACATATGTAGTAAAAAAATTTGGTTTTAAAAGTATGTAATATAGAATATATTAAATTGCTTACTTCTAAATGCTAATGTTTTTGAATTAAAAAAAAATTATTTTGCTTTTTCTAGACGATGTAGATATACATATATGTATGTATATACATAACATATATTTTATGATTAATTCATAATTATTGTTATTGAAAAGAAAAATATTGTTGTTATTTACTATTTTTAAAAAAGACTGGATTTCTTATTTTTAATATATTCTTTTTGTTGTTTAATGTTTTTACATAATTGGAAATATATTCTTAGTTGTTATACTTCAGAAAAAGGCATTAGTGGTGCAGATCATCATTCGCTAATAGATCTTAATTTAAAAGCAGCTCCCAATTTAGATATCAATGTTAGGGCCATAATATGCGATTTTAATATGTTAAGAGTTCCGAAAGAAAAGCCCTATTTTAATTATAATTAAGAAACGAAAAACACATATCTATATAAATATTATAAATAAACACATTGCTTTTATAAATAAAAATGTATACTAAAAATCAATTGATTTGATGAAAAAAAACTTAAATTTAACACTTGCTATCTAAATTTTAAGTAAATGCATATTAAGTTTTACACTGTGTTCTCAAGTGCGACATATTAATTTGTTTACACATTCATGTCTTTCAAATTCATCGCTTTCAAACCAAAAATATTTTCGAAGCACATATTATTACATATTTTTAAGTACGTTCCTATGTATATGTACACATATAATGCAATGGTCTCCATAAAAAACAATAGTCTTTTATAGAAAAAAAAAAACATTTATGTATTACGTATACGTATTGGTATTGGTGTTGGTGAGTTTAGTAATTTTAGATAAAATGTTATATTTTAGTTCCGTAATAATTCTGTTAAAAATTCTGTTATATCTTTGTATGAAAATTTAATTTTGAAATTAAGCTAATTTCTCTAATGTTTTTCGATATTATTATTTTAAAATCGTGTATTGTCATCGGGATCTGATCTAATGAAGAAAATTTCAAGTCTCTAGCTCAACGGGAAGTGTGTTTAAAATGGCTTCTAAGATTCCATCCTTGTTAAAAAAGCTATTAAAAATGAATATGTATATAATCCTCCTAATTCAAACTCGCATATGTATATCTAAATATTCTATAAAAGGCGTATAATCCTGATTTTGAATTCAATTCTAAAATCCCTCCAAAATCCTTGAGGCTGATGAGACTTCTGGCTCATTAAACTGAGTCAAAGGTTACAATAAATCAATCAAAGGTTACAAGGTTACAAAGGTTTTTGAGAAAAATAAATTAAAGATTAATATCTCCAAGTCAAAATATGTGGTTCTAAAGAGATCTTTACTTAATTGTGGTAATAATTTGTCAAAATCAACTCTTTACAATATTTACTTCTCTTACATTCATTTTCAACTTATTTATTTGACCTCAGTTTGGTCATCATCTCCTACCTATAAAATTCACGACTTTCAAGAATTGCAAAATAGAGTATTGAAAGCTATTAATCGTCTACTTCATTTAACAACATCGAACTCATTCGCTCTTGCAAATATGTAAGTTAATATTTTAAGAATTATGTATATTAGGTCACAAACTTTATCATTATAAAATTAAGTCTTGGTATACAATTATCTAAAATATCTGAGATTCACCATTATAACACCAGAAACAGAGACAATTTATCTGTACTAAATTTTTCTACTAATTCTATTATTTTTTCTATAATTAATTATTTCGCAAGCTACCACTTTATATTATATTTTAGCTTAGATTTATAATAAAACATCAATTAAGAATCATGTAAAACATTGAACTGTATGTTGCTTAATTTTAAGATTTGTTAATTATAATAATAAAAATTGCATTGGTTTGGGCTTTGGGCACAAGTGCTTTACACTTTTTTAAACCTGCGTTTGTTTTAAAAAAAAGGTTTTGGAAAGGTGGTAGGTTAGAATCTGCATTGGAGGAATCATATATTAACCAGAAAATATATAAAACTCACCGAAATTATTCTAAAATACTGAAAAATTAATAAAATAATATTATAAGCAGTGTGATAGACTGAAAACACAATTTTTTGGATATGATATGAATTGAATTGGATTCGATCCTTGATACTACTCTCGACCGCATTACACAGCACTTACAAATTGTTAAAAAGAATAAATATGTATGTAAATATAGTATGTACATACATCTAACCAAAAGAATAAATAAATATAGAAATTAAAAATAAAAATGTTCAGCAACAAAAAAAAAAAAAAATCTAACTTATAAATGTACCTACATATTATGTATGTATATCAAATGTATTATGTATAAATCTAACTTATAAATGTACCTACATATTATGTATGTATATCTAACCACCAAAAAAAAGAAAAAAATCATATAAAAAACTCGTCGTTTTTTTTATACATATATTATAATAATATTTACATATAATAAATAACTTTTCTTTCCCCCCCCATTCATATTAATTATATCTATTCATATTATATTGTTTTTTTTTATTTTTTTATTTATTTTATTTGTAAGTGGATCCATACCTATACGCTTACGCTTATGTAAATAAATATACATAGTTTTACAAAATATTTTATTCTCTTATTATTTTACCTATACGCCGCCGCTTTACTCCGCACGCACCATAAAACACTTGTATATTTGTTAAACAGATTTTAAACATAATAAAAAGCATGAAAAAAAAAATCTTATTTATTTATCTACCTATCTACCTACCTACATACATACATCTAACCATACAAATAAATAAATATAGAAATTAAGAACTTTTGGGGCTAGGAAAATATATAATACATTCTTAATGTGTATGTATTATACATATATTTATATTCGCAACATTTTAAATTTTAAGAAAAGAAATAAGAAAATTCATATGTATAAAAAACTTTGTTTTTTCATATAAAAAACTTCGACCGACACTGACTAGTTAGTTGTTAATATACATAAAAAAAAAGAACATAAAAACAACTTCGGTTTTTCATATAAAAAATGCATGCCATTTTTTCATATATAAAATTCCATTTTTTCATATAAAAAACGGAAGTTTAAAGTTTCGACATACTGACTATATATTAGAAGAAATAAGAAAATTCATATATAAAGAACTTTGTTTTTTCATATAAAAAACTTCGACACTGACTAGTTAGTTGTTAATATACATAAAAAAAAAGAAAATATATCTACCTATAAAGAAAATAAAAGCATTAAATTGGATTCGATCCTCGATAACACTTATAAATATGTTGAACAGATTACAAACATAATCAAATTATAAATAAATAAATATAGAAATTAAAAATAAAATGTTCAACAACAACAATGGATGATGAAAAAAAAAACAAAAATCTAACTTATAAATGTACTGTACCTAAAGAAAAAAAAATAAGCAAATTCATATAAAAAACTTCATTTTTTCATATACAAACTTCATTTTTTTCATATAAAAACCTTCGACACTCACTAGTTAGTTATATGTATATAAAAAAAATAAAATGTATGAAAAATATAAAAACATTGAATTGGGTTCGATTCTCGCTACTCTCGACCGCATTACAGAACACTTACAAATATGTTGAACAGATTACAAACATAATCAAATTACCAATAAATAAATATACTATAGAAATAAAAAATAAAAAAACAATGTTCAGCTACATTTGAGGGAACACTAAGGTATTTTTTAAACAGATTCAAACAGGTTCTAAACATAATAAAAAGCGTAAAAAAAAAAATCTAACTTATAAATGTACCTACAAAATATATATTTATGTATGTACATCTAACCATCTAATCTAACATCTAATTGGTACTAAATTACCAATAAATAAATATATAATTTGTTATACTGTACTGTATATTTTAGTGAATGTCAAAACCATCACCTGTATACAAAAACTTAATTTTTTATTATTTTTATATGTATTTATAGTAAATTTCAAAACCAAATAGTAAATTTAATAGTAAATGTCAAAACCAAAAAAAGTAATATCAGAGACTAACATAGAGATGTACAAATTCATACAAAAATTTGTACTAATTTTTTTTCAAACGGGCCAGCTAAAACTGGCTAGTTTTAAAAATCTTAAAGCACAGAAATATTTAGTTTGTGTCATAGCTAAAAGAATTTAGCGAAAACCAGAATCTTCTGTAAAATCTGGTGTAAAATGATCATTCATATATTTTATGCATTTACAAAATTTTTTTATCCTTGTGATTATTAAACCTGATTAAACTTTTTAAAGAAAAGCGATGACAAAATAACTTTTAAAATAGAAAAATAAGGCAAAAATGGGAAAATATATTTGAGAAAATATATATTTAATATGTCGAGTTGAAACGTAAATTTTCAATATGATAAAGAAGACATTCTAAATATCACTTTACAAAAAATATGGAACATTTAGCTAAATATTTCATATAGAAAAAAATTATATGGTATCAGATGGTATGAATGTTATCTATTTTATGAAAATCATCTGATTTAACTGCATTCTTTATTTAACTAAATTTAACTGATTTAATATACAGTATCCAGCAAAAGTAATGGTAATTTAAAAAAATATATATAGAAAAGCAATAAAATAATATAGGCGTTCGAATTTTTTCTAATAATATTTTTAACTTTATAACTTCAGGGAAAAACAAACAAACAAAGTAACAAAATTTTTTGTATTATGATTTTATTTAATTTTTTGATCTCATGACTCATATTGTTATATTGGTAACAGTATACCTACATATATATGTGGGTATTTTTTGAAGACAATATAATATACCTATCAAATAAAAATAACTGAAATAAAAAATAATGCTTTAAAATTCTTCTAAACATTTTTTTAATTAAAAATTATTCCAATTAGAAAAGTGGCATGACATTTGCTGGATACTGTACATATTCATAAAAATTATCAAATCATATCAAATTGGAACATAATTACATTTACACAAAACAAAATATAAATATAAATATGTATTGATTTTTGAATCATATTGAAATACATATATAAAAAGTGGCGATAGTATTTATGTGTATTTCTATTTATATTTAATTTTGATTCACACACACTTTCACAATTTAATAAGCATGTAGGCAAGCTGGTTCAAGTAATATAAATGCATAATATGGCATAATATGGCATAATGCATATATAATATAAAAATTATATTAGATACTGATCAGATCATGTATATCATAATATGTCATCTGATATCATATGATCATATTCATATATGTATGTTACTTGTTATTTCTATCATCCATACCAATCATACGAAAGTTCATTTATGTACATATATGAAAAAAAAAAATATCCGAGACCAAAACTTGCTTTAAGAAACTTTAAAAAAAAAAGTTGAAAAATGAGACTAAATTTCAAAATCGATATTGTAGCGACATCTAAACTTTTTTGTTGTTTTTGGACATCTCTATGTAGTCTCTGGTAATATTAAAGTATTAGTTAATATATACAATATGTACATACATACACAATATTATTATTATTATTATTATTATTATTATTATTATTATTTTTTCATTTGATTTCATTTCAAATTTTATAAGTCGTAGGTGATCTTTGGACTTTTTATTATATATAGTGTTTATGATATTTTTTTATTTTGTATAGAGAAAGATTATTATTGTTTTGTTAGTTAGTTAGTTAGGTAGGATTATAGTATAGGAATAGGAATATAATTTTAGGATAGATATTAAATAAATAAATTTATAGGCTTCGTTTTGGGTGGGGGATGGACAGGGAGGGGCCTTTCTTCCCCCCCCCCCCCCCTATATGATTTCTTCCCCCTCATTCATATTAATTATATCTATTCATATTATATTGTTTTTTTTTATTTTTTTATTTATTTTATTTGTAAGTGGATCCATACCTATACGCTTACGCTTATGTAAATAAATATACATAGTTTTACAAAATATTTTATTCTCTTATTATTTTACCTATACGCCGCCGCTTTACTGCGCACGCACCATAAAACATTTGTATATTTGTTAAACAGATTCTAAACATAATAAAAAGCATGAAAAAAAAAATCTTATTTATAAATATCTACCTATCTACCTACCTACATACATACATCTAACCATACAAATAAATAAATATAGAAATTAAGAACTTTTGGGGCTAGTTAAATATATAATACATACTTAATGTGTATGTATTATACATATATTTATATTCGCAACATTTTAAATTTTAAGAAAAGAAATAAGAAAATTCAAATGTATAAAAAACTTTGTTTTTTCATATAAAAAACTTCGACCAACACTGACTAGTTAGTTGTTAATATACATAAAAAAAAAGAACATAAAAACAACTTCGGTTTTTCATATAAAAAATGCATGCCATTTTTTCATATATAAAATTCCATTTTTACATATAAAAAACGGAAGTTTAAAGTTTCGACATACTGACTATATATTAGAAGAAATAAGAAAATTCATATATAAAGAACTTTGTTTTTTCATATAAAAAACTTCGACACTGACTAGTTAGTTGTTAATATCCATAAAAAAAAAAGAAAATATATCTACCTATAAAGAAAATAAAAGCATTAAATTGGATTCGATCCTCGATAACACTTATAAATATGTTGAACAGATTACAAACATAATCAAATTACAAATAAATAAATATAGAAATTAAAAATAAAATGTTCAACAACAACAATGGATGTTAAACTATGTCCAAAACTTGAAAGAAAATGGGAAAAGAGTATCAATATTATTTATGGATTTAACTAAGGCTTTTGATACAGTAGATTATTAAATTTTGCTCAAAAAAATACAAAGCTATGGAATAAAAGTAGTAGCATACAAATGGTTTGATTCGTACTTAAGTGATAGATATCAATATACACAAACCGGTGAAATAATAAGTAACAAGGAAAAGGTAAATTATGGTTTACCTCAAGGGAGTGTTCTTGGACCGCTATTATTTCTAATGTACATAAACAGTATACATAACATCGGTCTCAAGGCACGGATTTTCTTATTTGCAGATGATATTTGCTTAATTTTCGAAGCAGATAACCATACCGAACTTCAAAACGTTATGATTGACTATATACAAAAACTAAACGAATGGCTTTCAGTTCAGAAACTAACAATGAACACAAAAAAAACACAGTACATAATAATTAGCCCAAACGCACCATTACTTAAAATCAAAAGTGGTAATGAAACACTGCAACATGTAACTGTGTTCAAATATCTTGGGCTTTGGATTGATGCAGATTTGAAATGGAAGACCCACATTACCTACCTTAGTAATAAATTATCGTCAATTGCAGGAGTATTCAAAAAATTATCTGACCTACTACCTAATTCAACCAAAAAGTGGGTGTATTTTCACTTTTTCATAGTCACCTTAGTTATGGCATAAAATTATGGGGAACAGCCTCAAAACAATTAATTGATGATCTTCAAGTGACACAAAATAAAGCTATAAAAAACTTATATAACTATAATTGGAGGGAAAAGACATAACTCTTACATAGTCAAAAGGAATTACTAATGATTAGAGATTTAATAAAGCTTAAACTTATAATCCTCATTCACGAACTTACAACGCAACAAATTCATACAATAACAACAATCAACAAACGAAGTGATGTTTATAATCTTAAGACAAGGAGTCAAAACCTACAAAAAAACCCTAAAAAAACAGCACTTTTCGGGATATCAACAACTTTATACATGAGCATTATGCTATACAACAAAATAAGCATACAGTCTAAATCATTAGACACCACAAATTAAAAAAAAAATTTACCGCAATTTACTTAAATAATTATTGTAAACTAAATTAATGTCAAATTAAATTATTTTTTCTTTTTTTGGATTCTTTTTTTTTTTTTTCCTTTTTGTTTTTGTTTACTAATTTTTCTATTTATTATTTTTTTATTTTTTTTTTTATATAGAACCAGTTTTTAATAAAAATATTTTTTTTTGTAATTGTCCTTCCACCAAAAGGAAGCGAGTTAGGTATAGACATGTATATATATTCTGAATCAGGATCACCGCCGGAGTCGATTTAGCGATGTCCGTCCGTCCGTCCGTACGCACGATAACTCAAAAAATAATGATGCTATCTTGATGAAATTTATATAGTAGGTTACTAATTACGAAAGAAAGGCTAAGTTCGAATCTGGACAAAATCGGTCCATGAGTTCGGATTCTGGAAGCTTCCGAATGATTTCGGAGTAAACGAGATTATCTCCAAAAGCAACAAAGATAGAACCTTCAAATTTTGTACAATGATGTTTCTTCCCGTTCGATTTATGTCTCTGAAATTTAAGAGGATTTGGTCCATGGGTTTGGGTTTTGGAAGCTTCCGAACGAGCACCAGAGCAAATGAGATTATCTCCAAAACTAACAAAGATAGAACCTTTAAATTTTGTACAATGATGTTCCTTCCCCGATTTATGTCTCTGAAATTTAAGAGGATTTGGTCCATGGGTTTGGATTTGGAAGCTTCCGAACGAGCACCAAAGCAAATGAGATTATCTCCAAAACCAACAAAGATGGAAGCTTCAATAAAGATATAACCTTTACTTTTGGCAGAATGGTGTTCTTTCATGTATGATTTAGGCCTCTGAAATATGAGAGGATTTGGTCCATGGGTTTGAATTTGGAAGCTTCCGAACGAGCACCAAAGCAAATGAGATTATCTCCAAAACCAACAAAGATATAACCTTTAAATTTGGCAGGGTGGTGTTCTTTCATGTTTTATTTAAGTCTCTGAAATGTGAGAAGATTTGGTCCATGGATTCGGGTTTTGGAAGCTTCCGAACGAGCCCCAGAGCAAACGAGATAATCTCCAAAACCAATAAAGATAGTACCTTTAAATTTTTTATAATGATGTTTTTTCCAGTTTGATTTATGTCTCTAAAATTTAAGAAGATGTGGTCCATGGGTTTGGATTTTGGAAGCTTCCGAACGAGCCCCAGAACAAATGAGATTATCTCCAAAAACAACAAATATATAACCTTTAAATTTGGCCGAATGGTGTTTTTTCATGTTTGATTTAGGTCTCTGAAATTTGAGAGGATTTGGCCATGGGTTTAAATTTG
This sequence comes from Poecilobothrus nobilitatus, assembly GCA_947095535.1. NCBI lineage: Eukaryota > Metazoa > Arthropoda > Insecta > Diptera > Dolichopodidae > Poecilobothrus > Poecilobothrus nobilitatus. Next base: position 156,067,730 of record OX352774.1, on the reverse strand, counting down.
AAAGAATTTGAACCGTGGATTCGAATTTTGGAAGCTTCCGAACGAGCCGCAGAGCAAATGAGATTATATCCAATACGAACAAAGGTAGAACCTTTGAATTTGGTACAATAGTGTTCTTTCGTGTTTGATTTATGTCTCTGAAATTTAAGAGGATTTGGTCCATGGCTTTGGTTTTGGAAGCTTCCGAACGAGCCCCAGAGCAAATGAGATTATCTCAAAAAACCAATAAAGATATAACCTTTACTTTTGGCAGAATGGTGTTCTTTCATGTATGATTTAGGCCTCTGAAATTTGAGAGGATTTGGTCCTTGGGTTCGGATTTTGAAAGCTTCCGAACGAGCCTCAGAGCAAATGATATTATCTCCAAATGCAACAAAGATATAACCTTTAAATTAGGCAGAATGGTGTTCCTTCATGTTTGATTTATGTTTCTGAAATTTGTGAGGATTTGGTCCATGGGTTCAAATCTTGGAAGCTTCCGGACGAGCCCCAGAGCAAACGAGTATATCTCCACAACCAACAAAGATAGAACTTTTATTTTTAGTACAAAGGTGTTCTGTTATGTTTCCTTTTCTGTAAAATTGGAAACTGACATTTGAAAGAATTTGAACCATGGGTTCGTATTTTGGAAACTTCCGGACGAGCACAGGAGCAACGGGCATATCTCCAAAACCAACAAAAGTAGAACCTTTAAATTTAATAGAATGGTGTTCTGGCAAGTTTTCTTTATGTTCCTGAGATGGATTCGATGAATTGGAGTGGCAATTCGGGTAGCTGACACAAACCTCCCAAGGACTACCAATCTTCGAAAATAATTAAGATAGAAATTAAAATTTTATACAAGGGTGTCAAGCATATCCCAAGCGGATGCCTCTTTTGCGTTCTTGAAATTCGAGTTGAATAAGACAGAAAAGGGAAGAAGTTCAAGCAGCTGCCAAAAACACTTATGGATTTTTAATTTAATTCGAATTATTCAGGTGTAGGGTATTAATAAGTCGGTTGCATCGACTTACTGTTACATTCACTTGTTTTTTTTATATAAATATTATATTAAATTTATAAAGCCTTATGATGAGATTTATCTCTTTTAGGCATAAATTGTTGAAAATAAATAAATAAATAAATGTAAATGAAAGAAGCTAACTAGCTTAGTATAAATACAGGCGTTTTAAACAATATAAATACATTCCGAAAAGTACGCCGAAAAGGAAAATATTTAAATTTAAAAGAAAAGAAGCTAAAAGTAAAGATTCTTAGTTTTTTTAAGTAAAGAATTATATTTTTATTTTTTTAACTATAATAAAATAGTTTACAACAAATTAGAATTAAAAAGTTTGCGTTTAAATTTTTACAAGGAAAATATCTATTTTTCTACATGGTGTTAGAAGAAACAAAATTATCCTGATCTAAATTTAAATAATCTCTACATAACTTATAACTTATTTTCTATATTAAATTCACATCTTCACGCTACGAGTTATAACTGACTGATCAATGATTGCAGTTGTATGGAGAAGTTGTCCAAGTTGAAGATTAAACAGCTACAAGTATTACTTCAGGAGAACGAGTTATCTATAAAATATAATTTAAAAATAAATCTAGTAACGAGATTATAGGACGCTTACCTGGAAAAAGGTTTAAACGACGAAAGCATCTCCAAACTATTTACCAGCGATAGCGACGAAAGCAGTAGCAACAGCGATAGTGATAATAACAGCTCTGTAATAAGTGCAAAAGAAGAATCTGAAATGCCTGATACCAACATCAACTTCGTGTTTAAGGATATAGTGGATTCACTCGAGAAATTCAACGGCGAGTCAGGAAAGAACTATGAAATTTGGATGAAAGAATTCCTGGAAATTGCTAAAGTAGGTGGGTGGAATGACAAACAAAAATACCTTTATGCTAGAAATCTGCTACAAGGTGCGGCAAAATTAGCAGTAGGAACAAGCACTAGTATTACATCCTTCCAGAAACTGAAAACATTATTAGAAACGGAATTTAACAATAAGCCATCCAGCATTGAAACTCATCGTATGTTGGAAGAAAAAAGAAGACGAAGGTTTCATAGCATTTGTAGATAGAGTAGCGATGTTTCTCTCATGCAAGAAGCTCTACAGAAAAACTTGGCGTAGAAATTTGAAAAACAACAAGTTATATTAAAAGGTTTTGGAAATAACTTATGTATGACAATAAGAGTTGGAAATAACTTGGTTCTGCAATAGTGACAATAAGAGTCAAGTCTATTTTACATGAAATAATATTCGAAGTTGTTCTTGATCATTTTATGGCGGATAATATTATATTGGGTCGAAATTTTCTACAAAAACTGAAGATAATCATAGATCAAGAAAAAGTTTCTAAAGTTGAAAAATCATATGAGTGAAACAGATATTAAATCAAGAAATCTTGATATTAACAAAATAATTCTTGATCTGGTACGAACCAGATAAAATACTGAATTCATGCATCCAAATGAAAATAGTCCTCCAGCATGAAGTTCCTTTATATCAGAAAGCAAGAAGATTACCCCTAGCAGAAAGAGAAGCAGTGAGAGATCAAACAGAACAATGGTTGGAAGAAGGTATAGTGGAAGAAAGCATTTCAGATTTTGTTTCTCCGATAGTGTTGGTAAAGAAGAAAGATGGGACGAATAGATTGTGCGTGGACTACCGTAAGTTAAATTTTAAAATACTAAAAGATAAATATCCCTTGCCAAAAATTGAAGATATTTTGGAGACGCTATACGACGCAACAATATTCACAACATTGGATCTAAGGAATTGATTTTTCCATGTTGACGTTCACCATATATACATCATTTATAACCCCAGACGGTCAGTATCAATTTAATAAGGTACCATTTGGCCTTTGCAACTCACCATCAATTTTTCAGAGGTTTGTGAACACAATTTTTCAAAAATTAATTCAGCAGGACCAAATAATTATTTATATTGACGACTTGATAATCCCATCGTCAACAGAAAATGTAAACGTGCTAAGAGAAGTACTTCAAGTAGGAAGAAAAAACGGGCTACTATTTAAATGGAAAAAATGCGTGTTTATGCAAAAACAATAAAATTTTTGCGACACATAATTGAAGATGGGTATAAACCATCGGATGAGAAGTTAAACGCAGTTAAGAATTTTCCTAAACCTACAGCAATAAAGAATATACAAAGCTTCCTTCGATTAACTGGATATTTTAGAAAATTTATAAAGGGCTACTCAACAATCGCGAAGTCTATACCAGATATGCTAAAAACTATGCTAAATTTGACTTTGGAAAGCAACATGTCGAGGCTTATTAAACACTAAAGAACATCCTATGTAACGAACCAGTTTTAAAATTATTTAATCCTAATTTGGAAACAGATCTATATACAGACGCAAGCTTCGATGGATATGGCGGCATACTACTACAAAAACACAATGGGAAGTTTCATCCAGTATTTTACCTAAGTTTCAAGACAACGGCGGCGCAGAAAAACTTCACAAGTTACGAGTACGAAGTTCTTGCAATTGTCAGATGTTTAGAGAAATTGCAGGTGTACCTCCTGGGGATGAAGTTCAAAATTTATACTGATTCTGATTGCAAAGCTTTCCAAGCAACTATGAACAAGCAGAACATATGTACAAGAATAGCAAGATGGGTGCTCACACTGCAAGATTTTGATTGTGTTGTTCTACATCGCCCTGGAAGTGCCATGAAGCATGCTGACGCATTAAGTCGACATCCAGTGGTGCTGAGAATTAAAGATGGTAGTCGAGATCCAGTGGTGCTGAGAATTGAAGATGGTGCACTTAAAACGATAGAAACAGCACAACAAAGTGATCAGTTCTGTAAACTTGTAAGTACAATTTTGAAAAAAAAAGAATATGAAAATTTTAAGCTTAGAAACAACATCCTATACAAATTCGTAAATGATGCGTATTTATATATAATTGTTGGTGGTACCAAGCAATTCAGCTAAAGAATTAATCGAGCAAGTACATAGAAGAGGCCGTAGCAAATGCAAGAAAGTGATAACAATTTTAAATCAAGACTATTTTACACGGCATTTAACTTCAAGGGTCAATACATTTATCAGAAATTGTATACCATGCATTCTAGCGACAAGAAAAGTCGGCAAGAAGGAAGGTCTATTAAATCCAATCGACAAGATGACACTCTATTGGACACATACCACCTAGATCATATTGGTCCATTAACATCCACGGCCAAAAGCTACAAGCATTTTTTTGTCATAGTGGATGCATTTGCAAAATATACCTGGATATACCCAGTAAAATCCGTAACATCTGCTGAAACTTTGCAAAAATTAGAACTCCAATCAATAGTTTTCGGAGACCCAAGAACGATTATTTCTGACAAGGGTACAGCTTTTTCATTCAACGAATTCCAGGATTATTGTAAATCAAATAATATTGAGCATGTCATGATAACAACGGATGTTCCCCGTGGAAATGGAGAAGTTGAGAGACAGAATAAAATCGTTATAGAAATTTTGAGAAAATGCGAACGAAGAACCAACTAAGTGGTATAAACATGTACCCTTAGTACAAAAGTACATAAATTCAAATATTAACAGAAGTATTAACAGATCACCTTTCGAATTTATGTTGGGAATTACAATGAAGAATAAATTCTACATTAACCTTAATAAACAAATGGAAGAAATGTTATTAGAGGCAAATGACGAAGAAAAAAATGAAATACGCCAAGAAGCGCGACAAAATATTTTAAAAGTCCAACAGCAAAATTCAAAAACATTTAATAAAAATAAAAAATTGACAAGAAAGTATAAGATGCATGATCTGGTAGCCATACAGAGAACACAATTTGGAAATAGGTTGAAGATATACCCAAAATGGACCCTATGAAATAACAAAAGAAAAGCGACGCGACCGATACGAAGTAACAAAGGTTGGAAACCATGATGGACCTATCACAACTTTAACAGCTGCCGATTATATGAAGCCATGGATCACCGACGACTCAGACGCAGATAGCAGTAATATTTCTTTTTCGTCTGGGTCAGACGACGAGCAGGATGGCCGAGTGTAGTATTCTGCATATTTAACCTAAAATAGAAACAACACCTTTTCGAATTAGTAATAATTAAATTTAAAGCATTACCTGAATGTACAGCATCCAGCATCCAGCAGTCATCCTCATGGTGTTCATCCAGTAGTCATTTTATATTTTGTATTTTATTTATTTTTTTAAATAACTATGGTAAACATTGTGATTGTTTACATTTGGTTTTCTTTATATACTAAATGCAATTGTCAAAACCTTCAGTTTTTTTAAGGAAAGAATTATATTTTTATTTTTTTAAATATCATAAAATAGTTTACAACAAATTAGAATTAAAAAATCTGATATTAACAAAATAATTCTTGATCTGGTTAACATGTACGAACCAGATAAAATTCTGAATTCATGCATCCAAATGAAAATAGTCCTCCAGCATGAAGTTCCTTTATATCAGAAAGCAAGAAGATTACCCCTAGCAGAAAGAGAAGCAGTGAGAGATCAAACAGAACAATGGTTGGAAGAAGGTATAGTGGAAGAAAGCATTTCAGATTTTGTTTCTCCGATAGTGTTGGTAAAGAAGAAAGATGGGACGAATAGATTGTGCGTGGACTACCGTAAGTTAAATTTTAAAATACTAAAAGATAAATATCCCTTGCCAAAAATTGAAGATATTTTGGAGACGCTATACGACACAACAATATTCTCAACATTGGATCTAAGGAATGGATTCTTCCATGTTGACATTCACCATATATACATCATTTATAACCCCAGACGGTCAGTATCAATTTAATAAGGTACCTTTGGCCTTTGCAACTCACCATCAATTTTTCAGAGGTTTGTGAACACAATTTTTCAAAAATTAATTCACCAGGGCCAAATAATTATTTATATTGACGACTTGATAATGCCATCGTCAACAGAAAATGTCAACGTGCTAAGAGAAGTACTTCAAGTAGGAAGAAAAAACGGGCTATTACTATTTAAATGGAAAAAATGCGTGTTTTTGCAAAAACAATAAAATTTTTGGGACACATAATTGCAGGTGGGTATAAACCATCGGATGAGAAGTTGAAAGCAGTCAAGCATTCTCCCAAACCTACAGCAATAAAGAATATACAAAGCTTCCTTGGATTAACTGGATACTTCAGAAAATTTATAAAGGGCTACTCAACAATCGCGAAGCCTATACTAGATATGCTAAAAAAATATACTAAATTTGACTTTGGAAAGCAACATGTCGAGGCTTATTAAACACTAAAGAACATCCTATGTAACGAACCCGTTTTAAAATTATTTAATCCTAATTTGGAAACAGATCTATATACAGACGCAAGCTTCGATGGATATGGCGGCATACTACTACAAAAACACAATGGGAAGTTTCATCCAGTATTTTACCTAAGTTTCAAGACAACGGCGGCGCAGAAAAACTTCACAAGTTACGAGTACGAAGTTCTAGCAATTGTCAGATGTTTAGAGAAATTGCAGGTGTACCTCCTGGGGATGAAGTTCAAAATTTATACTGATTCTGATTGCAAAGCTTTCCAAGCAACTATGAACAAGCAGAACATATGTACAAGAATAGCAAGATGGGCGCTCGCACTGCAAGATTTTGATTGTGTTGTTTTACATCGTCCTGGAAGTGCCATGAAGCATGCTGACGCATTAAGTCGACATCCAGTGGTGCTGAGAATTAAAGATGGTAGTCGAGATCCAGTGGTGCTGAGAATTGAAGATGGTGCACTTAAAATGATAGAAACAGCACAACAAAATGATCAGTTCTGTAAACTTGTAAGTACAATTTTGAAAGAAAAAGAATATGATAATTTTAAGCTTAGAAACAACATCCTATACAAATTCGTAAATGGTGCGTATTTATATATAATTGTTGGTGGTACCAAGCAATTCAGCTAAAAAATTAATCGAGCAAGTACATAGAAGAGGCCGTAGCAAATGCAAGAAAGTGATAACAATTTTAAATCAAGACTATTTTACAAGGCATTTAACTTCAAGGGTCAATACATTTATCAGAAATTGTATACCATGCATTCTAGCGACAAGAAAAGTCGGCAAGAAGGAAGGTCTATTAAATCCAATCGACAAGGTGACACTCTATTGGACACATACCACCTAGATCATATTGGTCCATTAACATCCACGGCAAAAAGCTACAAGCATTTTTTTGTCATAGTGGATGCATTTGCAAAATTTACCTGGATATACCCAGTAAAATCCGTAACATCTGCTGAAACTCTGCAAAAATTAGAACTCCAATCAATAGTTTTCGGAGACCCAAGAACGATTATTTCTGACAAGAGTACAGCTTTTTCATTCAACGAATTCCAGGATTATTGTAAATCAAATTGCTCATATTGAGCATGTCATGATAACAACGGATGTTCCCCGTGGAAATGGAGAAGTTGAGAGACAGAATAAAATCGTTATAGAAATTTTGAGAAAATGCGAACGAAGAACCAACTAAGTGGTATAAACATGTACCCTTAGTACAAAAGTACATAAATTCAAATATTAACAGAAGTATTAACAGATCACCTTTCGAATTTATGTTGGGAATTACAATGAAGAATAAATTCTACATTAACCTTAATAAACAAATGGAAGAAATGTTATTAGAGGCAAATGACGAAGAAAAAAATGAAATACGCCAAGAAGCGCGACAAAATATTTTAAAAGTCCAACAGCAAAATTCCAAAACATTTAATAAAAATAGAAAATTGACAAGAAAGTATAAGATGCATGATCTGGTAGCCATACAGAGAACACAATTTGGAAATGGGTTGAAGATATACCCAAAATGGACCCTATGAAATAACAAAAGAAAAGCGACGCGACGCAGTAATAAAGGTTGGAAACCATGATGGACCTATCACAACTTTAACAGCTGCCGATTATATGAAGCCATGGATCACCGACGACTCAGACGCAGATAGCAGTAATATTTCTTTTTCGTCTGGGTCAGATGACGAGCAGGATGGCCGAGTGTAGTATTCTGCACATTTAACAAAAAGAGACAACACCTTTTCGAATTAGTAATAATTAAATTTAAAGCATTACCTGAATGTACAGCATCCAGCATCCAGCAGTCATTCTCATGGTGTTCATTTTGTATTTTATTTATTTTTTTAAAAAACTATTGTAAACATTGTGATTGTTTACTTTTGGTTTTTTTATATACTGCAATTGTCAAAACCTTCAATTTTTTTAAGGAAATAGTATTTTTAATGGCAATTTAGACAACTTTCCTCATTTTTACATTCTGCAGATTTGTGATTAAATCCTTTACCTTTATAACAACGGAGTATTCAAATGCCGTCGAAAACTTTACACCTTTGCCATCCAATAGATACTTTTCCACTAGATATTGTTTTAGGAAAAGATTCTTTATATATTTCTATTATAGCATTGTACATTTTATTTTCAAATTTCTTTACATCATATATTCTTAAAACTTTTAATTCACTCAACTCTTTTGATTTTTCAGTTTACTTATTAATTCTGCTTCTGTGTATTTAATATTAATATGCACTATCTCAATTCTTGGTTTAATATCCACTGGAATTTTCATATCATAACTATCCGTTAAATTATTTTCCAAAGCATTTCCACTCCATTTTTCCTATTCTCAATGTTTTTTATTTTCAAATTTTTTTGGTCAACCTTCTTATTTAAATCAAGTCTCGTTTTATCACACTTTTGTTTATTTTTAGGTTTAAGTACTAAAGGCAAATCTTTTTTCATTGACGGTAATGTTATATTGCTTGCATATGCATTTTTTTTCACAACATCAGATAATGACATACTTTGACTTAATTTTATTTTATTTTCATTTGAACTTCTTTGTTTTAATAGATTACAAAGTTCATCGCTTTTTAACAATGTATTATTCATAGCTATATTAAGTTTTTCACTTTCCATTTTGAATAATTCACTTATTTTAGAAAATTTATCTAGTTCTTTTTGTTGTACACTTTTTATACTTTCCAAACGCTCAATGTATCTATCTTCAATAGCTTTCAGTAATTGCATTGTTTCTAATTCATTTTTTTTAGTGCACTCCCAAATTCTTGTTTATATTCACTCAAATAGTCATTACTTTTTTTTACTGCACATTCAATATTTTGTAGAACCATGTCTACATTTTGTATGTACAAAATACATTTATCACAAATAAATTTAATGTTTTTGTTAGCGTCTAATATATTATTTGCCGCCTGTTCAAGTCCCGAGCACTTCGCCGCACTATGAAAAATCTTCCCGCAAACGCCGTCACACCTAATACCCGTTTCACCTCAAATTTTTGAACGGCATTTGCGACAATCAGCCATATCTATACGTTATACTTATATGTTATAGGAACAACGGTATTAAATATTAACAAATAATAACAAAAGAAAAATTTTTTTTTTTTATTCTCATTTTTTTTTTTAAATTTTTCCGCAATTAAAACCACGTCCGAACGCATTGACAATCGATTTGTCTTTTTTGTTACAATTTCTTTTAAAATTTGCATTTTCATAAAATGAAGTTAAACGGTTTAACGATTAACGTTTAACTCAAGTTCATTAACCTTCATAGTATAATATTCAAGTATATAAGAAAAAAAAAACTATACATAGTACCACATATTATTACATAAGCAAGTATATAAAGTTACATAGTAATTGAAATTGAAATGTTTAGTTAAAATTAAATGTTGGTAGTACTAGTAAGTGCTAGTAAATTTACCGATATTAGAAAAAACCGGTAATTCGGTAAAAAAAAACTATCACCGGTTTTTTTTCTAAAGGCTTAAATAGTAATAATCTATACACTGAAAACAACAAAAAGCATAACAAATGAATATATTAGTAAAACAGGATCACAGATCCATCCTGGTTAAAAATAAATAAATTAAACAATCAAAAAAAATTTTTTTATATAATAAAATATAATGAATTTATTTATTATACATTAACATTTTTGTATTTTAGCGTAAACATAAACAAACATAAACATAAAGAAAACTTCATTTTTAAAATAAAAATAATTAATATAGTCAATTCTTTTCAAGGAGCATGAATTTTTTATTGAAGTAAGCTCTTAAACAACACATTACATTTAATGTTTCGTCGTTTAAACTTGTTCTGTACCTTGTGCCAATTAAACCTGCTGCAGAAAAAGCTCTTTCCGACTCTACACTGGTTGGGCGAACTGCTGAAATATATTTTTGGAGTTTGTTTAATATTTTGTTCCTTGAAATACGCCTTTTTTTTCCTGACTATATTTAAAAGACCGGATGTTGTCTTCGGATCACTAATCTCTCCGTGAGCAATAGTTATATTTTTTTTTTTAATTACTAAATCAAGTTTTTTCTTCATTGACATTGCTTGACTTGATGTCGCCACTGCTGATAAAACCGTAGATTCACTACTTGATTCAGTTTCATACACTTGCACAACTTCAGCTTCAGTAGTTTCGGAATCGTTTTTTAAAAATTGTTGAATGATTTCTACAATATTTTTTCCCATAACCACTTTACTTGTTGTATTAAACACGCCATAAATATTTTCATTATTTAAAGCTGTACGTGGACATGGTTCATGAAGATATGAATATATATCAGAATATACGGTTCTTCTCTCACTTATTTGAAATATTAAATCTTGTTTCAATTCATTACTTAAGAAATTATTTTGGTTACTTAGTTCATCCAACATGAACCTAATTGTCAAATCTGCAACATATAGATTCGTGTCCCTTGAACAGAGAGCTTCCACAGCTACTTTAATAGGTTTCAAAGCCATTATTATATTTGAGACGACATTGAGATCATTTTCTGATAAATCTATATCGGATTTGAAATCGATTAGACTCTTACGAACACAATTTTTAATTTCATAAATTCTTTCCAACATTATCAACATACTGCTCCACCGTGTTTTTGTGTCAAGGATAAGCGTAAGTTCTTTTTTAAACTCATCCTTAACATGTTTTTGGAGGATGTCATTTTTGTTGGTGATCTACGGAACATGACAACAATTTTTCGAATTTTTGTTATTATTGGACCTATAGTTTCATGTTGCATTGATGAATCAGTAGTTGATGTATCCTCAATAACGTCAAAAATCTCAATATCTTCCATTACATCGTCCTCTTCATCTTCACCATGTTCAAATTCAGTAATAGCCACTTCTTGATTTTCTACGGAAATATTATCCGAAACAGATCTTTTATACAGCACCTTAATTACTGATAACTGGATGCCGTGGGCTAAACAAAGTTGATGATTTACGTCCAGTAATCTCCCTACCTTTTTCATTACGGCGGCCCCATCCGTAGTAATGAAAATTATATTTTCTATCGCAATACTAAATTCTTTAAGTTTATTTTGAAGATACGTTATACATTTTTCAGCAGGCATCGATCCTTTAATCCTACCCAATCCGAGATTCCAAAATACATTATCATACGAGTGGACATTCACATTCATAAACCTTCGATTTTTGAGAGATGTCCATTCATCGAAAGTCAAGCTGAATAATTCACCACGGGCTATTCTTTCTGATAATTCTGTAACAGTTTGTTTTCGGATTTTGTCACCGTACTGCAACACCATTTTCTTAATTGTTTTTGGAGAATTTGGGCAATCATATCCTTTGGATTTAAATAATTGCTGAAGATCGTATGATGTGCAAATCTTTTTAAATGATAAACAATATCGTGCGTCAGTCGTGCTAAAACAGCTGGAAATGAGTCATCAATCGTTTTAATAATGTTGAAATAATCAGAAATTTTGGATCTAGAATTTGTATCATTCGTAATGGAAGTTGTGGTATTGATATTAGAACAGCTAGCTTCTGCATCATCATGCTGAACTCTTTTTAGCAGATTAATTTTATGTTTTCTGATAAGGTGATTGTGCAAACCACTTGTGCTGCCGCCAGAGCATTTTATATTTTTTTTGCATACATTGCATATAGCTGAATCGCCAGCTTTCGTACGTAGAAAATGATTCCACAATTGATTTTGTCCGGATCCAGTAGACATCATAGATAAGGCTATTTTTTTTTTTTTAAATCAATATATAAATTTTGGAACACAATATAAATATATTCTATAATTTAATTTTAAAGACTTTTTGTGAAATACTTACTCAACACAATAAAAATATAGAATATTCGCTTTATTTTCAAAGTTATGTTTTGTGTTTATTTTCAATCTTTTTTTTATGATACTTAATAATTTTATCATCTAGTACAAAAAACCAAATAATTTAAAAAAAACTCACTAACGCACTATTTGGGACGCGAGTACAAAATAAACTGAATGTAATTACAAAATAAACTACATAAACAAATCCTAATTGTATGTAAATATTTTTCTTTCTCTATTAAAAAACGAAAATTTAAGAAAAATCAATCAAGTAGGCTGTATTTTTTTTTAAGAAATGCATATTGTAATATTGTAAGAAAACAAAATTCTTTTCGATTATAAAGTTCTTAATTTTTTGCGATTTCAACTGTTTTTTTATAATATGTAAAAAAGTTAGCTTTTTTGTAAAATTTTTCTTTTTAGTTAGAAAAAAATACTACTAATAATTTATTCAGAATTTCCATAAAATTTTACCGAATTACCGGTAAATTATTTGAAAATTGCCGGTAAATTTAAACATAATTTTTAACCGGTTTACCGGTTTTGCTAGCTCTACTGACAATCAATAAAAATTAATTTTGACAAATCAGAATATTTACAAATAGAAATATAAACAAAATAAGTGTAATTTATACATAATTTATTTCAAATTTAATAAATTCTAAAATTTTAATTAATTGCAGTTGTTGATGTCCAAAACAGATGCGAGATCTACCCATGACGACCCTGTTCAGTTGCTGATGGTGCTGTATAATTTCAGATAAGTATAAATTATAGTAACCAAAAGATAATGATCCTTTGTAAGTATTTTAATTTTTAGGTTAAAGACTGAACAAATACTAACCTTATAATCGCATATCAATTTTTTGAATTTAATATTTTACTTTCATTAATCAATCCGGCACATTATTGAATTTTCGCTACAATACTTTTTCATAAAATAGATCACTGATTATTTTTAATTATATTTATATCAACATGTGCATATGTACATATATCACACCAATTGCATATTCCGCTATAAAATTTACATTATAATATTATCTGCACCAATGTTCCTAATTTACGTTTATTCCTATATCATACTAATTAGAATTACAATTGTTTTTTCAACAATCACATCACTAATTATTTTTTATCAAAACTTTACCAAACTTTATACACAAATAAGCATAATATTAACTAAAACTAACCAAATATTAACTATAGATACATACTAAAAATTATTCACTTACAGCTTACACTGAATATTAAACATAGTGCAATATATTCCTTTAAAATTTTTATTATTTATTTTTTTTTAATTCACTTTTATTTTATAAATTTATTAATCAAATACACTTTTATTCACATATATTTATATTTTTTTAAATATATGTGAATATAAATATATTTAAATATAAAATGACAATATCAATAATTTGAGTCTTTCCCTTACATATGATTTACAGTAATTGCAATAATTTCGAATTTAACGAAACTCCTAAGCATATAGTCTTTGCTATGTACTGCTATGTCAGATATGTATAGTATTTGTCCTAAGTCAACAAATAACATTTCAGAAAAATTAAAAGTTTTATGGTATAATAACTTGTTTTACTTCATTGGCCAATCTTTTAACCTAATTCTGCTAGTTCTCAATAACAATAATTACTTTTATATTAGTGTACTATCTCATCATATTTCTTGCAATTCAACTTCATGATTTGATTATTCCACAATCTGTATAAAAAAACAATCTTCAATAAAGATGTGAATTCTAAATCCAAAATAAAAATGATCTCGCATAATTACACACTAATTAAAAATTAACAACAAATCACGGAAATCGTAAATAATTATTTTATCGATGTGACAAACTTAGTATAAGCAAATCTCCACTTGATCTAAATTATATCAATAATTTTCAATACAATATGTATGGAAATTTTAATTTATACCCCACCGGGTTTACCAGCTTTTTAAAAAATGTTTAAGTTAGTTATCAAGAATTGATTGCATCATTTCCTCTACCACATTTTAAGTAAGGAACAATATGGATTCGTAAAAAGTTCTAATATAACTGCAGATTGTATTAACTTAACTGTTTTTATTACTAGAGAAATTGATTCTCGTAAATTTGTGGCTTGTGTATTCCTTGATTTGCAAAAGGCGTTCGATTGTGTAAACCATGATATTCTACTCATCAAATTATTTAATATAAGTTTTAACAATAACCAGCTGAATCTTTTAAATCATATTTCTCTAATAGACAACAATTTGTTCCCAACAACCCTTCTCCAAGTCAGACAATAGGAAAAGAGGTTCCACAAGGTTCTATTTTAGGTCCTGACCTTTTTCAAATATATGTTAATGATATATGTCAGCTAAATTTAAAAGTCAGCTTTACGCGGATGATGCTGTACTGAAATATGCTGAAAAAACCAAGTCGACTTGCAAAATGCAATAATCTGCGATTTAGAAATTATCAATATGTGGCTGGATAAACATCGTCTATTAAATACAAAAAAAAAACCAAAATAATTGTATTTAATAGTAAAACAAGTAAGTTTGAAATTTTATTAAAAATAAAATTTAAGGACTGGCGAAATATTTTCTAGTATGGTTTGAACTTTGCCACATATTTTAATTAATACATAAATAGACCTCTTATTGAACGGTTATTTCGAATACTTTTATTTTCCGCAATCAGATTTCTACTTCTTAAATAATTTTTAAGAAAAAAAAATATTTTATTTGAATGAAAAAAGTGCAATATTATTGAATTTGTGATACATAAATAATATATGTACATATGTACATATGTATCATAATATTAAATTTTGATGCAAACTTAAACAAATAATTTTATGAATTGCATGAAAATTATTTTGTACATTTATTACCTATAAATTTTAAAAATCTACGCTTCAATTTTATTCTTAAAAAAATTTCAAAAATACATACATACATATGTACATATGTATGTACTTTTTTTTTTTTGGTTTACAATTCAGCTCAATTTTTAAAATAAAAAATAAAAATCATTTTTCATATTATATTACATAATACATACCTCAATGGAAGCGACGAATTTTTATTAGAATAATTACGAATATTCATTCCAATAATAGCAAATTTTTATACATATACAACGCACAAATCTTTTAGCTTTTATTTTTACAAAATGTACTTTCATACACAATTTGCCTGTAACTCAAAAAACCTTACATATTATACACATTCACTCATCATATTATACACACACTTACATATTATATTCACATTCATTCTTTACACAAAACAGAAAAAAACAAAAAAGAAACATAATAAAACAAAAAATATGTAAATAAATACTTAACATTATATAGCTACATATGTATATAAATACATATCTATACTATTCATATCAAACTACATGTATAGCAATAGCGTTATATTGTATAGCAACATAAAAATCAAAACAAAACAAAAAATACATATAGCGATAGACTATAGATACATAACACTATGTAGCTATATAAATACATTTGTATATCATTCATATTCAAATTTTAAACTATATGTATAGCAATAGCATATATTGTATAGAAACATAAAATTCAGAAAAAAAAAGAAAACAGGAGGAAAACAAGGGCTCATATATTTCGCCAACAAGACAATTTTAATATTCACTATAAAAACTATCCAATTGAAATTGTGAAAACGTTTAATTACCTAGGTCTTGTACTTGATAATATAGTAAGATAATTTGGGGATATTGACCATGTTATAAAAAAAAATTGTCTATATACAAAGACAAACTACTATATACATTGTGGTGTCAGAAGTGGGATTGTTAATAATTTTAACAAAATCAAATAATAATTCAAGCAATGTAAATTCAATAAGTATTTATGTATGTAATTCAAAAATAATGTAGAATTAATAATGTGTTGTTTATGTAATAATAATAATGTAATGAGAATATTTATTTATTTATTTATATTAATATTACATACATAAATGTATTTATATTAATATTACATACATAAATGTAATGCAATATTATTGAATCATCGCAACTAAGGCCATTGTAGGTTTTTATGCCATATAATATTATTATTATAATAGGCATTATAGGCTATTATTAAATTATATAGGGACTCTGACACGTTCAATATTAATCACAATTATTATTGTCAAGTAAAAAGTATGAAAATTATTCATTTCTACGTTCAATGAATATTGACAATTATTTTTGAACATTTTTAATCATTCGCGATTTAAAAATTATAGAGCATGGACGTAAATTTATTGTATTTAGTAAGTGGAATATCTGCTAGTATAATAATTTTAAAGAAACAAAAAAACAAATTTGGCTGAAAAAAAAGTGGTTGTTGAAAAGAAAGCAGTGAGGAGATATATCACTTTTAAAAGAATTGTCAAATCTTCCTGATGTTTAAAGAAATTTTTTAAGAATGGATGAAGAGTTATATTGTTATTTGCTACAACTTGTTACACCTTATATTGAACGACAGGATACCGTAATGCGAACATGCATTAAACCACATGAACGACTATTAGCAACTTTACGCTACTTAGCTACTGGAAGAAGTTACGAAGATTTGAAGTTTTCTACAAGAATATGTGCTTCATCTTTGAGCAGATTAGTTCCAGAAACATGATGTGCAATCTATTTGGCCTTAAAACAAGAATATTTCAGTGTGTAAAATATATTATGATTAAATTAATTTATATTTATAGTTGTATAATATAATATTTTTTTAAATCAGTTTCCAGATTCCGAAAAATGTTGGGAAGAAATTGCAGAGAAATTCTCTTATAAATGGAATTTTCTAAATTGTTTAGGAGCGATTGATGGAAAGCATGTAGCAATTGTACGCCCCCATAATAGCGGAGCATACTTTTACAATTATAAAGGATACTACAGAATTGTTCTCATGGCCATTGTTAATGCTAATTACGAATTCGTTCATTGCAACGTGGGAGCCAATGGAAGAGTGTCTGATGGGGGTGTAATCGAATATACAGATTTTAATGATGATTTTTTAAGCATTCGTCTAAAAATACAAGCTCCGAATTATCCTGAAAATTATGATTTTGCGCTTCCTTATGTCTTCATTAGCGATGAAGCATTTCGATTAACGCAACAAATGATTAAACCATTTTCTAAACAGAATTTAAATTCAAAACGGGAATATTTTAATAAAAGACTTTCAAGAGCAAGGCAGGTTGTTGAAAATGCTTTTGGTATACTGGCTTCCCGTTTTAGTATACTTATACTTTGGTATACTTAGCCTTAGAAAGTACGGACGTAGTTGTTTTAGCAGCCTGTGTATTACATAATTACCTACGACGAAGAAATCAAAATTACATAGAACTATCCGATATACACGGCATAAATGATAATTTATCACTAGGTGGATTAAATACCATTCACAACCAACAAGGTAATGAAAATGGAAAAGCAGTACGTGAATTATTTTTGGAGTAAAAAATTATATAAGATTTCTTGTATTTATAACATATTATAACTAAAAAAAAAATATTTCGGTAAAAAAAAATTAAAATTATTTCATTTCATATCAATACTTAAGTTTATTTTTTTACTAATACTAAACTTAATTATTTATTAAATAATAGAAAAATATCAAAAACTAAAAAAATTTGTACTTCATATTTATAACACATTTTTTTAACATTTAATTTAATTATCTTTATCAAATGCAAAATCTGTGAAAAACTGTTCAATTTCCGATGATTGGTGGACTGAATCTGATAAATTCTGATGACTAGTATTAGTATTTTTTGAAATTACACTTTTTGATTTTGTTTCTATATTTCTAATGTTCTTAGTTTTAGCTTCAAACAAAATATCATTAAATAGTTTTTGCACATATACGGTGTCTTGAGAATCTATGGCTCGTAATTCATAAGCCAAATGTTTACCATAAACATCGAATGAATCTTCCTTGTTGGCCGAATGAATCTTCCTTCTTAGCTTGTTTCAAAAATCCTAAATCTAACAAAACTAACAAAATAAAATGCCACAAAATAAATGCCACAACACCAGAAACAGAATTTTGAACTTTTCCGCGCAAATTCTGAAAAGCAAATTAGAAAATTGACAAGTAATATTGAAATACTCTTTCAACGATTACTTCGTTGTGCAATTAAAATGAAAAATATCGACTAAATTTTTGATTCTAAACAATGTAAACATTTTAATTGATAGATCAAACTTTTTACTTGAAGCATTCTTTCAACGATCAATATTAATTGAATTCAATGAATATTGCCAATTAATATTGAACGTGTCAGCACCCTTATACTAATATTATTTATTTTGTTTATATTATATACTATATATTTACATTATATTTGGTCCTAAAGGTCCTAAAAGGGGGTATTTTAAGAAAAAACACTTACGATCTGTGTAGGGATCGAACCCACACTCCTTCGGTTATGTATGCCACACGCCTACCCACTAGGCTACTGAAGCCCCTTATAATGAGAATATATGTAACAATGTAAAAATTTAATATGTTTTGATAATTTAGAAACTTAATGCAACAATAGTGGATAGGTAGGCACTTGAGCCAGACAGGTCAGTAGGTCAAGGTCACCCGGAAGTAGGTCAAACCGTAATTAGGTCAGACAGGAAGTAGGTTAATGTCATAAAAGTAGGTCAGACAGGCCGCTTGTTTTCTTTTTTTTCTATGAAGTATTTAAAGAAGAGGAAAGAAAACATTGTATCATTGTATATAAGATTTTATTGTTATGTAAGAATGTTGCAAAAAAAAAGGAATAAAAAGTGATTCAAAATGAGTTACGAGTAATTGCTTTTGGTATTTATAGTAGTACATAATAGTATAAAAATAAAAAGGTCAGGTCATAAATATGTAGTATGAAAATAAAAGGTTCAAACCCCGGTCAGGTCATAAATAAAAAATATGTAGTACTTTTATATCGTAATAATGTATATCGTATAATTAATAGTAGTAATAATAATAATAATAATAACAATAATAATATTTATAATAATAATAGTAATAATAATAATAATAGTAATAATAATAACAATAATAATAATAATAATAATAGTAATAATAACAATACTAATAATACTATAATAATAATAGTAATAATAATAATAATAATATAATAACAATAATTATAATAATTATAATAATAATAGCTGCTACAGTGGAGCTATCTTTGGTTATATCATGCAAGTAAGGTGTTATATACTGCTGCACGTTGTAATCAACTGATGGCGCTGACTCTGTAGTAAAATATTAATAATACACCAATAATAGCCGCTACAGTGACAGTGGGTGTTGCTTTCAATAATTACCTCATGTGTGTTATATACTACTACATGTTGTAACTGTTCTAACGGCTATAGTCACTGTTAGCAAAATAGTAAACAGCAACAGGCGGCTTCATTGCTTCTTTACAGTCTCACTCCCAATTCCATGTTTCCTTATCCATTCCCTATCCTTTCCTATCCCTACTCCCCAAAAATCGGAACTAAAAAAATAAGAAATAAAAATGAAAAAAGAAAAATTCACGATAAAATCTATAAAATCAGTGAATGTAAAACGATTCAACATTTTTGGAAAAAAATTGGAGTTTATAATAAATCCAGTATCAGACAAAAAAAAAATCCAAAAGATTGGATTAAAACCGGTATTGAAGAATTATTCAGCAATTTAATTCAAAATGTTGACCCTAGTGACAAATTTTTGGATGCCAAAATTTTCATGAACAAGGTCCAGCCTGGATCAATTTTAAAGAAGCAAAAAACCTCGACATTTCGGAAATTTGGGAAGTTATTTATTAAAAATTTTCCAAGAAACTCGGAAGGATTATCTACAGATACGTTCTGTATGTTACATATGTAAAAGACTTCCAGCGAGAAGAGGTAGAGGAAAAAGATACAACAATTTTGAAGAAGAATGTAATAAAAGAAGGGGCATAATTTCAATTAAAAACAAAGATAATCTATGCTTACCACGTGCGATAGTTGTTGCTATCTCATTCATAAAAAAATCTGTTGACTACTGCAAAATGCTAAAAGATGTAGACCAACTTCAATTCAAAGCAGCGCTACAACTAATTAGATATTCAAATGTAAGCATCCCACCAAAAGGGGCTAGTATCAGTGAGCTCAAAAAATTTCAACTGTACCTCTCTAAATATCAAATTGTAGTTTCTGATTTCAGAGGAAAAGCAAAATCGATTATTTTTCAAGGTGAAGAAGATAAGGAAAAAAGATTGAATTTGATATACGATGAAGGTCACTTCAATGTAACTACATCATTAACAGCAGCATTTAGTTGTGATTACTTTTGCCAAACATGTAATGTGCCGTATAACAATAGATTGTCTCACAGATGTAAACAGTCGTGTTTCCTTTGCAAATCATCTCCAGCATGTGACGTAAATTTTGCAAATATTAAATGTGATGTATAATATCTAAATGTGATGTATAAGGTCAAACTTGTTTTAATAATCATAAAGCACTATCATTTACAAATAAAAATCTATTTGTACTCCTATAAATTTCTGTACAAAATGCTTTAAAGTATACAGAGTCTATGTAAATTATATGGACATTTGTGTAAAAACTGTAATGCAAATGTAGCTTCAGATCACCAAAGCTTTATTACACCATGTAAAGAAGTAGGTGAACTTAAGAATACATTATATATTTTCTACGATCTCGAAACAACTCAAGATATCATCGGGCAGAAACTTCATGAAGGTGTTGCAATAGGGGATATAATTGAACATCAGCCTGATATGGGCATTTTGAACAACGTTGCACGTATTGCATATTATATAATGTTGAAAGATGTAATTTTTGTGGACTTCGACAACATGTATTGAAACAAAATCCAAAGAAAAATATTTGATAAAGTTGTAGTTATTGCACATAATGGACAAGCATTTGATAATCAGTTTTTATTAAACTATATCTTAGAGAAATTATCAAACCAAAACTAATCATGAGGGGACCAAAAACAATTTTAATGCTGTTAGATAACGTGAAATTTATTGATTCATTAAACTATTTTCCAATGCCGTTATCTAGTTTACCGAAAGCATTTGATTTAGACATAAATTTGAAAAAAGGATATTTTCCTCATATGTTTAAACGTAAAAACAATATAAAAATATAATGGAAAGTTACCCGATCGTAAATATTACTGTTATAATTCAATGAGTGCATCAGAAAGAAAACAATTTCTTGAATGGTATGAAGAAAATAAAAACAAGTCTTTTAACCTCCAAAATGAACTTGTAGAATATTGTATGAATGACGTAAAAATTATGACAGCAGCCTGTATTAAATTCAGACAACTATTTTTGGAAGAATGTAAGGTTGAGCCATTTTTAGAGGCCACTACAATTGCTTCAGCGTGTAATTTGGTTTTTAGAAGGATTTTTTTAAAACCGTATACAATTCTACTTATACCTCAAGGATATCGCTTATCAAAAAACCAGTCAATCATTGCCATAAAAAGATTAATGTGGGAAGAAAAACAATGAAAAATAAAAATTCAGCAAAGAGAAAAAGTTATTTTTGGTCTTCGTGTTGACGGATATTGTACAGACACAAAACAAATATTTGAATTTTATAGCTGTTCTTACCATGGCCATCCAAAATGTTTCAAAAATAATAATGATAAAAAATATGAAACACGTTATGAGACTACATTATACAAAGCCAATAAATTACAATCTTTAGGTTATCAAGTAAATGAAAAGAGGGAGTGTGAATTTCGAAACGAAATGAGATCAAAAGAATATATAGCAAATTTTTCTCAAAATTGGACAAAATTGGCGGTAGAACAGGAAAGAACAAGAATATATTATAAATGTGTGCCTGGTGAGAAAATAATGTATATAGATATATGCTCAGTATATCTTTGGGTGTGTAAATACGGAAAATTTCCAGTGGATCATCCAAAAATTCATGTTGGACAAACTGAGTGCAATCAATTAAATTTAAATGATACTGAAGGATTAATAAAGGTATTGGTACTTCCTCCAGAAAAATTCTATCAGCCGGTTTTGCCTGTAAATCAAAATAATAAGCTAATGTTTTCCTGCTGTCAAACATGTAGCTTGGAAATGAATAATGATGACTGCTCTCATGAAAATCGTAGTAGATCAATTTTAGGAACATGGGTTATAGATGAAGTAAGGGAAGCTCTTAAACAGGGATACAAAATTGTGCAAATATACGAGGTATGGGAGTATACTATTTAACAATTTAATCCCCTTACATCACAACAAGGAATTTTCACTGAAATGTTGAACAAGTTCCTTAAAATTAAACAAGAAGCTTCTGGCTGGCCTACCTTTTGTAGAACACCAAAGGAAAAGTGCAAATATTTAGAAAAATTTTCCAAAGTGGAAGGTATAAATTTACAGTTTAACGAAATAGAAAAAAATCCTGGATGTAGATCATAAGCTAAATTAATGTTAAACTCTTTCTGGGGTAAATTTGGGAAGAGAGAAAATCAATCAAAAACTGAAATCATAAATGAGCCTTATGAATTATTTACTCTTCTTACTGATCATTCCAAGAGTGTAAATCAAATAGCTCCAATAAACGAAAAAACAGTTTTGGTAAATTGGGAATATAAAGAAGAAACAGCTGAAACATTATTAACAGTTAACGTTTGTATAGCTGCTTATACTACCACACGCTTATACTACCACACCACACAAGCTCGCTCAAAATTGTATTCTTATTTAAAATTTAAAAGAACGAGTTTTGTATTACGATACTGATTCAATAATATATGTAGCACGTGAAGGAGAGTTCATCAGGAGTTTTCATAGGAGATATGACAGATGAGCTTGAAGAATGTAGAATAGGAAGTTACATTACTGAATTTGTCAGTGGAGGTGCAAAGAACTATGCATACAAAATATATAATACCAACTCCAAATGTAAAAAAACTGTTTGCAATGTCAAAGGTATGCGTTTAAATTATAACTTATTTTATTTAAATTATAACTTATTCTAATTTATTTTATTATTAAATTATAACTTATTCTAATTATTTATTAGAAAGAATAATATTCTTTCATAAAAAAGTATAATTAGAATTTATGTAAAAGATTTTTTCTTAACTTAACTTTCTTTTCTTAACATTTAACGTGCTCTACACTGTTAAATGCAACAATGTTGTAAAAATGCTAATAGAAAAAATTAAAATAAAAAAATATTTACTAATAAAAATAAATAATTTAGGCATAGGTAAATAAAAAATAATATTCTTTCATAAAAAAGTATAATTAGAATATATGTAAAAGATTTCTTCTTAACTTTAGAACACTGTTAAATGCAACAATGTAAACAATGCAATAAATGCAAAAAATACTATTTAAAAAAATTATAATTTTATTATAATCAATTACAATTTATTATATTAATAAACAACTTACTTTACAACTTTTGGTTTTTAACTAGTTTTCTTAAGGATTTTGATTTCTAAACAATGATAATACTATTATTTAGAAGAAAATTTAATATAAATAAAGTGGGATTTTTCTTAAGATATATCAAGAAAAAGTTCAACATAATAATACAACAAGAAAGCAAAATTGAAAACACAGCAGAGATTTTCGCCTACACTCAACAAATAGAACCAAAGCAGGAGTTGGCCCCAATTAAACGAAAAGAAATAAGAACTCAACAAGAATCGCAGACACATCAACAACAACATCATCTTCATCATCATCAACAACAACCACAGCAGCAACAGCAACAACATCAACATCAACAATTTCAACAACAAGAAGAAATCATTCTTCTTCAAAAAAGAAGCACCAGCTAGTGTGCTTCAAAGAAGCTTTTAATTAGAAAAATATTGAAACTAGAAAGAGTTTATTAAAAACAAAAGATACGGAGCAAGATGCTTTATATCACATAATCAATGTCAAAAAAATTAAGACCATTTATGGTCTTAAGTGAGTCTTTGAGACCCACAATTTAATTTTATATGTACCTCAAAAAAATATTGATATTTTTATTTATCACATAAAAGTAATGAAATGTTATTAAATGATTTCTCCACATTGCTATTGCAATTACTGAATTCTTTTACAGTATCAGTGAAATTATTTTGTATGTTAACAGATCTTAAACACCTTACATCTTTATCACTTATTTTTTCCCGTTCAATTATATCTGTGTATACAAAAAACATATCTGGTTTAATAATTGAAATCAATTGTACACTATGAAAGTTTTGAAAGCTTCTATTGCACGTGTTTTATATTTTTTAAAATCTGTAACTATCGAAGATACTTGATGTTGTCAAAAGTCCTTCGAGATATTAAGCGTAATTTGTTCTTACTTTTATATCTATTTTAGGCCTAGTAACACATCTTGTAGTGTAACTTATATTTTTAGGCATCTCCTCAGCTTTTGTTGATTGTATATACTTAACAGCATCGTTTATAAAATTAAAAATTCCCCAAATTAACTATCGTTCAACTTCTTTTCTTGTAAACCTATTAAGTAGGCGTATATTTTGAATTAGTGTTGGTAGTAGAAAAACTTTCCAGTCACATATCATTCGTTTTTCTATGTATGGAATATATAATGTTTCAACTCCTATCATATCTTTCTGCATACCTTTAATAAATATTTGAGTACTTTCTTCCCATTCCTCATCATACACATTTGGAACGAAGTCATTAAAATGCATTTCTGAAATACCGAATTTCCACCTTGAATCACACATGTATTTACACATTTTATTTGTAAAAGATGATAATGAATTTTCTAGATAATAGTTCATAGATGAATCACTAAGTAAAGTGGCATAAAATTCATCATTTACTTGTATGTTGTCCATGAGCTTGTGAATTTAATCTTCCGAATTGGAAAATTAAGTTCTGTTTGAGTATTATCTGCTATAGCTGACCTTAAAACACGTCTTGATGAATTATTCAACTCTTTGCTATTTATAGTTTTTTCTTTTTTCGTTTGTGGGCTTGGGCTATCTAAAAGAACAGTTATAATATCTTCTGTATCAGTTTCAAAAATGTGTACATTTTGATTTCTAATTGATTTTCTTATTCTAAGACGTTGTCCGACTGAAACAGCTGACAATGCTTTTCTTAAAATATTTTCTTGAATTTCATCATCTAACACTTCGGCATCAGCTTCTTTTTCATATACTTCTTCTTCTTCAGGTACAACTTGTATTCCAACATTTTTATATTCAGGAAAATGCGACTGAGATTCCGCATCTATATACATTGGTTTTGTACGAGTTTGAGTACCTTTTGTTTCCGTAATTTTTACTTTTTCCTCTTTATTTTCATAATTTTATCCAACTCATTGAGTTCAAGGTCTGCATTTTGTTTCATTTTCTCATAAATCTCGGGTTTTAGAATTATCATTTTGTCAAATGTTGTATTATTCATTTTATAAAATTTTCGATTATCCCTTATAGTACTGCACGGTAAAAATCCCCCACGTTGAATAATAATTTTTCTTTTGCTATTTATAGATTTTTTACGGCAAATGAGTGATCTTAATTCCTTTTTATATTTTAATTGTGTTGTTGCTTTTTTACTCAGATTACAATTACCTTTTAAAATATTTAACGCTATTTCACAAATTGTTTTAATTACTTCAGGATCACAGTGTTTTATAATTACTTTCTGGAATTTTAGTTTAGAGGTTTTTAATAGGTGCAATATATGACGCTTGGTCTTCAAAAGTTTCATATTCTTGTACAAATAGTTATAATTGATCTCTCGTACAATAACAGAAACCTTTTCCAAATATATCACTTCTTAATCGAAATATATCATTAACGTCTTAAGTAAGATCTATTAATATATAGCCGTATGGGACTGACGTCACATCATTATATACTTTTTCAAATGCTTTGATTTGATTAGGATATATTTGGGTAATCAAATTTTCGTAGTTGACCTACAATTTTTAAAAGGAAATGAAAAGCAATATTTCTTAAAAGAGCTGGTTATACTAGAAAAAGGAAGTTTAATTTCCTTTTCCTAAAATCTGTTTTCTGTTTTATTTGTATATTCTTGTTTTCAAAATAGGTACCAAATGCAATTAATCTGATGACTTGGATTATTTTTCTTTTTTTATTCTTTCGAGACTATGCAGCATACAATGAACCTAGCAACATGTTAATCGTTAAGTACTTCCATAGCTTTAATTTCCTGTTTGTCTTTCTTGCATTCATATTTTTGTCTAAATTCTTACAAACAAAAAATATCTTACACGACACAGTGACAATAATTTTAAGTTTTTTCTTTCCTCTTCTTGAAATACTTGTCAAAAAAAAAAAAAAATACAAATAGTTAGGTACATCTAAAAACGCATCACTTTGTTCAATGGTTTGATCATTATGGAAACAGAAAAACAGGCTTTGCACTTTTTCTTTATGAATTTTAAAGATGCCTTTTGTACCTTTGAAAGTTGTACCTTTTAAAATTGTTGCATCTTGTACGTTTAAACTTTTTTTGTTTTTTTTCTTTTTACATTTATCAACCATTTTTTCTTTCTACTTTTCATATGCGCTTTTATTAATTACATATGCGTCTTACCTACTTTTATGACATTAACCTACTCCTGTCTGACCTAATTACGGTTTGACCTACTTCCAGGTGACCTTGACCTACTGACCTGTCTGGCCCAACTGCCTACCTATCTACTAACAATATAAGAATTTAATTATTCTTTTAATTTAATATGATTAATATGGTTTTAATTATTACTTCTTTCCACGACCCCGGCGATATTTAGAAAAATTTAATTTTATGCATGCTTCCATTAAGTGTTGCCAGGCTGAGATGAGTAATCAATTGAAACTTGGTATCGATAAGAGTCATTGCCAGACTTATATAATTTTCCCATAAATTAACGACAATACTATAAATGTGGGTCAAACTGTATCATTTGCTGATATGGTAAAAATACGAAAAATATTGGAATGAAAATGAAAAAAGAATTATCTTTGATTGTTAAGCCAAAAAACAAACAAAAAAGTGAAAAAACGAAAAGCGATTTAAATACAAAGGTTGATCCAAAAGATCTTAAAATTAAGAACATTGGAAATAAACCAAATGGAGCAATATTGATTGGAACAGATACAATTGAAGAACGTGAAAAAATAAAAATCGAATTAGAAAAAAAAAAATGAGAGACAATTACGAAATAAAAATACCAACGGTCATTAAATCACAAATTGAACTAGTTCATATGAATAATAAATTTAGTAATGTTGAAATAATAGAGAAACTTACAAAGCAGAATTCATTTATGGAAGTGTGTGATATTAAAGTAGTAAAAACATACGAGCTGAACAAATACAATAAAGTAGTATACAACGCAGTAATTGAAGTAGATAAAAACATGTTCCCAAAAATACTTACGAACGAAAAATTATGTATAGGATGGGAAAGATGCAAGATATTTGATGCTATAAATATACGAAGGTGCTACAAATGTAAAGCGTTCAACCATAAATCTGTGGATTGCAAGAACAAGAAAACATGTCTAAAATGTCACCAAGAACATAAAACTAACGAATGTAACAAAGAGGAAATATATAAATGCATAAATTTTATAAAATACAACGAGAAGTAACTAAAACTAAATATGGATAATAATCATAGGACACTGAGTAAATTATGTCCAGGATATCAATATAAATTAGGTTTAAAAAAAAAGCCATTGGATACTAGCAATTAAAGAACATAGTTGTTGATCAAATAAATCATAAAAACTGTATGCAAAGCCATAAAGAAAATACAAAGAAAAATAATTATGAACTAAAACATTATATAATTAACGATAGAATTAATCATAATGCCAAAAATTTAAAAGAAGATAACACTATTAACACTGGCTCTAAATTAAAAGAAGATATTAATTATAAAAGTAAAGATGATAGTAGTATAAAAGCTCACAATTCAAAAACAAAAACAAAAATTCAAATAATATATTTAGTTATATTTCTAAATTATGGTCAAAAAGAAGCTCTTCATTCAATAAAAATAACGAGTTTAAAAATCCAAATATTAATAATTGTAATGATAAAAAAAGTACATAGACATGTTGAGAAGTTCAGGATATAATATTATAAATGAAACTGATGGAACAAGAGAAACTGCGAATACAAATACTTTAATTGATCATATCATCACTAATTGTAATGATAAGATAGATATATCATATAAATTAAAAAATACCGACCTCTCAGATCATAAAATAACCATTGCGTGTATGAAATCAGTTAAACTAAGTAAAAAGCCAATACAAAAAATAACTAAAGTGAAAATAGATTATAACAATATGCTTGAAATTGTAAGATCTAAAATTGAAAAGGAAAATATCGATCAAATTCATCAATTAATAGACATTATACAAGCAGCAAAGGAATTGAGCACCAAAAGTTATTCTATAAAAACAAGAAACAATTATTGAATAAATGAAACTATACTATACAATATGACAAGAAGGAGAAATGATATGATGCCTACAAGATAAAAATAAAATAGATAAAAAAAAAACAAATATTTTAAGTCTAAAAAATTAACTACGGAGTTAATGCGAAAAGCCAAAAAAGATCACCTAGAAAGAAGTATAGCGGGAGCTGGTAACAATTCAAGAAAACTGTGGAGAGTAATAAACAACACAATATGGAACAACGTGAACAATGAAAAAAGGGAATATATAAACACTATACGAATGGATACAGGAAATTATACGGAAAATGATTATGAAATAGCAACAACTATTAATAAATATTTCAATCAAATAGGCGAGGAAATAATAAAAAATAACAAGGCAACGTTTACTAATTATATGGCAATACGTATTTATAATTAATCATAAGTCAATTTTTTTAGAGCTTACAAATGAAAATGAAATATTTAATATAATAATGGGCCTAAATAAAAATGCCGCTGCAGGATTGGATACAATTACAGAAAAACGATATACAAGCTCTTGCATCAGTAATCAAAAAGCCATTGTCAAATATAGTAAACAAAAGTTTATCGATGAAAGAAGTTTATGCTTGAAAGAAGCTATACTAACTCCAGTTTACAAAAGTAGATCAAAAACGGATTTTGGAAATTATAGACCAATATCCATACTAAACTCATTAAGTAAAATTTTTGAAAAAGTATTTAATATAAGAATGAGCCTTTGTAAACAAAACAATTGGATTTGACAACAATCAGTATGGTTTTTTAAAAAATAGTGGGACTGAATCAGCTGTTTACAAATACAAGAAGCACTTGATGAAGGAAAATATGTAGCAGCAATCTTTGTAGATTTAACTAAAGCATTTGATGTTGCAAATCATGAAAAACTCTTAAATATTATAGAGGATATAGGAATAAGAGGTGTAGGAAAAGATTTATTAAAAGATTACTTAACAAATAGAACGCGATGTATGAGAATTAACAATACACTGAGTGGTAGGTAATCTGCCTATAAAAATTGGAGTACCACAAGGATCACTAATGGGTCCTCTATTATATTTACTGTACATCATGAATATAGCTAACTGTGGCATAATGTCAAAATATAATATTTATGCTGATGACACAAATATTGTTGCTAAGGCAAGCACTCTTTTTGAATTAAAAACTATACGACTTAGAAAAATTTAAAAATGAGGACTTATGAGGATGAGAACTTAGGGTGAGGATATGAGGACTTATGAGGATGAGGATGAGGATAGAAATGAAATGAGGACTTAGAAAAATTTTGTAATTGGCTGAAATTGAATGAACTTATTATGAATATAAAAAAAACCAATTATATGATTTTTAAGCCTGATCTGAGAAGCGGTGATGAAATTACCATAAAAATTAACAATCAGTCACTAATCAGAGCACATGATGTAAAATATTTGGGAGTCACTATTGATGAAAATCCAAAATGGCATAAGCACATAAAACAAATTAAAAATAGTGTAATTCCTATAGTAATAGTAAATAAAATAAAGCACTAAAAATCTTATATAAGATGGATATGAGATGTAGCATAAAAAATCTATATATGGTGACAGAAGAATTAGATGTTAATCATAATGATATTCATAATGTTGTAAATAAAAAACTGAAGTCAAATTGCATACTAAATAAACGAAACGAAATACATAATTATAACACAAGGAACAAATTTAAACTAAATATCGCCAAAGCTAGAACATCCACCAAAAAGTCTGAAAAATAGCGCAGTTAAATTATATAACAATTTACTAGAATACAAAAGAATTACAAAAATGCTGAAAAGTTGAAATCATCTCTAAAAAAGAATATTAAAAATTTTAGAAAATAAGAGTGAGAGCATAATTTATAAGATAAATTTTAATTAAAAATTTATATTTTATAAATGTATAATATAACTATATTATTACTAGGTTAATTGTACATTAATTTTGATATTAAGATTAAGATTAATTTAATTTCTTCTACACTATATTGAATTGTCTGAAATTAAATAAAAAAAAAAACAAATAAGTAAGTCGATGCAACCGACTTATTAATACTCTAAACTTCAATAATTCGAATTAAATTAAAAATCCATAAAATTTTTGGTAGCTGCTTGAACTTCTTCCATTTTGTCTCTGTCTTATTCAACTCGAATTTCAGAAACGTGAAAAGGGCATCCTCTCGGGATATGCTTGACACCCTTGTAAAACATTTCAAGTTTCTATCTTTATTAATTTCGAAGATATGCTTGTTAGTCCTTGGGATTCGTGTGTCAGGTACCCGAAATGCCACCCCAATTCATCAAATCTCAGGCACATAACGAAAACAGCCAGAACACCATTGTACTAAATTTAAAGGTTCTACTTTTGTTGGTTTTGGAGATATGCTCATTTGCTCTGGTGCCCGTTTGGAAGTTTCCAAAATACGAACCCATGGACCAATTCCTCCCAAATTTCAGAAACATAAATAAAACAAGAAAGAACACCACTGTACCAAATTCAAATATTCTATCTTTGTTGGTTTTGGAGATAATCTCGTTTGCTCTGGGGCTCGTTCGGAAGCTTGCAAAATCAAAACCCATGGATCAAATCCTCTCAAATTTCAAAGACTTAAATCAAACATGATGAACAACATTCCGCCAAATTTAAAGGTTATATCTTTGTTGGTTTTGGAGATAATCTCATTTGCTCTGGGGCTCTGGAAGCTTCCAAAATCCAAACCCATGGACCCAATCCTCTTAAATTTCAGAGACATAAATCAAACGGGAAGGAACATTATTGTAAAAAATTTAAAGATTATATCTTTGTTGGTTTTGGAGATAATCTCGTTTGTTCCGGAATCATTCGGTAGCTTCCAGAATCCGAACCCACGGACCGGTTTTGTCCAGATTCGAACTTAGCCTTCCTTTCGTAATTAGTAAACTACTATATAAATTTCATCCAGATAGCTTAACTAGTTTTTGAGTTATCGTGCGAAAGGACGGACGGACGGACGGGCGGACAGACGGAAATCGACTCAGGAGGTGATCCTGATTAAGAATATATATACATGTCCATATCTAACTCGCTTTCTTTTGGTGGTTACAAACTCCATACCAAAGTTAATATACCCCATACTTTAGGTGTAGGATATAAAAAAAACGAGGAAGACTACAGTTGCCTTTGTCAACTCTTAGATACCCATACGACCCATTGGTATGTTCATATCCTGTCACTCTGCTTATAATATTATTTTTTTAAATTTTTAATATTTTAAAATAATTTGGGTGAATGTTATAATTTCTAGAACTATGGGTTGTACATATATTCAAACTGTATGTTTATACATTCTTCAAAAGCAGATTCTAACCTTCCACATAACGATTATCAATCCAAAACTTTTTGAAATATTCTATAGTACCATTTAATACTAAGCGGTAAATGTATATTAAATTACAAAATAGTAAAAATAATTTTAAAAATATTATATTATAGTAATGCACACATAGTCTATTCATATTGTTATAAGTATATCGCCATACATTGCAATATTTCTTTAAAAATATTTCCATTCATAGAATAATTTCTTATAAGTACAATAAAATACATATATGTATGTAAATACGGCGCTATATAATATACATCTATACTCTTATCATTCATTCATCAGTGACATATAGGATATGTAAATAAACATGATATTATATAAGTATGTATGTATATCAATATCATATAAATAAAAATTCTTCAAGCAACCGTTATGTTGTTTATTTATTTACATTTTTTTGTACTACGCATTATATCCTCAACAATTTCAAATAATCGAGTAAAACAAAATGCAAAAAAGGCGTTAAAGAAATTTGTTAGGAAATTTGAAAAAATCAAGTAATACTTTCGTCAATTATAAAGTAACCCTATATTATTAAAAAAAGTTGTTAACAGAAATAAGATATAATGTTGAAGCTTTAAGTTTTATGTATTACTTCAAAAAAAAATTTTAACAGGTGTTTAAAAATAGAAAATTTTCATAAACATTACAAACAAAATATTTAATGTTTTTGGCGCCTTACAGCTCCTAAACTCATACTTATTTTCAAAGATCTAACTTCTGTCAAGTAATTCTGTAATTTCAAGTTTCCAACTTAAACCGTTTAGAAGATAGAAGGGTTAAAGAATTTTGCAATAATTCAGTCTCGCATAACGGTAAATTAGATACCGTATACCACAAATATATATTTATTATATATATGTTTCTAAAGCTCATAATAGCACTTATCGTTTGGAATTTTCAGATCGAAGATATACCTTATAGAGCTTGTGTTATAAAAATTTAAATATAGAGATTTATCGAACTTTGGGGGGCTGTAGCTCCTTAATGGGTGCGGCTACAGAAAAATTCATATTAACATAAAATTAATATTTTTATGATATCTATCAGTTAGTTATCTATCAGCAGTTAAAATTTCATGGCTCTATTTCAAAAAAATTGTGGAGATCTAAAGTTAGTTGTTCGGGAGCTACCCGAAGTCAACTAAAAAAAATAGGGAACCTACAAATTGCTCCCAGAATATTTTGTGTAAATTTCAAGATTCTAGCTTTCTTAATTTTTGAGTTAGCGTGCTAATGGACGGACGTACGGACATGGCTTAATCGACTCAGAAATTGATTCTGATCCGATCCATACCTTTGAAGGTATATAGCTCGCTTATTTCGAGGTATTACAAACGGAGGAGTAATTTTATTATACCCGATACTTATCGTACGGGTATAAAAATATCTGCAATTAAAAATATCTATTGTACTACAGATAATAAGATATATTATTTATTATTACATTATTATATACAAAAGTGTACAAAAATTCTTACAAGCTAATTTAAAAAATATAGTTTTTGAATAAATAAAAAAAAAAAAAACTGTTTCCATTTTTTGAATGACTTCTTCCGTATTTAGAGTTTTTGTGGGGCTAAAATAACAAGCTAAATTTTATGAAACTGTCAATGATGGAAAATATGTACTTGTAGTTCTTTTTAGTATTTTGCATTGGGCCAAGATGGTCGATATGAGAAGTGTGCAGCGGTTGGCCCTCCTTGAGAATTGCTTGGAAATAACCTTCTGATTTACCCTTTTTCCTCTCTGCCAAGATGCACTTCACGCAACCTCGAACATAATTTTCTATTTTGTTCTGCATATTGGGGATGAAATACTCTTTCTCTAAGATTTCCTTCATTTTTTTTGGCATGGAAGTGTCCCTATTCGTGACCTTCTTTGATAATGCCTGTAATCATTGAATCTGGAACTACAAATAATAGTTTGTTATTATTATGTTAATGTTTTTGCAAAGCATATTATTATAAATAACATAATCTTTATATGTCTTATTTTTTAGTATCTCAATTATAGCATTCAGTCTATCGTCTTTTTGTTGAATTATACTCAGTCTGTTCAAAAAGTCGTTAGTGTTGTCATGTACACAAATGCTGATCGGATTTCGATTAAGAGCATCAACGTGCTTCAACGGTGTAGTCAAATTTTTCTAAAAATAACGCTCATCTGGCAACTCTAGTGCCTAAGTTTTTTTTCTTTAAAGTACATTCGAACGCCTTACAATCTGTCACAAGTTTACACGTTTGTCCGAGTAAATATATTCTGAATCTTTTTACTGCTTCAATCACTGCCAATACTTCTAGGTCATAACGGCGGTATCGCTTTTCTGTGTCTCTCGTCTTCTTCCTCATGAATGCAACTTTTGTATACATATTTTAAAATTAATAATTATGTAAATAAAATAAAAATTTATGTTATTTTTATAAAAATGTTTTATTTAAAAATTGTTTTTTTAAAATTAACTTATAACGTTACTATTCTGTTTATTTAATTTTATTTCAAGAAAATATTTGTTTAATTCAAAAATTGGATACCAACTATGACTTTCCAATTTAAAGTCAAGCTTAACGCTAAGATTTCTAAAGAAAGGAAAAATTAACCAACGTTTCAATTTTTCTAATTTCTACAAAACAAATATGTAATAAAAAAAAAATTAAGTTCTAAAAAACAATTACTGGCACATTTATTTATTTTAAAGGAAATCAATTTGCTATAAGGATTATTTTTCATATTCAATGTTTTAATAATAATTTTCACATGGAATAATTACTTACGCAACAAAACAAATATAAGTGTTTTATTATAACATAAGTGTTGCGCAACAAGTCAAAGTAAAGCAATCAAAAACAAATATAATAAGTCTGAAAAAAAAATATAACTTATTCTTTGCAATATGAGAGTCTAGGTATAAAGAAAAAAAACGTTTAAAGTTTTTTTTCTTTTTGGATATTTTTTTTTTTTTTATTTAAGTAATTTAAGTTTTGAAGTACCGCTAATTTAAGTCACATTTTGTGTGTTATATTAAAATAATAAAAAGAAAGAAAACGAGAAGTATTAGAATTACGACAAACGAAATGTTTCAAGTGGTGATGTTTGTTAAATATTTCGTTTGTAATGTTTATTTTTAGTTATATTAAAAATAGAATATTTCATGTGGTGATTTTAGTTATTATTTTGCTTATTTAGTTATATTGGAAAAGGATATATGACTCCCCCCTACTTAAGCTTGGTGTCCTCCTAGACATAATTTTTTTTTGATATGGTAGGTAAATAGTTAATACTTAATTCTGGTTTGTTTTCTTGAATTTTCAATTTAATGATTTTTGATTTCCTTTGTATAAAAATAAAAGTATAAAGTATATTTCCTTTGTATAAAAGTATAAAAATAATACAATTAGTGCTATAATAAGTAAAATTAAAATTAGTGTATTTAGTGTATATAGTGTATATGATAAATTATATGACATTTTTATTTCTTGAATTTGTTTTATGTTTTCAATTTGTTTTAAATGAACATCTTTTAATTTTGCTTTTAATTCTACATTTTCTGCATTAAAATAGTTTAGTAACATGTTATGTTCAAATATATAATTTTCTTTGTTTGTAAATACAATATTATTTAATTCAACAGTATAATTACTAAATGAAATTAGATAGTTTTTGTTTAGTATATAAGTTATTAGCAGAGGTTTTTAACATTAAGTTTTATGCGTCTTTTACTAATATAGTGTTTTAAGATATTTTAATAATTCTTAGAATTAACTAGATTTTGGATACATTCATCAGCATTTTTTAGATTTTTTACAAACGTTTTATTTTTGTGTGTGATGAAATTTGAATTAATTAGAGAAATTTCTTGAAATTTGTTATTAAGTATTTGAAAAATTTTAATTTTTTGTGTTAATTGCTCGGATAAATTTGGGATTGAGATAACGAAAATTAATTTCTCATCCTTTTGAAAAATGGAACTTTGGAGTATTGCATGTGTAGATTGTATTAGAAAGAGCAAAAATCTTATAATAAAAAACCAAGATTTGGGAGTTTGTATTTGAGGTTTGAACATTTGATATTGTTTTTTGACCTGAAATGAATTTAAATCCTTTTAATTCTAGAATTACGATTATTCTAGTGAATATTACGATTATTATTATCTATTAATTTATTTCCTTCCAGCCGACTATCAATTTGTACGTATCTGGGATTAGTTTTATATCTTTCTGCGTCATTATTTTTAACTAAAACTTCACCTGAGTTTCCTGGTTCAAAATCATTTCGACTTTTGTTTAGTTTGTTTATGTTAATTTCTTTTTTTTATGAATTAAATTTCTAATTTGTTCTAAGTTTGAGATTTTACCATTAAGGAAATCAATTGGTCTAACTTCAGTTGTCGAGTGGATTGAGTGATTGTATTTTTCCACTGCGACAAATACTTTATGTATTGTATTCAGTTTACATTTTTGTGTTTCTAATATTTTAAGATGCTCATTAAGAGTACCGTGAGCTTTTTCGATATCAGAGTTACCTGTGTGGGATCTAGATGAAGTGAAATGAACTTGAATATTTTCTTCCCTGCAAAATTCACTTATATTAAGGTTGTTATATTCGTTGTCTAGTACAAGTTTATTAGGTTTGCCTAATATAGCGAATCTAGTTCTAAAAAGATCTATAATAGTAAAAGCATTTCTGTCAGGTAAATGTTGAATCATTAAATGCTTTGAAAATTTGTCAAAAGTTGTCAAAAACGTCAGTTTATAACAATAAAAAATATGTTCGCAAACGATATCATTAGGTTCGTCAGGAGTTTAGTTTGAATTAGTTTGAATCGCAAACGATATCATTAGGCTTATTTGGAGTTTAGTTTGAATTGGATGGCGATCATATTTTGCCTTATTGTATATATTTCAATTGTTTATAAATTTATGAATTATTTCCTTTATTTTTGGAAACAACCATTTTTTTCTAATTTCATTGAAATTTTCAATTATACCCCGGTGATTTGAGTCGTTATGAATTTTTTCTATTATTTCGATTGTTTTGTTTTCGTTTGGAATGTTTTCCGCTTGAATGGAGCATTTGAAGTCGCTTGAATGGAGCAAAATTGTATATTATTATTATTCCCAAACAGTTCGATTAATTTTTGTTGTAGTCATTTTATATGGCACTTTAATTTTGAAAAAATACCAATTTTTCCCTTTTGTACAACACGACGTAATAGATCGTTCAAATAATTGGTGTCGTTCAATTCATTTTCTGTTATATATATTAGTTTATATTTGCCATATAATTTTTCCGTTTCAAACTCTTTTTCAAAGACAATGTGAATTTGTGTAAGGTATTTGTTAACTATATGGTCTACGATTGGAATGTGGTCGACCAAATCTTCGACCACCACTATGAATTGTAGCCATATCACTGATATTTTCGTTATTTACATTTTCTGATATTTCATTTTGGTTTATTTCTTGTTTGTTTATGTCGATTCTGCTGAGAAAATCACCAACTTTGTTTTCGTTTGCCTTTAAATACTCTATATCGAACTCATATTAATTTAACTTGACTTTCCATCGTTGTAATTTGGAATTAGGTTCTTTAAGTGAATGTAGTCAGTGAATTAAGTGGCTGATGATCAGTTCTAATAGTAAATTTAGTGCCATATAAATATGGACGAAAATATTTGGTTGCCCAAATGATTGCGGGAAGTTCCTTTTCTATCGCAGAATAACGAGTTTCGTGCTCGTTAAGAGTTCGACTAGGAAAGCAAATCTTGTCAAGACAACACCAATTGCGAAGTTTGAAGCATTCGTTGTTAAAACAAATTGTTTTTTAAAATCTGGATACTTTGAAGTTGGATAATTCGTTATCAGTTCTTTTAATTTATCAAAAGACAAA
Source organism: Poecilobothrus nobilitatus (assembly GCA_947095535.1). NCBI lineage: Eukaryota > Metazoa > Arthropoda > Insecta > Diptera > Dolichopodidae > Poecilobothrus > Poecilobothrus nobilitatus. The sequence goes on along the minus strand of OX352774.1, from coordinate 156,029,774 downwards.
ACGTAATTTTGGTCATTAATATCGATTTTCTTATCTTTTTTTAAATAATTAGTCATGGGTTTAGCTACTGCGGCGTAATCTTTTATAAACTTTCGGTAGTACCCTGTGATACCAAGGAAACTTTTTATCTGTTTTCTTGCTGTTGGTAGTTTGAGTTCTTTGATCACTTTAACCTTATTGTCATTAGGCTTTATGCCATTGGGAGTGAGTACATGACCTAAATACTCGGTATGTTTAGAAAAAAAATTACATTTGTCAATCTGAATTTTTAGATTGTAATATCTAAGTCGTTTAAAGATAATATTAATTGCTTCTAAATGTTCTTGTAAAGAAGTTGAGAAAATTAATATGTCATCGAGATAAACGACAAATATTTTATTTATTAAATCTCTTAAAACGTGGTTCATTACCCGTTGAAAAATAGCAGGAGCATTTTTCAGTCCAAAAGGCATACGAAAAAATTCGTAGTGGCCCTGGGGGGTTGACAATGCTGTTTTACATCTGTCCTTTTCATCCACTGAAATTTGGTGGAACGCTTTTGCCAAATCTAAAGTGGTAAAGTATTTCGTTTAATTTCTTATAATCCACTACAATTCTCCACTTAGATTTATCCGATTTATCTATTTTCTTTGGAACAACCCAAATTGGAGAATCGTAGGGAGAATTACTTGATTCGACTATACCTTGCGTTAGCATTTCTTTTATTTGTTTTTCTACTTCTATTACGTTAATTTTAGGAAAACGATATGTTTTCGAATAAATTGGTCGTGAATGTTCACTTATAATTTGGTGTTTTACTTCAGTTATATGGGTAAGACTATCTCTCTCCTTGTAAAACAAATAATTATTTTTTGATAAAATTTCTTTTAAAATTTTATACTCTTCGGTGTTCATATGTTCAGTTTGTAAATTTTAGAAAATATCAGAAAGGTTTATATTCAAAATTTCTAATTGAAAAGTATCATTATATGGGCAAGAATTTTTAAATTTAGTTTTAACGCCATTAACTTCGATTGTACTTTCTAATAAATCGATTTTAGTACCAATCGGTGTAAGCATATTTTGCCCTAAGATCGCATCAAAGTTTTTATTATTTAAATTGTAAACTTTCCAACTCATTGTTGTATTTTCATTAAATTCGGAAGGAGTTTTCGTGATAATTTCACTTTCTATATTTTTGTCTCCCATTTAGGTTGTTAAACAAATGGGTTAAACAAATTTTTAATTTTGATTGTCTTTCTATTGGAAAAATATTTGGATTAAGTATTGACATAGCACCACCAGTATCTATAAGACAATCAATTTTTTATATTGTCGATAGTAAGTTCAGCTATGGGTAATTGGTTGTTGGAGGCGAAGTTTGAAAATTTTCTATACAATATGAATTTTCTTTATTATTACTGCGGTTGGTGCGGATGGTCGACTGTACTGTAGTGTTATGGTCGACCTCCATTGAATCGTAATTGTTATTTCGCCACTTATTATTACTAAAATTTATATTTCTAGTATTTTGGCTACGATTACTATTGTTATTATTATTGTTAAGAAATTGGTTGCGATAACCATTTTGATTATAATTGTTTTGTTTTTCATTGTTATTATGATTGTTACCGCGAAAGTTATTGTTATTAGTGAAATTATTGTTATTACTACTATTTGGACGGCGATTGTAATTATTAATTTGTGAATTTCTATAGTGAAACGGTTTGGCCTAGAATTCGACTTGAAATTATCATTACGACCAACCGTGATACTCGTTTGCAATAATTCGTCATAGGCTTCTTCTAAACATTCTATATTTTTTGTTCTTAAATAAATAGAGTCATTGCTATTTATTTTAGAAAGGAATTTCTCTAAAATACTAATCTCATTACACGTAGGCATTTAGTTTTAATTGATCTAATTGATACTTATAATTAAGTTTATCTAATTATAAATTACATAATTCTAATATAATTCTAAATACTACTTAGGTCGTTATAAAGTTGACTTACCGATCGTAATCTGCCTCTTCTTTTAACTTCAGATATGTTTCCTGTAAGCCAAACGATTTTATTAGTAGTTCTTTTATCTGGTCCCATGTAGCCTCGTTTAATCTGATGGACACGGCAGCTTTGTCCTGAATTTTCTCCAAGAGAATGCTCGTTATATATTTACGTTGTTCTACATCAGTTAGGATTCCTGTCAGCGACTCCACTTCGTTAATAAAATTGGATACTTCATACTATCAGGTCCCACTAAATCTCTGGCTTCCTTTACAATGTCACTTAAGGTAAAGCCTGTCAACGCCATAGTTTGATTATTTGTTTGTATTCTTAATGCTTAAAATACTAATGCAATTCTGTGTAACTCAGAACTGCTCATTAAATAAATTTGAAAGAAAAAAAATTTTTTTTCTTTTAATACCGATCAATACTTGAAAGTAACACTGTTTATTTTTTTGTTTTTATAATAATGTTATTGTTTTAAATAATATACGGCAAAAATAGAAATCATTTATGAAGTTCACTTTTTATTTTTTTTTTGTGTTTTATTACAACATAAGTATTGCGCAACAAGCCAAAGTAAAACCAACAAAAACAAATATAATAAGTCTAAAAAAAATATGTAACTTATTTTTTGCAATATGAGAGTTTGTGAAATTAATATAAAAGCTGGAGGCAAAATTTAAAAATATAAGTTTATAGTAATGCGTTTGTTGCCTCCAGCTTTTATTTTAATTTCACAGACTTTAAAACTTATATATACTTATATTTATGTATATATTTGACATATTGAAATAAACTTTTTCAAAGAAATCCGGATTGTAACAATATAGTTTAGAAAATTACAGAAAAATTTGCTATTAAAAATTTATTTTCTACTTTTTAGTTCAAAAAAGCTGTTTTTTAAAAAATTTTTTTTTTTTATTTTATTTTATTCTTTTTAGTAACGACAAATATAAGTATTGAATTGATATTTGTTTTTTCCTGGTTTAATTTTGAATTTTTACAGTTGCCCTCACAGTCTATAATTATATTATTACCTGTTAAAATATAGAATATATTGAATTTTTTTATTATTAATTTATTGTGGCAAAATTTTTAAAAAATTAAGAAAACGTTGCATAGCTAAATTAAAAATTTAAATAAAAATATTGCAATTTTATAATGTTCTTTATTTCCACTTAAAAATGCGACCCTTTGAAAACTTTGATTCATACACTGCCTTGTTTTTTCTTTCTTTTAATAACATAACATTTTAATATTTTTTTTTTATCTGCTATGTACGGAAATAACAAACGTATGTTTCTTTCTTTTAAAATCATAACATTTTAATATTTCTTTTTTTCTATCTGTTATGTGTGTAAATATCAGATGTGCACATATACATAAGAAATGGTCTTTAAAAATATTTAAAAACAATCAAAGTAACATTTTTTGTTCTCTTTTTTTTCTATTCGTTTTTGTTTTCCTTCCAGTATTACATTTTACTTTTTTCTCTGTTATTTAGGTACGCTAAGAACTTATTTTTTTTTTTTTTAATATTAAATTTATGCATACAGTCTATTTAAAAAATAGAAATTATTAGCTATAGAACATTCTGAATTTTTTTTTTTCTTCGTTTATGTTTACCGTCCATTCATATAAATATAATTGTTGGTATTAAAAAATAATGAATCTATAACTACACACATATATACTGATATATTCATTCATATACATTTTATAGTAGTATGGGTACTATATAATGATCTGAACTTCTGATTGTTATATTGTATTATATCTTGTGACAAGATTTTTAAAAAATTAAGGAAACATTGCATAGCAAAATTAAAAATTTAAATAAAATTGTTATTGCAATTTTATAATGTTCTTTATTTCCACTTAAAAATGCGACCCTTTAAAAACTTTGATTCATACACTGCCTTGTTTTTTCTTTCTTTTCATAATATAACATTTTAATACTTTTTTTTTATCTGTTATGTACGGAAATATCAAACGTATGTTTCTTTCTTTTAAAATCATAACATTTTAATAGTTCTTTGTTTCTATCTGTTACGTGGGTAAATATCAGATGTGCACAATATATACATAAGAAATGGACTTTAAAAATATTTAAAAACAATCAAAGTAACATTTTTTGTTCTCTTTTTTTTCTATTCGTTTTTATTTTTCTTCCAGTATTACATTTTCCTTTTTTTTTGTTTAGGTACGCTAAGTATTTCTTTTTTTTTTCAAATGTTTAATTTATACATGCATTCTATTTAAAAAATATAAATTATAACCTATAGAACATTCTGAATTTTTTTTTGTTCGTTTATATTTACCGTCCATTCATATGCATACATAAAATTTTTTTTTGTTCGTTTATGTTTACCGTCCATTCATATAAATATAAATGTTGCCTACATATTAAAAAATAATAAATCTATAACTACATACATAAATAGCCATATATTCATTCATATACATATGTATCTATATTATGAGCTGAACTTCTCAGTGTTGCATTATATCATAATGCGGCAAAATTTTAAAAATTTAAGAAAACGTTGCACAGCTAAATTCAAAATTTAAATAAAACGAGGAAGAATACAGTTGCCTTTGTAAACTCTTAGATACCCGTACGAACCGTTAGTATGTTCACAGCCTATCACTCTGCTTACAATATTACATATTTTTTTAATAATTAAGCATTTTAAAATAATTTGGGTGAATTTTATAATTTCTAGTACTATGGGTTGTACATATATTCAAACTATATGTTTACATGTACATTCTTCAAAATCAGATTCTAACCTTCCACATAACCATTATCAATCCAAAATTTTTTCAAATATTCTATAGTACCATTTAATACTAAGCGGTAGATGTATATTAAATTTACTTAGTACAAAATAATAAATATAATTTTAAATATTATATTATATTATATTTAAATATTCCATTGACAGAATAATTTCTTATAAGTACAATAAAATACATACATGTATGTAAATACGGCGCTATATAATATACATCTATACTCTTATCATTCATTCACTAGTGACATATACGGTATGTAAATAAACATGATATTATATAAGTATGTATGTATATCAATATCATATAAATAAAAATTCTTCAAGCAACCGTTATGTTGTATTTATACCCGTACGATAGGATCGGGTATAATAAAATTACTCCTCCGTTTGTAACACCTCGAAATAAGCGAGCTAGATATACCTTCAAAGGTATGGATCGGATCAGAAAAAAATTCTAAGACTTTTGAGCCATGTCCGTCCGTCCGTCAGCACGCTAACTCAAAAACTAAGAAAGCTATAATCTTGAAATTTACACAAAATATTCTGGGAGTAATTTGTAGGTTCCCTATTTTTTTTGGTTGAATTTGGACCAAGCCTTAGGGTAGCTCTCGAACACCTAACTTTTAGATCCCGACATTTTTTTTGCAATAGAGCTATGAAATTTTAACCACTGATAGATCTCACAAAAATATTAATTTTATTTGTAATAACTTTTTTTTGTAACCCCACCCGTTACGGAGCTACAGCTCCCCAAAGGTTCAAAAAAGCTCTATATTTAAATTGTTATAGCACAAGTTGTATAAGGTATATCTTCATTTTGAAAACGCCAAACGATTACTACTTTCATTAGCTTTAAAAGTATATATACAATAAATATATATTTGTGGCATACTGTGTCTTAATTTACCGTTATATGAAACTCAAATTTTGCAAAATCCTTCAACCCTTCTATCTTCTAAATGGTTTAAGTTGGAAACTTGCAATTTTGACAGAAGTTAGATTTTTAAAAATAAGTATGAGTCATTTCAGAAATTTTTTTTGTATCACCCCCCGTTTAGGAGCTGTAAGGGGTCAAAAACTGAAAATTTTCTATTTTTAAACACCTGTAACTTGAACACATGTTAAAATTTTTTTAAAGTAATACATAAAAATTAAAGCTTCAACATTATATTCTTATTTCTGTTAACAACTTTTTTTAATAATGTAGGGTTACTTTATAATTGACGAAAGTGTTACTTGATTTTTTCAAATTTTCTAACAAATTTCTTCAACAAATTTTTTGCATTTGTTTTACTCGATAATTTGAAATTGTTGAGGATATAATGCGTAGTACATAAAAATGCAAATAAATAAACAACATAACGGTTGCTTGAAGAATTTTTATTTATATGATATTAATATATATACATACTTATATAATATCATGTTTATTTAGATATCGTAAATGTCACTAGTGAATGAATGATAAGAGTATAGATGTATATTATATAGCGCCGTATTTACATACATGTATGTATTTTATTGTACTTATAAGAAATTATTCTGTCAATGGAATATTTAAATATAATATAATATAATAATTAAAATTATATGTACTATTTTGTACTAAGTAAATTTAGTATACATTTACCGCTTAGTATTAAATGGTACTATAGAATATTTGAAAAAGTTTTGGATTGATAATCGTTATGTGAAAGGTTAGAATCTGCTTTTGAAGAATGTACATATAAACATATAGTTTGAATATATGTAGAACCCATAGTTCTAGAAATTATAAAATTCACCCAAATTATTTTAAAATACTAAAATATTAAAAAAATAATATTGTGAGCAGAGTGACAGGCTGTGAACATACTAACGGTTCGTACGGGTATCTAAGAGTTGACAAAGGCAACTGTATTCTTCCTCGTTTTATTTACATTTTTATATACTACGCATTATATCCTCAACAATTTCAAATTATCGAGTAAAACAAATGCAAAAAATTTGTTGAAGAAATTTGTTAGAAAATTTGAAAAAATCAAGTAACACTTTCGTCAATTATAAAGTAACCCTATATTATTAAAAAAAGTTATTAACAGAAATAAGAGTATGATGTTGAAGCTTTAATTTTTGTGTATTACTTTTAAAAAATTCTAACAGGTGTTCAAGTTACAGGTGTTTAAAAATAGGAAATTTTCAGTTTTTGACTCTTTACAGCTCCTAAACGGGGGGTGATACAAAAAACAATTCTGAAATGACTCATACTTATTTTCCAAGATCTAACTTCTGTCAAAATTTCAAGTTTCCAACTTAAACCGTTTAGAAGATAGAAGGGTTAGAGGATTTTGCAAAATTTTAGTTTCGCATAACGGTAAATTAAGACACCGTATGCCACAAATATATATTTATTGTATATATACTTTTAAAGCTAATAAAAGTAGTAATCGTTTGGCGTTTTCAAAATGAAGATATACCTTATACAACTTGTGCTATAACAATTTAAATATAGAGCTTTTTTGAACCTTTGGGGAGCTGTAGCTCCGTAAAGGGTGGGGCTACAAAAAAAAGTTATTAAAAATAAAATTAATATTTTTGTGAGGTCTATCAGCGGTTAAAATTTCATAGCTCTATTGCAAAAAAAATGTGGGGATCTAAAAGTTAGGTGTTCGAGAGCTACCCTAAGGCTTGGTCCAAACTCAACCAAAAAAAATAGGGAACCTACAAATTACTCCCAAAATATTTTGTGTAAATTTCAAGATTCTAGCTTTCTTAGTTTTTGAGTTAGCGTGCTGACGGACGGACGGACGGACATGGCTCAAAAGTCTTAGAATTTTTTTCTGATCCGATCCATACCTTTGAAGGTATATCTAGCTCGCTTATTTCGAGGTGTTACAAACGGAGGAGTAATTTTATTATACCCGATCCTATCGTACGGGTATAAATATTACAATTTTATAATGTTCTTTATTTCCACTTAAAATGCGACCCTTTAAAAATTTTGATTCATACACTGCCTTGTTTTTTCTTTCTTTTAATAACATAACATTTTAATATTTTTTTTTTTTATCTGTTATGTACGGAAATATCAAACGTATGTTTCTTTCTTTTAAAATCATAACATTTTAATATTTCTTTTTTCTATCTGTTATGTGTGTAAATATCAGATGTGCATATATACATAAGAAATGGCCTTTAAAAATATTTAAAAACAATCAAAGTAACATTTTTTGTTCTCTTTTTTATACCCGTACGATAGGATCGGGTATAATAAAATTACTCCTCCGTTTATAACACCTCGAAATAAGCGAGCTAGATATACCTTCAAAGGTATGGATCGGATCAGAAAAAAATTCTAAGACTTTTGAGCCATGTCCGTCCGTCCGTCCGTCCGTCAGCACGCTAACTCAAAAATTAAGAAAGCTAGAATCTTGAAATTTACACAAAATATTTTGGAAGTAATTTGTAGGTTCCCTATTTTTTTTGGTTGAGTTTGGACCAAGCCTTAGGGTAGCTCTCGAACACCTAACTTTTAGATCCCCACATTTTTTTTGCAATAGAGCTATGAAATTTTAACTACTGATAGATCTCACAAAAATATTAATTTTATTTTTAATAACTTTTTTTTGTAGCCCCACCCGTTACGGAGCTACAGCTCCCCAAATGTTCAAAAAAGCTCTATATTTAAATTGTTATAGCACAAGTTGTATAAGGTATATCTTCATTTTGAAAACGCCAAACGATTACTACTTTTATTAGCTTTAAAATTATATATACAATAAATATATATTTGTGGCACACGGTGTCTTAATTTACCGTTATGCGAAACTCAAATTTTGCGAAATCTTTCAACCCTTCTATCTTCTAAACGGTTTAAGTTGGAAACTTGAAGTGTTGACAGAAGTTAGATCTTTGAAAATAAGTATGAGTCATTTCAGAAATTTTTTTTGTATCACCCCCCGTTTAGGAGCTGTAAGGGGTCAAAAACTGAAATATTCCTATTTTTAAACACCTGTAACTTGAACACCTGTTAAAGTTTTTTTGAAGTAATACACAAAAATTAAAGCTCCAGCATTATACTCTTATTTCTGTTAACAACTTTTTTTAATAATATAGGGTTACTTTATAATTGACGAAAGTGTTACTTGATTTTTTCAAATTTCTAACAAATTTCTTTAACGAATTTTTTCCATTTTGTTCTACTCGATAATTTGAAATTGTTGAGGATATAATGCGTAGTACATAAAAATGTAAATAAATAAACAATATAACGGTTGCTTGAAGAATTTTTATTTATATGATATTAATATATATACATACTTATATAATATCATGTTTATTTACATATCGTATATGTGAATGAATGATAAGAGTATATATGTATATTATATAGCGGCGTATTTACATACATATATGTATTTTATTGTACTTATAAGAAATTATTCTGCCAATGGAATATTTAAATATAATATAATATAATATTTAAAATTATATTTACTATTTTGTACTAAGTAAATTTAATATACATTTACCGCTTAGTATTAAAAGGTACTATAGAATATTTGAAAAAGTTCTGGATTGATAATCGTTATGTGGAAGGTTAGAATTTGCTTTTGAAGAATGTACATATAAACATATAGTTTGAATATATGTACAACCCATAGTTCTAGAAATTATAAAATTCACCCAAATTATTTTAAAATACTAAAATATTAAAAAAATAATATTGTGAGCAGAGTGACAGGCTGTGAACATACTAACGGTTCGTACGGGTATCTAAGAGTTGACAAAGGCAACTGTATTCTTCCTCGTTTTCTATTCGTTTTTGTTTTTCTTCCAGAATTACATTTTACTTTTTTTTCTGTTATTTAGGTACGCTAAGAACTTATTATTTTTTTTTTAATATTAAATTTATGCATACAATTTAAAAAATAGAAATTATTAGCTATAGAACATTCTGAATTTTTTTTTTTTCTTCGTTTATGTTTACCGTCCATTCATATAAATATAATTGTTGGTATTAAAAAATAATGAATCTATAACTACACACATATATACTGATATATTCATTCATATACATTTTATAGTAGTATGGGTACTATATAATGATCTGAACTTCTGATTGTTATATTGTTTTATACATTGTGGCAAGATTTTTAAAAAATTAAGGAAACATTGCATAGCAAAATTAAAAATTTAAATAAAATTGTTATTGCAATTTTATAATGTTCTTTATTTCCACTTAAAAATGCGACCCTTTAAAAACTTTGATTCATACACTGCCTTGTTTTTTCTTTCTTTCCATAACATAACATTTTAATATTTTTTTTTTATCTGCTATGTACGGAAATAACAAACGTATGTTTCTTTCTTTTAAAATCATAACATTTTAATAGTTTTTTTTTCTATCTGTTATGTGGGTAAATATCAGATGTGTACAATATATACATAAGAAATAGACTTTAAAAATATTTAAAAACAATCAAAGTAACATTTTTTGTTCTCTTTTTTTCTATTCGTTTTTATTTTTCTTCCAGTATTACATTTTCCTTTTTTTTTGCTTTCTGTTAGTTAGGTACGCTATGTATTTCTTTTTTTTTTTTTAAATGTTTAATTTTTACATGCATTCTATTTAAAAAATATAAATTATAACCTATTGAACATTCTGAATTTTTTTTTGTTCGTTTATATTTACCGTCCATTCATATGCATACATAAAATTTTTTTTTGTTCGTTTATGTTTACCGTCCATTCATATAAATATAACTGTTGCCTACATATTAAAAAATAATAAATCTATAACTCCATACATAAATAGCAATATATTCATTCATATACATATGTATCTATATTATGAGCTGAACTTCTCAGTGTTGCATTATATCATAATGCGGCAAAATTGTTAAAAAATTAAGGAAACGTTGCATAGCTAAATTCAAAATTTAAATAAAAATATTGCAATTTTATAATGTTCTTTATTTCCACTTGAAATGCGACCCTTCAAAAACTTTGATTCATACACTGCCGTGTTTTTTCTTTCTTTTAATAACATAACATTTAAAATTTTTTTTTTTATCTGTTATGTACGGAAATATCAAACGTATGTTTCTTTCTTTTAAAATCATAACATTTTAATAGTTCTTTTTTTCTATCTGTTACGTGGGCAAATATCAGATGTGCACAATATATACATAAATAAAAAATAGACTATAAATATATTTAAAAACAATCAAAGTAACATTTTTTGTTCTCTTTTTTTTCTATTCTTTTTTATTTTTCTTCCAGTATTACATTTTCCTTTTTTTTTGTTTTCTGTTATTTAAGTACGCCAAGTATTTCTTTTTTTTTATGTTTAATTTATACATGCATTCTATTAAAAAAATATAAATTATAACCTATAGAAAATTCTGAATTTTTTTTTGTTCGTTTATATTTACCGTCCATTCATATATTCATTCATATACATATGTATCTATATTATGAGCTGAACTTCTCAGTGTTGCATTATATCATAATGCGGCAAAATTTTTAAAAAATTAAGAAAACGTTGCATAGCTAAATTCAAAATTTAAATAAAAATATTGCAATTTTATAATGTTCTTTATTTCCACTTAAAATGCGACCCTTTAAAAACTTTGATTCATACACTGCCTTGTTTTTTCTTTCTTTTAATAACATAACATTTTAATATTTTTTTTTTTTTTTTTATCTGTTATGTACGGAAATATCAAACGTATGTTTCTTTCTTTTAAAATCATAACATTTTAACAGTTCTTTTTTTCTATCTGTTACGTGGGCAAATATCAGATGTGCACAATATATACATAAAAAATAGACTATAAAAATATTTAAAAACAATCAAAGTAACATTTTTTGTTCTCTTTTGTTTCTATTCGTTTTTATTTTTCTTCCAGTATTACATTTTCCTTTTTTTTTGTTTTCTGTTATTTAGGTACGCTAAGTATTTCTTTTTTTTTTTTTTTTAAATGTTTAATTTATACATGCATTCTATTAAAAAAATATAAATTATAACCTATAGAAAATTCTGAATTTTTTTTGTGTTCGTTTATATTTACCGTCCATTCATATGCATACATAAAATTTTTTTTTGTTCGTTTATGTTTACCGTCCATTCATATAAATATAACTTTTGCCTACATATTAAAAAATAATAAATCTATAACTACATACATAAATAGCCATATATTCATTCATATACATATGTATCTATAGTATGAGCTGAACTTCTCAGTGTTGCATTATATCATAATGCGGCAAAATTTTTAAAAAATTAAGAAAACGTTGCATAGCTAAATTCAAAATTTAAATAAAAATATTGCAATTTTATAATGTTCTTTATTTCCACTTAAAATGCGACCCTTTAAAAACTTTGATTCATACACTGCCTTGTTTTTTCTTTCTTTTAATAACATAACATTTTAATATTTTTTTTTTTTTTTTTATCTGTTATGTACGGAAATATCAAACGTATGTTTCTTTCTTTTAAAATCATAACATTTTAATAGTTCTTTTTTTCTATTTGTTACGTGGGCAAATATCAGATGTGCACAATATATACATGAGAAATAGACTTTAAATATATTTAAAAACAATCAAAGTAACATTTTTTGTTCTCTTTTTTTTCTATTCGTTTTTATTTTTCTTCCAGTATTACATTTTACTTTTTTTTCTGTTATTTAGGTACGCTAAAAACTTATTTTTTTTTTTTTTAATATTAAATTTATGCATACAGTCTATTTCAAAAATAGAAATTATTAGCTATAGAAGATTCTGAATTTTTTTTTTGTTCGTTTATGTTAACCGTCGATTCATATGCATACATAAAATTTTTTTTTGTTCGTTTATGTTTACCGTCCATTCATATAAATATAAACTGTTGCCTACATATTAAAAAATAATAAATCGATAAATCAACTAAATAATAATAGTTGGGAATTTGGGAATAGTACAGCACACATAAAAATATGCATACCATTTTTGTACATGTTTGTACCTACATACATATGTAGTACAAAAATTTGGTTTTAAAAGTATGTAATTGAGAATATAGTAAATTGCTTACTTCTAAATGCTAATGTTTTTGAATCAAAAAAAAATTATTTTGCTTTTTCTAGACGATGTAGATATACATATATGTATGTATCTACATAACATATATTTTATGATTAATTCAGAATTACTGTTATTGAAAAGAAAAATATTGTTGTTATTTACTATTTTTAAAAAAGACTGAATTTCTTATTTTTAATTTTGGATTTCTTCTTTTTGTTGTTTAATGTTTTTACATAATTGGAAATATACTCTTAGTTTTTATACTTCAGAAAAAGGCATTAGTGGTGCAGATCATCATTCCCTTATAGATCTCAATTTAAAGGCAGCTCCCAATTTAGATATCAATGTTAGGGCCATAATATGCGATTTTAATATGTTAAGAGTTCCGAAAGAAAAGCCCTATTTTAATTATAATTAAGAAACGAAAAACACATATCTATATAAATATTATAAATAAACACATTGCTTTTATAAATAAAAATGTATACTAAAAATCAATTGATTTGATGAAAAAAAACTTAAATTTAACACTTGCTAACTAAATTTTAAGTAAATGCATATTAAGTTTTACACAGTGTTCTCCAGTGCGGCACATTAATTTGTTTACACATTCATATCTTTCAAATTCATCGCTTTCAAACCAAAAATATTTTCGAAGCACATATTATTACATATTTTGAAGTATGTACCTATATGTATATGTACACATACAATGCAATGGTTTACATAAAAAACAATAGTCTTTTATAGAAAAAAAAAACATTTATGTATTACGTATACGTGTTGGTATTGGGATTGGTGAGTTTAGTAAATTTAGATAAAATGTTTTATTTTGGTTCTGTAATAATTCTGTTAAAAATTCTGTTATATCTTTGTATGAAAATTTAATTTTGAAATTAAGCTAATTTCTCTAATGTTTTTCGATATTATTATTTTAAAATCATGTATTGTCATCGGGATGTGATCTAATAAAGAAAATTGCAAGTCTCTAGCTCAACGGGAAGTGTGTTTAAAATGGCTTCTAAGATTCCATCCTTTACCCAACCAAGTTAATAAAAAGCTGTTAAAAAACGTTTAAGGTTTTCTTCTTTTTGGATATATTTTTTTTTTATTTAAATAATTTGAGTTTTGAAGTACCGCTAATTTAAGTTACACTTTGTGTGTTATATTAAAATAATAAAAAGAAAGAAAACGAGATGTATTAGAATAACGACAAACAAAATGCTTGTTAAATATTTCGTTTGTAATGTTTAATTTTAGTTATATTTAGTTATATGTTTAGTAATTTGTAGTGATTTTAGTTATTAGTGATTAAACAAGTAGTGATTTTAGTTATTATTTTGGTTATTTAGTTATATTGGAAGAGGATATGTGACTTGCACAGGGAGAAGTTTGTCATCATTCGTACCTTTTTGCATTAAAATTGCGCCATAACCGTCCTTGGATGCATCAATATGCAATTCGGTCTCAATTCCGTATTCGAAAATTTTTGAGCACCGACTTTTGTGCTTTTAATTCTGTAACGGCTAAAAGAAAAGTCTTCAAATTTCAAATAGTTGTCTTTTTAGAAGTAAACTTTTGGCTACTTTCTTCAATTGCTACATGAAAAAATGCGTTCTCCAGGTCAAGTGTTGTAAAATACCTTATGTCGCATAACTTGTCAACCTGATGCTTTATGTTGGGGAGTCGATATCTATCTGTATGCATTTTTTTATTAAGACTTCTGTAGTCGATGTAAAGTCAGTGACTTCCGTCTTTCTTCTTCACTAGAACCACCTGGTTAGCGTAATAGGAGCTACTTTCACGGATGCTATTTGCTTGCAACCATTCTTTAACTTGGTTTCCTATAATCGTCTGCTTTTTGGTGGAAATCTTCTTGGCGATCTGTATATTGGTAAGTCATCTGTAGTCACGATTTTCATTTTAATAGGTAACTCCACGGGATCTTCTGGGGTATAATTATTCACTAAGGTAAGCACCTCTTTTCTAATCGCATTATCTTTCAGGTGCGAAGCATCGGGATATTGGAGTTTAGTATCTTCGCTATCACTAATGGTCTTATTCACTGAATGTCTTATTGAAATATTTTTCATGATCACATGCGATGACCTTTTAGTTGTTGAGTCTTCGGGACAATTTAATTTTTTGTGCCCATAACGGTAGCGGCGAAAGCATTTCGGAGCTTTATCCTTATGTGGACACACGAATGAAATTCGTGGTCACTGGAACCGCAATTGAAACAAAATCGTTTAATTTTGGACCTATGGTCTAGCCTGAACATATCTGGTCTTGGTCGTCCTTCTTCTAAATTCCCTTTACTTTGAGGCTGTTTATAATTTTCATTTCTAATCTATTCGTAAATTTCTTATTTTTTTTTAAAATCGCAAATTGTTTTTGTACCGTAAAGAACACTTATATTACTAGCATTGTCTTTAATTCATTCTATAGTGCTCTCAATGATAGATAATTCATCTACGTCGGCCTGCGAGGCGATATCAATTATAATGTACAAATATTCTCTCAAGCTTTCAACGTATTTCTTCTTTCGTTCTTTTAATTTTTTGTGAACATCAGCGCCACTTATTTTAGACTGAAATTCCTCGATTAATGCGTTCTTCAAATTGTAATAGTTCAGCGGCTTAGCATCGTAATCACTAAAAATTTTCGCAGCTCCTTATAATGAACGCTTACAAAAAACAATTTTCTGTAATTCGTTCCATTGAAATGTATTAGCGTACTGCTCGAACTCGTTAAGTCATTTCCCTATACTCGGAGTATCGTTACCAGAAAATTTGGTTAAAATATTTTCGAGATCAGTGAAATTCATCCTTACTGTTTGTTCATCTCTTTCTAACGTATTAACGAAACGGCCTGACGATCTATCTGCACCAAACCCGAAATCCGCTGCTGGAGAACTATTTTGTCTGTGGTGTCTTCTTCTTCCACTAATTTTCAATTATAGGTTAATTGGATATACAGATTATGTATCTTGTGATAAAATGTTGTAAGAAATAAAAATTCTCGTTTTGTTAAAGTTAATTATTTATTATTATAAGCAAAATATAGATTTTAATTTAATTAAATCGATATAAGTTCTATTTTTATTTTATTATGATAATGTATATTTTTTGTTTTTTTATTATTAAAAAAAAACAATATGATAATTAAGGTTTTATATATTTAAAATTGTCAATTATATGTTATTAGCGACCTAAATTTCTTTTGAAATGTGTTGGTATGTTTTTGGTATCACTATTTGACTTAATCTTATTTTATAATTTTTAGAATAAGTTTATTTACCAAAAGACAATAAGGTTTTGCGATCAAAAAAACTTTATGTTAAAAAAAATTTATTTTATAAAATGTATTAAAATTTCAGATAGTTGAATAATCTATATTTTTTTTTTTAATTAGATACAGATTATTCATATATGATCAGATGTTTTGTTCTCATTTATTTTAAATATATATAATGTCAATTATATATTTTTATTTTTTTTTTTTTTTATGCAGTTCATCTAAAAATTTGCTTCATCAATTCATATAAAGTGCGTGTAAATTTAATATTAATTTCGATTTTCAATGTTAAGTTAAATTTATTTAAAAATAATAAAAGAAAATTTTTTTTTTATTTTTTTTATAATTTTTAGTCTAAAATTTAATGAAAATAAAATCGTTTATAATTCTTTTATTTTATTAGTTTGTTAATTAGTCTTTAAAGAGTGATTTAATATAATCATAATTTTAATAAAATATGCTTTATACTCGAAATAGAAATCCATGTGAATAATGTCTATTTTGTTTTAAATTTAAATATATATACTTGAAAAGTAAAATCCATATAATAGTATTTATTATTGTTTTCTTTTAAATTCGAATAAAATATATTAGCATAAAATATATATATTTTTTTTTTGTTTAAATATTTAAAAAAATTTTAAATTTATTTATTCTTCGATATTATCCATGTATATTTTTTAATAAATATATCTATAAAATTTTATCCCTGGCTGTTGATAAAAACAAATTACAAAACTTCAATGTACGTAATTGTTTGATGTTTTTTTTATTTTTGTAGTTACAAATTAAAATAAATGTCGATAAGTATGTACTTAATTTTTTTTTAAGAACAAAATTTAAATACAGCTGCTGTTTGTTTAAATTTATTTCGGTTTTACTTTATTTTCAAGTAATGTTTTTAGATAACCACAATAATAAAATTAATGTAAATAAAATTAGTTAAATTTTTTTTTGTATATTTTCCAAAGTACATAAAATGTTTTCCTTTGCAAGTTTTAAATTATTCTATATAATTCTATGTAACTTGGTTAATTTTTTTAACCTTATTTTTTTTTTTTTTTATAGAAATTAGCAAAATGAATTACAAAATTAATTCAAATTAACATGTCTACGCCACTGTACTTTTAAGTTGCGGTACATGAAAAGTTTTATTTTTTTTTTTTTACAGTAATTTACTTTTTATACCAAATATCATTCTTCTTAAAACTTCGTGTTGTCAGATTTGCACTCCACTAAAGCTTTCACTAATGCATGATTTTCATGAAAATTTACAAAATCTATTCTTATTGAAAAGTTAATGTTTTACTTACGTTCTCACGGTATTTAAATTTCGATAATTAACCTGCATACAAAAACTTGCTGATTTTAATATAATCCACCTCGACGTGCTCTCTTAGTACTTTACTCGATAGTTTTATCGCTAACCCGATTGAGCCCCCAAATTTGTGGTTTCAGAAGTGGGATTAATTCAATAAGTATTTATGTAATTCAAAAATAATGTACAATTAGTAATGTGTTTAGTAATTAGAAATTAGTTTATGTAATAATAATAATATAATGAGAATATATGTAATCTTGTAAAAATTTAATATGATTTGATAATTTAGAAACTTAATGCAATAATATAAGAATTTAATTATTCTTTTAATTTAATATGATTAATATGGTTTTAATTATTGCGGCTTTATGCAGAAGAGGTAAATTTTATGCATGCTTCCCTTAAGTATTGCCAGGCTGCGATGAGTAATCAATTGAAACTTGGTATCGATAATAGTCATTGCCCGACTTATGTGATTTTTCCAAATACATATATATAAAGTTATAAATTTAAAAGAAAGTGTAAAAGATTCTCATATACAAAGATTTTCATTTTTATTTAATTAGAAAACGTTTATAAATGCAAGACTTATTTATGATATTTAATTTTTTTTCTTTTCTTTATGGTACTGCTCAATTTCGGTGATTTTAAAACTTGCTGGAAGTAATCTAATCTAATCTTTGATCTAAAAGAAATTTTACAAGATAGTCATCAATTTTATATAAAAGGTAAATATAAATGTATATTTTATACAGAATATACCAACACTTATTTATTATTCTTTCCATTTTTTATGGTGCAATTTTTTTTTCCTAGTGTTGAAGATCAAATCTTTAAAAGGATCAAATCATCAAATCGAAGTCTTGGATTTCTCATCTTACAGAATTTCCAGTTTTGAAAAGTTTTTTTATTAACATTTTTATGTAGAACACACGCAATAAACAGAACAAAATAGTCTTGGGCAAAGAAGATAAAGGAAATACATTACCAGTTACTCCAAATATACAAACTGGGAATAGTAAGTCATATGCACAGATAGCTAAAAACAAACAACAAGAAGAAACCTCAATGAAAGAAATGATAAACACTATTTTGCAGAAAATATATGACTAAGACGATTCTCTTCAAATACTACGGAACGAGATAGCGGAAATAAAGAAACAAAGCAGGAAAACGAGTGCCAGAGAAAAATAAAAATGACTAATACTCCTAAAATTGCCACATGGAATGTAAACGGGATTTTTCAACATGTTCCGGAACTTGAAATATTTCTAATGAATGAAAATATTGGCATATGCCTGATTTCTGAAACACACCTAAAAAAAAAGAGTCAAATCTGAAAATACCCGGTTATGAATGTTATCATACTCCACATCCTACTGATAAAGCGAGAGGAGGGTCAGCAGTAATAGTCAAAAATAATATTAAGCACCATAAAGAACCAAATATAGCAATGCAAACAACAACGATTATATGGACCAAAAATAAAAACTTTAAGATAGTAGCTATATACTGTCCGCCAAATCACTAGCTAAATAAAGATGATTACTTCAACTTGTTCAACAAGTGCGAGCATGCAATACAGAACCAGCTATCCAAGAAAAATAATTGAACTTATCCAGCAAAAAAGAAGGGCTAGAAGGAAATAGCAAATAACAAGGTTTCCGGGTGATAAAGCCCATCTAAATCAGCTGAGCAATAGACTAAAAAAAATAATTAATAAGTTCAAAAATGAGTCTGTTAATATTTTTCTCAGTAAATTAACAGCTACTGAGAGCACCGACTACTCATTATGGAAATCCGCAAATCGGCTGAGAAGACCAAAAATTCAAAACCCACCGTTGAAAACCAAAAATGGGAAATGGATTGGAAATCCAAAAGACAAAGCCAGAATCTTTTCCGAACACCTGTAAATGTCTTCAAACCATTCCCGCAAAGTGCAGCTGATGGAAATACAGATCACATAGCAAAAATTGATGTAGAGGAAATACCGTATGTTACCTTGAAAGAACTGAAGGATGTGTGTAAATAACCTCAGTAACAAGAAAAGTCCAGGTTATGATGGTATTTCCGGGAAAATTATAAAAGAACGGCCAGATGCAGGTTTTGTAAAACCACAGCATATTATTAACGCTTGCTTCAAATTAAAGTATGTACCTCGTATTTGGAAAATAGCAGAAGTAATTGTTATGCCTAAGCAAGGCAACCTCTAGCAGAAGTCACATCTTATTGCCCAATATTTTTACTGCTAATAATGTCAAAGATTTTTGAGAAAATATTGCTGAAAAGGCTTAATGTAATTATTAAGCAAAGAAATCTAATTCCATCACATCAATTTGGATTCAGAAATAATCATTCAACACTAGATCAGGTCCATCGCATAACAGATATAATAGAAAAAACATTTGAGGAAAAAAAGTCTGCTCTGCTGTTTTCTTGGATGTGGTCCAGGCATTCAATAAGCTAGGGCACGAAAGTCTCAAGTTTAAACTTCATAGAGACCTACCTAGACAATATTTTGAAGTGCTTGAATCATACATAAGCAATAGATACTTCAGAGTTCGCTATGGAACTGAATACTCAGACCTAAAAGCAATAACGGCAGGTGTTCCGCAGGGAAGTGTTCCCGGGCCTGTATTATATCTATCGTTCAGAAGAGATATCCCTCAAGATTATAATGTTACTACAACGACATTTGCAGATGATACCGCTATTCTCGCTGTCAGAAATTGTATTGCTGACGCCACAAATAAATTGCAAAACGCAATAAGTAAGATAACAACTTGGACGCAAAAATGGCGAATCAAGTTAAACGAAACTAAATCAACACATATAAATTTCACGTTCAAAAAGATAGCCAATCTTCCTGTATTCATAAATAACCAAATTATATTTTATGGTAACACTGCCAAAATACTTGGGTATGAACTTGGATGCTAAACTAAAGTGGAATGAGCACATAAAGAAAAAAAAGAGGAGCTAAACATTAAATATAGGAAATTGTACTGATTACTAGGAAGTAAATCCGAGTTTTCAGTAGAAAATAAAATCTTGTTATACAAAGAGGTATTGAAACCAGTCTGGACGTACGATATCCAACTATGGGGCTGTGCAAAAATATCAAATATCAATATACTCCAAACCTTTCAAAACAAAGTACTACGCGGAGTTGGATGGATGTTGATAGCAATATTCGTCGGATGAAAAGAAGTAAACCACAAGAGTTACTACAATGAGCGATGGAAACATATTTTATATAAAATCTTTTCAGTACACGTGAACAAATAAATGGAAGAAAAAGTCTTTAGTCGATCAAACAGCTTGGTGTTGACGCAAGGAAAGGTGGTTTTAGCCGGTAACAATCCGGCATGCTGTAGCAGAACACGGGTTCTACAGTATCTTTTGAAGATTTCCACCGACCTACGAAAAAAACAAAAAATTTATGTAGGTATAAGTAAGTAGGTATACTGATACAATAATGAAAGTTCGTCATCTATTATTACGAAGTATATATTATCTATGGCCATAACCAATCTCCTTATCTTCAAAAAAGAAGTAAAGATTTTTTTAAGATAATTCGTATAATTTAAATTAATTAAATTGAGATCGCAGTCCACCTTTGTACTTCAACAAGAAAGGAACCTTAATTAAAACAGTTTTGTGTTATTTTTCTTTTCTCTACCTTCTCTTTCTCACTTTATAAGTGATATCAGCAATTATCTTCTTGGTTTTTTTTGTTACCGCTTATTCGTCCATTTTTGTTTTTGTAACTGCTAACACACACAGCTTGGTTGCATAAATACTTCAATAATATGCACGAACACGAACAGTTTTCATCTGTTAATGGAGGATGGCGCGACTAAAAAAAGGAAAAAATAAAATTTTAAATCAAGTATGCAATCGAACATAACCTCAATATAGAGAACGATGGCAAAAAATTTCTTAATGTAAAATCTACAAATCCAGATATGCTATTGAGAATGCACAATAAATTTATAATCAATAAATCACTGGAAGGAATATATTCAAAATTTAAAGCCCCATGGGATAGGACTGGTAACATAATTCTCGAAGTTCCAAAACGTTGTATTGCTGAAATCTTCCTTAAGCAAACTAAACTGGGCAAAATTGATATAATGGTTGAACTGAATAAAAATTTTAAATTCTCCAAAGGCATGATTTTCGATAGAGACTTAGTAAATGTGGAAATAAATGACATCCTAGCCGGCCTAAAAGAAAAAAATCCTTTAGTAGTAGAAGTTTACAAATTATCAAAATTACAAAAAGACTTACAAAAAACCTACACTGGAGCACTCATTATTGCATTCGATTCAATTGAACCTCCAGAATGTGTCAAAAGTGGTTTTAGAATTCACACAGTCAAAAAGTGGTATCCAAATCCGATTAGATGCAAAAGATGCCAAATGCTTGGTCACCTACAAAAGTATTGTAAAAACTTACCAAAATGTGCTGATTGTGGAACTGAAAGGCCTGAAGGTGATAACACCCATACGCAAGTTTGTAAAACATTTAGCTGTGTTAATTGTAAAGATGCTAATCATAGCGCAAGTTCCAGAAGCTGTCTCTCATACGCCAAAAAAAAGGAAGTTTTGAAAATTAAAACCGACTTGCACAGCACTAAACGAGATGCTTATAAACAATATGAATCAAATTATAGTTTGACACTTCAAAACACTCAAAACCATACATTTGCTCAGCTGCTTAAAACAAACGATATATCATTTAACCAGAATTTCAACAATGAGTTTAATTCAACAATTAATAATTCAGAGAAACAAAACAACTCAATTTCAAAAATTCAGACTCAAACTTTTCAAGAACCTCTAACATTAACAATATCACCAGAAGTAATCTACAACAACAATTCCAATGCCATAAGTGGTATACATTTAAGTCAAAATAATAGCACTCAAATTAATGATAATGACAGTAATACAAACGATAATAATATTAATAATTTTAGTCAGCAAAACAGTCTTAATTATCATGATGGCAATGCAAATTACAACCTACAGGCAAGTAATTTATACAACACAAACAATTATTCAAATATTAATTTAACAACAAGCATTGATAGTGCGAATACTGGTATAGAAGATCAATTGTAAAAAAAAACAAAAACATATTTTTTATTCTCTATTATATTTATATAATAAAATAATATACTTCATATTATTATACACATTTCTCTCTCACAACACTTAACCGTTAATTTCTTTATTTCCTCACAACAGTAATTTCTAAATTTCTAATGCATTCTCTTGATCTTCTATATTTATTTTTAATTGTACATCACGTATACATTTCTACGTTCACAACAGTACTTGTTAAATTTTTAATGCGTTTTGGATTATTTGGAGTTCTACAATTTCTATACTTATTTTTAAATTTTACATTTAATCATCGTGCATATATTTCTACTCTCACAACAGTAATATTTAAAGTTCTAATACACTTTCGTTATTTTTGCTTTCTACATTTACAAAGCTTCTTTTTAATTTCCATGCTTAAAATATACAATTCTACATTCACAACAGTAATTTTTAATTTTTTAAGTCATTTTGGTTATCTTGTCATTGTTTGGTTATCTCTATAATTTTTAAATTTACTTTTAATTTTTGTACAGCAAGTATATATATCTACCTTCACAACAGTATTTATTAGTTTTTTAATACATTTTGGACATTTTGGCGTACTACATTTTCTATATTTGTTCCTAAATTTTATACATCACGTATACATTTCTACTCTCACGACAGTAATATTTAAAGTTTTAATACATCTTGGTTTTTTTTGCTTTCTACATTTTCAAATTTTCATTTTAATTTCCATGTTTTAGATATACAATCCTACTTTCACTACAATAATTCTTAATTTTTTTAGTTTATTTTTGTTGGTTTTATCGTTTATTTTCGTGGTCTCTCCATTTGCTTATATTATAATATTTACATATTATTATATATTATCTTTAAATGACAAACAATACTTTGAATTGCTTTTCTAATAAATATAGCCTCATGCAATGGAATATACAGGGATACCTGACCAACAAAGCAAATTTAGAATTACTTATAAGGGAATATAAACCGTTGATAGTAGCTTTGCAAGAAACGCATCTTCCAGAATCATTAACTCCCTCGGAATATCTAAACTATAATTGCTTCTTTAATACTAATTTTTTAACTGAATCTACAGGTGGAGTAGGTTTTTTAATAAACAAGGGACTAAGTTACAAAGACAAAATTTTAAATTCAAACATACAAGCTTGTGCTATAGAAGTAAACTTTCCAAACAACTCCAAAGCAATAACCATTTTAAATTTATATCTTGAGCACAACATAAATTATCAGAAATATCATTTAGAGAATCTGGTATCACAAGTGCAAAGACCGTTTATTATCACAGGCGATTTCAATGCTCGAAACGTTATTTTGGGAGATCATGTAACCAACTCCAAGGGTAAAATAGTAGAAGAATGGCTTGAAGAAAATGATGACCTTATACTTTTAAATGATGGATCACCAACGCGTTTCAGCACGAGAGACACTTTTACATGTATTGATTTAACAATATGTTCTCCAGAACTAGCACCAAAATTTTGTTGGCACACAACACCTAATCCAAAAGGCAGCGATCATTTTGCGATTTTTCTGTACTCAGAAAATATCAAAAGTGACTTTAAACGTAAGCCTAAACTTCTCGAAAGTACGGCAAATTGGGCAAAATTCGCAGAATACTTGGATAAAACCCTGCATTTAAGATCGCATACTGATAACATTAATAAGGAGGTGGCAGCACTCTCTAAAAGTATAAGATATGCGGCAAGTCAATCAATGAGAACATCTAAACCAAATAAGAATACCCAACCGGCATGGTTTAATAGCACTATTGCACAGCTAATACAAACTCGGGATGTAATATGGAGAAATTATAAAATGGACCACAATAAAAGCAAATTACTAGAAGTGCGCAGAGCAAATGCCATATTAAGAAGAGAAATAAAGAGAAGACTGCCAGGCAAAGATCTTGGGAAGAATTCACAAACAACATAGTAGATGTTCAAGACAACTATTGGAAAAAAGCCATGAGCGTAATGGGACGCAAAAGCAATGGGATATTTGCAATTAAACATGACCCTAACTGTAATCTTATTACAAACTCTGCTGAAAATGCCAACTACATGGCAAATATGTGTTCAGCCGCCTCAGAGGACTATATGTATACTCCAGAATTTCAGCTAGAAAAAGCTTCTTTTGTTCTTCCAGTTACACATTACACAACCCTAGATGACAAAATTACATTGGAAGAAGTAAATAATGTACTATCAAATTTTAGTGGTACATCTCCAGGTATCGACGGCGTTTCGTATGGTATGCTGAAGCATACCACTACAAACTTCAAAATTAGACTAGTGAATCTATACAACAACATACTTAGTTCAGGGTTTTTTCACAGGCATGGAAATTAGCTGAACTGGTACCATTACCAAAAGGTAACAAAGATCCCAATAACCCGAAAAACTACAGATTCATATCACTTCTGACAACAATGTCCAAAATACTAGAAAAGGTCCTAGTAAATAGATTGAGCTGGTTATTGAAAAAAAAAGCTCTCAAACAAAATACATGGCTTTAGACCAAACAGGAGCACTCAAATCTTATTGCAAACCCTAGAATTTTAATACTCCATAATAAGGAACACGCCTCGATAGTGTCTTGTGACATAGAAAAAGCTTTTGACCGTATAACCAAACATAAAGTCTTAGAGCAATTAATAAATTGGAAAATAGGAAGAAAATTTACAAAAACTATCAAAAGTTTTCTGTCAAACAGAAAAATCCTAGTTAAAATAAATGGGGTTAAATCTAGTATAAAAAAATTATTCAATAGTTTGCCTCAGGGTTCCCCGTTATCCGTGCACCTATTCAACACGTTTATAGCAGCAGTACCGATTTTGCTAAGAAACGAAAAATCTGAATTATCTAATATATGCCGACAATATTTTACTCTATAGCACAGGCAAAGACGCTGCAATTCACAGTTCTCTACAACTAGGCCTAAGTGCGATAAATAAATGGGCGGATTCAAATGGCGTCAACTTCCCCGCAGAAAAAACGGAACTTTGCACGTATGCAGAAGAAGGAATTGTACTCTACAAGCACTAAAGTACAACAATACAAACATCCAAGTGGTAAATACGATTTCTATATGGGGCTTAAATTTACGAAAAAGCTTAACTATGAAGCACATATTAAAGCTCTTATAAAAAAACTTAAAAAAACGAATAATTTATTAAAACTAATTTGTCGAAACAAATATGGGCCTCTAATCAAAACGGCGCTAATAATTGCGAAAGCTATACAGTTTGGTAAGATAGATTACGTCATATCGATTTACGGCTATACTAACAAAACACATATTGATCAAGTGCAGAAGCAAATAAATCAATCCGTTAGAATAGCCTTAGGAGCGATAAGAACGACGAATATTGGCAGTTTATATATAGAGTCTGGCTTTCCTAGTTTTGAAGAAAGAAGAGATCTGTTGTCCTCCAAATTCTTACATAAGCAGTTTATTTATTTAAAGGTACAACAACCTTTAAATAAATTAGTTTCAGCCATAATTAATGAAGATATAATTATACCAAAATTGTCCTCTATGGTAAAGGCCATAGACTTTTCAAATCGTTATGAAATTACTTTTGAAAAACCTTTAACGAAAACTCAGAGTACAGCACCTTGGTTAAAAAACATAAACACATTTATCGACACGTCTATAGCACAGTATTCTAAACAAAAAACCAGTTGTCAAATTTATCGCCAGTTATTCCAAACAGTTTGTAATACTTACCCTAATGGATATAAAATCTTTACCGATGCAACAAAATCGGAATTTGGAGTCGCAATAGCCGTAGTAGACACGTAAAATCCTACCAGAAATTTCGCAAATCTACAACGCCGAAATAACTGGAATATATGAAGCTGTAGTATCCTGTGCCAACCAAAACAGCAACGACATATTGATCTTTACAGACAGTTTAAGTGCGCTTAACGCACTCAAAAACAACTTTAACAAACAGCCAATTGTAGAAAAAATTAGAAACACTTTAATGAATTCGGATAAAAGAATCAAACTAATATGGATTCCTGGTCACTCAGGGATAGCAGGAAATGAATTTGCTGACAACGAAGCCAAGTTAGCGTTAAAGAGTGCAACGACATCTAGTCAAATTTACTTCCCTGCAGTAAAAGCGAAGGAGATAAGAGAACAAATATTAACTAATAGGCAATTAAGATGGAACTCTTCAAATAGTTTTCTTAAATGTCACTGGCACACAGCTATCCCTCCAAAATATGAGATTGGAAAAAGAGCAATAGAAATAAAAATATGTAGAATTCGTCTAGGATATACCATTCACACAAAGCAACATCTATTTGTAAATTCAAGCCCTCCTCTATGTCCACACTGTGGCAATGTTATGTCCATTAAGCATATATTTCTGGAATGCCAGATAACGTTAAATACAATACAAATCTATAACAAAAATATAAACACACTGTTATCCGTAAATTAGAAAATATAGAATTAATATCAGAAATATGTAATATGTTTAATATGTGGTCCACTATCTAGCATTATTACTTAGCAATATTAAAATAAACGTAAATTGCTTAGCATTATTATATAAATAATAAACGTAGGTTGTATTGCCATTGCCATTTGGCCTTATTACAAACATCGGTATCGGCCGATTTCCGACTGAACATATTTATCGGAAATAAAAGCTATAAAGCTTTTTCACTTATTTTTTTTTTTATATTTTTTGTATTTCAAAGTTGAAGTTTGTTTGTTTTAAAAGTGTTTTGAATAAAAAGTAATTTTTTTAATTTTAAATTGAAAAATTGTATTTTTATTTAAAAAAAAAATGTCGAACCAATTTTTTTATTTTGATGATGAAGAAGAAATTGAACATAATGGAAGATTTATTATAAGAAGGCAAATTAGAGACTCATCTAATCCTTTAGATTTGGAAAGCGGAATGTAAGATGACATTAAAAAAACTGTAATCGGTTTTGAAAGGGTTGTAATTATCTGTTTCAGGTTTATTCAAAATTTTAGATTATCTAAAGATGCTTTCGGTGATTTACTTGAAGAAACCGCCGGTAAATTAAAATTAACTAAAACCTCACGCGCTGTACCCAATGTTATTAAATTAGCAGCTGTTTTGAAATTTTGCGCACAGGGAAGCTATCAATTAAGTGTTGGAAATGACTTTAACTTAGGTTTATCACAACCAACAGTTTCGATTATTTTTGCAGAAGTTTTTAATGTAATAGAAAGGTATGTGTGTCCCAAATGGATAAAATTTGAATATAGTCAGCAAGAGGAACGAGATGCCAAAATACATTTTTACCAAAAAACAGGAATCTCGAACATTATAGGATGTTTAGATGGCACCCATATTAAAATTATAAGACCAGCAGAGAATATAAAACACCTCTATTATAACAGAAAAGGTTTTTGTAGTTTAAATGCCTTGATAGTAAGTTAAACACATATCAGTTAAATAAATTATTATTAAAATAAAATATTTTAGGTATGTGACCATAGAATGTACATAAAGTATGTAAATGCGAAATATCCCGGCAGCTATCACGATTCACATATTTGGAGTTTATCAGCTCTAAAAGCAAAATGTGAAAATGATTATCGTACTGGGCGAACAGACTTTCGACTTCTTGGTATGTATTTTTATTTATTTAATTATTCAAGTTTGAAAGAGAAATTCTTCAATTTTAGGAGATGCAGGATATCCTTTATCAACGTATTTATTGACTCCATATAGAAATACTGAAGAAAGATCCTTGCAAGCACGATTCAATAAAAAGCATGCCCAAGGAAGAAATATAGTCGAAAGAACAATTGGACTTTTAAAAACCAGATTTCGTTGCTTGCTGGCTGCTAGAGTCATTATAGTCCTGCAAAAGAAACACAAATAGTAAATGTTTGTGTGGCTTTAAATAATATGTGTATCAAATATCGTATTGATTCAGAAATTCAGAATGATGTTGAACATGAAATTCAGAATGATAATGATATAGATATTGATGATAATGCTGAAGATGGAAATAGGTTAAATGAAGCAAGAAGAATAAGGGATGACCTTTTAAGATTTTTATAAAAATGTTAAAAAAAATAAACATAAATTAACAACTAAATCATAATTAATTTTTTTTAATGAAATAAATAAAAGAACACAAAATATTGGATTTCATTTTTAAATAAAAAAAAATTTAATATAAATTAAAAAAAAAATTAAAAAGTGAAACAAACAAACTATTTATCAATAATTTTTTAAGAAGCAACCATATTGCATTTTTCTTTTTCAAATTCTAAGGTTTTCAGTATTAATTCTAGTTTAATTTTTCTATCAATTTCTTTACCTTCTTTGTATTTCTTTAAAAATTCAAATTTTTCTTTTTTAAGTTGGAAATTTTTTTCTTTTAGATTATATCGCTTTTTAGAATAATCTTGTAACTTCTCCACACCCTTTCTTATGGTCTTTAATTGAATTTTTACTTTTTCATAAAATTGAATTTTTTCTTCTACTTCTGTTTTCAATAATTCCGTTCTTTCATCCATAGATTTATTTACATGGGACATTCTTTTCGATTTACTTGTCAACACATTTTCGTTAACAGTAATTTCCATAAAACCATCATCAGCATTACTGGTGCCTGGATTTTCCATTTCGCTCGCATTTGTCTCATCATAACGTCCTTCTAAACCGAAAGCAGAACCTGAAAAATTAGTGAAGCATCTAACTTCATTATTTTTATTACTGCTTCCTCCACGTCAGTGAAATTATGCAACTTGTTAGGACCACCACCAGTTGCAGAAATTTCGGTTTTATTTGCAACAAGTTTTTTTTTTATTTTATATTTAAAGTCGCTCCATACCTACAATTACAGAATATTTTCCAATGCTGTCACAAGAATAGCTTATTCGACTGTTTTAAAGTAATTACCCTTTGCCATTTGTCAAAATCGCGTTGTGGTCCTAAACTATTCAATTCCAGGGCTATAAGCTGCCATTTTTTAGTACTTACAACCTTGGTACATATATTTCTTGCAAGATTAAGATCTTCTTCCAACAATTCAACCATTTTAGCGATTTGTTTCTTATTACTTACAATTTTACTCCTTAAAAAATTTATAAATTATTAATTACATTTTTTTTTTTAATTTATCATTAATGATTTATCATTAATTTACTTACATTTCCTCTTTTTTTTTAATTTAAAAAAAAAAATTCTTGTTAAATTTTTTTTATCGGTAAGAAATTTGAACCCGATTTAAAAATAATAAAAAACCGACAATTTATCAATGTCATAATACTGTTTCCACGACTACAATAAAAATTTACGATATTTGTAATATAAAACAAATATTTTTACGATAAAGAATCGTTTATCGTACGATACCGATGTTTGTAATAAGGCCAATTGTTTTAACTATAATAAAAACTCAGAATAGATAAAATTTTATTCATTAATAATGTCTAAAATCATGAAAACTACAATAATAGTATCGAGTAATAATAATAATAAATAATTAAATTGTAAATCAATTCTAAATAATCAATTATATTGTATCAATTAAATTATTTAATTAAGCTTAAGCAATAGTTATTTTAAAAATTAAGAAATTGCTAGGAGATATTGTTTAATTATCAAGTAAGTGTATTTTCTTTTACTCGCACCCGTAATGGCCTCAGTAGCCGAGGGTAATACTAACATTACTTAAACTTTTTACGTAATATTAGAAAACTAAATAAATAAATAAATAAATAAATTGAGATCACAATAAATTAAAACTTAACCTACTATGATATTAAAATTTATACTTGTAGTCAAATACACTTTTGTAGGATAAGATTGTATTGTAGTAAAATTTAAAATTTAAGATTTCTGGGGTAAATTAATACCTAATCTGTATTCTTACTTAGTTCTAATCTCGAATGTTAATTAGTTTTAATAATTTAAAAATTGTAATGTAGGCAATATGGCAAATAAAATTACAATTACAATAAATTACCAATGAAAATTGAAAATTAAAAACTAAATTAAAATTATAAATAAATTTAATATCAAAATATATTTCATTTAATGAAATGAATTATTCAGATTATAATAGTTCAGCGGCTTAGCATCGTAATTAATGAAATTTTTCGCAACAATAAATTTCTGTAATTCGTTTCATTGAAATGTATTAGCGTACTGCTCGAACTCGTTAAGCTATTTCCTTATACTCGGAGTATCGTTACCAGAAAATTTTCTTAAAATATTTTCAAGATCAGTGAAATTCATCCTTACTCTTTGTTCATCTCTTTCTACAATATTAACGAAACGGCCTGACGATCTATCTGCACCAAACCCAAAATCCGCTGCGGTAGAATTATTTTGTCTTTGGTATCTTCTTCTTCCACTAATTTTCAATTATAGGTTAATTAGATAAATAGGTTATGAATCTTGTAATAAAATGTAGTAAGAAATAAAAATTTAGTTAAAAGTTTAGTTTAGTTAAAGTTAATTATTTATTATTATAAGAAAAATGCAAAATGTAGATTTTAATTTAATTATTTTATATATTTAAAATTGTCAATTATATGTTATTAGCGACCTAAATTTCTTTCAAAATGTGTTGGTATAGCTTTTGGCATCACTATTTAATTTAATCTTATTTTATAATTTTTAGAATATGTAAGTTTATTTACCAAAAGACAATAAGGTTTTGCGATCAAAAAAACTTTATGTTAAAAAAAATTTATTTTATTAAATGTATTAAAATTTCAGTTAGTTATATAATATATAAATGTTTTGTTTTTATTAATTAGTTTTGATACAGATTATTCATATATGATCAAATGTTTTGTTTTTGTTCTCATTTATTTTAAATAAAATGTTCATTATATATTTTTATTTTATTTTTTTTTTTGTTTATGCAGTTCATCTAAATATTTGCTGCATCTGTCTATATAAATATTGCCATTTGTTGTTTAGAATTCAATTCATATAAAGTGCGCGTAAATTTAATATTAATTTTGATTTTCAATGTTAAATTAAATTTATTTAAAAATAATAAAAGAACATTTTGTTTTTTATTTTTTTTTTATAATTTTTAGTCTAAAATTTAGTGGAAATAATTCTTATTTTATTTATAATATTTATTAATTATAATTCTTTATAATTCTTTATAATTCGTTTATAATTCTTTTATTTTATTAGTTTGTTAATTAGTGTTTAAAGTGTGATTTAATATATTGCTGGAATAAGGTTAAATAAAAATCTACAAAATTTGAGGTGTTCGTGTTCGTCCACGGTTATATTCAGAAGAGGTTTTTTGCATGCTTACATGCTTTGCATGCAAATTTTATGCATGCTTCCTTTAAGTGTTGCCAGGCTGGAATGAGTAATAAATTGAAACATGGTATCGATAATAGTCATTGCCCGACTTATATGATTTTCCCACATACATATATACAAAGTTATAAGTTTAAAGAAAGTGTAAAAGTTTCTCATATAAAAAGATTTTCATTTTTATTAAATTACAAAGCGTTTATGCAAGACTCATTTATGATATTTTATTTATTTTTTTTTCTCTTCTTGCTCTCAATTTCGGAGATTTCAAAACTAGCTGGAAGTATGCACTTCAATCTAAAAGAAATTTTACAAGATGGTCATCAATTTTATATAAAAGGTAAATATGTATGTATTTTTTATACAGAATATACGAACACTTATTTATTATTCTTTCTTTTTTTATGGTGCAACCGTTTTTTCCTAGTGTTGAAGATCAAATCTTCAAATGGATCAAATCATCAAATCCACCTCTTGGATTTTTCATCTTACCGGATTTCCAGTTTTGAAACGTTTTTTTATTAACTTATTTATGTTGGTATAAGTTTATATAGTTTACATAGTATCATAGTGGAAAAAAAATAATTGTGGTACAGCGACATCTATGGTCTTAAAATGAAGCTTTAAGTTTCCGATTTCTGTTTAGGTAGGCTTCTGGCGCCACTGATAAAATAACGAAAAAGCTTGTCATTTATTATTACGAAGTATATATTATTTATGGCCATAACCAATCTCCTTATCTTCGAAAAAGAAGTAAACATTTTTTTATTCGCATAATTTAAATTAATTAAATTGAAATCAAAATAAATTAAAACTTAACCTACTATGACTTTAGAATTTATAATTGTAGTCAAATACACTTTTGTAATAAGATTGTATTGTAGTAAAACTTAAAATTTAAGATTTCTGGGGTAAATTAATATCCTAATCTCAAATGTTACTTAGTTGTAATTAGCTCTAATCTCGAACGTTAATTAGTTTAAATAATTTGAAAATTGTAATGTATCCAATATCGCAAATAAAATTACAATAACTAGCTAAATCTTTTAAAGCATATCTCTCTAATAGACAACAATTTGTTCGCATCAACTCTTCTTCAAGTCAGGTTAAGACAATAGGAAAAGGGGTTCCACAGGATTCTATTTTAGGTGCTGACGGCTTTCAAATATATATTAATGATATATGTCAGCTAAATCTAAAGGTCTGCTTTACGCGGATGATGCTGTACTGAAATATGCTGAGAAAAGCCAAATTGGAAACTGCAATAAAATGCGATTTAGAAATTATCAATATATGGCTGGATAAACATCATCTACTATTAAATGCAAAAAAAGCAAAATAATTTAATAATAAAACACGACAATTTTAATATTCACTAGAAAAACTACCCAATTGAAATTGTGAAATCGTTTAATTACCTGGGTCTCGTAGTTGATAATAGATTAAGATGATGTGAGCATATTGACCATGTTATAAAATAAATTTGTCCATACATTTTCATTTTAAAAATAATGCCAAACTTCTGCTCCGATAACACCTTGTACGGTATATATTCATCGCATATATTTTCTCACTTAACTTACTTGAACCTTGTGTGTGTGGAGTAGTGGGTCAATTTTCATGATGAATAAATTAAATATTTTAAATAAAAACAATAAAGAGATTCCCCACGTTTCATCCAACAAATTTGCTATATTCAGAAAAATATGTAAGTTTTAATGATATATATGTAATCGGAAAACGCTTTTGTTAAGTTTCAAAATGATCAATAACACATTAAAACACAATTTCAACTTAGATAGGATGGTCGATATACACAATCACAATACTAGAAACAATCCAATATCGCAAATAAAATTACAATTAAAATAAATTTCTAATGAAAATTAAAATTAAAAACTAAATTAAAAATAAATTTAATGTAAAATAAAAGTTTTTATTGAAATTAATTTACAATAAGAATCAATAAGAATCTAATAATAATAAATTCATTTATTGTTTAATCTAATACTTTTATTTAATCTAATTTTTTTTAATCTAATTATTTTTAACAATAAAGAGACCATTTGAATGACATTTTATTCAGAACTTAATTGTGTCGATTGTATTTCACATTAAATAAAAAACATTTGAATTTCCTTAACAATTAGTGTGTTTTTTTTTTAAAAGAAATCATATCACTCAAATTGGAAAACCCTATACATGTAGTCAAATACACTTTTGTAGGATAAGATTGTATTGTAGTAAAACTTAAAATTTAAGATTACTGGGGTAAATTAATATCCTAATCTCTAATGTTACTTAGTTCTAATTAGTTCTAATATTAATTTGTTTCTAATGTTTAATGTTAATCTCGGATGTTAATTTGTTTTAATAATTTAAAAATTGTAATGTAGCCAATATCGCAAATAAAATTACAATTAAAATAAATTTCTAATGAAAATTAAAATTAAAAACTAAATTGAAATGTCAAAATAAAAATATATTTCAAGTTTTTAATGAAATTAATTTAAAATAAGAATCTATTAGAATCTAAAAATAATAAATTCATATATTGTTTGATCTAATACAGCTCATGCTAAGATATTTGCATTTTAGTCATTATATATTCTAGATAAAAATATCATGCCATTATAATAATTAGTTTTAACAAAAAAAGAAAAAAAAAACGTATTTAGTGTGAAGTATAATATGTTACCTACTTATTGAAAAACTGTCGTCAAAAACAATATCATATTAGTTAATTTTTATTCTAATCTTTCTTTATTAATGTTAGTTTTAATTTTTAATTATTAGTTTTATTCATATTATTCATATTATTAGTTTTAATTTTTTATTATATTTAGTAACTAAATAATCTTTCCAAATTATTTCTTAATCGGTGTTACTTTGTTCAGTCTTCTATCAACAATTGCTTAATATTACATAATAAAATTTTTTTTTAAAGCCATTTAAATTATAAAAAATTAAAAGTTTGCGAAAAGAAAAATAACAATACATACAATAATCTGTCAAGAAATTTAACAAGAATAAAGTGAAATTGAATAAAAATTTTAAAAAACGTTTTTTAAAGATATTTTACGACATATTTTGTTTTTATATAAATCTGTAATATAATTATGCAAAACAATAATATTTAATTAATTAGTGTAATATTTTCCTTTTAATTTTTATTAAAAAAATCATTTATACTTCTGCTTAAAAATAAACCAAAAACGGCTTGAGTTAAAAATATAGGAAAAGTTAAAGAAATAAATAAATGAATAATTTCAAAAATTAATAAAAAATATATTTTTTAAATACTTTTATTATGAATATTCCAATATTATGAACATTTTTGGAAAAATTAAGAAAATTCCAGATGACTGCTACAACTAACTTATACTTTTACTTACAAATTGTACGATGCATTATATTTTATAGGCAAAATATTGAGTTGGTATTACAAAAGATTTTTATATTTTTTTATTTTGAATATTTTATAAGATTGATCGGTTTACTTTTTTAATGGTTAACTTTTTAAATGGTATGGTTAAAAAGTTTGTAATACACAATGACAGAAAATATTAAGCCATTAATTTTTATATGTGTGGATCTAGCTAGACAAAGATCTATCGTTTATCTTTGTTTTTAAGTTTAGTACAAGGAAAACCTTTTCGTTTTACATGTGCTTATCATTTTTTATGGGTTTAATGATAACAAAATATAACGATAACTATTCATTAATGCCATTGTATTTCATTTACCGTATTTTTTCATAATAAGGGTGAAGGAATTATATTAAGTAAGATTTTTCATTATTTATAACTTATGAAGTCCATATTTTATAACAAATGTGATGGAACGGTTAAGTATTTCTGAAGAATCAAATATATTAGGATTGGGAAATATATTAGCAACAAAGGGTGCCATAAGCTAAAAAACGAAACTTGAATGCTTTGTTTTAGTTTAATTGTTTAACTGTTTCTTTGATTTGCCTAGATTGGAAGTGGAAAGTGACATTAAAAAAAAGTTAAGAGTAATAGATAATTAAAAATAGAATGTGCTTATGTAACATGTACTAAAAATTAAATATAATAAAATATACATAATATACTATGAACTATGTTTTTGTATTAACATGCAGTACAATATTTTAAGCAAAATTTATATTTTATTTTGAAAATTCATTTTTCTATTAGTTAATAAATATTCTTTTAATTGGCTGACCTAATGGATCTACTATATCTTTCCGTAAGAAGATATTACTGTGAATCAATAGTCAATATTTAGAAATTGTTCACCCTCTTCAATATTTTCATAATTTTCACACTATAAAGGATGATCAGAGCAATCCCTAAACTATAGACCAATCGTTTTAACTTCACTATAGTCAAAGATTATGGAGTTAAAAATAAACTTCCATCTCCAAAAATATCTAGAGAGAAACGTTCAAAATCCTTTGACCGCGTTTGGCAAGCCGCGCTACTGAGAAAACTTGAATCATTTGGTCTAAGTTTCTAAGTGGTCTGACTTTCACTACATGGATAGGTAGACTACTTCCAAACCGCTCGATACAAGTTGTGTTTGATGATTTTACATCTCAAAAATTTGCAATCAATGATGGTGTATGTACCTCAAGGATCTTTTCCCCCAACCTTATTCCTAATATTTATTAATGATCTCATATCCATAACTTAAAACAAAATTCATAGCTTTGCTGATGACAGCACTCCCGACTGTTTTTATCTTTGTCAGAAGGCCGTGGATGCCACCTCAGATTCGGTAAGTTTTAATGCTTCTAAAACATAAAGTTTCTTTTAAATACAGAATGCTTCTAAAACACAAAAATTCAATTTAGTTTTTATATTTTCCAAAAAATATTTATTAACTATACAATATATCAGACATGCTATTTTTAATTATAAAATTTAATACAGTTTCTATATTTTTTTTGTTTCAAATTGATCCATGGCATAGATTATGCTAAATCGATGAAAATGTTATCAAATTATGTATTAAATATATTATCTAGTATATTTACTGGTTGTACTGTACTGGTGATTTGCTCGTTGTTGATAAATCAATTTATTTTACGGACATATGCAAATTATTGTACAGACAATAATTTATCAACGTGTCCAAATTGTTAACTATATTAACTTATATTATTTTTTTTTATTTTAGTTTTAAAAGGAAAATATATTATTTTATTGCAAAATATTAAAATATTGATTATTAAAAAATATATTTATCAAAAATATTAAAAATTATGTTTAATTATGTAAAATATTTACTGAAAATATTATTCATTACTGTAAGTTATTAAGAAATACTAAAACATACTAAAAATACTAAAAATATTAAAATACTGGCCGATACTTAAAATACTTGTAGTTACTAAAATTACTCCGGGTGACTGGTAAATTACTGCTGGCTCACCAATACCAGTATTTTTACTGGTACTAAAATTTTTTAGTGTTAATAACGCTTACTTTTACTTTTACTAAAACGATTTAGGACGCATAATGTCAACGTGGATAATGTCCATTTGGTATTATGTACGCTTCAAACGCGCATAAAATCAATTGTGTTTCAAAAGACACATAATGTCATAGTTGAAAAAATCACAATGTCAATTGACATTGCGTTTTTTTCAAAAGGGCACATTGCCAATATCATACGAAAATCTTTATCTTATTTTTTGATGTTACTTATGTTTTTTTAAGCACATTTCCTAAACAATTTTTGAAACACATTGGCTGTTAGTTTCACTCTGTCCATCCGTCCGTCTGTTTACAAAACTTCTACACCGTTAAAGATAGAGAAAAAAAATTTTAACCATGGGTAGGTCCCATAAAAAGATTAATGTTGTAGAACAACTTTCTTATGTAGCCCCATCCATGACGGAGCTACAACCCCTCAAACTTTGAAAAAGCCCTATTTTTAAATTAATAACAAAATTTTTTTTTAATTAACACTTCTAAATTAATATCAAAATTATACATATATAACCAAATTTTGCACGATTTTTCTACTTTCATAACTCCCGAACGATTTTAGATAGAGACTTGAATTTTGAGGCAGAAAGAACTTTTAGAATTAGTATAAGTTTGCTCCACAAATTTTCTACCACCCCCAGTTTAAGAACTATTAGGGCTCCAAAATTGAAAATTTGAGGTTTTTAAACACCTGTAACTTAGGCGCGTGTACAAATTTTTCTTCAGCAACACAAAAAAATTAAAGCTTCAGTAATATATTTTTACGTGTGTTAATCGTTTTTTATATTTATATAGGGTTCTGTATTTACAGCTCCTCAAAATTGCAGAAAACTCCTATTTTAACATTTTTTCTTATTACATGAAATTTTCAAATATTTCTGCAAGTCACAATTCTAAACAGTTTCTATTGTCTTTTGGAAATGTGCTCTTCTAAAAACCGTTGGTTTACATTCTACCTTGTTTATTTCTTGTTTTATACCGTTACGAACATAGTTCTCGTCAGGGTATAATACTTCTTTATAATATTTTTACAATTTATTAATTTCATATGCAGATTTTTCTTTTATTTTTATTTTATTCATATGCAAATTTTATGAGGGTTGGTTGAAAGGGAAAAATTATTTTTATTAAATACCCTCAAAAAGGGGTCAACCTTGATTTTTTAACCAACTTTGAAAATTGTCCTAATTCAGAACTAGCCAACTCTAAAATTTGAAAACACACATAATGTCAATATTGAAAAAAATAACAATGTTAATTGACATTATGCGTTTTTTTTCAAAAGTGCATAATGTCAATTGACTTTATGTGCGTTTGAAACGTGTATAGTGTCAATTGACGTTTTGCACGTTGACAATATGCGACCCCCCTATAAGTATTGGTACTGGTTTATTTACTTAAGGACTAAAAATTTTTCGGATTTAATAAAGAAGGATTTGCAAGTATTTCGTGCGAAGTATGATATGTTCAGAAATTCTCTAACAGTTCAAACAAATAGGGCATTTGTTTAATTAGGGCATAGGGCATTTGTTTAATTGAAATACTCTTGTCAAAAATAATATATTAATTAATTTTTATTCTAATCTTTCGTTATTAATACATTGAATTTAAAGTATGTTATTAGTTTTAGTTTTTTATTATAGCAACTTAATAATCGTTCCTTCAGTACGTTATTAATACTTTCGTTATTAACATTGAATTTAAAGTATGTTATTAGTTTTAATTTTTTATTATAGCAACTTAATAATCTTTCCAAATTATTTCCTAATCGATGTTACTTTGTTCAGTCTTTTATCAACAATTGTTAAATATTACATAACAAAATATTGCGATTTTGAAAGTCATTTAAATTCTAGAAAATTAAAAGTTTGCAGAAATAAAAATAACAATATATACAATAATCTGTAAAGAAATTTAACAAGAATAAGGTAATAAGGTGAAATTGAAAAAAATTTAAAAAAAAAAGTTTTTTAAGATATTTTACAGCATATTTTGTTTTTATATAAATCAGTAATATAATTATGCAAAACAATAATATTTAATTAATTAGTCTAATATTTTCCTTTTAATTTTTATTAAAAAAACCATTTATTCTTCTGCTTAAAAATCCACCAAAAACGCCTTGAGCTAAAAATATAGGAAAAGTTAAAGGAATAAATAAATTAATAATTTTAAAAATTAATAAAAATATACGTTTTAATACCGTTATTACGAATATTCCTACATTATGAACATTTTCGGAAAAATTAAGAAAATTCTAGATGACTGCTAACTTATAGTTTTACTTACAAATTGTACGATACATTATATTTTATAGGCAAAATATTGAGTTGGTATTGTATAACTCTATAGGATATCAAAGAATTTTTTGTTTATACATATATTAAGTTTTGTCGTAAAAATAATTTATCATGTTATTAGAATTATGAAATACATTTGTATTTATCATTATTTGACAAATGTTTGTTTTATTTGAAATATTTTATAAGATATTGTTTTATCGCACGGCGCGCTACTGAAAAAATTTGAATCATTTGGTCTTCACCACATAGATAGGTAAATTTGGCCAGATAGATAGGTAGTCTACTTTCAAATCGCTCAAAGCAAGTTGTATTGGATGGTTTACTTCTCAAAAATTGGCAATCAACGCTGGTGTCCCTCAAGGCTCCGTTCTTTCCCTAACCTTTAATCGCTTATTCCTAATATGATCTTCTATCCATAATGAAACAAAATTCATAGCTTTACGGACGACAACCTCTTTCAACTCTTTTAATATTTTGAGAAGGTCGTTGTTAACATCTCAAATTCGGTGGTGCATGAACGATCTAAAATTTCAAGTTCTCTAAATTGTGACCTCCAAGCAATAAGAGAAGCATTAATATAACAAGTTTTAATGCTTCAAAAACACGAACTTGCCTGCTATCAATAAAAAGAAGCCCTTTTGTGCTCAACATTTTCCTTGTAAATGTAAATATTAAAGACTCTGAATCCTTAATGATCTTAGGCATGGAAATAAACAGAAAACTTTTGTGGAACCACCACATCTTTGCGGCTGCTCATTCACTGACGTTGCCAGTATTTCTTTACAATAATCTGGATAAGATTCAAAAAAGAGGTATTAAAAATCATTAATAATTTAGCATTTTTTATTTTTATTTATTTATTGAAATTTTATTGTTTAAAATGAAATTTTATTGATAAAAATTACAAAAGATTTAACGTTATCGTTAAGTCTTTAGTCATCGATGTTCTTTAAGTCATCGACGAAGCCTAGGAGCTACTTGACTTTCCTTAAATACTTTTTGTGTAACACCTCTGGCGAATTAAAAGTATCATGTCCAGTCTTCAACCAATCCGACGTAATACACACAGAGTAGCTCTTTCTTATAATCTCATAATTACATAGTTGGATATATTAGAGCTAGAACTCTAGAAAATATTGGAACTCATTCCTAGCTCGTACGTAGAAACTGCGGAACATATTACGACCACAGGTGTTCGCCGAGTCGTATAATTTGCAAAAGTTGAAAGAAACTTATTAAAATTCTGGTAAAAGGTGATCTAAAGGTGATTTTAGTGGGTAAAAATAACACACTACCAAAGCGGTCTAGCATTTACTTGGTGTTTTTTGAACATTCAAACGTTTCGCAAGGAAAACAAATTACTTCATGAAAAATTAAATTTTTCATATCCATTTCTATAATCAATATTTATTATTTTTATTCATTTCTATAATCAATATTTTTTATTTTTTTTTACACAATTTTTATCCAAATTTAA
Source organism: Poecilobothrus nobilitatus (assembly GCA_947095535.1). Taxonomy (NCBI): domain Eukaryota; kingdom Metazoa; phylum Arthropoda; class Insecta; order Diptera; family Dolichopodidae; genus Poecilobothrus; species Poecilobothrus nobilitatus. The sequence continues at coordinate 155,988,619 of OX352774.1, read as the reverse complement.
CTAATAACTATGCCTAAAATTTTGAAACTTTCTTACAATTGCGATAAATACTTCAATAAATCTCTTTCTTTCTAAATTTATAAAACAAAACAAAGTTTTCTAAATTCGTGAACTTTCCTGACGATTCCGTCGAAATTTGTAATAAGGGTATATGTATAAATGAAAAACAATAAAACGTTAACTTACCTTAAAAAATGTGATAAAAAATTTTCTAACAATTCAAATATAAATAGCTTTCTATGATAAAAATGGATTTGATGTATTTTCCGTTTTCAACCAAGGTACATTATTATTCTAGAAAAAATTTAAAACAAAATTTATTAGTAAAATTTTTGAAAATATTAGAAAAGCTACAAACATATTTTTAGATTAGACATTGATTACACTTGAAATTTACAAAATTAATATAACACTAAGGAACACCAAAATTTCATTGGCTAAATATGTGTTTAGCCTATGAAATTGTTTATATAAATTGGCTAAAATACATTGCTTTCTATGTTAAATAATTTACGTTAATAAATTTAAAAAATAGAGATATTAAGTCCCTTTTTTTACAAGTGTAAACTATATCTAAATAGATTATTATAATAATAATTACAAAGATATTTATAAACTTGAATCTAATTTTTTGTTGAACGAGATGGTACATATTACAGAAATCGATTAAAATGTTGCATGTTGCATCAAAAAAGAAGTGAATCATCATATAACTAAACTTTTAAATATAACGAAGCTTTATAAGATATTAATATCTGATGTGATTTATGATTATTATATCAATTTTTAAGTTTCTATTGAACAAGATTTCATAAAACGTGGATCGACAGTGTCATAGTAGAAGTGGAACAATTTATTATCAACTTTTGAACTGAATTAATGGTAAAAGAAAGAAGTCTAATAATTTATGGAAATATTTAAGAAGATTATACATTCAGAGGATTCAAAACATCTGCTACACATTATAATGAGAATTAAAGGTTAAAGAAGTAAAAAACGAATCGAAAATCATCTATTGCACTTATAATTTTGATAAAATTTCATATATGTAAGTATAAGACTAATTTAAAATTTTAAACCAGGAGTCGTTCAGGCAATACAACAGTACGAAGCCAATTCAAGAGTCCAAGTAATGTTGTAAGACGAAACACTCCTAAAATTTTGATAAAATTGCGTACCGTTTTTAAAAGATACTATGTTGACATGTTATCATGTCTATGTATGAAATCTCTTAATAAATTTAATATTTATTAAGAAAAAAAAGCGTATAATGGAGGTATGGTTTTTTAACCAAAAAATTTTTTTGATAAAAAAATATTTCATTTTTCTTTTCAGAAACAAATAGATGATGAAAACTTAATAATATTACATATTCTTCTAAGGACAATTTTATGCTAATCATCTAAATGATGCTAATTTTATGCTGATCATATGGATGCTAATCATCCATATGATGAATTAGCACGCTAATCATTATGGTAATTCATCATATGGTATCAATTCATCATATAAATGCTTAAAAGTTAAAAAATTTATAATTAAAATAAAAGAAAAAAATAAATAAAAACCAACTTATTTTGCTACTACTTTTTCTCAAAATTATTCTGTTTCCGCCAATACAACAAGATTCCGCAAATACAATAAATGCTTAAAAATAAATATGAGTCATTTAAGAAAATATTTTTGTGTTGCCCGCCGTTTAGGAGCTTTAAGGGGTCAAAAACTGAAAATTCTTTATTTTTAAACAACTGTAAATTGAAGACCTCTCCAAATTTTTTTGAGGTAATATATAAAAATTAAAACTCCAACATTATATATTTATTTTCTGTTAACAACTTTTCTCAAAATTGATGAAAGTGTGACTTGATTTTTCCGAATATTTTTTAACAAATTTTTCTAACAATTTTTTTCAATTTTTCGTTTTTTTTTTCGGTCTAATATGAAATCTCCAAAAAAAAATTTCCTTTTTTCAAAATCTCCTTTTTCATAATCGCGCGAGTTATATATTCAAAGTTTGTAAATGTTTTTGAACTTTAAATCAATTAACCTTGATTAATATAAAAGTACTTAAAACTCATTCACCTCTTGATAAATAAATTAATCAATAACAGGAAATGCAACTTAGCATTTCTTTAATAAATTTTAATAAAACAAATTTTAATATAAATAAGTTAAAGAGATAAATAAAAAATCAGTCTTAAACCAACCAACAAAATTGTGTATATTGTTTTTTTATTGTTCCGAAGAACATTTTCAACAATATAACAAAAAATATAACTGGCGCAGTCGGGAAAAATTTAATCCAAAGATTGAATTAAGAACCGTAGCATATATTTAAATATATGTAAATTAAAAAAAAAAAACATAAAAAATTTTTTACATAAAACATAAAACATTTAAGTTAATAAAAAAAAAAAAAAGTTTTAATTAAAATAAATTAAAATGCGAACCTATTAACTGCGAAACTATGGAAGTTTGTAATCTAAACCAAGATACAGACGTAAGTTTTCATTAAAAGCCTCGGTACCTAAACTTCCAATCATAATTATAACCTTAGTCTGTAAAAAAATTAAATGCCTAATTGATACTGGATCCTCTACTAGTATTATAAAACCAAATATTCAAAAAAATATTGTTGAAGAAAAATTAAATAAACCAGTATACTATTCTACCATTAACGACCGTTAACTGGAAAATATTTAATTTTAAAAGTAAGAATTATGATGCTATAATGGGACAAAATTTGTTAGTACCATTTAAAGCAAATATAAATATATAAATATTAATAATAATGAAATTACGTTTGAAGAAAATTATTACCCTTTCATTGTTAGTGAAATATGTTCAATAGAATCTTTAGACAATAGTTTTATTAATAAGATAAGTTTAGACCATTTAAATTTAAAAGAGAAAACAAAAATAGTAAATTTATTAAAAACAAATCAACAAATATTCTTTAAAGAGGGAGATAAATTGACTTCAACTACCGAAATAAAACATGGAATGCAAACTAAATTAAACAGACCTATTTATTCCAAAATCTATAGATACCCTCAAATCCATGAAAAAGAAATAGAGAAACAAATTCATGAAATGCTTGAGCAAGGTATTACGAAAGAAAGTATCTTTCCGTACAATAGTCAATTGTGGATTGTTCCAAAAAAGACGGATAATATCCGGTTTAAAAAAATGGAGAATTGTCATCGATTACAGGAAACTTAACGAAAATACTGTAGATGACAAGTGTCCTATCCCCAATATCGAAAGCATATTGGATAAATTAGGGAAAGCCCAATATTTTTCAACATTAGATCTTGCAAAGGGCGTTCACCAAATATCAATGAAGGAGTCAGACAGTGAAAAAACCTCATTTTCAACACCTTTTGGGCACTATAAATCCTTAAGAATGCCATTTGGGCTTAAAAATGCCCCATCAACCTTTCAAAGATTAATGAACTCGGTGCTGCGAGAATATATTAATTGATATGATATTCTTATTTTTAGCACTTCTTTAGAAGAAGTATTAAATTAATTTTTACTAAATTAAATCAAGCTAAACTTAAAATCCAAGTAGACAAATGTAATTTCTTACAAAAACAAACCGAGTTTCTTGGCCACATAGTGACTTCCCAAGATATTAAACCAAATACTACGAAAATCAAAACAATTCAAAATTTAAAATTACTCGGTGAGTATAATATTAAAATTGATTATATAAAAGGGAAAGAAAACAAGGTAGCCGACTTTTTAAGTCGAATTGACTCCATCACAAATGAAATTAATTTATTTGAGACCAATAAATACAGGGAGGGAGAGTGTTATCTGTTACACAGATAAAAAAAATTGTTCTCCCAAAAACAATACTGAAAATATGAGTATTAATAGAACAAATGTGGGATTAGAAACCTTAAATATGAATTTAAATCATTCACAACCAGAAACATTGGATACGCAAACGATTCATTCACAAAAGGAAGAACTGAACGATCATATTCCAATATTAGAGACTGTTGTTAACAGATTTAAAGTGCAAATAATTCTTGTTGAGAAAAAATTCACGGATTGTGAAACCAGAAACATTGGATACGCAAACGATTCATTCACAAAAGGAAGAACTGAACGATCATATTCCAATATTAGAGACTGTTGTTAACAGATTTAAAGTGCAAATAATTCTTGTTGAGAAAAAATTCACGGATTGTGAAGAAATTTTTAACAAAAAGAGAATATTTATTGATATAAATGATCTAAATGAAGATGCAAACAATTTTAGCAATCAAATAACAAAAGAAAAGTAGGTATTTATAGTCAGTTAAATGATAAAGATTACAATAAACTTCAATTAAAATTAATAAATTTATATCCAAACAGAAATTTAGTAAAATTCGTTAAATGTAGTTAATTTGCAAGAGATATTGTCAATATAGATGACTTGAAAAAACAAATATCTTTATTTCATAAAAAGAAATCGGGACATTCTGGGATAATATCAACTTATCAAAATCTTAAAAATAAAATTTATAATCCTAAACTTAAAATCACTATACACGAAATTTTGAATAATTGTGATATCTGTACAGGAGCAAAATATGACAGAAATCCAATCCAAAAAAAATTCCACATAACCGAAGATCCTAAAACGATAAATGAAATAATTCATATCGATATCTACACAAACCCTGTATTTGGAAGATAGAAGCCACTTTACATTATTAGCAAAAATAAGACAATTTATAAGCATTAAGGGTACAATAAAAAAACTAGTTTTGGACATTGAATTTGCTTCAAAATACATAAAAGATTTTTGTCAGAATGATGTATGTACAAATATTTGTAACAATTAATATCGACGATGAGTTTAAATTTGTCGAAGTGAAAAAATATAATAATAATTTGGAAGGTCTTATTTATACTGACTTTGTTTTTACAGATAAGTTTTACATTTTTCAAATTTAACTAAGTGATAAGTAGTCTGGTAGAATTTAAATCAAATTTCTTTTATTATAACATTACAGTATTACAAATTAGTAAAAAAAATATTCAAATTAACTAATAAAACTCTATAAGTATGTAACAAAAAATATTAAATTTACGGTCCATTGCGGCAACAATTTGTACTTTTTTTTTTTTAATTCAGAGTTAATTTTTTTTATGTAAGAATAAAATTTCTTAAAAGAAGTAAATAAATAAACTTTTTGAACAACCAAATTTTCAACACACAGAACAATTTAAAAAGTTGTGCTTCAGTGTCAAGTATCTTGATAATTTATACTGTGGTGTTCAGTATAACATGTAAAATACCTATATTTTACAAATAAAAGAACAAAATCAGTGTTACAAAACGAAAAAAATTTTCAAATTTTGAAACATAAAATTAATAAAATTAATAAAATCATAAATTAATTAACACTATTATTTAAGGAACGATTATTTTATATATTTCTATAGGAAATTTTGTTTAATCGTTCTAACACCGAATTTCTGTAAGTAAACCTAAAAAACGATCGAGTTAAAAAAAGAAAATTAGAAAAGGAGTTTAATTTAATTGACGAAAATACAGTAGCAAATGAAACTGTAGAACCAATAAATGAAGAAAAAGTTAAAAAAGATTTAGAAATATTGAAATGTGTCAACCTTCCTGAGGAAATAGAACTGGCTACGGAAAAATTAAAATCTACGGAATTATTAAGAAGAAAAGATAAAGCTAAAGAAATTTTCAACATATATGAAAATTGCAAATATTTTTACATCTGTCCTGAATTGGTAAATATATATATTTATTTTCTACTGTATATTAAATTTTTTTAGTATACAAATATAAGAAAAAAATTTATTTCATGTTTTTCAGATCACGTTTGACTTCTTTTTAAAAATTGGTAACAAACCGCAATTAACAATTGAGTGGCCAAGTTATCAAAGTCATGTTTTTACTGTGGTGAAGAATTCTGGTAAGCAGATTCTTTACACAGAGCCAGAGAGAAAAATTAGTAATTTTTACAACTTGATAACTTTAAATTATTTTTTTCAATTAATTTGATTTATTAATTTTTAGATTGGAATAGTTGCACACTTTCCTTAATAAACTTATTAAGACTACTTCCACCTTCGTCAGTTGGGCGAACAAAATTCTCAAGACTAACTGATGAACAAGCTATTGAAAGACTTGTCGATTTTAAAAATGTAAGATATACTTTATTTTATTTTTTTTTTATTTTTATTTTACAAAACCTAAGCAAGGTCGTTACAAAAAAAATTCTTAAATTAATGCTTATAATTAAAATTAAACAAAACAATGACTTAAAACTACATTTATAATAACTTAAAACCTAAAAAAAGTTAATTTATTGTTATTGTTATTATTAATTTTTTATTTAAACTACATTAACAACTTTATTTTAACAAAAAAAATTGAAATATGATATCAGTACAGATTTGTACATATATATAATGACAATCAATTTAACATTTTATGTAATAACTTATGTAGCAAATTAAACGTAAATAAATATCTTATTATTACGTAGAAGTAAAATTAAAAAAAAAAAAAAGGAACATTTTTTTTTATTAACAGTACTTGAAAGCATTAAATTACTATTTATAAAATGTACAAAAAAAAAAAAAATGAACTAAATGAAAAACATTAATTGTATTATGCAATTAATGTATTATGCAATACAATAAATGTGTTATGTTTAAAATTATATCATAATTAAAAAAAAAAAAAATTAAGAATTAATTGTCTAAGGTCATTAAATTGGAAAAATGTAGTTGTAAAATGTGTTTGAACGTATTTCTGGAGATAGATGTAGAATAGAGATGACTAATTTTGTTAAAAGTAGTACAACATCTGTTGATGGGTTCATTTCTACCTTACTCTGTATTGTTTGTAGTCCATTAAAAATTTAGTATTTCTAGTTTGCCTAACACTATCGTTAAGTCTAAACTTGTTATTAAGAGATTGGATAGAAATACTATTATTCAAAATATCAAAAGTAAAGCATGATGACAATAGTTGTCTACGTAAAGATAAAGAAAGCAAGTTTGATGAATTAAGTCTTGTGGTGTAACTAGGTAGATTAGCAAAATCAAAAGGGTTATATTGATTCCTTAATGCAAATAAAAGAAATTGCTTTTGAACTGATTCGATTCTATTGGAATGAACTGCAAAGGCTGGATCCCAAACAATGTTACCGTATTCTAAGATAGAACGAACTAGGGAATAATAAAGAGATTTTGTCACAGCTAAGTCGCTAAATTCTTTAGCTCTTCTCTTAATGAAACCTAACATTTTATTAGCCTTTGAAACTATTAGGTCATAGTGAAGATTATAATTAAGTTTATTATCAAGAAGAATTCCCAGATCAGTAATGGTAAAAACCCTTTCAAGAGTAACATTATCTATTTTGTAGTCATATATTAAAGAAGACCGTTTACGTGTAAAGCTAATAACCTTACATTTCTGTATGTTCTTACATTTCTAATTTATTTGACGTGCACCAAGCTTGTAACACTGATAAGCTTGATTGAAGTTTAGCTGCATCAGGATTATCTTTAACCACTTGATATATTTTTAGGTCATCAGCAAACGAAATGTGAGATATATTGCTTAGATATTCCGAAAGATCCGAAATAAAAACATTAAACAGAAGCGGGCCTAAATGGCTACCTTGCGGTACACTGGAAGTGACCCCAATGGTGTTGGATAATACACCACGAAATTTAACATTTTGAGTTCTTTCTGAAAGATAAGAATTAAGCCACCCAAGAAATGAACCCGAAATGCCAAAAGTTGATAGTTTGTTTAGCAAAGTGAAGTGATCTACACGATCGAAAGCTTTGCTAAAATCAGTGTAAATTGCATTAACTTGGTACCCTTTCTCCATTTGATTCAGGATTTCAGATGTATAAACCATCAGGTTCGTAGTAGTTGAACGACCTTTTCTGAAACCATGTTGTTGTTCATTTAGTTTTGCATTTATGATAGGAGTAATTCTATCAACGACAATTTTTTCAAATAATTTAGGTATAGTCGAGAGGATTGCTATACCTCGATAATTTTCCACCGATGCTCTATTCCCTTTTTTAAAAATAGGGGTTAAGTGGGAGGATTTCCACTTTTGTGGGAAAATCCCAATTGAAAGTGACTTATTGAAAATAAGATGAAGAGGGAAGATTAGACTGTGAGAACAATTATGTAAAAAGATTGGGGGAATTAAGTCCGGACCAGCACCCTTTTTTATATCAAGGCTCAAAATTGCTTCAAGAATATCATTTTCAGAAAGATACACGTCCGTAAGTAGGAAATTTGAGCTATTAGATAAGGAATTAGTCGATGTGGTAACTGGTGCTGTTGGATGATAAACTTGTTGAAAATGATCAGAAAAGAAGTTACAAATTTCATTTGGGCAATCAGAAACCACATTGTTTTTTGATAACATTGAATTGGGATACCCAAATAATTTCCGTTTTGTGTTAACAAAATCAAAAAATTTTTTAGGATCAGTAACAAGTTTGTTGCCAATATCTGTGACATAGTTTTCATATGCTACATTGGCTATTTGTTTAAATTCAATTACAAGTTGCTTATACATATTCAATAAGTCGTCGCATGGTGCTTGATGATGTTTGAGTTTTTTGTATATTTTATTGCGCCGATTTCTCAAGTTCCTAAGATCTCTATCTAACCATGGTTCTGTTATTTTATGCTTTTTGCGAATTTTAGGAACAAAGGCATCAATAATTTGAAACAGATTAGAGTAAAAGATAGAGATTAGTAAATTGACATCCTGTTGAACTAACAGTTCGTCCCATGTGATTAATGACAAAGCATAATTAATACTTTGATAGTCAGCATTAAAAAAATCGTATACAATTTCATTATTGTAAGATTTGTCCAAGAGTGGGATAAAAGTGGAGAACTCGAAAATAAGTGCGTTATGATGAGAAGAGTTGGTAAAAAGATTATCAACATCATCAGCGAGTTTAACCGACACTCTATCATATGCATTTGAAAATGCAAGATCTAACCACTTATTATTACTATTAGGATAACTGATAATTTGTTGTAAATCGTTACCGTAGAACTCGCTAATAAGACCGAAGTCAATTTCGTCATGAAAGTTAACCGGTAATAACAAATTATCAGCGTCGTCAACGATAAAAAAAATAGAAGGGCGATTAAAATCGCCAAACACAAAAATTGAGTCATCCTCATGCATTTCTGAAATAATATTGTGATATACACTATAAAAATCAGAATATGAGGAATTGTCAGAGTTCGGAGGGAAATAAACAATACCTAAGTATAAATTATTTGTACCTAATTTAATTTTAACAAATTGGTGATCGAAAGAGTGATGTGTACCAGTGATTAATGGTACACTAGATAAGTTATTCTTTACAGCAAGTAGAACACCAACTCCTCGCGAACAATTTGCAGATAGATAATCACGATCCTTTCTGTAAATGGACCAATTACCATCCAGAATTTCCTCGTTTGTAAACGAATCGTTGAGCCATGTTTCAGTTATAACTAATACACTGAAATTACACGACTTGGCATTAACAAAAAGCTTCTTTAGCTTGCCTCTCATACCACTACAATTGTGGTAAAACATTTTAATGTTGTTTATGTTGTTGAAAGTTTGAGAGGTCTTTTTAGAGTAAGTAACGTTAGATAAAGAAATGAGATTTGAAGTTTGGTTGAAACTTGAGTAATTACTTAGAGTTTGGACGAAAAAACTTGTTATAACTCTCACGTGATTGATTCAAATGATTGTAGTAGTTGCTATTGCAATGACTACGATAAGCGTTAAGATCCTCTTCGACCTCTTTAACAGAGAAGCCTATATTTTTACTTAGAGTTTGGACGAAAAAACTTGTTATAACTCTCACGTGATTGATTCAAATGATTGTAGTAGTTGCTATTGCAATGACTACGATAAGCGTTAAGATCCTCTTCGACCTCTTTAACAGAGAAGCCTATATTTTTATGATATCTGAGATAAAGATCGTATAAATCTTTATAATTAGATGACAGGCCCTCATTGTGAATGAGAACTGACAGGTGAGTCCTAGTTTTACCTTCTATAACGGTGTTATACGAATCATTATGTAAATAGGCTAGGAAAAGTCTAACGTTGTAGAGAATCCTCTCATCTCTGAATCTTGACAGAGCATATTTGCAATCTTCTGTTAGAGATTGCTTTGTCATTCTAACGATTGGAGAAACAAGCGGATCTTGTAATACTAGTTTGTTATTATTATTAATATTATTGTTATTATTATTAAAATTAGTATTGTTATTATTTTGATTATTATTATTATTGCCGTTACTAATATTATTATTATTATTATTATTATTATTATTATTATTATTATTATTATCGTTATAATTATTATTATTATCATTATTATCGTTATCGTTATAATTATTAATATTATTATTGTCGTTACTAACATTATTATTATTATTATTATTATTATTATTATTATTATTATTATTATTATTATCGTTATAGTTATTATTATTATTGTTATTATTATTATTAATATTATTATTATTATTATTATTATTATTTTTATTATTATTAGTATTATTCTTTTTTTTATTTTTATTTTTATTATTATTATTTTTATTATTATTATTTTTATTTTGATTATTTTGAATATCAATTATATCAATTAAAAATTAAGTTTTTTGATTTTTCTTGTTTAATTTTGTTTCAGAGTGGACTTACAAATGCAGAACTTCTAGAAGGGTGTGAAAATAAAGCACCTTATATAATTGCCCTGGATTCATCTAAGGCGGAAATTAAGGAATATTTAATTGCTCTAGATGGCAATTTAATGCCGGTACCATCAATTGCAACATTTGTTGAAGCTTTAGATATCGTATTTAAACTTCATTATCTATTTGATATTAAATATGATAAAAATTTAAGAACGTTCTTTACATTCTTACAAAAATTCATTTACAAAATGGAAACAAAGCACCCGCCAATTGAGGTGTTTTCTAAAATAAGTAAGTTAATGGCAAAGACTAATTAAATAGTAATTAATAAAAACAAATTAAAATAATTTAAAATGTTATTAAAACAATTAAAATTAATAAAAATAAAAAATTTTGTTTTGAAAATAATATTTTTCTATTTCATTCTTAGATTTAAGTATTAAAATTAATTTTCTTTTCAATCAACGCATTGAATTTAATTACTATAAAAAATGGAATATGTTTGCTTTACATGTAAGAAAAAAGTTCAAATTTTTTCTAAAATAGTAAGTCATTTAAAGCTGGTACACTTTTTACTAGATTCGAAAACTTTAAATTTACATTGTGTCATTAGCACCATTTGTTCAAAAATATTTAATACTTATACGGGGTTACGAAAACACTCTTTGAAATGTCATTCTTCTTCAGTTAATACAAGACCTGTTTTAAAATTGCCAAACAATCTAAATCATTGTCTTTCCAATTCAAAAAGTTTCCAAAATATAGTTGAAACTGATATGTCTTCACAATTAAATGAATTGCAACAGCTTTCAAGCGATAGTTTTTCAGAACAAAATTTTCAAAATGTTTCAACTTTAGATATTTTTAACAATTTTACCACAAATCTAGATTTTTTAGGGTTACCAGACACAACAATAAATAAAATATTAAATATGACTTCAAATTTAATTGAGAACATTTCTGCTAATACTTTAAATTTTATGCAGCAAACAGATATAAATATTTCTAGACCTGATCTAATAGAAAGGTTAGAAGTTGTTAATAGACAACAACAAAATCATTTTAAGCGTCTTCAAGGGAATAAAAACTTTGCAAAATTACAATATTATGTCAAACCTATTGAAATATCTATTGATACACGCTGGGATAGAAAATATTGGAAAAAAACCAGAGTATTTAAAAAACTTCTTATTCAAAGAACTTATCAATATGTTCCTATATTAGAGACGCTCAAAGCTTTATTTCAAAATAGTAGTTTTAGTGCTTGTTTAAGGCAAGATTATCACACTTGTGCTCAGTTTTGTCTTTCATATTTTGGTTGCGTTTCTAATTTAAAAATAACGCCTTATTTAAGGAATATCCAAATGCGTTGCAAATACAACTGTTTTATGATGATTTTGAATGCACAAATCCGTTAGGAAGTCGTAAAACTATCCATAAAATTGGGGCAATTTATTTTACTATTCGAAATTTACCTGGTTTATATTTATCGCGGTTAGAAAAATATATACTTAGTTGCATTATTCAATGCCAATGATTTAAAAAATGAAGCAAATTATAATTTAATTCTTAAGCCACTTGTAGAAGATCTTAAGCTATTAGAAATAAATGGTATAAATACTAATATTGGAAATATTTTGGGAACTCTAACAAGTTTTACCCATGATAATTTAGGAGCCAACCTTATGTTAGGTTTTTCGGGCAGTTTTAGTGCTACGTATTTTTGTCGGTTTTGTCAGATTTGTAAAACAGATATACAATTTTTATTTAGTGAAAACAAAGTTAAATGCGTTCTCAAGAAAGTTTATACACAAATTTTACTTCTACAGAAACGGCTATATGTTCCAAAAAAGGAGTTAAATCGCTTTCTATTCTTAATGTCTTAAATACTATGATACGTTAGAAAATGGTACAGTCGATCCTATGCATGATTTATTGGAAGGTGCAGTTCCTTTTGTTATATTAGCACTATTTAATTACTTTTTAAGTTCAAAAAAAATTAATTTAGATCAAATTAACGATAGAATTCATTCTTTTAATTATGGATTTCTTTGTAGAAAAGTTATTCCAACGTCTTCTATTAATAAAGATTCGTTAGGCCTTTCAGCATCTCAATCTCATTGTTTAATTGTTCATTTGCCTTTTATATTTACTGATCTTATAACAACACCTTCAGAATTGGCGAGATGGAAAGTCGTAACAATAATACTTAAGATTTTAAATATAGTTTTTTCAAAAAATGTAGATTTTCATACAATTAATAGACTTCAAAAATTAATTGAGGAACATTTATTAACTCTCGTTAATATTTTTAAAATTAATCTTATCCCTAAACACCATATTCTTATTCATTATCCAAATATCATGGCAATAATGGGTTCAATAAGTCAATACTCTACTATGCGATATGAATCGAAGCATCAATATTTTAAGAACTTATCCAGAAATTTAAAAAATTTTATAAATTTACCTAAAACTATATGTCTACGACATCAAAAAAATTTTTCTTTTATTTGGGAAAACCACAATATTATACATAACATTAAACTTCGCACCCTTAGTCAACCTAATAAGAGAATATTAAATGAAATAACTTCAGCTTTAAATGACTTAAATTACAAAAAAAATTAAGAAGTTAAAATTACATCTTTTATTGAAATAGCATCAGTACACTATTGTTCATTTTTGGTAATTAATTTCATGGAAGAAGAATTATTAAACTTTTTGCAAATCATTTATATTGTATTTTTTAGGAATCAATACTTATTTTTGTGTAAAAAATTTATAAATATAAAATTTGATGATTTTCATAATGCTTTTGCTGTTGCAGAAGAATTAAATTTGCCTAATTTAATTGTTAAAAATTGTCCTTTAGATACAAAACAACAAAATTCTTATGAAATTGTTGTTTCTAGAAAAAATAATAATTTATCTTAAAAAAATATTAGTTTATAAAAATGTTGTAATTTATTCAATTTAAAAATAATTTCCCATAAATAAAATAAACTGGAAGGAAATAAACTTACATAAAATATATGTTTAATTTAAATTTTTCTTCCAAAGTTAACATTAATATATTATTTAAATCGAAATTAATTTATCAATTTAGTTATACATATAATATATACTTAATAATTTAATTAATTTAGTAATTTAATATCATTTTATAATTATAAAGATTGAAAAACAATCTAATCTCTGTAACTATTTAATAAGTTTATCATTTGATGTAAAAATCTAATTTCATAGAATAAATAAAAGTGATAATAATAAACTTAAATACAATTACTTTTTTTTTATTTACTATATATAGGTATGACATCTTCTTATTTTAAAAGCCACTTTCACCTCAATGTTAATACTGTGCCAAATATAAGTTTAATATATTTTTAATATTAAAAGCAACATTAAATTTATATTAGATTAATATATATTTCGTGTAAAATAAATCCCCAATTATTATTTTAATAAGTTATTCCTATGAATAATAATAATATTAACTTATTAAAGGCAATATTATATTTATATTACATTAATATAAATTTGGTATAAAATTCAATAAATCGATAATATAGTTTCAATAACTTATTCCTATAAATATTAATAAATTAACTTATGAAATGCATAACATTTGTATGTTAAATTCTTTAATACATACAGTGATATTAATTTAATATGAAATAAGTTAAACTTCGATTTACACCAAGAACTTATTAAATTAATAATCCACAGTATAAATCTAATATGTACAACATATCAAATTAATATTCCTAAGGATAAAACAATTTTATATATAAAAGTTATTAATTTAATACACAACACTGATTTATTTTAATAAATTCTGAATTTATTATTTTAATAGGATTTTTGTCAGGATTAATATAAATACGAAAAATTTATTAAATTTATAACTAAATTTTCAACCGTGGTAGAATACCCGTTACAAAACCGAATAGTCATACAGGTAATGCCGACACTGAACGACTTAACGGTACTATAACGGAGAAAATTAGATCTTTAAATCTGGAAGAAAAACTACCAATCAAATTACAAATTCTTAAAGTCGTAGAAATTTTCAATAATACTTACCACTCTTCCATTAAAACAAGCCCACTACTTGTTCAAAATAAAGAAGTAGACAACATAAAAGTGTACGAAAGACTGAAAAACTTAAAACAAAATATTATTAATAAAATAAACTGTAATAGAGATGATTACAACGAAAAGAGAAAAATTGGCTACATAAAAAATTATAAATCGCTTACGCATAAGGAAGAACCTAAATTTAGAAAATATAACTTAAGTAATGTTCACGAAACTAACATTAAACGTCCATTTAAATTTGCAGACTACTCAAATAACCGTGAAGACAATAGCACTGTGGATACTCTTGCTACTAATACCGGCAGCATACCACCAAACAATGATAATCGAAAAAATAGAAACTGAATTAGGGTATGCCGAAATAAAAGTAAGTAACGTTGAAATAGTGAACAAATTCGACATAATCCTACATAAAATCTACCAAAACGATATATTAAGTTTAGTTAATACAATAGAGTCAACATTTAATATGATACATTTAAATAACCATAAAAATATAATAGATAACAAAATAAATAGAATAAAAAATAAAATAAAAACACTAATTCCTTATAGATAAAAAAGGGGTCTCATTGACTTAGGGGGGAATATACTTAATTGGCTTTTTGGATCAATGGACAATGACGATAGAACAAACATTGAAAACTATCTCATGACCATAGACCAAAATAATCATAATATAATTGATAACTCAAACCAACAGGTAAAGGTAAACGAAAACTTTAATAAAACATTTATCCAAATTAAGGACTTAATCGAACAAGATAGAGTACAAATATTAGAAAAAATTAAAAAACTTGACAACGAAGAGATAACAATTAAATCGAAAATTGGTTTTCATTACATTAAGTTAGATTTACTAGAACAACAAACTTTTACTAGAGCAAAAATTGTATAATTCAAAAAAGTTGTAAATTTGTAAAAAGAATAAAAGAAGAAATACTTGTAATAGATGAAAATATTATTATTGTAAACAATTTAAAACTTAGTAATTTAACAAGTACTTGTGACGAAAGAAAAATTTCTCTTAAAGGAAATTACTTTATAAATTTTAGTAATTGTACAATTAAAATTAACAGTAGAGAATTTAGTAATAATCAAAAAATATTTACTCAAAGATTTCTAATATCCAAAAATGAAAATGAAAATGTAACATTCAATAATAACGAAATTTTATCATTAGAAAAAAATTTTATCATTATTTTTATTTCTTAC
Source organism: Poecilobothrus nobilitatus (assembly GCA_947095535.1). Taxonomy (NCBI): domain Eukaryota; kingdom Metazoa; phylum Arthropoda; class Insecta; order Diptera; family Dolichopodidae; genus Poecilobothrus; species Poecilobothrus nobilitatus. The sequence continues at coordinate 155,972,568 of OX352774.1, read as the reverse complement.
ATTTTATATAGACAAAAACGAATTAAAATTGGTGTTATAAAAAACATGCAGCAAAATACAAAAATCGATATTGACCATGATATAAATTTTAAAAATATTATAAATAAATATAAAAACAATGAAAACTAATATTAAAATGCTATGTTTTAATATGCAAACCCTATTAAGTTAATGCTAAGTTAAATAAGGTCAATATTCTCTAGTAAAATTTAAACCATATTATGTATATAAGTTTATAAATATAAATAAAAAAAAAAAAGTAACTACAACTTATGTAAAGGTATTTAATACACTATGTATTAAACAAAATTAAGTTTGTTTTATTAGGATTAGGTTTCAATTATACTTTTCAAAATTTTTGAAATAACCTTGGTTTTTTTTATGACATTCCAAGGAAAAAAAAAAGCAAATAAAAAACACTTATATTGTTAAACAAATATTCAAAAAGACTTCTTTTAAATAAATACATTTAAGATTAGATTAAGATTAGAGCGAAAAAAAAATTTTTTGTTATTTTTAAAGCTAATAATGTTAATTTGTGAAATATAACCATTTTTCTTGTAATTTTTTTTTTAGGTTTCGTTATAATTGAATAAATAAATAATTAAAAAAAAAAATAAAAATTAAACAAAATTTTTTTATTCTTTAATTTTTTAGTATAAGATATCATATAAAAATATATAAAAGTATAATTGTAACTCACTTTGTGTTATCAAAAATTTAGAAAAAAAAAAACAAGAATTATACTACATAATAATATTTTAATTTAATTTTTAACTGACCTATGTTAAAAATTAGTTTTTAGAGAAGGAATGTATTAAATATCATATTCTAAATGTAATTATAATTTGTAAGTAAGTATTTCATTGCCAATTTCTTATTTTTATACCCTATATATTAACTTTGGTATGGTGTTTGTAACCACCAAAAGAAAGCGAGTTAGATATGGACATGTATATATTTTTTGAATGAGGATCACCTCCTGAGTTGATTTAGCGATGTCCGTCCGTCCGTCCGTTCGCACGATAACTCAAAAACTAGTGAAGCTATCTTGATGAAATTTATATAGTAGGTCACTAATTACGAAAGGAATCCGGACAAAGTCGGTCCATGGATTCGGGTACCTCCCATAAAACTCCCAAAACCGAATACGCATATCTTCGAAATTAATAAAGATAGAAACTTAAAATTTTGTACGAGGATGTGTTTTCCTGAATCCCTGATATCCCTAAAATTTGAGATGGATTGGAGTAGTTGTTCGGGTACCTCTCACACAACTCCCAAAACCGAACAAGCATATCTTCGAAATTAATAAAGATAGAAACTGCAAATTTAATATCTAAAATTTGGGATGAATTGTGGAGGTGGTCCGGGTGCCTTCACACACTTTCCAAGACCTAACAAGCATATCTTCGAATTTAATAAAGAAAGAAAACTGAAATTTTGTACAAAGGTTGTAAAAGCATGTATTTTTTTAGCTGATATTAAATACCTAACTAAAATAACTTATGTATTTTTAATTTAATTTGAATTTTTTAAATGTGGGGTATAAATAAGTCGGTTACATCGACTTACTGTTACATTTGTTTGTTTTTTTTTTTGTTCAAGTTCACTAAATTAAGTTAACGCAGTTCTAAAACAAATAATTATGAAAAAAATAATTTTTTATTTGAAACTTAAAACCTAAGAAATAAACAAAAAAAATGTTTATACAAAAAATATAATATACTTATGAAATTGCATTAAAATAATTTTTTTTCAAAACAAAAAGTATAAGTTAAAGAGATAAATAAAAAATCAGTCTTAAGACCAACCACAAAATTGTGTATATTGTTTTTTTTATTGTTCCGAAGAACATATTCAACAATATAACAAAATACTCGCGACTTTTATATTTGCTTTTGCAATATGATAAAAAAATAAACAACTTTTATTTTAAAAAAGAAAACACACTTTATTTAAGTTTAGTAAATTTATTATAACATTGATATGTTAAGACTTAATCGAGACTTAATTCTAATTAGAAAATGTACAGGTATTTATATATTAAAAATTGCATATTCAGCAATTTATACAATTTTATTTTAAAGTTAATAATTTTTGGTGTAATCTGAGCAATTGCGTAATTTTGTTATTATGGGAAAATAATTGATTTTATTTTCTCATATTGAAATATGAAGCTATTTTAATTTATTTAGAAATAACAGGAAGTGCTGACGTACTGTCTGTTAGTTTCGTGGGAATAGAGTTTGGCAAATATGTAACTTCTCCCTCCTCTAGATAAGAATTCTCCTGAATTCTTTTATTAATTTTTAGATAACCAAATTTTTTTTAACAATGCGATTGCTCCAATTATTCCAATTACAAAGAATATTATATCGAGTACATACGAAAATTTTTTATGAAATTTTAGTTCTTTAATTTTTTCTATATTATTTTCTGTTTCTATAACAACATCATTGAAAGTAACCTTATTCTTAAAATTAAAAGTTTGATTTAATGGGTAATAAAATCTTTGTTGGATACTTTCTTTTACATTTGAGAAATTGTGATCTAGTATTTTTAAAGTGCAATTATTGAAATGGATCAAAACATGATCTGTTAAAATAATATTTCTATTGTCACAAGATTGATTTACTTTTATCTTATTAGCATTTTTAATTACAATAGTTTCTTCATCTATTTGTATAATTTCGGTTAATTTACAATTTATTAGTTCACAATTATTTTTAAAAATACAATTTTTACTTAAAGATAATTCATTTAATGTTTTTAATTTTTCATATTTGTACGTTTTATTATTATATGTAAAAATAATTTCATTTGGATAATTGATTTCTTTATTTTCTTTATTTGGAACTGGAATGATAATTTCTAATTGAATTGTTTTAATTTTTCTTGGGATTTTGATTGCAAGTAATAATGAGTCTTTTTCGAATTGAGCTAGACCTAGTTTTATGTATTGTAATTTATAAAAATCTATTTCGTATTTCTCTATTTCCTCTTCTGTTAAAATATTTGGATGTACAATTCCATGCCTAATAGAAGCTAAGTTATCTTGAATTATTTCTATTTTTTCTTTAATCAATTGTATCTTAAAGAGTAAATCTATATATAAATTTTGTTGAATTAGTGATTTCTGTAAATTATTTATTTGGTTTAATAGTATACTTCTATCACCTTCTATAATTGACTTAAGTTGCTTAATTGTTTTGTGAAATTGTTGGTTAATTGTAATTTGTTCATTATAATTTGTTATAAGTAAATGATTATTATGGTCTACCGTTTGTAAATGTTTTTCTATATTTTGTCGATCTTGTTCGTCCATCGTTCCGAACAACCATTTAGACATTGTTCCGACACCATTTATTATTCCTCGTCTTGGTCTTTTATTAGGAATTATAGTTTTTAATTTGTTTTTTAAATCTAAAATTTCTGTTTGTAAAATTGTCTCTTGATTTGAATTTAGTACGTCTGTTCTATTTGAAATGTCATCGAGTAGATTTAATATTTCAGTTGGATGTATAATATGAATTATAATGTCAGTTTGGGTGACGAGCTGTTCTTTGTCTAAGTTTATTTTTACAAATCCTGTATTTGAACTTATGTTGTTTATCTCTAATAGATTACCTGTCACGGTTTGTGTTGTCATCATTATTAGTATTGTCATTATTGCTAATATCTGTAAATTTTAATGGTTTTTTAATATTTTTTATATGAATATTTTCTAATTTCAATTTTTTATATTTGGGTTGCTCTTTGTGCCTGACAGCTTTGTAGTTTTTTACAAAACCTGTTGAACGAGTTTCAACATAATTTTCTCTCTTTTTGTTTAGTTTTTCAATTTTCTTTAATTTTACGGTTTCTAGATTTTCTTTTACTTTTTCAGGTTTAATTTTATGATTTTGTACTTCAATTGGAGAGTACTTAATTGTTGAATGGTATCTGTTATTATAGATTCTGACAGCTTGTTGTATTAAACGTTGTACAGAGAAATTGGTTTTATTTAACCGTAGTATTCTGAATTTTTCCGCGATAGTATTGTGAAATCTTTCTATATCTGCATTACCAGTGTGACTGTTTGGTTTTGTCAGATGTAGACTTACTTCTTCTTCTATCAGAAATTCTTTAATTTGGATTGCTTTAAATTCATTATCGGCCACGATTTTCTTTGGTTTGCCTACTTGAGAGAAATGTTGTTCTAATTTTTCAATGATAGTAACCTGATTCCTATCGTTAAGATGGTATGCTGTACCAAACTTAGAGAACTTGTCTATAATTGTTAAGAAGACATGTCTCATAATGACGTAAGTGTCAATGTGAATTATATCATTTACTTCTGATGGAGTTTCACTAATTTCAAATTTGGGTCTTATCGGTCTTCTGTCATACTTGACAGTTTGACAAACTTCACATTGATTAATTACAATCTGAATTAACTCTAGTAACTTAGGATAATATATTTTGAACTTAATTTGATTATATGTTTCCTGAATACCGGAATGGAAACTTTCTCTTATATGGTAGAGAGATATTTGTTTAACCGTTTCGATTTCAGTTTCTATTTCTTGTGCTCTGAATGAGCATTTTATGAATTTTATTGCATTATCATTTGAGTACGTTTCTATCAGCTTTTCTTGCACAATGTTATATTTTGTGTCTGAAATTTCTGAAAAGATTCCTACTTTACCTTTATTAAGATATTTTTTAAATATTTCGCCTAATCTATTAAAATCATATTCTGCTATTGTTATGATTCTTCTTCCAAAAAGAGTTTCTAATTCTACTGTTTTGTTGTTTGTTAAAATTATTTGAGTTTTATACTTATTTACTATTTCTTCTTTTATGGGAATATGGTTCAACAATTCTTCGCTTGCAGAATGAACTGTTGCCATTGTACTATTACATTCAATATTAAAATTTTTATCATCCTCTCCTTCATTTATATTATGTTCTATTCTGCTAAGAAAATCTGCGACATGATTTTCTTTTCCTTTAAGATATTCAATATGAAATTGGTATTCGCCTAATTTCAATAACCATCTTTGATGCCTAGGTGATAGGTCTTTACCTTTATATTTGGCATGCAAATATTTTATTGGTTGGTGGTCCGTCAATATTTTAAATTTATTACCGTAAAGGTAGGGTCGAAAGTAGTTTACTGACCACATGATTGCTAAGAATTCCTTATCTGTAGCGGAATAATTACGTTCATGACTATTTAAGGTTCGTGAAGCAAAACATACAGGATGTCCTTCCTGTGACAATACAGCGCCAATCGCATAATTCGATGCGTCTGTTGTCAAAACAAATGGCTTTTCGAAATTTGGATATTTTATTACTGGATGGCTTGTTATTAAATGTTTTAATTTCTCGAACGCTTCTATGTAGTTTGGGTCGTTGGTATTAATTTTTGTATCTTTTTTTAAATATTTCGTGATAGGTTGCGCAACTTTGGCGTAATCCTTCACAAATTTCCTGTAATAGCCTGTCATTCCTAAAAAGCTTTTAATCTGTTTTTGAGTTTTTGGTAGTTCTAAATTTTCTATTGTTTTTATTTTATTGGGATTAGGTTTTAAACCGTCTTTTGTTAATATGTGCCCTAAGAACTCAGTCTCTTTTTTCATGAAATTACATTTATCTATCTGAATTTTCAAATTTTTTTCTTCTAATACTTTGAAAATACTATAGATTGCTTTCATATGTTCTTTCAGAGAGGTACTGAATATTAGTATATCGTCTAGATATACTACACAGACCTTGTTTATATATTCTCTTAATATTTCGTTCATTAACCGTTGGAATGTTGCTGGTGCGTTCTTTAAACCAAACGGCATTCTATTAAATTCATACAGTCCATGTGGTGTCACGAAAGCTGTCTTTTTTCTGTCTTCTTCCCTAATTGAGATTTGGTGGTAACCCTTTGTCAAATCTAATGTTGTAAAGTACTGAGCTTTTCCCAGTTTATCTAAAATAGAGTCAATATTCGGTAATGGGAATTTATCGTCCACTGTTACGTCGTTTAATCGTCTGTAGTCTATCACGATCCTAAATTTCTTTTGACCGGAATTATCTGTTTTCTTAGGTACGACTATCAATGGGCTTGAATATCTTGAATTACTCTTTCGAATAATTCCCTGTTCTTCCATTTCTTTAACCTGTTTTCTGACTTCTTCCTCGTGTTTTGGAGGATATCTATATAACTTTGAATTAATTGACTGCTCTGTTGTCGTAACTATTTCGTGTTGAACTTCGGTTGTTTTAGTTAACTTATCCCCTTCTTTAAAAAATAGATTACTGAATCTTTTTACTAATTTTTGTACTTCTAACAGTTCTTCTGAATTGAGATGATTTAACTTTAATAAATTTATTTTGGGGTCTATTGTCTCTAAAGTGCATATTTCATTAAATTGATACGGCATATTAACAAATTTTGTATTTTGTCCATTTAAAGTAATTATTCCTCTTTCAAAATCTATGGAGTTTTTAATAGATCTGCACCTATTATAATTTGGTATTTTCGATTAGGTAATTTTTTTACTTTCCATCGTATTAGTGCATTGGATGGAGTATGAAATTCTAGTGGTGCTACCGTATGAATTTCAAAGTTAATCTGATCTTTGCTATTTATTGTTGAAAAAGGGATTGGTTTTATTTTTATTTTTTTAAAACCTTCTATATCGTCATCTATAATACTAAAACTAGAACCTGTATCAATAAGGGCTAAAAATTTTTTATTGTCAATTGTTACACTAATAATGGGGAGTTCTTCCGAGGCTAATTTAGAAAAAAAGTTAAGTTATTACATTCACATTCAGAATTTTTTGTTTGAATATTTTGAACCTCCATTTCTTCTGTTTGTCTTTGTCTAGCGTAGCTCTGTTCTTGGCGATTTTGGCCCGAGTACTGTCTAGAGTTTCCTGACTTAGTATAGAATCTATGGGGTTGAGAATTATCCCTATTATTAAAATTTTCCCTATTATTATTATTATTAACATTATCCCTATTAAAATTGTCCTTGTTACTACTAAAATTTTTATTGTAACTATTTCGATTAAAAGACTGATTATTACTGCTTTTTTTTATTGTCGAAATTTGAATAATTTTTTGAATTTTTATTATTTTTATGATTGTTTTTATAATTATTTTTGAAATTATTATTATTTATATTAGTTTTCCTAAATTCCTGCCTTATACAAGAATCTTCATATCTTCTAATATTCATAATTTCTATTACTTTAGACAAATCATTTTCATTATATATTCGGTCCAGTAAAGTTCCCTGTGACATTTCTTTTATTGTATTTAATAGAAAACTATCAATATTGCTTAAATCTATATAATTACTATCACTATAATATACTTGAAGCTCATCGGCTTTATATTTTAAATTTTGGATTTGTATGACTAAATCACTTACCGAGTTTACACGGAGGTCTGATATCTTCCTGTAAATTTCAGCTGGTTCAATTTCTGGTTTATATCTCCTTTTCAGTGTTTGCTTGATGAGTTCCCAGTTGTCAGGTTGCGGGATGTTAATGATGGTATTTTTGGCTTCACCCTGGATTTTTTCGTTAAATATTGCCCGAATAGCAACTTTTTTGATGTTTAAATCGGTGATATGATTAATATAATATTCTACGCTGTTGACAAATGAATTTATGGTTTATATCATTCGTTCCGTTGAAAGTAGACATATGTCTAACTTCTTTCAAAACCCTTTCTTTATAATGGTTTTGAGCATCGATTTGTTGATAGTGTTGCAGCTGGGCAGATAACAATTCTAGCTGCCTATTTTGATTTGCAATTTGAATTTGAAGTTGTTGTACAACTTCGATGTTTACGGTCTCGTTCTGATGTTCCATATTTTGTTGTTCCATGATGTGTCTGTTATTATCGAATGTTATAGATCTTTTCACACTTTTCATAAATTGTTGTGTTTCTTATATTTTTGCTTTTTATTTTGGTTTAGTGTTTATAAAATGTTTAATTTTTTTATTTTACACTATGAACGCTTTTATATTTAATTTTATTAATTGTTTAGTGTGTATTAAAGAGTTTTTAAATTTTGCACTATGAACAATTTTACATATTATTGTTGTTATTTTTTATTTTATATTTTATTAATTGTTTAGTGTGTATTAAAGAGTTTTTAATTTTACACTATGAACAATTTTATATATTTTCGATTCGTATCACTGGATAATTTTTTTATATAAAACTTTTGTGCCTTAAGCAGACTCACTTAAGGTTTGCGAAGGAAAGTCTTGTTTCACAAAAAGTTTTTTATTTATATGTTTTAAATTATCCTACCGACTGCGCCACTTTTATATTTGCTTTTGCAATATGATAAAAAAATAAACAACTTTTATTTTAAAAAAGAAAACACACTTTATTTAAGTTTAGTAAATTTATTATAACATTGATATGTTAAGACTTAATCGAGACTTAATTCTAATTAGAAAATGTACAGGTATTTATATATTAAAAATTGCATATTCAGCAATTTATACAATTTTATTTTAAAGTTAATAATTTTTGGTGTAATCTGAGCAATTGCGTAATTTTGTTATTATGGGAAAATAATTGATTTTATTTTCTCATATTGAAATATGAAGCTATTTTAATTTATTTAGAAATAACAGGAAGTGCTGACGTACTGTCTGTTAGTTTCGTGGGAATAGAGTTTGGCAAATATGTAACTTCTCCCTCCTCTAGATAAGAATTCTCCTGAATTCTTTTATTAATTTTTAGATAACCAATTTTTTTTTAACAATGCGATTGCTCCAATTATTCCAATTACAAAGAATATTATATCGAGTACATACGAAAATTTTTTATGAAATTTTAGTTCTTTAATTTTTTCTATATTATTTTCTGTTTCTATAACAACATCATTGAAAGTAACCTTATTCTTAAAATTAAAAGTTTGATTTAATGGGTAATAAAATCTTTGTTGGATACTTTCTTTTACATTTGAGAAATTGTGATCTAGTATTTTTAAAGTGCAATTATTGAAATGGATCAAAACATGATCTGTTAAAATAATATTTCTATTGTCACAAGATTGATTTACTTTTATCTTATTAGCATTTTTAATTACAATAGTTTCTTCATCTATTTGTATAATTTCGGTTAATTTACAATTTATTAGTTCACAATTATTTTTAAAAATACAATTTTTACTTAAAGATAATTCATTTAATGTTTTTAATTTTTCATATTTGTACGTTTTATTATTATATGTAAAAATAATTTCATTTGGATAATTGATTTCTTTATTTTCTTTATTTGGAACTGGAATGATAATTTCTAATTGAATTGTTTTAATTTTTCTTGGGATTTTGATTGCAAGTAATAATGAGTCTTTTTCGAATTGAGCTAGACCTAGTTTTATGTATTGTAATTTATAAAAATCTATTTCGTATTTCTCTATTTCCTCTTCTGTTAAAATATTTGGATGTACAATTCCATGCCTAATAGAAGCTAAGTTATCTTGAATTATTTCTATTTTTTCTTTAATCAATTGTATCTTAAAGAGTAAATCTAAATATAAATTTTGTTGAATTAGTGATTTCTGTAAATTATTTATTTGGTTTAATAGTATACTTCTATCACCTTCTATAATTGACTTAAGTTGCTTGATTGTTTTGTGAAATTGTTGGTTAATTGTAATTTGTTCATTATAATTTGTTATAAGTAAATGATTATTATGGTCTACCGTTTGTAAATGTTTTTCTATATTTTGTCGATCTTGTTCGTCCATCGTTCCGAACAACCATTTAGACATTGTTCCGACACCATTTATTATTCCTCGTCTTGGTCTTTTATTAGGAATTATAGTTTTTAATTTGTTTTTTAAATCTAAAATTTCTGTTTGTAAAATTGTCTCTTGATTTGAATTTAGTACGTCTGTTCTATTTGAAATGTCATCGAGTAGATTTAATATTTCAGTTGGATGTATAATATGAATTATAATGTCAGTTTGGGTGACGAGCTGTTCTTTGTCTAAGTTTATTTTTACAAATCTTGTATTTGAACTTATGTTGTTTATCTCTAATAGATTACCTGTCACGGTTTGTGTTGTCATCATTATTAGTATTGTCATTATTGCTAATATCTGTAAATTTTAATGGTTTTTTAATATTTTTTATATGAATATTTTCTAATTTCAATTTTTTATATTTGGGTTGCTCTTTGTGCCTGACAGCTTTGTAGTTTTTTACAAAACCTGTTGAACGAGTTTCAACATAATTTTCTCTCTTTTTGTTTAGTTTTTCAATTTTCTTTAATTTTACGGTTTCTAGATTTTCTTTTACTTTTTCAGGTTTAATTTTATGATTTTGTACTTCAATTGGAGAGTACTTAATTGTTGAATGGTATCTGTTATTATAGATTCTGACAGCTTGTTGTATTAAACGTTGTACAGAGAAATTGGTTTTATTTAACCGTAGTATTCTGAATTTTTCCGCGATAGTATTGTGAAATCTTTCTATATCTGCATTACCAGTGTGACTGTTTGGTTTTGTCAGATGTAGACTTACTTCTTCTTCTATCAGAAATTCTTTAATTTGGATTGCTTTAAATTCATTATCGGCCACGATTTTCTTTGGTTTGCCTACTTGAGAGAAATGTTGTTCTAATTTTTCAATGATAGTAACCTGATTCCTATCGTTAAGATGGTATGCTGTACCAAACTTAGAGAACTTGTCTATAATTGTTAAGAAGACATGTCTCATAATGACGTAAGTGTCAATGTGAATTATATCATTTACTTCTGATGGAGTTTCACTAATTTCAAATTTGGGTCTTATCGGTCTTCTGTCATACTTGACAGTTTGACAAACTTCACATTGATTAATTACAATCTGAATTAACTCTAGTAACTTAGGATAATATATTTTGAACTTAATTTGATTATATGTTTCCTGAATACCGGAATGGAAACTTTCTCTTATATGGTAGAGAGATATTTGTTTAACCGTTTCGATTTCAGTTTCTATTTCTTGTGCTCTGAATGAGCATTTTATGAATTTTATTGCATTATCATTTGAGTACGTTTCTATCAGCTTTTCTTGCACAATGTTATATTTTGTGTCTGAAATTTCTGAAAAGATTCCTACTTTACCTTTATTAAGATATTTTTTAAATATTTCGCCTAATCTATTAAAATCATATTCTGCTATTGTTATGATTCTTCTTCCAAAAAGAGTTTCTAATTCTACTGTTTTGTTGTTTGTTAAAATTATTTGAGTTTTATACTTATTTACTATTTCTTCTTTTATGGGAATATGGTTCAACAATTCTTCGCTTGCAGAATGAACTGTTGCCATTGTACTATTACATTCAATATTAAAATTTTTATCATCCTCTCCTTCATTTATATTATGTTCTATTCTGCTAAGAAAATCTGCGACATGATTTTCTTTTCCTTTAAGATATTCAATATGAAATTGGTATTCGCCTAATTTCAATAACCATCTTTGATGCCTAGGTGATAGGTCTTTACCTTTATATTTGGCATGCAAATATTTTATTGGTTGGTGGTCCGTCAATATTTTAAATTTATTACCGTAAAGGTAGGGTCGAAAGTAGTTTACTGACCACATGATTGCTAAGAATTCCTTATCTGTAGCGGAATAATTACGTTCATGACTATTTAAGGTTCGTGAAGCAAAACATACAGGATGTCCTTCCTGTGACAATACAGCGCCAATCGCATAATTCGATGCGTCTGTTGTCAAAACAAATGGCTTTTCGAAATTTGGATATTTTATTACTGGATGGCTTGTTATTAAATGTTTTAATTTCTCGAACGCTTCTATGTAGTTTGGGTCGTTGGTATTAATTTTTGTATCTTTTTTTAAATATTTCGTGATAGGTTGCGCAACTTTGGCGTAATCCTTCACAAATTTCCTGTAATAGCCTGTCATTCCTAAAAAGCTTTTAATCTGTTTTTGAGTTTTTGGTAGTTCTAAATTTTCTATTGTTTTTATTTTATTGGGATTAGGTTTTAAACCGTCTTTTGTTAATATGTGCCCTAAGAACTCAGTCTCTTTTTTCATGAAATTACATTTATCTATCTGAATTTTCAAATTTTTTTCTTCTAATACTTTGAAAATACTATAGATTGCTTTCATATGTTCTTTCAGAGAGGTACTGAATATTAGTATATCGTCTAGATATACTACACAGACCTTGTTTATATATTCTCTTAATATTTCGTTCATTAACCGTTGGAATGTTGCTGGTGCGTTCTTTAAACCAAACGGCATTCTATTAAATTCATACAGTCCATGTGGTGTCACGAAAGCTGTCTTTTTTCTGTCTTCTTCCCTAATTGAGATTTGGTGGTAACCCTTTGCCAAATCTAATGTTGTAAAGTACTGAGCTTTTCCCAGTTTATCTAAAATAGAGTCAATATTCGGTAATGGGAATTTATCGTCCACTGTTACGTCGTTTAATCGTCTGTAGTCTATCACGATCCTAAATTTCTTTTGACCGGAATTATCTGTTTTCTTAGGTACGACTATCAATGGGCTTGAATATCTTGAATTACTCTTTCGAATAATTCCCTGTTCTTCCATTTCTTTAACCTGTTTTCTGACTTCTTCCTCGTGTTTTGGAGGATATCTATATAACTTTGAATTAATTGACTGCTCTGTTGTCGTAACTATTTGGTGTTGAACTTCGGTTGTTTTAGTTAACTTATCCCCTTCTTTAAAAAATAGATTACTGAATCTTTTTACTAATTTTTGTACTTCTAACAGTTCTTCTGAATTGAGATGATTTAACTTTAATAAATTTATTTTGGGGTCTATTGTCTCTAAAGTGCATATTTCATTAAATTGATACGGCATATTAACAAATTTTGTATTTTGTCCATTTAAAGTAATTATTCCTCTTTCAAAATCTATGGTACTATCTAGAGTTTTTAATAGATCTGCACCTATTATAATTTGGTATTTTCGATTAGGTAATTTTTTTACTTTCCATCGTATTAGTGCATTGGATGGAGTATGAAATTCTAGTGGTGCTACCGTATGAATTTCAAAGTTAATCTGATCTTTGCTATTTATTGTTGAAAAAGGGATTGGTTTTATTTTTATTTTTTTAAAACCTTCTATATCGTCATCTATAATACTAAAACTAGAACCTGTATCAATAAGGGCTAAAAATTTTTTATTGTCAATTGTTACACTAATAATGGGGAGTTCTTCCGAGGCTAATTTAGAAAAAAAGTTAAGTTATTACATTCACTTTCAGAATTTTTTGTTTGAATATTTTGAACCTCCATTTCTTCTGTTTGTCTTTGTCTAGCGTAGCTCTGTTCTTGGCGATTTTGGCCCGAGTACTGTCTAGAGTTTCCTGACTTAGTATAGAATCTATGGGGTTGAGAATTATCCCTATTATTAAAATTTTCCCTATTATTATTATTATTAACATTATCCCTATTAAAATTGTCCTTGTTACTACTAAAATTTTTATTGTAACTATTTCGATTAAAAGACTGATTATTACTGCTTTTTTTTATTGTCGAAATTTGAATAATTTTTTGAATTTTTATTATTTTTATGATTGTTTTTATAATTATTTTTGAAATTATTATTATTTATATTAGTTTTCCTAAATTCCTGCCTTATACAAGAATCTTCATATCTTCTAATATTCATAATTTCTATTACTTTAGACAAATCATTTTCATTATATATTCGGTCCAGTAAAGTTCCCTGTGACATTTCTTTTATTGTATTTAATAGAAAACTATCAATATTGCTTAAATCTATATAATTACTATCACTATAATATACTTGAAGCTCATCGGCTTTATATTTTAAATTTTGGATTTGTATGACTAAATCACTTACCGAGTTTACACGGAGGTCTGATATCTTCCTGTAAATTTCAGCTGGTTCAATTTCTGGTTTATATCTCCTTTTCAGTGTTTGCTTGATGAGTTCCCAGTTGTCAGGTTGCGGGATGTTAATGATGGTATTTTTGGCTTCACCCTGGATTTTTTCGTTAAATATTGCCCGAATAGCAACTTTTTTGATGTTTAAATCGGTGATATGATTAATATAATATTCTACGCTGTTGACAAATGAATTTATGGTTTATATCATTCGTTCCGTTGAAAGTAGACATATGTCTAACTTCTTTCAAAACCCTTTCTTTATAATGGTTTTGAGCATCGATTTGTTGATAGTGTTGCAGCTGGGCAGATAACAATTCTAGCTGCCTATTTTGATTTGCAATTTGAATTTGAAGTTGTTGTACAACTTCGATGTTTACGGTCTCGTTCTGATGTTCCATATTTTGTTGTTCCATGATGTGTCTGTTATTATCGAATGTTATAGATCTTTTCACACTTTTCATAAATTGTTGTGTTTCTTATATTTTTGCTTTTTATTTTGGTTTAGTGTTTATAAAATGTTTAATTTTTTTATTTTACACTATGAACGCTTTTATATTTAATTTTATTAATTGTTTAGTGTGTATTAAAGAGTTTTTAAATTTTGCACTATGAACAATTTTATATATTATTGTTGTTATTTTTTATTTTATTTTTTATTAATTGTTTAGTGTGTATTAAAGAGTTTTTAATTTTACACTATGAACAATTTTATATATTTTCGATTCGTATCACTGGATAATTTTTTTATATAAAACTTTTGTGCCTTAAGCAGACTCACTTAAGGTTTGCGAAGGAAAGTCTTGTTTCACAAAAAGTTTTTTATTTATATGTTTTAAATTATCCTACCGACTGCGCCACTTTTATATTTGCTTTTGCAATATGATAAAAAAATAAACAACTTTTATTTTAAAAAAGAAAACACACTTTATTTAAGTTTAGTAAATTTATTATAACATTGATATGTTAAGACTTAATCGAGACTTAATTCTAATTAGAAAATGTACAGGTATTTATATATTAAAAATTGCATATTCAGCAATTTATACAATTTTATTTTAAAGTTAATAATTTTTGGTGTAATCTGAGCAATTGCGTAATTTTGTTATTATGGGAAAATAATTGATTTTATTTTCTCATATTGAAATATGAAGCTATTTTAATTTATTTAGAAATAACAGGAAGTGCTGACGTACTGTCTGTTAGTTTCGTGGGAATAGAGTTTGGCAAATATGTAACTCGCGCGACTTAAATTTTTTATTATTTTATTTATTTATTTTAAATATCATATAAAAAATACAGGAACATCCTTTTTTATTTTAGCTTTATTTCTTAATTTATTTCTTAATACAAAAATACAGCAGATTGTTATATAGCAAGTTATTCCAAGGTTAACTTTTTTAATTTTTTATTTCATTCAAAATTACAGAAAATAAGGCTGATACAAAATGCTAAATCAACATTATGTTGCAATCAATTTTTCTTGCAATAATTTTCGGTCAATAACGTTTGACAATTTGTATCAGCAAAATTTTGTATAACTAAAATTTTATATATATATTAATATTACATATTATTATTTTTTTTTTGTTTTGTTTAAATAATGTATATATATATATATATATATATATATATTTTTTTTTTTTTACATAGTTATATACTTATACATACGTAACTTATCCCTCCTTTAGTTTAAAATTCTCCTGAATTTTCTTTTTGTATATAAAAAAAATTTGAATAACATACTATCAGATAATATATAATTAGATTTTATTTACTCTTTAGAAAAACATTATAATATTAAACATAATAAATTCTAAGTTGGAGGTTTTGAATTACATAAAAAAACTTTACAATTTTATTCATTTTATTTTATTTTTGTTATGTTTTACATTGACATTGACATTGACATTACATTTTAAATTGACATTGACATTGAAATTGAAAGCACAATAAAACGCTGAAATTTGATTACATATTATTCAAAGCTACTAAAAATTTGTTCATAAAAAGTAAAAAATTTTGTAAGTTAATAATTAAAAGATGAATGACTTTATACTTTTACTTCAATCAGCTGTTATGGTACTTTTAAGTACATCAGTTCTTGAACTTTTATTTGACTGAAATATATTTGATTCAATTGTTTTTGGATTCAAAGTAAAATTTTCTGTTTTTTGAGTTATGCATATACATATATTATTATGTTTTTTTCATCTTAACCATAATATTACAACTATACTTAGTATTAGAATTACAACTATTCTTATACTCATCAAGCTATACGAAACAATTTTATGATACTTTAATTCCTTAATTTCTTTAATGTTTTCTAAATGTTTAATTGCTATGTTGTCAAAGCTTAAATTTTTTTCAAATGTAATATTTAAATTTTTATTGGCATAAATAGTTTGCTTGTATTGTTACAATTTTATTTGACAATCTTTGTTTAAAAATTTCTATTTGGCAATTATAAAAGTTTATTAGATAATTCTTATTTAAAATAATAAAGATTTTCGTTTTTCCGATTTTGTTTGATATTTTTTTATTTCGAGAATCGTAAGTACGTCATGATTTTTATTTCGACGAATATTTTCTGAAATGACGTATGTGCCTGCACTATTCAATGAATTTAAAACAGCTTCCTTTATGCTATTAAAATTAATTTTTAGAGAAGCTTCATAACTAAGAGAGAATCCTTTAACTTTACAAACAATTTTTTCTGTATTATCTTTTGTACAGAAAATTTCGTAAGCGTAGTTCTTGGGACCACCACTTACAAATTCTGTAATATAACTTCCTATACCATAACATTCTAATTCATCAGTCATGTCTTCTATAAATTCACCTATTTCTAGTGCATATTCTACTTCTCGGCTAATATACAACACTGAATCGGTGTCATAATATTCTACTATCCAGCGTCTCTAGATAACCGTAAATTTGAAGACGAGCATGTGTTGTTGTATAAGCAGCGATACTTACGTTGACAATAGGTAAAGAAGTTACTGCTTCTTCTTTATATTCCAGCTAATCGCTATGTTTTCTTCATTTACTGAAAATATGTGACATACTTCTACAGAGAGGTTTGTTATTAACTCGTAAAGTTTAAAAGGTTGATGTATAATGGTGGTTTGTTGTTGATTTTCTCTTTGCCCAAATTTTCCCCAGAATGAGTTTCAAATAATCTTAGCAAAAGATCTTAAACCAGGGTTATTAACTACTTTATCGTATTCTAATTTAATTTCTTCCTTTTCAAACAAACTATCAATATATTCTTCCTTTTCTTTTTGAGTTTGACATTTTATTGGCCACCCAGAAGCTTCTTGTTTAATCTTTATAAATTTGTTCATCATTTTAGTGAATAAACCATCAATACCATTGCAATTCTCATATTTTACTGACAATTACCAAACTTCATAAATATTTAAAAGTTTATACCCTTTTTCAATTGCTTTTTTAATTTCATGAATTACCCAAGTTCCTACTAATACTCTTTCATCATTTGTATGTTCACAGTATTTTCCTTGATATTTTTGTTCACTACAAGTGTTACATAGTGAGAACATCAATTTATTATTTTGTTTGACAGGTAACACGGGGTGTAGTAGATTTGTTGGTGGTAAGATTTTACTTTTAATAATACCGTCAATAGTCATTCTCTTTCACTTTAAGTAAGTATCTTCTCCAACATAAACAGTGGACCAATTCGCTTGATAACCTTTTTCAAAAGTTTTTTTGTATTTACTTATTCTAACATAGTCTCCAACTTTATATTTTTCAAAAATAATTTTTCAAAATAAATTTTTCGTTTTCCTTAGAAATTTTTTCAGGGGGAAATTTAGTTGTTCTATGTTTAGTGGAATTATAGATGCTTAATAAAGATTGCAATATATTAATCCATTTGTAGTTTCATTATAAACAAAATATTTTCCACATTAAATTTTTCAAAGTTCGATTAAAGCGTTCTACAATAGATGCTTTCATTCATCTTTACAATAAAATTTTGAAATATCGAATTGAAAAATTCTTTATCTTGATCTGAATGAATGTTTTTAGCTAAGTTTTTAGCACATTTTATAATTTTCTTTAAAGCATTTAAAACATTACTACCGGTTTTAGTTTTAATTGGTTCAGCATAAGCATATTTAGAAAATATGTCTATAACGGTTATATCATTTGCTTCTTTCTGCTTGACTTTCCCTCTAAGATACCTTTTCTAGCATATTTCTTTTACAATTTGAGATCTTTGAGATCTTGACATGATTTTTACACCATGGAACTAGTTTTAAAAATTCAATTTTACATTTCTTTCTTTTCAATTTTATTAAATTTGAATTTTAACTACAGTTCTACAGTATATAACGCGGAACAATTTCACTGGCAAATCATTTTTAATTCAATTTTAACAAGATATTTTACAAAAATGGCAGCTGATTCAACAACATTTCCATTTACTGAGGACACTGCAATAGTCAGTATACAAAATGAGGTCCAAGTTGATGAAATTACGTCTACTGTAGATGAGGAGGAATTAATGGAAACTGAAGAATTCATACTACCGTTTCAAGTCTTAGATGAAGATACGGATGAGCAACAAATTTGGGAAATAAATAACCAAGAAGGAGATCCTGACTATTTTGCAGAATTTTTTAGAAATAATTTATAGCCTAAAATAATATATAAGAATATTTGTATAAATGTATATGTATCTATAAGTATTTCATAATAAAAACAAATTAAATAAATTTTACAAATTTTTCATTTATTATTGTTTTTGACTGAAATATTACAAATTTTTATTTATTTATTTATTTATTTATTCTTTATTACAAGGTATTTCAAAACACAATGTAGGTTAACTTCATTGAACGCTATAACGCTGTATTGGAATATATATTTCTCTGTGCAATTTCATAACATGTTTTTCTTGACACGTTTTTATATATTTAATAACATATTCCCGTACATTTGATACAACGCTTTTATTGTGTATCATTACAGCTTAAAGAAAATCAATTAAGTTGTAAAATATGTCAGCTTCCTCCTTGTTAATAATAAGACATCAGCCAATAACAATTCTTAACCCATATTGTAAACCTAATTTTGTAGTCTTTATTTATTGTTTCGAGTACCTTTCTTAAAATTGCTGATGGAACTTAAACCAATCATGATATTTTAAAATATCTGGCTTTTTTCCAATACTGTGTAAAATATAAGTTGCTATAACAGATTCTGTATCAAAACCAACAAGAACTTTTAATGACTAATTTCTGTTAAGAAATTATGTATAGCTCAAAATCAAATTTGTGTTCGAACCTTGATCTCCCATTACTACGTTTTAACTAAAGCATTTTAATATTAATTATATTACTGAGGTACACAAGATTGTGAAAAATTTGAATTTCCAAATAAATTGTAAAACATTTTATTAATCAGATTGTCGTTTTCTATATGATTATCTTTGTGAAATTCATTCAAAAAAAGTTTTCATACTTAAAACAAAACATCTATACCAGCCAAAAACTCAACAGTATTGCCCACATATATCTGAAAGAATACCCTGTATCAAAATCAAAATATTCTGTGCAACCATGCTTTGGAATATAAAGGGCAAACCAATGTGTTCCCGGATCTTTTATCTTGTCAGTGTTTACAATTAAAAAAGTTGGTTTTTCTTTTATTTTTGGAATTTTGTCTAAACCAAAAACACCCTTAAAATTTTCGTTTGTAAATTTGTTACATTTTAATACACGAATTATTTCTAAAGTATTCATGACTCAAACTGACTCAAATCATACACTCTACTTATTTGATTAATGTAGTTCATTAAAAACTCTTTTTTTATTTTTTCATTTGTTATAATAACATAAAATTTTTCTAGTACCAGTCTTAATTCTTTATTAATTTTATCTTTATGTACAGTTCCAAAAGAGTAATTTTCAAAATGTTCATTTATAATTTCTTTGGTTGGGAATTGTAAGTAAACTCTTTTACAAATCATTTTTACAATTTTTACAAGGTTCTTTAATATCTTTTACAAATAAAGTATTTTTATCATCGCAACAAAACTTCACATCCACATGTGCACAGGACGATGACATCTTGTCGTATATTCAAATACATGTTTCAGTATTCTATTCATAGATTTGTAAATATATTTCGATTTTTATCAATTTGTATGGTTGCATCAAATTCTCCATAAACAATAGCAGTTAGTGTAGATTAAGAGGTTTTGATATCCTTGCCTCAATTCTAACTGTACCCTGGTTTAGTAAACCTTGACATACTTCATTTCCAGATGCATCTGGAGTTAAATTAAAAGCTAGTATAAAAAATCCATTACTAAACATAGACTTTGTTATCTGATGACCCTTATCATTGTGGTAAATTCCAGTTCCTGAAAAAAGTGTACTGTATGCTGTACAGTACACAAAAGTGTAGTGTACTGTACAACAATTATTTTCGTCTGAAAAACTGGTTTCAATTGCTGAATTATGTATGTGAACACCATTTACGTTTAGGACAAATTGTGAAATATCAAAATGTTTAAAATTGTATGGGTTTTTTGATCTTTTTCCAGAGTAACCCACATTTTCTGTCATACAAAAAATTATTGTGTTTGGCAACTGTTCAATAAAAACATTATCAAGTGATATTTATGAGCTGTTCATCTATAATATAATACACAAGATGTTGGCGAGACCTTGCCAACATGTAAAAAAAAATATTTTATATCTATAATAAAACACTCACGCTGAATGTAAACTAAACTGGCAATGATGATATTACTGTATATTTAATAATTTAAAATTTTATTATCAGAGACACGAATCTTTAACTCAAAGTATTATCAAGAGACACAAACCGTTCATTAAAAATATAAATAAATTTAGTAAATATTATTACCAGAGACCAAATTTTCCACTAGAAGTATTATCAGAGACACAAACCGTTCATTAAAAGTGAGTACAGTCAAAAAAGGAAAAGTACATACTTAAAAAACACATTTTCAATAAAAATAAATTCAGTAAATTTTTAAGTTTTTAATTTGACCGCCACCACCATTATGAACTGGTCGCAGCGGTAAATTAAAAATAAATTATTAATCTTCTGTTGGCGTTTTCAATCTTTGTTTTAGAAAAAAAAAAAAAAATAGGTACTCTTAATAAAATTAAAACGCTTGAAAGTGAAAAGAGCAAAGTTTATAGTAAGCCTCATATTTGTAAGAAAAATAATAGGCCGATTTTATTCTTGATTTTGTTTTCATTAGTATAAAAGCTGGTAAAAGCTTCGTAACAGACTTTAAAGTAGTTTTGTTTATTTAGGTTGAAATTTAGATTTTTAAGCTAAATTTTCGGTATAACTGGTATAACATAAAATACTCGAAATTTTTTTATTAATATAAAATTCGGCAGACTTAAATAATCATATTTCATAACAGAAGTCTGGAACTTACCAAATATTATAAAAATGGATATTTTTCTTAAAAAAAAAAAAAACTAACATAGAAAATATCATTTTAGAAGCCTTCTCTCACAATAGATTCATAATTTTGTACTAATTTATTATTAGACCATTAAATTAAAAAGCTGTCGAAAACGACCGTCACAAAAAAAGCCCCCGAAAATTTATGAAATTTCATTATCAGAGACATGAATCTTTTATTAAATATAGCAAAGACCTCTTCTAAAGTACATTTAAATAAAATAAATTCAGCAAATTTTTTTCAAGCAAAAAAAATAAACGCAAAAGACTTGAAAGTAGTTTTGATAATTAAAGTAATTTCGCGGCGAAAACAACTATTTTTCATCGACATAAAAAATTTTTTTAAAACTAAAGAAAAATAGAGAGTAAAATTTTAACAAATATTAAAATTATTTCGATTATTGGTATTGTTTTAAATGTAACAAAAAAAAAAAAATGTCGTAGCGGTTGGTGTTGGTTGATTTTTCGCCGGTTTTATTGTGCACTTTATACATGTGTTTCAAACAATTTTTGAGATATCGGCACGAACTTTTACCCTGACTGTGTTTTTAGCTTGGACCATTTTTTCTCAATGATTAAAAAACTTTCAAAAATTACCGCCACGAAAAAACGGCGAGAAAAAATTAATAAACTGCTACCTAACAATTTTAATTTTATGTGTTTAGATTTGTTTTATGTTTTTTTTCCATTACATCAAGTAAGTAAGTGATTCCAACGTTTTTTGAAAGGTGCTGATGTAAAAATGAAATTTGTAGGTAGTTTATAGTTTATTTATTTTTAGGGAGTCAGTATGATAACGGAAATGTTTTTGAATCTATAGAAATTGTGCAATTGCACAAGGGATTTTCTAGTTGGGATTGAAAAACTTTTTAGTTCAACGCGTTGATAATTATATTTAGCATTGGATTTCCCAAGAACAGCATACTTGGATTAACGGTAACATGTCTCATAAATAGCGTGGCTTCTATAATTTTTAATTGTGATTCATCAGAATCGTCTGAAAAATATAAAAATCTGGTTTTTCAAGTGTTAAAACTATACGAATGTCAACATTATTTTTTATAAGTAGAGTAGGTTGATTAAACATATCTATGTGTAGTTTACCCATCAGTTCCCCTGCACTGCTATTATGATATGATATGATATATTATGAATTTTTCGGGCGCTTTTGATCCTTTATTATCAGATTTTGCTATATTTACTTTATCTAAAATCCATCCTGCACATTCTAAATGAGTTACAGCAGCATCTGTACCATAATTTAATAATGATTCAATATAAGCTCTGTAGTGATAATTTCCATCAGATGGTGTTATATTTTTGCCATTTAATTGAACATTACATTGTTTTATTAAAGAATGTAAAATGTTATTAACTACACTTGGTTGTATTATTATTTTTTCATCAGCAGTTTTATCATTATTCCAATGTGTTCCATCTTTCTTTAAGATCTGTACTTTTAATCTCAAATATATATAAGACAAATCTCTATATGTATCGCCATGACCCAGTGAAACAAATTCAATAATTGAAGGGTTGTCTAAAGAAGTAATATGATTGTAGGAAATTTCTTCAGATCGTAAAATGCAACGACTTGGGTTGGGTTTTAAAAATATCCAACTCAGATTTCATACACTCAATCATAATTAATTAAAAATATCTTTTTGTTTCTTTTTGTTATTATCTTTGCGTCGTTTTGACGTAAAATAGTTTAAATTTTTAATGAACGGTATTTTTATAGCTTTTCGGTTTCTTATGCAGACTGAATGGGTTGGGTTTTAAAAATATCCAACTCAGATTTCATACATTCAATCATAATTAATTAAAAATATCTTTTTGTTTCTTTTTGTTATTATCTTTGCGTTGTTTTGACGTAAAATAGTTTAAATTTTTAATGAATGGTATTTTTATAGCTTTTCGTTTTCTTTTACCAGAACCATACATTTTATTTAGTTTTCGTACGGCACCACGTCGTACACTTTTAACAATCTCTTTACTACGATCTTGCATAACTTCTTTTACATTTGCACCAGATGCAATATCAGATGAAGCAGTGATACCAGAGTTAATAACCTCTTTCTTCAAAATATCAGCGCCTGAAGTAAATAATGGTTTCAAATATCTAAAAAGTCCCCCAAAAAAGCTTCCCAATCCACGACAGCTTTGAAATGGTACTGTTAAATCTAATAAAGGGCCGATATCATCAAGTCGTCTACCAGATTGAATTAAATAATACTTATAGTATACTCTCTCCATAATGAATTAAATAAAATAATAAATAGTTTTGCAAAATCGCTTTTTTTTTTTAAAATGTAATACAATTTTTGTTGGAATTGAACTATTGGAAAAGTTTTTTTTTGTATCCATATTTATCACATAAAAGTAATGAAATATTGCAATATTGAATATTACTGAATTATTTTACAGTATCAGAGAAAAGATTTTGTATGTAAACAGATCTTAAACACCTTACATCTTTATCACTTATTTTTTGCGGTTAAATTATTTCTGTGTATATAAAAAACATATCTGGTTTAATAATAGGAACCAATTATACACTATCTATAAAAGTTTTGAAAGCTTCTATTACACGTAATTTATATTTATTAAAATCTGTAACTTTCGAAGATACTTGGTTGATGTTGTCAAAAGTCCTTCGAGGGTATAAGCGTAATTTGCTCTTATTTTTATATCTATTTTAGGCCTAGTAACACATATTGTAGTGTAACTTATATTTTTAGGCATCTCCTCAGTTTTTGCTGATTGTGTATAATGAACTTCATCGTTTATAAAATTAAAAATTCCCAAAATCAACTGTCGTTCAACTTCTTTTCTTGTAAACTTATATATATATTTTGAATTAGTGTTTGTAGTAGAAAAACTTTCCAGTCGCATATCATTTGTTTCTATGTATTATTATTAATTATTATTTATTTTTATTTATTTATTATTATTTATTATTATTTATTTATTATTATTTATTATTATTCATTATTAGTTATTTATTATTATTTATTATTATTTATTCATTATTATTTATTATTATTCATTATTATTTATTATTATTATTTATTATTATTTGTTTATTATTTATTACTAATTATTTATTATTTATTATTTATTATTTATTTATTATTTATTATTTATTATTTATTATTTATTATTTATTATTTATTATTTATTATTTATTATTTATTATTTATTATTTATTATTTATTATTTATTATTTATTATTTATTATTTATTATTTATTATTTATTATTTATTATTTATTATTTATTATTTATTATTTATTATTTATTATTTATTATTTATTATTTATTATTTATTATTTATTATTTATTATTTATTATTTATTATTTATTATTTATTATTTATTATTTATTATTTATTATTTATTATTTATTATTTATTATTTATTATTTATTATTTATTATTTATTATTTATTATTTATTATTTATTATTTATTATTTATTATTTATTATTTATTATTTATTATTTATTATTTATTATTATTATTATTTTTATTATTATTATTATTATTATTATTACTATTATTATTATTATTTTACTACAGAGTCAGCGCCATCCGTGGATTACAACGTGCAGCAGTATATAACACCTTACTTGCATGATATAACCAAAGATAGCTCCACTGTAGCAGCTATTATTGTTATTACTATTATTATTATTATAATTATTGTTATTATTACTATTACTATTAATATTATTATTGTTATTATTACTACTATTAATTATACGATACACATTATTACGATATAAAAGTACTACATATTTTTTATTTATGACCTGACCGGAGTTTGAACCCAAGACTCTTCGATTGAAAGGTTGGCGGCTTAACCACTGCGCCATGAGTCAGATAAGATAAATTAAGTTCTGTTTGAGTATTGCCTGCAACAGCTGACCTTGAAACACGTCTTGATGAATTATTCAACTCTTTGCTATTCATAGTTTCTTCTTTTTTCGTTGGTGGGCTTGGGGTATTTAAAGGAACAGTTATAATGTCTCCTGTATCAGTTTCAAAAATTTGTACATTTTGATTTCTAATTCATTTTCTTTTTCTAAGATGTTCTCCAACTGAAGCAGCTAACAATGCTTTTGTTAAAACATTTTCCTGAATTTAATCATCAAATACTTCGTCATCAGCTTCTTTTTCATATACTTCTTCTTCTTCAGGTACAATTTGTATTCCAACATTTTTATATTCAGGAAAATGCGACTGAGATTTCGCATCTATATACATTGGTTTTGCACGATTTTGAGTACCTTTTGTTTCTGAAATTTTGGTTTAGAGATTTTTAATAGGTGCAATATATGTCGATTGGTCTTCAAAATGTTTCATATTCTTCCCCAAATTGTTCTAATTGATCTCTCGTACAATAACACAATTTATAGTTAAGTGAATATCTCTTGAAAATTTACCATGGTGAAAACCATTTTGTGTTACAAATATTACAGATAAATTTCTATGATGTAAATCCTCTCCTAAATAAATGACATACCTCTCCTTTAGTAAATAAATGACATACATACTTATCATGAGAATTTAACATCATATCATCGATAATAATTAACAAAGGTTTTTGATTATCATTAAAATCTGGAATAGTGTTACTATATCCTACATCTTTCATATATTTTGGAACGGCATTTTTGTCTAGATTACACCAAATTATTTTATTAATGGTGGTTGTATATTTTCTTTTTTATATTTTATTAAATTATGAATAAAAGTGGTTTTACAACAGCATGATGGATCCGCCACCATCATAGTAAATGGGTGAAACAGCATAGTTGTATTAGTTAAAAACTAACTCTGCTAACCTATATTTATATAAAAAGCTCTTTTCCCGAAGTGAATATAAATGTAAATTTAGTTATTCTATGGAACATTCTTGAATAAACCTTCGACATAGTTAAACAAGTTCTCATAGTTGACCTACAATTTTTACAAGGAAATGAAAAGCAATATTTCCTAAAAGGGTTAGCCATACTTGAAAAAAGAAGTTTAATTCCAAATATGTATCACTTCAAAGCACCGTACCCAGCAGAAGAACTTAGTCAGGATATGAAATATAATAACCAGTATTGCGAAAATAAAATAAATGGACTTAAATGGAATAACGGTTTAGTTGAATATTTAGATGTAAAATGTATATTAAAACACTATTTAGAGTCAGCTGAAAAACAAAAAAAACTTTTACTGCAAAAGTACATTAACAGCGTTAAAACAGAAGATCGAAGCAGAAACTTGCCGTCATTGCAAAGGATTGATAACTTTAAATCAAATTGTCCTATATACTTATCAAACAACAATTTCAGATGTGCTGTTAAAAATTGCTATAATGTATGTATGTATCTTTTAAAGGAAAACATGTTAGATTAAGATTTTCAATTTTCATACTTGCACAATATGAAATTAAATAACAAAACTAAAAAAGTTCACTTCAACAAAAACAAGAAATTCACGTTATGCATGTATGGGAGTATGCTCAAGTAAATTTCCAAGACGTATAAAAAAGTTGGTCTCATTATTTTAACATCTGATCAAAAAAATGAACAACTTAGATTTAAATAAAACTTCAACTTAGATTTATATAAAAATATAATAATAAAAGAATTTAAACATAAAAATAAATGTCTTTTATGTTTATCTTATGTTTTAAAAATAAAATAATATGTAAAAAAAAATATTTTTTGAAATATGCTTTTATCGAAACCGAATTCGCCCCCTAAAAAGTAGAAAATAAAATTGATTGCAAAACTTTAGCTTTTTGGACTGTTATAATATAAAAGTGAATTGCTAGTGCAAGCATTTTGGACTGTTATAATATAAAAGTAAATTGCTGGAATAGGGTTAAATAAAAATCTAGGAAATTTAAGGTTAGTGTTTCTTTTTTATTCAGTAAAAAATGTTGGCAAGTATTTTGATTTAAATTATAAACAAATGAAGCGCAACAAAATAATTTAGGAAATTAGTTTAACATAATATTATGTACGCACGTACATACTTACATATTTTACTTTTTATATTCTTTACTATTTTCATACAAAAAAAATATTATGTATGTCTATGTGTGTAGTTTGCATTTGACAATTGGAATTATTTTGAATAAAATTTTATATGTATATCTCTAAACACAATATATATAATAAATGTTCCTAAATAAAACACTTTTTAACGCCATGCATATTCAATAATCAATATGCAATAAAGAATGTAGACAACAAATATTCTGATTTAAATCCTAAACAAATGTTTTAAAACAAAATAATTTAGCAACATTGCTATAATAATAATAATAATAGTAATAATAATAATAACAATAATAGAAATATGTTATCGCTTAATCCGTTAATACCTCCAATTGTAAAAATGACTCAACAATCACTAAGCGAGGATAGCACGTATGCACTTTCCAGAGATGAGAGAATTCTCAACTATGTAAGACTATATCTTGCATATTTGCATAATGACTCCAACAACTGTGTCATAGAAGGCAAAACAAGCAATAATTTACAAGTTCTAATGCATAATGAGGGTTTGCCATAGTCTTTTTAATTAGACTTACTAAATTTCTATATTAGATACCATAAAAGTATAGGATTAACGTTGAAAGAGATCGATGACGATGCTTATCGTAGCTATTGCAATAGTAATTATTACAACCACTTATATCAGTCGCAAGAAAACTCTAACAAGTTTTTTCGGCCCAACTCCAAATAAATGTCCAATTTATTCCATTAACAATAATATAAACATTATTACATTAGCTAATCACATTAAGAAACTTAATATCAATAATCTTAAAATTTTGTACCACAACTGCAGTGGTATGAGAAGTAAACTTAAACAATATATATTGATGCAAAATCATGTACTTTTAGTTTACTAGCTATTACTGAAACATGGTTAAATAACTTTTAAAAACGAAGAAATACTGGACAGTAATTGGTCTGTTTACAGACGCGACCGTGATTATCTTTCTAATAATTGTTCAAGAGGAGGCGGTGTGCTAATTGCAGTAAAAAATAACTTGTCTAGTATACCTCTAGTTACTAGAGTAAGTCACGAGTTTTTACGATATATATGACAGTATTATCGCTAAAATGAATGAAGAGGATTATATTTTTGTGTTTGGTGATTTTAATCGCCCTTCAATTTCTTTTGTAATTGACGAATCAGATAATCTGTTGCTACCAATTAATTTTCTTGACGAAATAGATTTCCATCTAATTAGTGCTTTTTGTGGATTTGATTTGCAACAGATTATCAGTTTTCCTAATAACAACAAGAAATGGTTGGATCTTGCATTTTCGAATGCATATGACAGAGTGGTGTAACACTCGCTGATGATGCAGAAAATCTTTTTACTAACACCACTCATCATAACGCAATTATCTTCGAGTTTACAACTATATATAATTTTGCTCAATATTTTGTTCACCCGCTGCATACTATTTTTAATTGGTCATTATCGACAGGGATTTTTCCAGATGTATGGAAATTCTGATTTTTGACTCCTATTCATAAAAAGGGTGATAAAGCATCTGTGGAAAACTACCGTGGTATAGCTATTTTATCGACTATACCTAAAATGTTCTAAAAAATTCTTGTCGATAAAATTATGCCAATTATCGATACAAAACTTAACAACAACATGGTTTTAGAAAATGCCGTTCTACAACTACGAACCGTATGATATACACATCTGAAATTTGGAATCAAATGGAAAAAGGGTACCAAGTTGATGCAATTTACACAGATTTCAGCAAAGCTTTTGATCGTATTGATTGTATCAATTTGTTAAAAAAAATTTGTCACGTTTGGTATATCTGGTTCTTTTCTTTTATGGCTCCATTCTTATCTTACTTTAAGAACTCAAAATGTTAAATTCCAAGGTATATTATCGAAAACTATCGATGTCACTTCAGTAGTACCGCAAGGTAGTCATTTAGGTCCACTCTTGTTTAATATATTTATTTCTGACTTATCTGACAAATTATGTGATATTCCACACATTGCGTTTGCAGACGACTTAAAAGTATATCAAGTCATTAAAAATAGTTCTGATATAACGTTACTGCAGTCAAAACGCAATAATTTACAAGAATGGTGCTCATTGAACAATTTGGAATTAAATGTACAGAATTGTCAATCCATAAGTTTCACTCGTAAACGATTTTCTATCCTACAATTACTATGATACAATTCAAAACCTAACCCTTGAACGGGTATACAGTATTACTGATCTTGGTATTATCCTCGACGATAAACTTAACTTTAACTTACACTATGACTTCATGATCTCTAAAGCAAATAAAATGTTGGGATTTATTAAAAGAAGAGCGAAAGAATTTAACAATATAGCAGTGACAATATTTGGATTCAGTTTTTCAAATAAATTCTGATAGAATTGAAACCGATTTGAAAATTTTGTTGTTGCTAATTTCACTGGCTTGGTGGTGAATTTTTCAATATATCAATATTAAGTGGTAGTTCATTTCTCAATACAAAGCTTGTACTTAGGCATTCGGTAGTTCTAAATTTAATTGAATTTTGTAGGGTATTTTACTACCGTTCAGTTGTTGTTTAAACTATATGAACAAGGTTTGATTACCAGGAAGATACGGACATGAAAAAGTATGATATTGTTCAATTTGTTTTGAATTACAAAGTAGTTGCAGTATAATGGCGTAATAATAGATCGACGAATTGTGGAAAGGACGGAATAGTTATTTTAGGATCAACGGAACCTGTAGACGTTGTGTCTCGGACGACGGAGACGTATATGTTGCTATAGTATTTTGCAATAGACAAATTTACTAAATTTGTTTTCATAGTCGTTACTGCAAATAAATCAAAAAATGCATGCAAATTCCTTATTCAGATGCTGTATAAGATATCATTTCAAAAATGGAAGAAATCGATATTATCGATCAATTCTTAGAATACTACAGAATTAGCATTAAAGCTCGTAAATGGTGAGTAAAAACAGCATTTCATTTTTTGGATTTAGCTTTGTTTAATTACTGGATGAGGTATACTGAAATAAAGATGAAAAGTATGGTATCAAGTGTCAAGGCTGAAAGAGTGAACATTACAAATATTTCTTAAAATTAACTTAATTAAAAATTTAAACACCTTAATATTATTATTATTATTAAATTTAAAACACTTTTATATATTACAATTAAATCTTTTATATATTACAATTTTTTTATAATATTAATCACAATATCATATATTATGCTTAACTTTGCTATGTACTTAAAAATATTTAGAAAACTTCAAATATATAAATTAGACTTCGATAATATTTTCAAATACATAATAACTTCGAAATATATAAAACAGCTGATCTTCTGTTGAACTTGCAATTATCTTTTCTTCGAAGTATATAAGGATAAATATGTAAATACATATTACAATTTACAATTACAATATTAAATTATTAATATTACATATTACAATTACAATACAATTATCTTAATTTATCAATACTCGAACAAATGATATACTCTTTCCACATAGTACTTTTTTATTTTCGTTTTTGTTTTAAATTAAAGTACTTTAAGTTTTCATCGATAGATGTCACGGATAGATTAATTATACCAATAGTATTTGAAGTTGGCAAATTGGCATGGGATTGTGTACTAACTAATTATTGTTTGCATAAAACTTTAATAATTATACTCGTACCACTTAAATTATGTAAGTTTTTATTTTTTAAAAAATATCTCACACATTTATTTTTTGCATATTTTATCATCATTTTGGAACATGTAAATATTTGATTGAGGTTTTCTCTGTTTTCTTTTTGTTATGCAAAACAATCATCATACTATCAATTAAAATAATGTTTGATATTGATACAAATATTAAAGTTAATTATTTTACAGGGCTAGATAAAAATATAATGTTGACTTATAAAAACAACCTTAATATAATGTACTTAAATATGCAAAGCTTGAGAAATAAATTAAATAACTTAGAAGTATTAATTAATACTTCACATTGTGACATACATATAATAGTATTAACTGAAATTTGGCTTCTAAAAGAAGAAAATCAATTCTATAATCTTCCGAGTTACACTGCCTATTTTTCTAAACGTGAAAAATCCTACGGAGGTGCTGCTATATTTATAGCTAATAACCTAAGTAGTAGTTTGCTATTTGAAGAAAATTTTTTCAACTCAAATATTCTGTTTGTGAAATTATTAAGACAAAACTTAAATATAATGTGTGTTTATAAGTTTCGCCAAACAAATATAAATGATTTTTTTGAAAAATTAGATGATCTAACTTCTTTATATAAAAATACCATAATTCTAGGCGACTTTAATATTAATTTATTGGATAAAAATAGTAATGAAAAAAAAGATTATAGAAACGCATTACTCTGTAATGGTTTTATAGTGTATAATAATATAAACGATAGGTTCGCAACCAGAATAGGCAACTCTTCGAAAACTATAATCGATCATTTTAGCACAGATTTAATTGATTATAGTCACAATTTTCATGTTTCTAATACTTCGTTATCTGATCATCAGCTGCTTTTTGTAAGTGCAAATCCAAAAGTTATTAAAGAAAACTATTTTGAATTATGATAAAAATTCAAATGATACTCTATGGGAAAATTTAATGTATTATAATAATGTAGATGATTTTACTGCAGCATTATCTGAAAAAATACATAAATATACAGAAGTAATTTCGCCAAAAAAAGTAAAGAAAAAACATGACTGGATAAATAGTGACATAATTCGCAATATAAAAATTCGCGAATTTTTTTTAAATATAAAAAAAAATCCAAATGATAGGGCGGTTAAAGAGCTATATGAGAAGTACAGGGACTTAGTAAAACGAGAAATTAAACAGGCTAAGAATAATTTCTATAATATCATAGTTAGTCATCCCAACGATTCTAGAAAACTATGGAATCTTTACAAAAGAATAATGTACAATAATAGTAGTAATGATAATAGATGCGTTTTAAGCGAAATTGACTACAATAACACTAAAATAACTAACTTTTTAGAAATCGCAAATACAATGAATACATATTTCATAGACGTCACAAAAACTTTACATATCTCAACAGACCCGACTGA
This sequence comes from Poecilobothrus nobilitatus, assembly GCA_947095535.1. Classification (NCBI taxonomy): domain Eukaryota; kingdom Metazoa; phylum Arthropoda; class Insecta; order Diptera; family Dolichopodidae; genus Poecilobothrus; species Poecilobothrus nobilitatus. The sequence continues at coordinate 155,940,029 of OX352774.1, read as the reverse complement.
TGAAAATTTTTTAGCGTCTTTTTCAAAAAATATTTACGAGGATTTAGTTTTAACACCCACAAATATAGAAGAAGTTAGAAATACTATAGATACAATAAAGTTAGGTAGCGCAACCGGTTATGATAGTATATCTTCTAAAATGTTAAAGAAATTTTGTGATAAAATAAGCCTATTACAAGTACAATTTATTAATAATGCTTTAGAGTCTGGTAGTTTTCCTGAATCTTTAAAACTTGGTACGGTTACACTTATACATAAAGCTGGCGGAAAAACAAATCCCTCAAACTACCGGCCAATATCAGCTTTGAGTTCTACGTCTAAAGTCTTTGAAAAAATAATTAAAAGCAGGCTAACCCACTTCATAAATGCAAATGGCACCTTGCGTAAAGACCAATATGGCGTTGAGGTAAACTCTAACACTACTGCCGCTTGTTTAGCTCTAACCGATTTTATATCAAGGAGTATAGATGACGGAAAATATACAGCTTGTTTATTTTTGGACTTCCAAAAAGCTTTTGATTGCGTAGATCATGATATACTTCTCTTCAAATTAAATCAATTAAAGTTCAAACCCAATCAATTAAATCTGTTCAGATCATACCTATCCAATAGGAAGCAGCTCACGCGATGTAATGACACATACGGCGATATACCATATAAAAAAGGGTGTCCTCCAAGGGCCGACATTATTTAAAATTTATATAGATGATATAGCCAGGCTAGAATTAAAAGGATCGTTACAGCTTTTTGCTGATGATGCAGTAATAATAAAATGCAGTAAAATATTCTTCAGGTAGCGAACAAAAAATAAGCGATTTAATTATACATGACTTGGGTTATATTGAGGAGTGACTGCTAAAAAACAGAATGTCGTTAAATATTAACAAGTCAAAAATTTTAATATTTGAAAATAAAATTATTAGTTGCACTAGCATTATCTATAAAAATATTCAAATTGACTTAGTAAAGAATTTTAACTATTTAGGACTCATTATCGACAGCAAACTTAGATGGCAAGAACATATAAATCACATTAATAAGAAGGTTGTTCCATATGTTTTTATCTTAAAAAGATTAAGAAAATACTTTAATAAAAAAACATTATATGTTATATATACGTCCTATATTTGTTCAAATTTAATCTACTTAAATCCCCCATGGAGTTACACTTCACAAATTTATATAAAAAAATTTGATATAATACATAAAGGAGCAGTTAAAACTATTAATAATTTCCCAATCAGATATCCCACAAGTTTAATTTATTCGCCTAAATATTTAAGCTTTGAAAATATTTGCAAGAGAGAAGTATATTTTCTAGCTTTTAAAATAGTTAACAATTTAATTAAGCACAACTTTTTAATAAATCGCAATTTTGATATACATAATCATAATACCAGAAACGGGTAATAACGGAAACGGTAAAGGGTAGAAACGGGCGTAACTTTTATCTTTCTTTGTTCCGAACAGATAAGCAAAAAAAAAATAATTGTGTATATAATAGTTTAAGAGCTTATAATAATTTAACAGATGAATTAAAAAATTTAACTTCCTACAGCTTATTTAAAAAGAAAATTAGAGATTTTGTTATAATTGTAAATGTAAATTTAGTAAATTAATTAATAACATAAAAATAAAAACAAAAAAATTAAAAAAAATTAAAAAAAAAAAAAAAATTAATTAAAAAAAAACGAATAGTTAATTCTAGTATATTGAAAATGTAGCTTTAAGAATGTAATTTGATACTTAAAGAGAAAAATGAAATTATTGTTATTTAAGAAAATGAAATTTAGGAATTTCAGAATTGTTATATATATTTTTTTTGATAATTATTAAACTATCTATACGATCATACAGCCACTTAATGGATAGGGTCTAAAATATAAAATAATTATAATACAATAAAAAAATATGTAAAAACCACTTAAATATGTAAATACAAAAAATTTTAATAAAGAAAAAAAAAAAAAAAGTAACAGTTGTGGAACAACTTTTTTATCTGGCCCTACCTGTTGTGGAGCGACAAGTCAAACTTGTGCTTCTTTATGTTTCACAATTTTACAGACTATATTAGCACCACAAAAATGTGCGACTTTAAAACCTCTTGACTTTTTTTTCAAAACACTACTAACCTAAATTTTCTTAAAAATTTCTTATCACTTAGTTCTTTAATATTTAATAATTATCCATATACATACACAGAGAAAAATGGGTGACGTGGCTTAAGGCCATTCGACTTAAAACTATTATGGCTTTATGTCTCACTCTAATGAGACATAAAACTATATAGTCTTATGTATCATTTATTAATATTTATTTGAAAGACAACACAATTTATTCAAAAACCCAAAAAAAAAGCAATTTACAAAATTAATAAATTTACAACAATCAAAGAATTTGTATAAATATATATATATATAAATATATGCACATTAAATTTTTTTTTTGTTAATACTTAGTAGTTTTTTACATATACATATATTGCTGTAGAATTTTCTACAATTTGTCTAAAAATTGGACACAGAACAGGCACTTTTAGTTTTTTATAGTTTTCTTTATTTTTGTGAAACATTCAGTACATAGTTTATAATATTGTTATTACTTACATGACACTATTGTTATTACTTACATGACATTATAATACTCGTTCTCTTATGCTGACAACATATTTTACATAGACTCATCATTTTATTTGTATTTCTAAGTGGCGCAGCGGATTCAGAATTGTTTTCACTATTGTTATTACTCAAGGTTCGATTTCAGAGTTGCCATTATCAGAAAAAAACACTGCCCCATATACAATATATATTTTAAACAAAATTTTAAATTATAAAATTTATATATTTTAAATATACTTTGAAATTTATTATGCGTATTGTGAGCAATAAAAGGCGGTGGAGGGGGTTGGGCGGACGCGGGTGTACTTCGTCGCACGTACAATTCGGTTAGCACGCGACGTGGCGCAACTTGGAGTATCGGTGCGCCTTTTTAAATACTTATATAGTATTTTCTGGACTCTGTGTATCTATATAAATTTTTTTAGTTTTTAAAGATTTATATGTATGTACTATAAGAATTTGTTTAAATATATCACCACAAAGAGCAATTGAAAATGTAGCGTCAATTAAATATTTTCTTAGTTGATTCTTTGACATTTCATTTATTAAATTGTAAATTGTTGGAGACAATTATTGAAGAGCTATTATTAATTATTGAATTGCTATTAGACTACCTTAGAGCTATTATTAATTATTGAATTGCTATTAGACTACCTTAGAGCTATTATTAATTATTGAATTGCTATTAGACTACCTTAAATTAATGAAGAAAGCAAAATTAAAATAAAATTATATGGCTTTATGTCTCACATTTTTATAATATGATATGGATTTATGTCTCACTCAAATGAGATATAAAGCCATACGCGAAAAAATCGGCGTTATGGCTTTATGTCTCATTATAGTGCTTTTTTTTTGCTTGATCTTCGACAACACTTTTTTCTTAATTAATTAATTTTAAAAATAAAGATTTGTTCATTTTTTAACTCTTTTGTTAATTTTTTTTTTTTTAAATATTAAAATTTAAACAAGTGCATATTTTTTAATTTTTTTGCTTTTTTTGTCACTCAAAATAATTTAATAGTGTGATAATTGTGAAAGAATTGGATTCTATTTTATGGCTACAATTCAATGGCAGAAAGTTAAGTATTTTTCTTTATTTTAATTTAATCTAATAAATAACATACCTATACATTTCTTTTTTTCATATGTATATATAAAAAAAAATTTTTTTCATATTAATTTTTTATCTTTTCTTACACATCAAATTTTCAAAAGGAAAAAAAAAGTACTACAATTTGATTTTAATTTTTTTCGAATATCAAATCTATGTATATATTTTTTAAATTTTTTTCGGAATTTATTTATTTATATTAATATTACCACATAGGATATTGCAATATTACAAAACCATCGGCTACTAAGGCCATTATAATACTACGATTAATCGAATGCTATTATATTATTATTATATGCTATATAATAATAATTAATAAATATTTAATAATAATTAATAAATAAATAACAATTATTAATAAATAATTAACAATTATTAATAAATAATTAATAATAATTAATAAATAATTAATAAATAATTAATAATAATTAATAAATAATTAATAATAATTAATAAATAATTAATAATAATTAATAATTAATTAATAATTATTAGTTTTTAATAATAATTAATTAATTTTTATAATTAATAATAATTAATAAATAATCAATAATAATTAATAATACTTAATAAATAATTAATAAAAATTAATAAATAATTAATAATATTTAATAAATAACTAATAATAATTAATAAATAATTAATAATAATTAATAAATAATTAACAATTATTAATAAATAATCAACAAATATTAATAAATAATTAATAATAATTAAGAAATAATTAATAAATAATTAATAATAATTAATAAATATTTAATAATAATTAATAAATAATGAATAATACTTAATAAATAATTAATAATAATTATTAAATAATTAATAATTAATAAATAATTAATAATAATTAATAAATAATTAATAGTAATTAAAAAATAATTAATAATAATTAATAAATAATTAATAATAATTAATAAATAATTAATAATAATTAATAAATAATTAATAATAATTTAAAAATAATTAATAGTAATTAATAAATAATTAATAATAATTAATAAATAATTAATAATAATTAATAAATAATTAACAATAAATAATAAATAATTAATAATAATTAATAAATAATTAATAAATAATTAATAATAATTAATAAATAATTAATAATAATAAATAAATAATTAATAATAATTAATAAATAATTAATAATAATTAATAAATAATTAATAATAATTAATAAATAATTAATAATAATTAATAATTAATTAATAATAATTAATAAATAATTAACAATAATTAATAAGTAATTAATTAATAATTAATAAAAAATTTATAAATAATTAATAATAATTAATAAATAATTAATAATAATTAATAAATAGTTAATAATAATTAATAAATAATTAATAATAATTAATAAATAATTAACAATAATTAATAAGTAATTAATTAATAATTAATAAAAAATTTATAAATAATTAATAATAATTAATAAATAATTAATAATAATTAATAAATAGTTAATAATAATTAATAAATAATTAATAATAATTAATAAATAATTAATAGTAATTAATAAATAATTAATAATAATTAGTAAATAATTAATAAATAATTAATAATAATTAATAAATAATTAACAATTATTAATAAATAATTAATAATAATTAATAAATACTTAATAATAATTAATAAATAATTAATAATAATTGATAAATAATTAATAATAATTAATAAATAATTAATAATAATTAATAAATAATTAATAATAATTAATAAATAAGTAATAATAATTAATAAATAATTAACAATAATTAATAAGTAATTAATTAATAATTAATAAAAAATTTATAAATAATTAATAATAATTAATAAATAATAATTAATAAAGAATTAATAATAATTAATAAATAATTAATAATACTTAATAAATAATTTATATAAATTAATAATAATTAATTATAATTTATAAATAATTAATAATAATTAATAAATGATTAATAATAATTAATAAATAATTAACAATAATTAATAAGTAATTAATTAATAATTAATAAAAAATTTATAAATAATTAATAATAACTAATAAATAATTAATAATAATTAATAAATAGTTAATAATAATTAATAAATAATTAATAATAATTAATAAATAATTAATAATAATTAATAAATAATTAATAATAATTAATAAATAATTAACAATAATTAATAAGTAATTAATTAATAATTAATAAAAAATTGATAAATAATTAATAATAATTAATAAATAATTAATAAATAGTCAATAATAATTAATAAATAATTAATAATAATTAATAAATAATTAATAATAATTAATAAATAATTAACAATAATTAATAAATAATTAATAATAATTAATAAATAATTAATAATAATTAATAAATAGTTTATAAATAATTAATAATAATTAATAAATAATTAATAATAATTAATAATAATTAAAAAATAATTAATAATAATTAATAAATAATTAATAATAATTAATAAATAATTAATAATAATTAATAAATATTTAATAATAATTAATAAATAATTAATAATAATTAATAAATAATTAATAATAATTAATAAATAATTAACAATAATTAATAAGTAATTAATTAATAATTAATAAAACATTTATAAATAATTAATAATAATTAATAAATAATTAATAATAATTAATAAATAGTTAATAATAATTAATAAATAATTAATAATAATTAATAAATAATTAATAATAATTAATAAATAATTAATAATAATTAATAAATAATTAATAATAATTAATAAATAATTAATAAATAATTAATAATAATTAATAAATAATTAACAATAATTAATAAGTAATTAATTAATAATTAATAAAAAATTTATAAATAATTAATAATAATTAATAAATAATTAATAATAACTAATAAATAATAATTAATAAAGAATTAATAATAATTAATAAATAATTAATAATACTTAATAAATAATTAATATAAATTAATAATAATTAATTATAATTAATAAATAATTAATAATAATTAATAAATGATTAATAATAATTAATAAATAATTAACAATAATTAATAAGTAATTAATTAATAATTAATAAAAAATTTATAAATAATTAATAATAACTAATAAATAATTAATAATAATTAATAAATAGTTAATAATAATTAATAAATAATTAATAATAATTAATAAATAATTAATAATAATTAATAATAATTAATAAATAATTAATAATAATTAATAAATAATTAATAATAATTAATAAATAATTAATAATAATTAATAAATAATTAACAATTATTAATAAATAATTAATAATAATTGATAAATAATTAATAATAATTAATAAATAATTAATAATAATTAATAAATAATTAATAATAATTAATAAATAATTAATAATAATTAATAAATAATTAACAATAATTAATAAGTAATTAATTAATAATTAATAAAACATTTATAAATAATTAATAATAATTAATAAATAATTAATAATAATTAATAAATAATTAATAATAATTAATAAATAGTTAATAATAATTAATAAATAATTAATAATAATTAATAAATAGTTTATAAATAATTAATAATAATTAATAAATAATTAATAATAATTAATAATAATTAATAAATAATTAATAATAATTAATAAATAATTAATAATAATTAATAAATAATTAATAATAATTAATAAATAATTAATAATAATTAATAAATAATTAATAATAATTAATAAATAATTAATAATAATTAATAAATAATTAGTAATAATTAATAAATAATTAATAATAATTAATAAATAATTAATAAATAATTAATAAATATTAATAATAATTAATAAATAATTAATAATAATTAATAAATAATTAATAATAATTAATAAATCTTCTCAATATCTATAAAACACATTAGGCTGAAAATGGAGTATAATGCACATATTTGGGGTGCAGGCCTCCAAACAAAGTTGGGTTATCTAGATAATGTACAAAACAGAGCTATTCGTCTTATCAGCGACCCCAGTGTAAATTCAGTGCTCGCTCCGCTTAGCCACTGCCGTACAGTTTGGTCACTGACCTTGTCCACTCACTCAAAGTTTTCCAACGACAAACAAGGAGTGCAACAGAAGCTTATCCCTACCATGTAGAGTTATCAAGATCACGAAATACAGCCTATGGATAATCGTTTGTCATCCGTACGTCTCGTTTGTGGAACCATATACCGTCGCATGCGTTCCGTAAAGTTTGTTATTCATATATGTACAATTCACTTAAAAATCTCCTATAATCCAATTTCCTAATTGAAATTTCCCCAATCATCCTTCCCTCATTCCTATCTACAAAACCAAACTCTGCATTTGTATTAAAGCTTTCATCCTAAAGTTTGGTTTTAAAAGGGGGGCTTTTGGATGGTTAAAGTCCAGTACAGTTCCTCTTGGTGACTTTCGAGTTTTCCACCAACCATCGTAAAAAAAAAACTTAAAGCCATTAGGCCTTAAGTCAGCGTCACCGAAAAATATTCCACTTTTTTCAAAAACACTTTTCCGTGTGGGGTCTTCTTAAAAATTTAATTGATTTCTCTTTAAAACTGAAAACTTTTGCATCTTGTGAACTTGCAGCTTAAACGTATTCCCTAATTAAATTATATGACTTTAACAAAGTTAGGCATTTGGAACTAATGCAGTATAGCCAAATTGACACTTTATCTAAAAATGTTGAGACAAGTGGATTTTTTGGGAAACGCATCATTTTTACTAATTGCCTTAAAATTTGGAGAAGAGAAAAGGTAAGTGGACCATTAAGTACATATGTAGATATATAGATAAATTAGCTTATAAGTCGCCTTAAACATTAGATAAATATACCTAAGTACATACAAGTACATATGCATATATGTATGTAGAAAATAGATATTTTAATGCAAAATAAATTTTGTATCGCTAGTTAATCTAATTTTAATTTTATATTTTGTAACATTTTTTATGAAAGTTTGCAAAATTAAGAAGTAAATAAATTAGTTTTACACAGGATGCTTCAGGAATAAGGTTCGTTGGGATGATTGATAAGTTAAAAGAAAAAATTTTATTCCTAGATATATCTGTACTTTTATTCCAAGTACGATTTTTTTAATTCTAACCTTTCCCATCCTCGCCTGAAGTCACGAATCTTATTTGCAGGACAACCAATATGTTGCTTTCTACTCTTTATACCCGTACGATAAGGATCAGGTATATTAAAATTGCTCCTCCGTTTGTAACACCTCGAAATAAGCTACCTAGATATACCTTCAAAGGTATGGATCGGATCAGAATCAAATTCTAAGTCGATTAAGCTTTGTCAGTCCATCCGTCAGCAAGATTACTCAAAAACTAAGAAAGCTAGAGTCTTGAAATTAAATATTTTTACATCAATTTGTAGGTTCCCTATTTTTTTTCGTTGAGATCCGACCAAAACTTCGGATAACTCCCGAAACTTAACTTTTAGATCCCCACATTTTTTTTTTGAAATAGAACCATGAAATTTTAACTGGTGATAGATGTCATAAAAATATTAATTTTATTCTTAACAAATTTTTTCTGTAGCCCCCCCCCCCACGCGTTAAGGAGCTACAGTTCCCCAAAGTTCAAAAAAGCTCTATATTTAAATTGTTATAACTCAAGTTGTATAAGGTATATCTTCAATTTGAAAACGCCAAACGATTACTGCTTTTATTAGCTTTAAAAATATATATACAATAAATGTATACTTGTGGCATACGGTGTCTTAATTTACCGTTATGCGAAACTCAAATTTTGTAAAATTCTTGATTCCTTCCACTTTCCAAACGGTTTAAGTTAGAAACTTGAAATTTTGAGAGAAGTTAGGTCTTTGAATATAAGTATGAGTCATTTTAGAAAATATTTTTGTATCGCCATCCGTATCGGAGCTATATGGCGTTAAAAATTAAGAAATTCCTTATTTTTAAACACCTGTAACTTGAACACCTGTCCAAATTTTTTTGAAGTAATATACAAAAAATAAAGATTCAACATTATATTTTTATTTCTATTAACAACATTTCTTAATAATATAGGGTTACCTTAAAATTGACGAAAGTGTGACTTTCATTTTCCTAAATTTTTCTACGAAATTTTTTTAACGATTTTTTGCATTTTTTTTACTCGATAATTTAAAATTGTTGAGAATGACGCGAGTTACATATTTGCCAAACTCTATTCCCACGAAACTAACAGACAGTACGTCAGCACTTCCTGTTATTTCTAAATAAATTAAAATAGCTTCATATTTCAATATGAGAAAATAAAATCAATTATTTTCCCATAATAACAAAATTACGCAATTGCTCAGATTACACCAAAATTATTAACTTTAAAATAAAATTGTATAAATTGCTGAATATGCAATTTTTAATATATAAATACCTGTACATTTTCTAATTAGAATTAAGTCTCGATTAAGTCTTAACATATCAATGTTATAATAAATTTACTAAACTTAAATAAAGTGTGTTTTCTTTTTTAAAATAAAAGTTGTTTATTTTTTATCATATTGCAAAAGCAAATATAAAAGTGGCGCAGTCGGTAGGATAATTTAAAACATATAAATAAAAAACTTTTTGTGAAACAAGACTTTCCTTCGCAAACCTTAAGTGAGTCTGCTTAAGGCACAAAAGTTTTATATAAAAAAAATTATCCAGTGATACGAATCGAAAATATATAAAATTGTTCATAGTGTAAAATTAAAAACTCTTTAATACACACTAAACAATTAATAAAAAATAAAATAAAAAAATAACAACAATAATATATAAAATTGTTCATAGTGCAAAATTTAAAAACTCTTTAATACACACTAAACAATTAATAAAATTAAATATAAAAGCGTTCATAGTGTAAAATAAAAAAATTAAACATTTTATAAACACTAAACCAAAATAAAAAGCAAAAATATAAGAAACACAACAATTTATGAAAAGTGTGAAAAGATCTATAACATTCGATAATAACAGACACATCATGGAACAACAAAATATGGAACATCAGAACGAGACCGTAAACATCGAAGTTGTACAACAACTTCAAATTCAAATTGCAAATCAAAATAGGCAGCTAGAATTGTTATCTGCCCAGCTGCAACACTATCAACAAATCGATGCTCAAAACCATTATAAAGAAAGGGTTTTGAAAGAAGTTAGACATATGTCTACTTTCAACGGAACGAATGATATAACCATAAATTCATTTGTCAACAGCGTAGAATATTATATTAATCATATCACCGATTTAAACATCAAAAAAGTTGCTATTCGGGCAATATTTAACGAAAAAATCCAGTGTGAAGCCAAAAATACCATCATTAACATCCCGCAACCTGACAACTGGGAACTCATCAAGCAAACACTGAAAAGGAGATATAAACCAGAAATTGAACCAGCTGAAATTTACAGGAAGATATCAGACCTCCGTGTAAACTCGGTAAGTGATTTAGTCATACAAATCCAAAATTTAAAATATAAAGCCGATGAGCTTCAAGTATATTATAGTGATAGTAATTATATAGATTTAAGCAATATTGATAGTTTTCTATTAAATACAATAAAAGAAATGTCACAGGGAACTTTACTGGACCGAATATATAATGAAAATGATTTGTCTAAAGTAATAGAAATTATGAATATTAGAAGATATGAAGATTCTTGTATAAGGCAGGAATTTAGGAAAACTAATATAAATAATAATAATTTCAAAAATAATTATAAAAACAATCATAAAAATAATAAAAATTCAAAAAATTATTCAAATTTCGACAATAAAAAAAGCAGTAATAATCAGTCTTTTAATCGAAATAGTTACAATAAAAATTTTAGTAGTAACAAGGACAATTTTAATAGGGATAATGTTAATAATAATAATAATAATAATAGGGAAAATTTTAATAATAGGGATAATTCTCAACCCCATAGATTCTATACTAAGTCAGGAAACTCTAGACAGTACTCGGGCCAAAATCGCCAAGAACAGAGCTACGCTAGACAAAGACAAACAGAAGAAATGGAGGTTCAAAATATTCAAACAAAAAATTCTGAAAGTGAATGTAATAACTTAACTTTTTTTCTAAATTAGCCTCGGAAGAACTCCCCATTATTAGTGTAACAATTGACAATAAAAAATTTTTAGCCCTTATTGATACAGGTTCTAGTTTTAGTATTATAGATGACGATATAGAAGGTTTTAAAAAAATAAAAATAAAACCAATCCCTTTTTCAACAATAAATAGCAAAGATCAGATTAACTTTGAAATTCATACGGTAGCACCACTAGAATTTCATACTCCATCCAATGCACTAATACGATGGAAAGTAAAAAAATTACCTAATCGAAAATACCAAATTATAATAGGTGCAGATCTATTAAAAACTCTAGATAGTACCATAGATTTTGAAAGAGGAATAATTACTTTAAATGGACAAAATACAAAATTTGTTAATATGCCGTATCAATTTAATGAAATATGCACTTTAGAGACAATAGACCCCAAAATAAATTTATTAAAGTTAAATCATCTCAATTCAGAAGAACTGTTAGAAGTACAAAAATTAGTAAAAAGATTCAGTAATCTATTTTTTAAAGAAGGGGATAAGTTAACTAAAACAACCGAAGTTCAACACGAAATAGTTACGACAACAGAGCAGTCAATTAATTCAAAGTTATATAGATATCCTCCAAAACACGAGGAAGAAGTCAGAAAACAGGTTAAAGAAATGGAAGAACAGGGAATTATTCGAAAGAGTAATTCAAGATATTCAAGCCCATTGATAGTCGTACCTAAGAAAACAGATAATTCCGGTCAAAAGAAATTTAGGATCGTGATAGACTACAGACGATTAAACGACGTAACAGTGGACGATAAATTCCCATTACCGAATATTGACTCTATTTTAGATAAACTGGGAAAAGCTCAGTACTTTACAACATTAGATTTGGCAAAGGGTTACCACCAAATCTCAATTAGGGAAGAAGACAGAAAAAAGACAGCTTTCGTGACACCACATGGACTGTATGAATTTAATAGAATGCCGTTTGGTTTAAAGAACGCACCAGCAACATTCCAACGGTTAATGAACGAAATATTAAGAGAATATATAAACAAGGTCTGTGTAGTATATCTAGACGATATACTAATATTCAGTACCTCTCTGAAAGAACATATGAAAGCAATCTATAGTATTTTCAAAGTATTAGAAGAAAAAAATTTGAAAATTCAGATAGATAAATGTAATTTCATGAAAAAAGAGACTGAGTTCTTAGGGCACATATTAACAAAAGACGGTTTAAAACCTAATCCCAATAAAATAAAAACAATAGAAAATTTAGAACTACCAAAAACTCAAAAACAGATTAAAAGCTTTTTAGGAATGACAGGCTATTACAGGAAATTTGTGAAGGATTACGCCAAAGTTGCGCAACCTATCACGAAATATTTAAAAAAAGATACAAAAATTAATACCAACGACCCAAACTACATAGAAGCGTTCGAGAAATTAAAACATTTAATAACAAGCCATCCAGTAATAAAATATCCAAATTTCGAAAAGCCATTTGTTTTGACAACAGACGCATCGAATTATGCGATTGGCGCTGTATTGTCACAGGAAGGACATCCTGTATGTTTTGCTTCACGAACCTTAAATAGTCATGAACGTAATTATTCCGCTACAGATAAGGAATTCTTAGCAATCATGTGGTCAGTAAACTACTTTCGACCCTACCTTTACGGTAATAAATTTAAAATATTGACGGACCACCAACCAATAAAATATTTGCATGCCAAATATAAAGGTAAAGACCTATCACCTAGGCATCAAAGATGGTTATTGAAATTAGGCGAATACCAATTTCATATTGAATATCTTAAAGGAAAAGAAAATCATGTCGCAGATTTTCTTAGCAGAATAGAACATAATATAAATGAAGGAGAGGATGATAAAAATTTTAATATTGAATGTAATAGTACAATGGCAACAGTTCATTCTGCAAGCGAAGAATTGTTGAACCATATTCCCATAAAAGAAGAAATAGTAAATAAGTATAAAACTCAAATAATTTTAACAAACAACAAAACAGTAGAATTAGAAACTCTTTTTGGAAGAAGAATCATAACAATAGCAGAATATGATTTTAATAGATTAGGCGAAATATTTAAAAAATATCTTAATAAAGGTAAAGTAGGAATCTTTTCAGAAATTTCAGACACAAAATATAACATTGTGCAAGAAAAGCTGATAGAAACGTACTCAAATGATAATGCAATAAAATTCATAAAATGCTCATTCAGAGCACAAGAAATAGAAACTGAAATCGAAACGGTTAAACAAATATCTCTCTACCATATAAGAGAAAGTTTCCATTCCGGTATTCAGGAAACATATAATCAAATTAAGTTCAAAATATATTATCCTAAGTTACTAGAGTTAATTCAGATTGTAATTAATCAATGTGAAGTTTGTCAAACTGTCAAGTATGACAGAAGACCGATAAGACCCAAATTTGAAATTAGTGAAACTCCATCAGAAGTAAATGATATAATTCACATTGACACTTACGTCATTATGAGACATGTCTTCTTAACAATTATAGACAAGTTCTCTAAGTTTGGTACAGCATACCATCTTAACGATAGGAATCAGGTTACTATCATTGAAAAATTAGAACAACATTTCTCTCAAGTAGGCAAACCAAAGAAAATCGTGGCCGATAATGAATTTAAAGCAATCCAAATTAAAGAATTTCTGATAGAAGAAGAAGTAAGTCTACATCTGACAAAACCAAACAGTCACACTGGTAATGCAGATATAGAAAGATTTCACAATACTATCGCGGAAAAATTCAGAATACTACGGTTAAATAAAACCAATTTCTCTGTACAACGTTTAATACAACAAGCTGTTAGAATCTATAATAACAGATACCATTCAACAATTAAGTACTCTCCAATTGAAGTACAAAATCATAAAATTAAACCTGAAAAAGTAAAAGAAAATCTAGAAACCGTAAAATTAAAGAAAATTGAAAAACTAAACAAAAAGAGAGAAAATTATGTTGAAACTCGTTCAACAGGTTTTGTAAAAAACTACAAAGCTGTCAGGCACAAAGAGCAACCCAAATATAAAAAATTGAAATTAGAAAATATTCATATAAAAAATATTAAAAAACCATTAAAATTTACAGATATTAGCAATAATGACAATACTAATAATGATGACAACACAAACCGTGACAGGTAATCTATTAGAGATAAACAACATAAGTTCAAATACAGGATTTGTAAAAATAAACTTAGACAAAGAACAGTTCGTCACCCAAACTGACATTATAATTCATATTATACATCCAACTGAAATATTAAATCTACTCGATGACATTTCAAATAGAACAGACGTACTAAATTCAAATCAAGAGACAATTTTACAAACAGAAATTTTAGATTTAAAAAACAAATTAAAAACTATAATTCCTAATAAAAGACCAAGACGAGGAATAATAAATGGTGTCGGAACAATGTCTAAATGGTTGTTCGGAACGATGGACGAACAAGATCGACAAAATATAGAAAAACATTTACAAACGGTAGACCATAATAATCATTTACTTATAACAAATTATAATGAACAAATTACAATTAACCAACAATTTCACAAAACAATTAAGCAACTTAAGTCAATTATAGAAGGTGATAGAAGTATACTATTAAACCAAATAAATAATTTACAGAAATCACTAATTCAACAAAATTTATATTTAGATTTACTCTTTAAGATACAATTGATTAAAGAAAAAATAGAAATAATTCAAGATAACTTAGCTTCTATTAGGCATGGAATTGTACATCCAAATATTTTAACAGAAGAGGAAATAGAGAAATACGAAATAGATTTTTATAAATTACAATACATAAAACTAGGTCTAGCTCAATTCGAAAAAGACTCATTATTACTTGCAATCAAAATCCCAAGAAAAATTAAAACAATTCAATTAGAAATTATCATTCCAGTTCCAAATAAAGAAAATAAAGAAATCAATTATCCAAATGAAATTATTTTTACATATAATAATAAAACGTACAAATATGAAAAATTAAAAACATTAAATGAATTATCTTTAAGTAAAAATTGTATTTTTAAAAATAATTGTGAACTAATAAATTGTAAATTAACCGAAATTATACAAATAGATGAAGAAACTATTGTAATTAAAAATGCTAATAAGATAAAAGTAAATCAATCTTGTGACAATAGAAATATTATTTTAACAGATCATGTTTTGATCCATTTCAATAATTGCACTTTAAAAATACTAGATCACAATTTCTCAAATGTAAAAGAAAGTATCCAACAAAGATTTTATTACCCATTAAATCAAACTTTTAATTTTAAGAATAAGGTTACTTTCAATGATGTTGTTATAGAAACAGAAAATAATATAGAAAAAATTAAAGAACTAAAATTTCATAAAAAATTTTCGTATGTACTCGATATAATATTCTTTGTAATTGGAATAATTGGAGCAATCGCATTGTTAAAAAAATTTGGTTATCTAAAAATTAATAAAAGAATTCAGGAGAATTCTTATCTAGAGGAGGGAGAAGTTACATATTTGCCAAACTCTATTCCCACGAAACTAACAGACAGTACGTCAGCACTTCCTGTTATTTCTAAATAAATTAAAATAGCTTCATATTTCAATATGAGAAAATAAAATCAATTATTTTCCCATAATAACAAAATTACGCAATTGCTCAGATTACACCAAAATTATTAACTTTAAAATAAAATTGTATAAATTGCTGAATATGCAATTTTTAATATATAAATACCTGTACATTTTCTAATTAGAATTAAGTCTCGATTAAGTCTTAACATATCAATGTTATAATAAATTTACTAAACTTAAATAAAGTGTGTTTTCTTTTTTAAAATAAAAGTTGTTTATTTTTTATCATATTGCAAAAGCAAATATAAAAGTCGCGTAGTACAAAACAAATTAAATAAATAAAAAATATAACGGTTGCTTGAAGAATTTTTAATATACATACTTATATAACTCATGTTATTTACATATCGTATATGTCACTAATGAATGAATGATTTATAATCCATATGTATATTATAAATTATTATACATTTGCCGCTTAGTATTAAATGGTAATAGCATATTTGGAAAAGTTTTTGATTGATAATCGTTATGTGGAAGGTTAGAATCTGCTTTTGAAGAATTTATAAAGATTTTTATATATTATATTGAATATATGTACAACCCATAGTTCTAGAAATTATAAAACTCACCCAAATTATTTTAAAATACTAAAAATTTAAAAAAAATAATATTATAAGCAGAGTGACAGGCTATGCACATATTAACAGTTCGTACGGGTATCTAAGAGTTGGCAAAGGCAACTGTACTCTTCCTCGTTCACTTTTAATATTAAAATTAATGTTTCTAAAGCTTCAAAAAATTGTGTTTATTTGTTAAATTTTGCCCTTTTTTTCTTCATAAATACATAAATACGTTTACGCATTGTAAGTTCAGTTCTTAATAATTTTTTTAATTTGTTTTTTGTATAATATTATTTTACATTTAAAATTTTTAATTGTAAAACCTTTAAAATTTAAAAAAAACCACACAACTTTTCAAAGTTTTAGAGCATATGAATAATTTGCGGATACTGTTTCTAATGACTCTTCTAATGAAAAAATTCTAGAATGGTTGGAAAGAATTTCAAATTCTGGGTTATGGCATTCTTCAAAATTCATTACAGAGAATTTTCGTGAAGAGTCCTCCTAAATAGTTTACAATGGCTCTAATTTAAAAAATTTCCTGGGAACCACTGTAAAAGGACAAATGGTTCTGGCCTGTTACGATAAAAACAAAAAATTAGACACGAAAAATTAAAAAGAGTTAACACATTGTATTTATTTATGCAACAAAAAAAAATATTTAATTTTAACAATATCAAATAAGCGCTAATTTCACTTACTTAGAATATAATTTACTATAATTTTTACTTTAAATTACTTTTAATTATTATTATTATTTTTGCTATGTAATTAAATTTTTGTTAAGTAATAATTTTATATATGAATGTAGGTCAAGAATTAGTATTGTATCAATGTAACTTAAATTATATTTATTTAATTAATGCATCGTTAACAATTTTTATAACTGTTTTCTTTGTATATAAACGAACAGCTTTTTATGTAACATTCATTTAAATAAAAGATATTAAACTTTTCTTTACAACTCAACAAATGTAAAATTTGTTTTACTTATTCTTTAGCAGAATAAACATTGGTCCTTCGAGCCGAATATGAACCAGCGACCATTGATCCTTCGAGTCTAAAAAAAAAAACAATTCTACAGAACACAGAACAACTCAATAATTTATTGTAAAACTAGTGTTTACAATACTATCTATAGAACTAGTGTCTATAGAGATATATAAATAAAAGGGTTGCGCTATAGAATAAGTGTCTATAGTCTAATTTCAGGTTTACTAGCTGTATTATAAAGCTACAAATTAACTACTTAAATAGAAATCTACAGAGATTTTTTCTAAATCTACGGTATCTGCTGTTGTGTGCTGCCACTACTACAACTACAAATCAATTATGTAAAGCGTTATAGGGGTAGTTTAATTTAATTTAACAGGAAAAAAAAATTTTTTAAAAATGGAACAACTTATCAAGGATCAGAAGCTATTATACATAGATGTCGAGAAGATGCTAACTAATTTCAAAAAAGATTCTTTAAGTAGAAAAACAAGGGAATATGATTCAGCGAGACTTAAAAAACTAGATGAACTATGGCAAAGAGCTGTAGAAAATGACACGAACATTCAAGCATTTAATGATTATGAACATGCATATTTTAAAACGGAAAGTTTCGCTAAGAGAAAATCCTCGTGGAACAGATAAAAAATGAATTAGAGAAAATTCTTTTCAATGCAATAAAGCAAGAAGAAACGGCAGAATCACTTAAGGAAAGAAATGATCTTGTGAGTAGGCAAATCATTTTGATTACAATATTAAACGGAAAAATTGTGCGAATTCAGGATAAAATTAAAACAAAGTTATCCACTACATATATTCATGAAAATTTAAGAACATTGAGAGAAGCTTGGAATGAAATCAACGAAAACCACATTGCAGTTGCAAACAAGGGTGAACAGGCACATGAATACTGAAAGAATATTCGAAGAAATTCAAATAAGCTACGAAGAGATAATAATAAATTACTTTAACTGGAAGACTTTTAGAGGAATTAATATATGGAATTTATGGAAGACTTTTATGGAATTAATAGAACAAAATAAAGATTTAGGAAAAGCTCAAAAATTTCACTATTTAAAAGCAAACTTGAACAACGAACCATTTGAATTGATTAAGCATTTACCAGTTATTGGTGAAAATTATGACACAGCATGGCAAATTTTGGACAAACGTTACAATAATATAAGATTACTAACTGCACATTAATTAAAAAATCTGCTGAATCAAGCCAACATATTGAAAGAGTTGACAAAGGCAATAAGGAAATTACACGACGTTACAATTGAGAGTCTTTTAATAATAGATTACTCTTTATTTATTGAATGTTCTAGCTATTGAAAACTTATAAATTTCAGTAGAAAATTGGGATCCATTATTAATACATTTACTTGTGGAGAAATTAGATAAAGAATCTCATAGACTATATGAACAATCATTAAATTCACCTCGAGAATTGCAGACATTAAACCATTTTTTCGCGTTTTTGGAAAGTCGATTCCAAACATTGGAATCATTAGAAGGAAAAGCTTCAACGGAGCAAAAATTAAGAACATATTATGGAAGTTATATTAATCATAAATGTGCTGTGTGTTATCAGGACCACAAAATTTATCAATGCGAAAAGTTCAAGGGTAATGAACAACAAAAATTCGAATACGTTACAAAACATAAGCTATGCAAAAACTGTTTAATGCCAGGACATTTTACAATATGTAAATCTTCATTTACGTGCAAGATATGCAACAAGCGTCATCATACAAGCTTACATAGATATATAACTGCCTGTAACAAACCAAGGATAGCAAAGGAACAATCTAGAGACGTTCAAATATCAGCACATTACTCTTCTAATTTTTCATATAGCAAAAAACTTTTAGCAACAGCACTCGTTAAAATACAAAGAAAAGACGTCTCTTATATGAAACTCAGAGCACTAATTGATCCGTGTTCTGAGGCAATTTTAATAACAGAAAATAAGGCAAAACAGTTGCAGCTGAAAAAACATAAAACATCTGCATCGAGACGAACAAAAAATTGTATTGGAGGGAGGCCTATTCTGGATCTTTCTCGAGATATGAAGGGTTAAAGATGTTTTAGCGACTTTTCATAAAAAAATCTGTAACTTTTGAACGGCTTACTATAGGGAGATAAAAAAGAATGTGTTTTGTAGAGTAACTTGTCAGATTTAATTTTTGTGTACTAATGATTCCCATGTCATAACAGTTACAAAGTTATGAAGATTCCAAATGATTTAAAATGAAAAAATTATGTCTTAAACTCAATTTTCTTTTGAAACATCCTGTATTTGGGGTACTTTTTTTATATATTTCGAAACACCTTTTCAAGCACTATAATTAGTACCTAATAATTTTTTCTCTGTTTTGTGTAAAGAATGAATGTGAATATAATGTAAGTATTAGGTATTATGTAAGTATTGATGTACATTGAAAATTGTATGAGGTTTTTTGAGTTACAGACAAATTGTGTATGAAAGTACATTTTGTAAAAATAAAAGCTAAAAAATGTGTGCATTGTACATAAAAATTTGCTATTATTAGAATGAGTATTCGTAATTATTTTAATAAAAATTCGTCGCTTCCATTGATGTATATAATATAATATGAAAAATGATTTGTATTTTATTTGTATTTATTTTAAAAATTGAATTGAATTATAAACCAGTAAAAAACAAGAACATATGTATGTATTTTTGAAATTTGTTTAGGATAAAATTTAAGGGTAGATTTTTAAAATTTATAATAAATGTTTAATTTTATTTATTTATTTATTTATTTTTAAGCTCCATAAATCGTACAATTTATTACAAATGTTTCACTGAGATATAGATATGTTATATATATCTTTACTGCAGTTAACATGAAATTTTTTGTTTGAGTGAGAATTGCTTGTCAAAATTTATTTTAAAGGAAATGGGAAAACCTTTTTTGAAATAATTTTTTTTTTTTTTTTTTATAAAACTTAAGCTAACTTAAACGAAAAACTTAAAACTAAACTAGCCTAATTAATTATTTACATTTAAATTTCTAACTAAGGGATTATTTGAAGTAATTAATTCCGAGTAGAACTTTTCGGCTAAATATAAATTTTTTTCTATAACAGTATCAATGTTGGCTTTGTTATGCAGCTTATTGGTTGGAAACCACCTGGGAAGATTAAACACTAGTTTTAAAAGTTTATTTTGTGCAATTTGTAATTTTTTTAGTGTGAGTTGCAGCACAGTCACTCCAGACTGGTGCTGCGTATAGAATTATTGGCTGAAAAATTGTTTTAATAAGAATTAGCTTATTTTCTGTTGACAAGGTTAATTTTCTATTAATAAAAGGATACAATATGCGAGTGCATTTATGTACTTTATCAAGAGTTATCGAAGTGTGCTTCTAAAAGATTAACCTTTTATCAAAGGTAACGCCAAGGTATCTTATACTGTCAGACCATTTTATTTCAGCATTATCTAATTTTAGGAACGTAAATGGCACGAGAAAGGCTTTTCTTTTTTTAGTAAAATAGATGGATACTGTTTTCAAAACATTAATTTTAATTTTCCATTTCGAAAAGTATTCAGACAGAATATCCAGCGAATTTTATAAATTTCTTAAGATAGCATTGGGATTAGCGCCAGCGGAATAAATGGCCGTGTCATCTGCAAATATTGAAATTTTTGTGTGATTTAATCTCGGGATATCTGCGGTGTAAATGTTGTACAACATTGGTCCTAGTACGGAGCCTTGTGGGACTCCTGCTTTAATTTCGTATCGATTAGAAGGCGTATTATTTAGCATTACTCGAAATACTCTTCCATGTAGGAAATTTTGTATAATTTTTATTAAGTAAATTGGAAAATTATTAAGTTCCAATTTACGAAGCAGACCAGAGTGCCAAACAGTATCGAATGCTGAATTTATGTCCAGCGCTACTAGACCCGTAGAGTTACGTTCTTGTAAGTTGGATTTGACAAAATTTTTAACACGTAACAAAGGATGAATAGTGCTATGATTTTGTCTAAATCCAAACTGCTCATTTGGAAGAATTCTTTTATCTGAAACTATCTTATCCAGTTTAATTTTTATTAGTTTTTCAAAAATTTTTGAGAAACTGCATAGTAAGCTGATTGGTCGAAAGCTGTTTATTTCCTCTATTGGTTTTCCTGGCTTTGGAATCGGAATAACAAGGACTTCTTTCCATGCGTTAGGAAAATAACCTAATTTCAAACTCAAGTATTTTTTGGCATTTTCAGGTAATTTTTTGATGCACAGATTAGACAGGTCTATACCTGTCGATTTTTTAGTTTTTAGTTGAGAGAAAATTGCATTGATAGATTTTAATTCTATTTGTTCAAAAGTTTCTATTACTGCTTGATCAATTTTTCTTATAGATTCCTCAACCATTAAATTAGTAGCGCTGTCACTTAAATTATTATTGATGGTATGTTTGTCGTGAAAGTGTTTGGCTAAAACATTAGCTTTGTCTATGTTTGTAATATGCACCTTATTAGTGTTGTCTTTTAAAATGGCTATATATTTATTTTTACTTTTGATAAACTTTGAGATTTTCCAAAATGGCTTGTAAGATTTTTTAAGTGTCTTTAAGGTATTAGACCATTTCATATTGCGATATTCCTTAATTTTGTTTTTGATTAAATAATTGAAATGATTTAACTAAGCGTAAAAGATTAGGTAATGACTGCGCATCCATTTTCTCCTAACACTATTTCTTTACCTTATTAATTTTAATATATAATGCGGTAATTTTTCTGTGTGCTGTTTAATTACTTTCCTAGGTACTGCCAGTTCAGTAGCTGCTTTAATTTTGGAATTTAAATTAGATATCATATTGTCTATTTGATAACAATAGTCAATAGAATCACTATTAATAACTTTAAATTGTTTTTTTAAGAACTTCTGATACAAGTACCTATTTGCATTATTAAAATTCAAATAAGTATGATCATGTGTAAAAATTTGCTTACTTAAATTGAGCATAACTGGTAAGTGGTCGGATGAAAGATCATTAAAAGTAATGGGCTGAGAGCAAAATTCTGGTATATTAGTTAAAAATATATCTAATGTAGAAGGTAGTGATTTACTACTAGAAGGAATATAGGTAGGATTAAGAGTGTATAACAACGTGAACCTGTCAGTTAGTAGCAACTGCTGCAAGATATTACCCCAAGTATTAGCCCGAGAACATCCCCACTGTGTCTACTATTTATGTCACCACCTACAATGAAGTCAGCCGCGGTTCTTGAAATTTTTAGTAAATCTTTTTTGAATAAATTATTAATTTTGCTTTTGTTAAGATTACTTATATTTAAACTATTTACGTAATTTTTGGTACCAGAAAAATAAACCGAAAACAGTTTAATTTTCTTCATATCGCTTAATGTTATTTCAATGCCAATATTTTCTATTTTATCCGATTTTATTATTAACATTCATTTCGAATACAAATATTTAACCGAAAGTTCTGTTATTATAGAAAATTGTTCGGCCTTATTTAGACATTTAATTAATTTACTTAGTAATTCATTGGTTAATTGTATTATTTCATCAACAGAAAAAAGATTAGTATTATTCTTAATTAAAGTATTATTATTGTTAGTAAAATCATTGTTACTATAATTATTATTGTTAGTGTTATGACAGTTCGTACTTGCGGTAATGTTACTGATGTTATTGTTGTTGCCATAGTTTGAGTTCGATCTGCATATGATTTTGAAAGGTAATGTATGAGCATTAACATTGTTGTTGTTGCTATTTACATTGCTGTTGTAATGACTATTTATGTTGAGAGAATTTGGAAATAGTGTACTGTAATTACTACCCAATATTGTATTGTGGTTGTTTAAAGATGAGACATTTTTTCGTATTTTTGTGTTGCGGCTCAGTAGAGAAATGAAATGTTTTTTTGTTATCACATATGCTATCAGTAGAATGATGTTCACTATGACAGTTTGCACATTTTTTAGTTTCTTTATTTGTGCATTCAGTAGTAGGATGATTGCCGGCACAGAAACCACATCTTGTGTTAATACTGCAGTTACGCGAACCGTGGCCATACATTTGGCAATTGTAGCATTGTGTCAATTTTTTATTTGTAGATTTGCGTTCCCATCTCACTTTCGTATTGTATATATAACAAAAGTTAGTATGTAATTCGCTTAATTTTATTGAATTTTTTTCTAAATAAATGATGTATAAATGTAAATCATTATAAAAATTTGTTTTTTGTTTATTGCTTTAATTTCTAAACATTTTAAACCTTTTTCAATTAAGGGATTTTTAAGTTCGTCACAATTATAATTATCCAAACCAGATAAAACAAATTTAAGTGGTTTTGTGTTTTTAGAATCATATGTGAAAAATTCTAAATTATTAGTTTTTAACTCACTTAGTGCTTTGGTATAAGATTCATCAGAATTACAGTATAATTTAATACCTATTGAGATAGATCTTACAAAATAATCATTTATTTTGATTTGTTTCATGAAATCATGTACTTTTGCAACTTTTTGTTTTATTATGGTAATTGGTGGTGAAATGGATTTTTTAGTGTCAGTTTTTTCGACATCAGTAATATTTTCGAATTCAATATCGTCAATATTCGGGTCATCGTTCCCAATCGTCTGCAGCGGTATGTAATATTTACTCGCAGAAGTTGTTCCGTTTTTTTGTGATTTATTAAAATCAACGTGGTTATTCAATTTTGGATTTATTTTTTAATTGTTTCTTTTTGCAAATTTTGCAAAGCCACATTATTTTCATTTAAATTTAAATAATCACTTTTTCTTTTCGGAGTAATTTTGATGTGAAAATTTTAGATTAGACCAAAAAAAAAGACAACGCCAATTTGTAATTAATAATTCAATTTAAGGAAGTTTTCTCGATGCAAGCAAGCAGTTGAATCTATAATAAATGTACAAAATAATTTTCATGCAATTCACAAAATTATTTGTTGAAGGGAAGGAATATGTATAAGTATATTATTTATGCATCACAAATCAATAATATTGCACTTTTTTCATTCAAATCAAATGTGTTTTTTCTTAAAAATTTGTTAAGAATTAGAAATCTGATTGCTGCAAATAGGAGTATTCGAAAATAACCGTTCAATAAGAGGTCTATTTATGTATTAATTAAAATATGTGACAAAGTTGAAACCATACTAGAAAATATTTCGCCAGTCCATAAATTTTATTTTTAATAAAATTTAAAACTTACATGTTTTTTATGAAAAGCAAAATTTTTGATTTTGATAGTCATAAAAAATGAAAAAAATGAAAAGAAGCTGATTTTGATAGTCATTATGTTATGTTATGAATATTATATTTATGTTATGAATATCACATATTTTTTATATAACTGTGCCAATTATTTGACTCAACCGCTTCATTTTATTTTTAATCAATCGCTTTCGACAGGCATTTTTCCGAATGCGTGGAAATCTTCTTTTTTAACCCCCATTCATAAAAAGGGTGACAAAGCTTCCGTCGAAAATTACCGTGGTATAGCTATCCTATCAACTATTCCAAAATTGTTCGAAAAAATTGTAGTCAGTAAAATAACACCCGTCATAAATTCAAAATTAAACGAACAACAACATGGATTTAGAAAAGGTCGTTCTACTACAACCAATCTTACGGTTTACACATCAGAAATACTAACTGAAATGGAAAATGGTTATCAAGTTGATGCTATTTACACGGATTTTAGCAAAGCTTTCGATCGTGTTGATCACAATATTTTGTTTAAAAAACTTGAAACTTTAGGCATTTCAGGTTCTTTCCTTACTTGGCTTTGCTCTTATCTTACTGAAAGAACTCAAAATATTAAATTCCAAGGTTATTTATCGAACACAATTAATGTCACCTCGGGAGTGCCACAAGGAAGCCATTTAGGCCCACTTCTATTTAATATTTTTATTTCAGATCTTTCTAATAAACTAGAAGGTGTACCACATATTGCATTTGCTGACGATCTTAAAATTTACCACGTTATCAAAAATAGTTCCAATTTTGAATTACTTCAATCAAATTTACATTCTTTACAAGAATGGTGCTTCTACAACAAATTAGAACTTAACATAGCGAAATGCAAGGTCATAAGTTTTACACGAAAAAGATCTACAATGCTTTTCGACTATACAATAGATAACATAGTTCTTGAAAGGGTGTCCTGTATGACCGATCTTGGCATTCTTCTGGACGATAAACTTAACTTCCATCTTCACTATGATCATATGATTTCCAAAGCAAATAAAATGTTAGGTTTTATTAAGAGAAGGGCTAAGGAATTTAATAACCCAGCAGTGACAAAAGCTCTTTACTGCTCGTTAGTTCGATCTATTCTAGAATACGGTAATATCGTATGGGATCCAGTGTTTCAATTACATTCCAATAGGATAGAATCCGTTCAGAAACAATTCCTTTTGTTTGCCTTGAGAAACCAATATAATCCTATAGACTATTCTACTCTTTCAAGCTACTCTACAAGACTTAAATCATTGAATATGTTAACCTTATCTTCACGCAGGCAAATGCTTTCATCCTGCTTTACTTTTGACATCATAAAAAAAAATATTGACGTTCAATTCTTAGTAAATAAGGTTAGATTAAACAATGTAGTCAGAAATACAAGAAACACTAAATTTTTACTAGAAAATACACACAGAACAGAATATGGAAGAAATGAGCCAATAAACAGATGTTGCACTACATTCAACAAACACAGTCATCTTTTTTCACCAGACATATCAAGAAATTCTTTTAAACATAAATTAACACAGAAATTCATAAATGACTTAATTACTTATATTACCTAATTACTTTGTAAACATTTAAAAAAAAAAAAAAAATAATAATAATAATAATAATATATTTAATTCAAGTTCAAGTTCATATTATACATTCCACTTAATTTTACAGTCATACTGTGTTTTTGTTCTGTAAGCATTTTTTTTTTTTTTGTTTTCAAATTTAATATATAGTGCAAATTATAAAATTTTCATTGTAAATTTTTAGCTTAGTAATCAAAAATGTTTATTTTGTTAGCTTTAATTTTTTTAGCTGTAAGATTTTTTATGTAAAAACCTTGCTTTGGTTTAATAAATAAAATAAAAAAATAAAATAAAATTATTTAAAACGGTAAATTTTCTCATTTTAAAATTGTTAAATGAGTGCTTGTAAAAATGGATTTAAGCAAAAATGATGAAGTATTTTATTTATATTTATTTGAATATAGGCATTTTTATAAGCAACCTATGACTATGCGGTAGCATATGTTGCAAGAAAGCCCATTATTTTGTGAAGTAGAAGTCGTTCCGACATGATTTAAAGAAAGGTACTCACCGATTTTGTAGTAAAATTTAAATCAAAAAAAAAAAAAAAGTTCAACTTTTAAGCCCGCCTCAAAAAACAGAATCCAAAAACGAAGGAGGCACTTTTCGGAACTTTTTTCAATTTTTTTACTTTTTTTCTATTATAGAATTGGAAACTAAATTTTTTAAATCATATTAGTCAGAATTCTTGCTGCCAAGATACGGAGCCATCTCCAAAATAACATCAGTTATTTATAGAAGTCAGCATTTTTTGTTCTCATTATGCAGATAATTTTATTTAATAATTTACGAGCATTTACTTTTTTACTTAGCTTTTCTTTTCTTTGAATATCCAAAATCTCAAAATAAGAAAGTATTGCCGGTTTAAAAAAAATATATAAATCATTTTAATTTTAAATTACATTTCATATTGAAATATTGCCCGACTATCGAAATCGCAAAAAATTATTAAAATGAAGAGAAATTTTTCATTTTTATGAAACGACTATCGAAATCAGGGCCATTATAAAAATCACAGCAATCTAATTTTTAAAGTTTCAAAATCAGTTATAATTATAAATAAATTTAAATTATTTCGTTGGATTTTTTTATTTTAAATTAGGTAGATATGTATGGAAGTTATTTTGTTTACTTAATTTTTAAATTGAAGCAATTAAGCGAGACCGGGAGGTATGTAAATTTGCAGGTAAGAGGGTATGAAACGTATGCTAAAGTAGTAATGAGAAGGCTGCCTGGAATATAGGCGTTTAAGTATTTTAGTTTTACTGGTTTTTATATTTATTGTTATTTAGATTTCTCTGATAACAAGTGTTTCCAATTTTACGTCGGATAATTTCTTATGCAAAATAACGCAATTTTATGAAATATAAGAACGAATTTTAATAAATATAAATAGATATATGTATAAATTAATAATTATACAGATTAAGTTCTAATAAATAAATTTAGTATATTAAAATTTAAAGCTAAAATAAAGTTTCAAGTATGTATTACAAAGTACTAGTGTTGCAAGTTAGAAATGTTTACTATTCTCAAATAATATTAGGTAAGTTTTTCCTAATAGATTATCTACTAAATCATAAATACTTCTCGAAAAGAAAATTTTAAATTTATTAAGTTTTCACCAAAGAATACTGCAAAATATGAAAAGTGGCAAAATGCTTGTTGGCAATCATTTGCTACATGAAAAATTAAAAAAATTCTTATATTTGCAGCCGCCATTTTGAGGAATCTCATATTGGCCTAAAAAAATAATATTCAGAGGCTTGTCCTTCACGTTTTTTATCTGAAGAAATAAATACTATTCCAAATAATTTAATTGTTGATGATCATGATAATATTATGGAAAATTTAGATGAAATGAATTGGGAAACGAAGTCAATTAAAGATAATGTACCTTCTTGTAAGCATAGTCATAAAAGAGAAAATAATTTGGCGTATTATAGAATATTAACGGGCAAATTGAAAAACGAAAATCAAATTCTAAAAAATGAAAATAAAAAATTGAAAGGCAAAAACAAAATTTTAAATGAACGAAAACCGGTTTACAAATTTAACTAACCTAGAAATATTTTATCGTATGCAAAATAGAAATGATACCTATTATTCAAAAAAGGAAAAAAATTATCTCAGCCAATATTTTTTAAATCAACAGCCGTTTGGATTTCGTTTACCTTCCGTTCGTTGTATCTATAAAAATTTGCCAATAGAAAGCTTCACTTCTTCCCTATTACCAAAGAAATTATTTATAAAAATTAAAGAATATTTTTTTAAGCTTTCTGATCAATTTACAGAAGTTACATTAATATTTGATAAAATGGCAATAAAAAGAAATTTAACATTTAGAGAGAGATATGATAAAATTGAAGGTTTTGTTGATTATGCATGTGAGTAGTATGGATTAGCCGTTGATACAAAAATATACAAAGTTGATCATCAAGAGTTAATTCATCCAAAGGCTTCGGCTTCATGTGATATTTAGAGAAAAGATCAGTGCAATCTTTCGATAAGCTAGTAATAAATTCTTCAGCACAATTTCATCCAACATGTTCAACGTACTTATTTAAATTTTCATCAAATGTACATTTTATGAAATAAGAAAATGCTACTGGTTCATGTTCCATAATGTTAGTTGTTGATGGTTTTTGTGGGTCTGGACTGAATCTAGAAATTGGTTTTAAAATAGTTTCACAGTCAGCGTATATAATAAAAGGAGCCTCTATTTGAAGTTGATAATTTTCAAATTTGAGAATATTGTTTTCTGTAGTTGATAAATCTGTTACGACATTGTTACATTCAGCTTTGCGAATATTATAACGCTCGATAATATGAAAATATTGTAGAGAACTATTGCAAATAAATGTAGCGTGTGCGTGTTTTGTCAAAATGCTTCCTAACAATCTTGAGAGATTTTTTATGTAAACATAAAGATAACGCTGATTCTTCTCTATAAGAAGCAAATTATCGTGATTTTTTTTTTCACGTTTTGTGACATAATATGGTCCTTCTAAATTGTATTCTTTATTTATAAATATTAATTCAAAAACATTAATACTAATTTCGGAATTTACCTTTTCAAATTTATGTATATCTGTAGTCTTTACTGGAAATGTCATACCATTAAAATCTAACAGTGGTACTAATCCTTCTTCCAAATTTATAATTGATGAATTGATGTGATTTATTCCATAAGAATCAGTTCGTTCTGGATGGTTTGCACTAGGTTTTAATGATGCGATTAAAGCCCATTTAAAAC
The DNA here is from genome assembly GCA_947095535.1 of Poecilobothrus nobilitatus. Taxonomy (NCBI): domain Eukaryota; kingdom Metazoa; phylum Arthropoda; class Insecta; order Diptera; family Dolichopodidae; genus Poecilobothrus; species Poecilobothrus nobilitatus. The sequence continues at coordinate 155,909,911 of OX352774.1, read as the reverse complement.
AAAAGTTGCCATAATTTTGCACACTAATACAAGCAAGTTTCTTTTTAATAGAAGTTGGAAGCTCTATATAGCTAGATTCTTCTATAATTTCATACTTCTTGATGTTTAATTCAAGTCCTAGAATTCTAATTAAACCCCAAGCCGCTATCTTTTTCCTGGAATTCTTCTGTTCTTCTGTAACTTTTTTTATTTCCTTATATTCATTTTCAATGTCGTTGTTATTTAAAATTGGAACCATTTTGGTTTTTTTGTTTTTGCGAGGGTAGGTGGGAATCATCGAAAGACACTATAGAGGAGTGAAAACAAGCACGATTCCTCTATGAGTATGTGGGACTTTAACCCACTAAACACCACATCCCTTTTTTGACCAAACAATAGGTTATGCGACCTTTAGTATTACTGTACTGCCTGGTCATAGGAAGTTGAGTTAAGGAATTAAAATAGATTTCAAATTGGCAGGCATATTGTAAACAAAGTTGTTAATATTCACCTTGAATCTTTGCACATTGTAAATATAATCATCACAAATTCTGGGGAGCACATAAGGTGGAAGATGGTTCCACATTCGCGATGTTCGTACTACAAACGAATTTCCATAAGCCAAAATATGCCAACTGGGAATTTGAACTACATAGAACTACTACAAATGACTTAACTGAAAGTTCAATGTTTTCTTCATCCCGAGACATTTTTACATACTTCGCAAAAAATTCTGCATTTAACTTAAAACATCCTTGTTCTAATAAAGAATTCGAGAGTATTGCTTTCACATCACTTACACATTGCTCCAAAAACTCAGCTGGATTTATTAACCCTTCATCACCGTTATCTATGATAAATATTTTTACTCTGTTTTCAAAAGACTCGTTTATGAGTCTCACATTTCCAGAGTACCATTCTGCTATGCTTTTTCTATGTAAATTGGTTCTAATATGATAGCTCCAATTTAACACATAAGTTTTACAATTATTACAAAACTTATGTTGTTTTTTATGCCTTTCTAAATTACTTTTCCTTGTGAATTTTCTTATATATTTTGATGTTTTTTATGTTGTGGCTCCATTTTAAAATAGTTATTAAAATTAATTTTCGACTAAAAAAAAATTTTATAAGTATGTACTTTAGTTGTATCTTTTCAACTATCTACTATTACCTGAATTGAAAAGTTATATATAATTTATATATTAAGATTTAATAACCTTAAAACCCGTAAAATAAAAAAAACATTATCTCTAATTCTATATAAATTAAATTGTATAAACAAGTCGTGATTAATTAATTTACTTAATTTTTATAAACAAATTGTATAATAAATGCAACAAAGTTGCATGATTATGCATTCTCATTAACTTTTAAAAAACCATTTTCATTGACAACAAAGAACAAATTCCATATGTTGTCAATGAAAAGAAAACTTGACAACTATATAATTTATGCAGAATTTTTAAATTTTGCAAATACTACAACAATGTTGTATCATATTAGAATAACTACTTAAGATAATAAGAAAAAAATAAAAAATTATATACAAAAATGTTTAAGTATATTACACAACACACAAACACACACATACGACTAATGAATTAAATGAGTGCAACAATGTAATGTGCAAATGGTTAAATCAATCTTTTTTACAATGAAAAGTTTACACCTTGACACATTGAAAATTACAGGTGTTATGAAATTACATATTTTGCTTGGTCAAAAAAAAAATCATTAGATAGGTATCTTCATTATAATTACAATTAAATTGGTTTTAGAAAAAAATAAATTTTAATGAAATTTTATTATGTAATGTAATATTGGAAGGGAAAGTTTTAGCAAATTTCAGAAAGATATATAAATAAAAAAACTTAATATTTACTTTATTCAGTTTAACTAAGTACCAAAAAGTAACAAAAGAATACGTACCATAACATTGATGCCTTAATTAAAGGCAAACTGTATGAAGTGTTCGAATGGAAATTTTTAGATACAAAAAGAGGTCAAAGTGTGGTTCTTTGTGAGGTGGAAGATCCTCTCATTAGAAAAAACCACATTTTTTATGCCAGATCGCTTCTCTAAAGAGGGAACAAATAAATCTGAACTAGAGGAATTGAACGGAACAAATTTTTATATTAAATTCATGGGACGAGATACAAATAGATGGAATATGGCTCTATTTGAACTTATTCCATCAGTTGATATAAGTTCACAGGAAAAATTTCTTAAATAAATATACTTTTTAATAAAAAAAAAATATTTAATTTGTTTTTTTTTTTAAATATTTAAAAAATTACAGCTACCCGAAAAGGTTCTCTTAGGTCCTGAAACGGTCTACGGAGGTCCGAAAAAGATCTCCGGAAGTCCGATAACGCAAACGGTTCATGGAGGTCCGGCAACAGTCCAGAGAGTTTACTCCGGTATAAGGCCTAGTAGTTCTCTTGGTCCAGCGGTCTAGATTACATGGGGGGAGGGAAAAGTTGCAAAAAATTTCCAACTCTGTACAATGTTTAGGTACTTTGCACTTTAATGGTTGCTGGAATCAAAGGATATACCTTTATAAATAAAAGCCTGATGGTTTATTTTAATATTGAAAAGACTAAAATGAGCAGCAGGAGGGTAATTAGTTGATTTACAATTTGTTATTGGAAACAATAAACAATATTTTTTGAAAGAATTTTCTTTGCTAGTTGATGGTTCTCTTGTACCAATGTTTTTTATGTTTAAAGCACCGTATTCGTTTGAAGAGTTAAACTGTGATGCTAAACACCATAATGAATATAACAAGAAAATTAATAATCTTGACTGAAATGATGGATTTAAGAATACTTTCAAATTAAAAATATTTTAAAAAAACATTTAACATTATTTGATGTTGTTTACGTAAAAGGACTTAAAAAAAAAGAATTTTTAGATAAATGTTTTTCAAATTCAGTTGAAGTTATCAATTTAGATAATAAAATTCAATCTCTACAAAAACTAAAAAATTTTATCACCATTTGTCCTCACCATCATAATACAGAAAATTTGCAAAGATGTGCTGTAAAAAATTGTAGGAATTTATATATGTATTTAATAAAAGATAATAATAATTGGTTTTAAAAAATATTTGTTTTATTCATTGTTAACCAATATATTCTTTCAGACATAATTAATGGTGTTTCATAAAATAGCCTGGAATAGTTGCACTGAGCTATATGTAAATTCATAGGAATATAAAAATCTTCCTGTTCCAGTCTAAGCTTATTCTTTTCAATACATCTCTCAAAATATTTGAACATATATTCTCGTACATTCAATTCGGCTCCGTTGTTATATGACATCACTGCTTGTATAAAGTCTAACATAAAACTAAAACGAGTGTACTATTCCTATCTATTTCCAATGTAAGTTTTTTTTTTTAGTTGGCCCAGCATGATTAAATTTTAACATTAATTCCCAGCATGGGAATTTATTTGAATTTAATTTATGGAGTTGGTTGCTTGTAAAATCTTGATAAAATGCATACCACTCCAAATAATTCATCTCGCTAATGACTTTGCGATAACGTTGAAAAATTATTGATGCAGCAAAATTTTCAACATTAAATCCAATTTGTATTTTTGTTGTTTGTTTTTTATCTAAATATAGCTTAATAAAAGATTTTGCTGTGGTTCGTTGCTGCTGCTACTTTGTTTTTCAAATACTTTGATATTTGATGTTGACTCCATTTTCTTTTTTAAAAAACTGATGAGTTATATTTCAAAAATGTTATATTTATATTATTGTTTTTTTATATATATATATTTTTTTTATCATTTTTAAGTGGGGATAATGTATTGAATAAATTAATAAAATTTTTCATGCTCTTGCAATTACATCGCATCCATAAATATACACAACAATATTGTCCACAAACTGCTGTGAAATCACTTTGTAAACGTTTATTGCTGAAAACAAAACATTTTGATTGATTTTGTAGAAATTTCGCAATCTCACTGTGGAATGGTAGATTTCCAAATGAATTGAAATATTCTACACAGCCGTGAACTGGTACAAAAAACGCTAGCCAATATGTTCCTTTTTTAGCAGAAATGTCAGTATCTATTACTAAAATACCAGGTTTTAAAATATTTTTCGGTATTTGATCAAGAGCAAAAACACCTCTAAACAATTTACTTGTTGCACTATTACATTTCAACCTTTCTTTATCTGAAGTGTATTCATTATTTTGTAAATGAGAAATATCAATTAGTCGAGTATTTCCACTTATATATGCTGTTAAAAATTCAACTTTAAGTTTTCCATTTTCCACCAATTTTAAATCTCTGGTGGGGAATTTATACTTTAACTCCTTTACAATAGTTTTACATTTTTCTTTTATTCCAGCCACAGCAAGATTTTTTACAAATATTGTATTGTTATCCCCCGTACAGAACGATAAATCTACTAGAGCATATGCCATTTTCAAATGAATTGAGATGGTTACTTAAACTTCTTTTTATATTTTTACGTAAACGTTACGATTTTTATCAATTTCGATATTAGCATCAAATTCTGCAAACATAGTGCATGTTAATGTTAAAGTTAATGGAGAACTGAGTCTTGCTTCAAGCTTTAATACTCCTTAGTTTAATAAACTCTGACATGTATCCGTTCTCGAACCGTCTGGTGATAAATCAAAAGCAAGTATTGTATAACCTTTGGAAAATAGTTCTTTTGAAATTTGATGGTCTCTATCAGAATGATGTATACCTGTTCCGCTAAATAATGTTAAATATGCACGAGAATTGCAAAGGTTATTCGATGTAAAAAAAATTGTTTCAATTGTAGAGTTTTATGTAGATACTCCATTCACGTATAATTGAAATTGTGTGAGATTTTGATGATCGAAATGATATGGATTTTTTAATTTTTTATCATTAAAATTTTCATTATTAACCATACAAAATACAAGAGCTTTTGGTATTTGCCCTATAAATATATTATCCAATGATATATTGGAAGGGTTAGCTAGAATTGTAAATGTTTTGATTTCACTTCTAGTATAAAAATATTTTGCGTTAGCCTTTTCCTGTACAGTATTGTGTGCTATCAATATGCTAGGATTAATTGTTAAATGTTTCATGTATAGCGTAGCTTCGAGAATTTTTAAATAGAATAATAAAATCTTGTTTCTGTAATGCTAAAGAAATTCGAATGTCAACATTATTTAAAAGTAATTTGGAATTATTGAAGAAAACTACATGTAATTTCTCATTAATTCTACTATTGCAGAATTGCTGTATGATTTTTGTCTTGATTGAGAACCAGAATTGTTGAATATTTGAACTTTAAATTTGATATAGGTTGAGGATAAATCTCGATATGTATCTCCATTTCCAAGCGAAACAAATTCAATAGTTGACGGTGATGCTTCTAAAGAAGTTAAAGGATTATATACTACCTCTTCTGAACGCAATATACTTGTTTGTACGGATAATATAAAAAGATCAAGTTCAGATTTCAAACACTCCATTTTTTTTTTTAATTGAATATATCAGAGGTTTTACTTTGCTTTTTTCGTCGCTTCGACTTTAAATGTGTCTTTTTAGAAACTGCTCGTCTTTTTATACCGCTTCGTCTTTTTATGGCTCTTCGTCTTCCACCATACATCGAATGCAGTTGATTAACTACAGATTTTCGTAAATTTTTTATGCGATCTTTGCTTAGATCAAGTACAGATTCTTTTATGTTTGCACCAGATGCTATATCATTTAAAATATTTTTACTTGTGTTTACAGCCTCTTTTTTAATTAAGGTTCAACCTGATGTAAAAACTGCTTTCAAGTAATGAATTAAACTTCCAAATATATTTCCAAAACCACGACCTTTTTGTATAGCTGGATAAAATTGTAATGGAGGTCCAATATCATGGAGACCTCCTCCTATTTATGACAAATAATATATCACGTAAGCCCGTTCCATGTTTGAAAGCATTTCATATTAGTATTTATATTGTTTTTAGCAATCAATGCTTTTTAAAGTGTAAAACAATTTTTGTTGGATAGAAGCTTGGAACGAAACTTATTCCATCACCGTATTGATTGCAAATTTTAATCGCTATCGTTTCAAAACAATTTTCTTCTATAGGTATGTAATAGACATTTTCAAATTCAATATTTATAGGCATTCTACAATTTTCTATGTTGATAGCTCTCAATGCACGCACTTTACTACTTCCAAAAACAGATGATTGAACTATATCTGAATAAATCATCACCATTCCATTCAATTCGTCTTTATTATTAGAAACAGCTAGTTTGAATAATTCGGATAATTTTGTTTTGAAATGTTTTATATTTTTTTTTTCTGTTGAAATAGTTGTTAATAATGTTTTCACATTATAACTATGATTAGCTTTTATATAGAAACTATCTTCATCAAAAGTTTGCGATATTCGAATTAAATCTTTCCGGTTAGACTCTGATACTTTTTTAAATGTTGCATCATCATAATTTTTAGGATTAAAGATGCATGTCAAATTTTCATTAAAAAATTCTTTAAAAACCTGGCTTCGAGTAAATCCTGGATTAGGTGTTATATTTTTAATAAGCGTTAGTTAAAAGTTAAATTTCCAATGATCGAAATGTAATTCCGAATCGTCATATGAATAATATGTGTATCCTATAGATTTTGTTACTTTGATTTTTTCAAGAGGTTTGTCAATATTTGTTACATAAACTTTATACTGTCTAATATTAATAAAAGCACAATTCTCTTTGTTAAATTCTTCTGTTTGTAAAAAATCGTTCAGATATATTTCTGAAAGACCCACTTTCGAATTTCCATTTCTTAAATCAAAGTGAATAGGTAATTTATTTTTGAATGAAGCTAAAGTGTTGTCTGGAAACAATATTAAATTATCATTAGTAAACAATGTTACATAAAAATCATCTTGACTACCCATCTTTGTTGACTTCTTCTAAACCATAAAATGCTCAACTATTTCTATGTTGTCCATTCCGGTGTTGATGAATTTCTTAATTTTGGACAGACATGGGAGTAATGCATTAAATTGTCAATTAAATTGATGTAGCATTAGCATTAAATTTTTCAATGGTAATGAAAATTAATTTTCATTATTGAATTTTTTAATCCTAATGAAAATTGATTTTCATTTTTATGTTATTGCTATTCTTTTCATATTAATAAGCATAGATCGTTCGATTAAAGAGATCAATACGTCATCATTCTACTATATGATTGATAAAATGTGCGTATCATACTTAATGCAAATTTGTTTAATAATATAATGGATTTGAGTGGACGTTTGTGATACAAATCAGCAATATTTATTATTAATTATAGTATACAAATTAAATGTATATAGAGAGTTTAACACGTTAAATCTATTGGTTTTAACTTTTTCTATTGATTATAATTAATTATTGAATAACATTAATGTATTGTTAAGTAAACACGAAGCTAAGGTTACTAACATTTACATACATATATACATTATATAATATGTACACATTTATCATTTATTATAGTCGGCAAAACTGTTTATAAATTTTCTACAATTTTATTATCTCTTAAAAATTTTTATCAAATCAAGGTGAATATCAATTTTTGTTTTTTGCTAATTCTTCTTATTCTAATTCCCATGTGTTCAATTCTTTTAAATATTTTATATAAATTTTAGGTAAATGCAATTTTTTATACCCGTACGATAGGATCGGGTATAATAAAATTACTCCTCCGTTTGTAACACCTCGAAATAAGCGAGCTAGATATACCTTCAAAGGTATGGATCGGATCAGAAAAAAATTCTAAGACTTTTGAGCCATGTCCGTCCGTCCGTCAGCACGCTAACTCAAAAACTAAGAAAGCTAGAATCTTGAAATTTACACAAAATATTCTGGGAGTAATTTGTAGGTTCCCTATTTTTTTTGGTTGAGTTTTGACCAAGCCTTAGGGTAGCTCTCGAACACCTAACTTTTAGATCCCCACATTTGTTTTGAAATAGAGCTATGAAATTTTAACTGCTGATAGATGTCACAAAAATATAAATTTTATTTTTAATAACTTTTTTTTGTAGTCCCACCCGTTACGAAGCTACAGCTCCCCAAAGGTTCAAAAAAGCTCTATATTTAAATTGTTATAGCACAAGTTGTATAAGGTATATCTTCATTTTGAAAACGCCAAACGATTACTACTTTTATTAGCTTTATATACAATAAATATATTTTTGTGGCATACGGTGTCTTAATTTACCGTTATGCGAAACTAAAATTTTGCAAAATCCTTTAACCCTTCTATCTTCTAAACGGTTTAATTTGGAAATTTGAAATTTTAACAGAAGTTAGATCTTCGAAAATAAGTATGAGTCATTTCAGGAATTTTTTTTGTATCACCCCCCGTTTACGAGCTGTAAGGGGTCAAAAACGGAAAATTTCCAATTTTTAAACACCTGTAACTTGAACACCCGTTAAAATTTTTTTGAAGTAATACACAAAAATTAAAGCTTCAATATTATACTCTTATTTCTGTTAATAACTGTTTTTAATAATATATGGTTACTTTATAATTGACGAAAGAGTTACTTGATTTTTTCAAATTTTCTAACAAATTTCTTCAACAAATTTTTTGCATTTGTTTTACTCAATAATTTGAAATTGTTGAGGATATAATGCGTAGTACAAAAAAATGTAAATAAATAAACAACATAACGGTTGCTTGAAGAATTTTTATTTATATGATATTGATATATATACATACTTATATGTTTATTTACATATCGTATATGTCACTAGTGAATGAATGATAAGAGTATAGATGTATATTATATAGCGCCGTATTTACATACATATATGTATTTTATTGTACTTATAAGAAATTATTCTGTCAATGGAATATTTAAATATAATATAATATAATATAATATAATATAATATAATATAATAATATAATTCGCCAAAATTATATTTATTATTTTGTACTAAGTAAATTTAATATATATTTACCGCTTAGTATTATATGGTACTATAGAATATTTGAAAAAGTTTTGGATTGATAATCGTTATATGGAAGGTTAGAATTTGCTTTAGAAGAATGTATAAACATATAGTTTGAATATATCTACAACCCATAGTTCTAGAAATTATAAAATTCACCCAAATTATTTTAAAATACTAAAATATTAAAAAAATAATATTGTAAGCAGAGTGACAGGCTGTGAACATACTAACGGTTCGTACGGGTATCTAAGAGTTGACAAAGGCAACTGTATTCTTCCTCGTTTTTATATAGATTTTAAATAGTAATTTTTTTTATATAGATTTTTAATAGTAATTTTTTTTATATAGATTTTTAATAGTAATTTTTTTGATATAAATAATATAGTTTGAATTGATCGTATGATCCGATAATTTTTTCTTTTCTGATTTCTAATTGTTCTAATTTTTAATTTACTTTTTTTATGCTCTCCCCTTGTCTCACCTGCACGTTAAAGTTAATTTTTTTATCAGTTTATCGTATGATTAATTGCCATCGGGATCTCCTACACGTGTTATGACGAATATAATTTCATTCTATGAAAATGCATATTTTATCGAGGCAGAATTTAGAATTTTTAAAAAAGATATAATTAATTTAATTAAATTAGGATAGGTGAGCTGTTAGAAGAGAGAAACGCGATGGGCAAGGTTTAAAGAAGTCAGCGTGGTCGTCATATCCAATAATTCACCTTAAATACACAATCAATCAAGTTTTTAAAAAATTGTTGTAAGGTTGAGCACAATGATTCTGTAATTTTGAAAAAGATAGAGATTGATTTTTATATTAATGAAATATGGATACAAAATTTTTTTATGTGCGACAAAATAGCTACATTTTTATAAATTTAATATACTAATTCGTTGGTGGGGTGAAAATAAAAAACAATTAGCACTAGTATACAAGTCAAGCCAAAAATTCTATTCCGGCTAGTTTTCATCACTAGAAGGGACTTCTCATCTGCTCGGAACTTTATAACAAAGAAGAGGTCAAAATTAGCTGAGGCAAGAATTGATGATTTTATGTTTTTACATAAAAAATTTACATGCAGTGAAAATATTGATTTTACAATATTGATATAAGCCATTTACAAATATCGATTTTCACTGTATGTAAAGTAAAAATATTGATTTTCACTGTATGTATTTAATAATTAATTTTAAAAATAATAATAATTCAACAAAACTTAGTTATCAATTTTTTATTTATTCATTACTTTTTAGACCTTATGCTATTACTTATCAACTTTCCATCATTTTCCTTAATGCAGTATCCACATCATCATCTTCATCGTCACTGATTTACCTTTCTTAATAAATATTTTATTAATATCCATTTTTGACAATGCTGTTTATATTGTAGTATAATTGTATTCTTACTATTTTCAATACTAAGTGACTACTTTTTAACATTTGCTTTTTTTTATTTTTATCTTCGTTTTAATTTTATTAGCAAAACAACATAGTCTAAAATATTTTTAAACCATTTACAAATAATTTGTATGTACAGGTTAACCTTCGATTAACGCGGTAGATTCGTTCCTAAAAAACTGCGCAAAAATCAAAACCGCGCTATTCCAGATATGAAATCCATATAAAAAAGGTCAATTGGTTCAGCAAAATATATTTTATTTTTACTTAGCTCTAAAAATTAAAATAAACTTAAAATAAAAACATAAAGAATTCAATATAAATTTTTAACACAAAAAAAATTAAAAAGGAACCCAATAAAAAATAATTATGATTCCTGCAATTTATTCTTTTTTAAAAAACTACTCCTTAGTAGCTGTTTTGGAGAAATAACTGGTCTTCCATAACTTGCGTTAGTTAATAAAATAGGGTCAGCTGGTGTCGGTTTTCGTTCGTGTGCAATAAAATTGGGAAGCAGCTATTTATTTTATTTTTATGTAGCTCCTTATTTAATTCTTGTATAGTTAAAGAGCGAAAATTTGAATTTTAATCTTCTAGAGATACTTATTTCACTCGCAGATTGCCGAATAAGTCAATAGTTGAGCATGGTGTAACTCTTCCATTTTTTATCTATGATTATATGTACATATGTTTTTGATGCTAAGGTTATAACTTACATATGTTATATAGACAAGATTATAGAATATGCACATACTATATATTATAGATTATATTTTCTAGGATTTTAAGCAAATAAAAAAACCAAATTTTTTGACCTTTAAAACCTGAAAAACCTTTACTGCGTTATTTAAAATAGGTTGCAAATTTTTCTCAGTGTAAAAGCAAAACCGTGTTATTAAAGTGCCGCGTTAATCGAGGATTACCTGTATTTAGATTATTGCAACTTTATTTGGATAAATTTGCAACTAGCAATATTCTCAAATATAGAATATCTGTTAAAAATGCGAAAATGTTGGAAGTGAGATTTTTTTCAAAACCAAAGTTTTCTTGTAGTTGTAATCGCAAATGTTTCTAGAAGTTAAATTGCTAAATAAATGTATTTACACATTACAATAATAGATACATTACATATTGTATTATATATTATATTTATTTAAAAATAATTTTTGTTAAAATTTTGTTTTTTTTCCGTGATCTTGAGTTTTGAAAGTTGATGTGTTAAATATATTTGTGAAAAATTAATTTCTAATATTTTATAAAAAATTAGTATCAGTGATAAACTATAAAAAATGTCTCAATCTGATGCAATGGACTTCGATGATGATGACCCATATCAATGACCCAAATTACCATCTTAATATTGGGGAATTGGAATCAGAGGAAGTATTACTATCTTCAACTTCCAAAAATTTATTACTTCCTTCAACATCTTCTAGTTCAGATGACAATAATAACATATTTCCCAGGAGCATTGAATTACCATTAATTCTGAATGGCAAATACTTTTATATAACGAAGAAGGTAAATAAATAATATCTCGATTTATAATTTTCAAATGTTTTTTAAATGTTTAGATTTAGTATTTTTGACTTGTATGAAAATATGATTTGGATATTGCATTTTCCTTCAGCCTTCTTATTTTTATAACAAAAGCTAAATAAAAATGCATAAACATTTTTAACGTAATTATTCTCAATTTAAAAAAAAAATCAAAGTTTAATAATTTTTTAAAAAGAAGTGTTTTTTTTTAGAATTTGCATAGTTTATTATTTGCGTACTATGTATTTAATATTTATTTAAAATTCATATTTAATACAACAATAATTTTAATTAAGTAAAATACTTTTTAATTACGATTTCATTAATTATTATTATTTAAAGGTGTTGAATTATTTGATACTATTTAACTGTGGTATTGAATTTATGTACTTGTACAAACATATAGTTTGCACTGATTGCATAAACTGAATGTCTATATGGTTGTTATGATTTTTAAAAAAAACTTTGTTTTTATTACTATGAATAATGTTGTATATGCATATAGATTTTGTTTTTTTACATCAATAATTAGGACACAGCTATGTTTTCAAATGTCAAGAATACAATTTTTAAACTTTAAAATTTATTATTAACTTATAATGAAGATTAAAACAAATAATTTGCTTGCGACCTTGCGTAACTATATATTTTATAACATAAAGATTAAAACAACATCTCACCAAAAACTTGCAAATGGTGTCGTAGCAAAATGTCAGTTTTGCGAAAAAGCTTTTAAGGGTTCTATGAAAGCAACCTCAAATTTCTTGGTTCATCTGAAATCAAAACATTTGGATAAATATAAAAATTACACTGCCGAAAAAGAGTCATCAAAAAACTCAATTCTGATGTCAGACAGTTAACTTTTGATGACAAAATTTTAAGATTTATAGTGGAAACTTTTTCTGCGTTATCGATTGTTGGAAATCTCGCCTTCATTAACCTCTTCAAAGGTACGCATTTAAAAGTTAAGAGTCGAAGGTATATGACTATTCCGCTGGAACGCAAGTATTTAGACATGGTATGTAAATTGCAAAATATGTTTGCTGCACAGCAGATATTTGGTCTGGAAAAACAAGATCCTTTTTCGGTTATACTTTTCATTGGATTTCAGATGATTTTAGTAGACAATCAGTTGTTTTGGCATGTCGTAGATTCGCTGGAAGACATACTTTTAATAGAATTGCGGATCTTATATATTCTATTAATTCTGAATTCCACATTTCCGAATCAAAAATTATATGCACTGTAACAGACAACGGCAATAACTTTGTCAAGGCATTTAAAGAGTTTGGAATCAAAAGTAAGTTTAATAGAAAGTTTAAATTAAACAATTTTCACATTTTTCAATTCACCGCATTTTTAAGGTAATTATGGAAATAATTATGAAGCAGAGGATAGTAGTGATATAGATTCTGAAAATGAAGTAGAACTATTATCCTATGGTCCTTTGATATCTAAACACTTTCGATGTGCTAGTCACACATTAAATTTATTTGCGACAACTGATTTTAACAACGCTATAAAGAAAAATTTAACATTGTATGATATACATACAAATGTATTCAGCAGGTGAGTGTAAAAAAATAATTTTTCTTCATATACGAAACATCATATATAATACTAATATATAACTTACATGTTTAACTTACTTATATGGAAATGTACGTTATACAAAAAAATAAAGTGGTTAACGAGCTTGAGAAGATTAATGCTTTTAAAAGTTTATTAGATATGAACTTTTTCAATCGGAATTAATAAATATTTTAATATTTTGTATTTCATATAAAAAAAAAAATTAAAATTAAATAATTTATTATATATTTAATATAATTAATTTTCTATTCAATTTAATGTATAAGTAATTTTCTATCAATTTTTAAATTAGATGCACTATGGTTTGGAATAAATGCAACCGTCCAATGTCTGGGGAGAAAATCCCCGCTAAGTATCCAGTATCCAGTACTCCAGTATCCACTAGATGGAATTCTCTTCATGATTCTGTAAAGCAGCTTTTGAGCTGCAAGGAGTATTTAGATAATATAACAGACACTTTAGGAACCGAAGGATTTAGCTTTTCTGATTTAGAATATTTGGAAGAGTATTGTCAATTAATGGAACCAATTGTTGACGGACTTGATTTTCTGCAAAAGGAGTCCAATATGTTCTTTGGCTATTTCTTACCCACTATTCTAATCATTAAAGCTAAACTTAAAATATTTCAAAAAAATTCAAATGCCAAATATTTTAAGGATACTGCCAAGAGTTTAGAAAACTCTTTAATAGCTCGGTTCAAACCTTATTTTCATTTAACTTACGAGTCCCATGATGCAGTAGTAGCAGCAATAGTTTGTCCGTCAATAAAATTGACAAAAAATAATAAATTTATTCGGATTTTAAAAGAGGCAGTACCAGAAGTAGGAAACTGTGAAAGTATACTTGAGAAAATTGAACTGCCGGGCGATCTTAGAGTCTTTTTTTTGTTCTTTATTTCAATTAATTATTAAGACTTAAAAACTAAAAACATTCCTTTTATATTTCATACATAAACTTATAAATTGTTAAAATTTTTGGTTAATATGTTTTTGTTTTATAATTCTAAATTCATCTTAAAATCTAAGTTTTTTATGACTCTAGCCTAAGCCGTTTGGTCTTATAAATTTTGAGGATTAACGTGTTGGTTGAAATAAGTAATTATTACCAATTATAATAAGTAATTTTATCCTTTTTTTTTTTTTCCTTCTTGTTTTAATTCAATTTATTACATAACTACAACTAAGTTTGAATATAAGATTTTTGATAATATTTTAAGCAGTTTAAATTTAAAAAAAAAAAAATTTAAAATTAAAATTAAAATACAGTTTAATTTTAAAAAATTTGCTTAATATTTTAAGCAGTTTAAAAGTTTACAAATTTTGTATATAATCTTTTATTATCCTTTTAAAATGGATTATGTTGTTTATGTTTTTAATTTCATTAGGCAAATCATTGTATATTTTAAGACAGTTGTATAGACAATTGTTCTCGCGATTACCTGTCCTAAACAGAGTTAAATAAAAGTTCAATCTGTTTCTTGTATTACGGTTATGAATATCTATCGATCTATTTAAGATAAAATTGTGCTTAATTTCGTTATTTATAATTTTGAATGCTGTTATATATAACTCATATTTGCATATATGTGAAAAGCTGGTATATTGGGCTGTATACAGCATACTTGTGGGATGCATAATGGGATATCTATGAATTATTTTGATTGCCTTTTTGTTTAATATATCTAGTTTATGTAAATGAATTTGTGGCGCTCTGCTCCAAATGGGATTTAAATATGTAAGATTTGATAGAATAAATGAAGTATAAATAATATACAAAACATTTAACGTGAAATATTTTTAAAGTCTTCTAAGTATAAAAATGTATGGAGTTATTTTCTTCGAAACAAGATCTATACGTTCTTGACACTTCATTTTATTATCTATTACTAATCCTAAGTAGATGAAATTTTTTACAATTTCAATACTCTGGTTATTATAAATAATATTAGTATTTTGGCAATTTTTGTTTTTGAAAAATATAACTTTAGTTTTTTTAATATTTAAAAGAAGGCGATGTTTTTTCAACGATTCATCGATAATTTTAACATCCATTTCAATATCATGTTTTACTTCTTCTTCGTGTTTCCTATCGTATTTTAGTACAGCATCATCTGCATAAAGCTGTATTGTACCCTTTAAATTTAATCGCGATATGTCATCTATGTAGATTTTAAAAAGATCTGGCCCCAAGATAGAACCTTGTGGAACACCTTTTTTATTCTCTTTTGGTTTGCTTTCTATACTGTTAAGCCGAACTTTTTGCAAACGATTGCATAAATAAGATTTAAAAAAAGATATTTGACTTGGGTTAAAATTCATTTTTACTAATTTAAATAGAAGAATTTCATGATCTACACAGTCAAATGCTTTTTGTAAATCAAGAAAAACGCAGGCAACATATTTCTTATCATCTATACTTTTAGGAATAAAATTTGTAATATTTAAGCAGGCAGCGGTTATGTTAGATTTTTTTTCAAAACCATATTGATTCTCACTAAGTATCCGATTATTAATAATAAATTAACTTATTCGGTTTTTAATTGATTCGAAAATCTTCGAAAAAGCACTTAGGACAGAAATTGGTCGGTAGTTTGACTAATTATATACGTCTCCGTTCTTAAAAATCGGACTTACAACTGCTGTTTTAAGTGATTGTGGGAAAGTATTTGTAAAGAAAGATAGATTTATAAATTTAAATAAAATTGGAGTAAGATGATGTGCGAATTTTTTAATAAATTTAGCTGAGATGTTGTCATACCCAGTAGCTGCTGTTAATTTCAAGTTATTAATCACAGTGCTCACTTCTTCAGCATTAGTTGGACTAAAATTAAAACTCTGACGGATATTACGAGAAAATTTATTCATATAATTATAATCCAATTCCTCCGTAGACACATTAATTTCTTTCGTTACATTAATGAAAAAATCGTTTATTGATTCTGCAATGTCACGCGGATTATCAATTATTTTGTTGCTAATCTTTAAAGGGGAGAGGTACGAATGCTCGTTTCTCAAAATCTCGTTTTATCAAAATCTCGTTTTTCAAAATCTCGTTTCTTAAAATCTCGGTAAATCTCTTCTTTTTTTTTCAGAAAATACAGAAAACATAAAAAATTGTAATTTTTAATTTTTATCGAAGAATATTTTATTTTTTTCATCCAAATTAAACAAATGAAAGACAACAAATAAAATCAGGGTTTCAATAATTTGTTTAGCGGGGATTTGGGGGCGGCAGCCCCCACTATTTTAAGTTAATTGTTGTTAAAATATATATATAAAAAAAATAATTTAAAGGGATTTTAGAGTTGGATTTAAAATCAGGATTGCTCCCTTTTCCAGAATATTTATATATGTGTATGTGCGAGATTTTGAAGTAGGAGAGATTTTAGAGTTGGTTACAAAATCAGGGTTTCAATAATTTGTTTAGCGGGGATTTGGGGGCGGCAGCCCCCACTATTTTAAGTTAATTGTTGTTAAAATATATATATAAAAAAAATAATTTAAAGGGATTTTAGAGTTGGATTTAAAATCAGGACTGTTCCCTTTTCCAGAATATTTATAAATAAGTATGCATATATAAATATATGTGTATATCTAGTATCATATATATATACATATATATTACCAAATTATTTGTATGTACTATTTTGAATGAAATGTTGAATCTTTTTTGTTAAATTTTTTTTCTACAATTTTTACAATCAATATTTTTTCAATAAATCGACAAACATTTGAAATAAAAAAATGAAAATTTAAGATGAAATTGTTAAAAATAAAGATTACCTATGATGAAAAAAAAAAAAAAAAACGAGATTTTAAGAAACGAGATTTTGATAAAACGAGATTTTAAGAAACGAGATTTTAAAAAACGAGATTTTGATAAAACGAGATTTCGTACTCAACCCCTTTAAAGTCTTGATATTATTTTTAGTGCTCATACATTCAGTATTATACATAACATTTTTATATAAATCCCAGAGTCTTCTGCCATTACATGGATCGCGAGCGATTTCAGTAGAACAATAATTGACTTTTGCCTGATCTATTAGATTCTTGATTTTTTTTTATGTATATAAAACAGATTTTTAATATGGGCATTATCTGGGTACTTTTTACGGAATTTAAGGAAAGCATCGCGTATTTTAATAGCTTTTTCTATTTCGTCATTCATCCACACATTTTTTTGTTTGTTTTTTACCGGTATAGTCACAGTATTGCTTGCTATAATCATAGTTAGGTTTTTCACCAAGTCATCAAAATTTTGTATAGAATATAGGTTTCTCCAAATTCTATCATTGGTTATTTTTTCATAATTTAGGACAGTTTTAACTTTTCTTGTTTTTTCTTTTTCTATTTTTGCATTTATGCTTATAAAAAATAATTGATAGTCGGAAATATGAGTATCTAATATATAGAAGAAATATTGATACTCTAAAATATCTGTTATGAAATGATCGATTATGGTCCGTGAGTTATTACCAATTCTTGTGGCATAACGCAATGATTATTTATTACAAATTACGTACCCATTACTAAGCAGAGTATTTGAATAATTTTTAATATAGTTAATATTTTCAGCTAGCAGATCTAAATTAAAATCACCTAGAATTATTGAGTGTTTGTATTTATTTGTTATTTCTTCTATTTTAGAAATAAAATTATTTATGGAAGTTTTATGAGATTTATAAATAGAAAAGATATTAATATTTTGTTTAATCAACTTAATTGCTAAAATGTTTGAGAGTTCAAAATTTTCTTCAAAAATTAAATTACTATTTATTCTATAATCTACGTAAATTGCAGTACCGCCATAAGAATCTTCACGATTTTAAAAATATGCTTTGTAGCCCGGTAAATTAAAAAATTTATTTTCCGATTCATTTAACCATATTTCCGTAAGCACAACTATGTGTATTTTGCAATTATAAGAATTAATTAATGTTTCAAGATCATATAATTTTTTTCGTATACTTTGTATATTTAAATAGATAATATTAAGATTTTGTTTGTATTCTATATTCATAAAATTGTTGTCAACCTCTGCAAAATATTTAATTCTCAAAAGATCATTGATATTAATTGTATCAGCTGATTCCATTTTTGACAGATAAGAAAAAATTATATATGTATATTATGTATAAGCATTAATAAGACGTATGTCATATTTAAAACTTTTATAATTTATCGATAGAATAAGTAAATTTGTTTTTTCATTTTTAAAATATAAAATCATAAATTTAATAAAAAAAAAAGATAAAAAATGTTTGTTAATTTTTGATAAGTTACTAATTAGTGTTAGTCTAAATAAAATTCGTGAATAAATTGAAAAAAAACAAAAAGTAAAAAAATTATAAAAATATGTAAATACTATATGTAATATTGTAGATTTTAAGGTACAAGTTATTTGTGAAATTAATTAAGTCAATAAAATTATTATAATATGAATAAAAAAAATTATATGAAAAATTACCAGTAGTATTAAATTTAGTTATATTAGTTTGTAATATTAAAAAACAAATTAACATTACAAACAGAATTAAATTAGTTTGCAATGTGTACAAATTTAATGTCATTAAATGTGTTAAAATCATTTCATTTTTTAGTGTTAGGTTAAGTAGAACCATTTGATAAATTTGAAAAAAAAAAACAACAAAAAAAAAATTAAAATATGCCGATATTAGTATAATATTATGAAATTGAGGCTGAAAGCTATTTGTAAAGCTACTGAAAATTATAAATTGTTTATTTGAAAAGAAAAAATTTAGTGTTAGTTTGAGTAAAGTTAACAAATGTATTGGAAAAAAATAACAAATATAATTAGAATATGGAGTTATGAAGTTACTTGGAATTATAGAATCATTATTTAAAAAGAAAAAAAAAATTAGTGTAAAATTTAATATATTAATGTGTCATGTTAAAACTTTTTTTAACAAATTTAATGTCATTAAAAGAAGAAATTTTGAATACTTTACTATTGTTTTGTTTTCGTAAATATATTTCGTTGTCCTTGACCCAAAGAAATTGAGGATTCTGTGAGATTTTAATTTGTTTTGCCTCATGGTAGAGTTTTGATTGTAAGGCTGTAAGGTGGTGACGAAATAAAATTTCATTGTTTCCTTGATGGGCCAAATCAAGTTCTGCGCTGAAGAGATGTTTAAAGGAACGTTTTTTTGATATTAATTCTTGTTTAGCCTTTTCAGAACTTAATTTAACAATATATAGTGCTCTTCTTGTTCTACCATCTCCTATCTTCTGATCCAATGCTGTAATTTCAGAAATATCATTTCGGTTTATATCGGCTTTTATATGTTTAGCAATACGCATTACTACTTCGGTTGAATCTTTAATATCAGACGGCAATCCAGCCAGTATGATATTATTTTTGATGTTTTGTTTTTGATTTTCATCTAAAAGCTGATCGATTTTGTTGACTCTCGCTTCAAGGTAATTAGATTTTTGTTCCTTCGCCTCTAAACGTTTCTTCAATTCTTGATTTTCCTTTGAAATGGTTTTGTTTTCTTTTATTAGATCGTCCATTTGTTGTGATTGATAAATTTGTGTTTTTCGAATATCATTCATAATTGAGACTAGCGATTTTAAATACATAGCAATTTTATCCATTGTGCAGCTAGTCGTATCAAAATTCAGAAGCTGATCAAACGCAAGGTCTGAGGTATTTGTCGGAAGAAAAGCATTATGTGAGTCTCTGAAGATTGCATTCCTTCATCCTCTTCGCTTATTACAATTGATTCGTTACCATTTATAGGACACGCACGACATCGCCAAGAGACACTTGCTGTTTTTTATTGCATAAAAAAGTTCGTCAGAAACCTGCTCACATTTTGTATGTGCAAAAAGTTGACACTGCGTGCACTGAATACCTTTTGATTTACCACTTATATTTTTATTGCATATTTTGCATTACTTTGACATTGTTTATATATTTGTTAATGGGTATTTTTAATATGTATGAATATATTTTGAACAAAAAATTTTTTTTCTTTTTTTTTTTGTTTAAAGAAAACTTATTTTTGTTTTTTTAATTTTTTTTTTATTTTGTTTTTCTGAATTATTTTAATTCTATTTATCTATTTGGTAATCTATTTATTTTTTTGTTAACTTAATTGTAAAAAATTAAATTTAAATTAAAAAATAAAAATTTTTTTTTTAGCGGGAGCTAAATTTTTATGAACTTGACAGTTAAAACAACCAACCAAGTGTTCTTCTTTTTCTCAGGGAATGGTACAGCAACGCTAATTACATCACCACTTGGTGTTTCAAACATTCGATAATCAGAGCTAAGAGATGGTCTTTCAACTAGTTTTTCACCTTTCAACATTTCAGTTTGAGCTAATTTTTTAAATGAATTTTCATTATAAAAATCGTAATGTGATAAATCAATATCCATATTTGAATGTTCTTTTTTAGGATCACATTCATGGTAATTCTTTTGTATGTCTCTTGTTAATTCCATATTTGATGGGATTTTGACGATATAAGTACCATTTTTGCAATGTTTTTAATATTTTATCGTATAAAACTTTTTTCATTTTTTGATCTAATAAATCCAAGTTTTTATCATCTTGAAATAATTTGCTAAATTTTGAAAATATTTCTGGTGACATAACAATCATTCGCTGCATTATGTCTTACTAAGTAATTTTCCTATTACACCAGATAATATAGTTCCAATTAAAGTTGGTAAAAATTCAGCATGTTGAACTAATATTTTTCGTTTGGCTTTTATACTTTTCTTTGCGCAGGCTAAAAATCTTAATTGTTTTTTATGTTTTTTTAACTTAACTTTTTGTCTTGGTGATGTTTTATTATTGCCATTTAATATATTGATAGCAATTTCAGCAATAGTTTTTATAATGTCACCATTACAATATTTAAGAATGTTTTGTCGAAATTTCTTCTTGTCACACGCTCCTACAATATATGTTGGTTTTTCTTCAATTGTTTCATACTTTTGACAGCTGTTGTTCAAATCATCTATATCACAGAAGCATATACAATATTCTTTTGAAAAAGTGTCATTATACGAAATAGATCGTTAATGTCTTGGGTTAAATCCAACACAATATAACCATAAGGTTTTGATGTTACCTCATTATATACTGTTAAGAAACCCTTTATATTTTCTGGGTATAGCTGCCTAGTAAGAGGAAAAATTTGTGATTTGTCTCGAGGGTTTTTGAAAAGCACTAAATATTTACAATTTAATGAAATGTCTCGTGAGAATTTCCCCTGACGAAAAACGTTTTGTGTTAACAATACAATAGATAAATTCCCATGGTGTGAAAGTAATAAAAGTAAATAGTAAATAATAGTAAATAATTAGTAAATAATTTGCATACCTGTTTATTTGCAGAATCTAACATTAAATCATCTAAAACTATTAAAGTAGGTTTATTTTCATTCCCACTAAACTCTTTCGGTATAAAATTCTATATCAGGAAAATCTACATTTTTCGGAATAGCAGACATTTCTGGGTTACACCACCAAATTCAATTCGTGGGTAAATCAATCTGTTAATATTTTCACTTAAATTACACAAAAATGTTGTTTTCCCACATCCAGATGGTCCTGCTATCATCATTGTAAATGGATGAATAAAATTAATCATTTTTGATCAGTATCTGACAAGAAACTGAATTTAAAATTTAATAGAGAGATAATATGAAAGCAGCAAACATATTCTTAGTACAGTCATTTTGAATTATGGAAGTTACGGAGTTTCTAAATACTTATTTCTCCATCTTATTAAATGATCATAAGAAACTAATATTACATCTACACAAACACATTAAAAATTATTCTGGAGTAAAAATAAAACCTTCCAATTTATGGTACTCACTTTGCGCCTCGTCCATGGGCATATGATAATTCTACTTCTGGACCGGATACATGTGAATGTCATACAATAGAAAAATATAAAATCACTTTGGAAAATTTAATTAAATGGTACAAGAATAATGTCGAGGTTACAAGTTGTGTCAGAAATTAATATAGGTGCCAGAAAAAAATTTTCACGAAGAAAATTTATTGAAAAAGAGTTTAAATGACACTTGGCAAATTGATTTGGTTGAAATGATTCCATATGCAAAATATAACAAGGGATATAAATTTTATTAACAGTTATTGATACATTTTCAAAATTTGCTTTTGCTGAACCGGTCAAAAACAAAAACGCTGATAATGTTTTAATCGCAATGAAAAATATTTTTAAGTGTGCCGGTAAAAAACCAAAAAATTTACAATCTGATCAAGGTACGGAATTTTTCAACAAAAAATTTCAAAATCTAATGGGGAAAAATAAAATTAATCATTATCATAAATATTCAGAGTTAAAAGCTTCAATTGTAGAACGTTTCAATCGCACCCTTAAAAACAATATGTGGGAACAATTTAGATTATAAGGGTGCGATTATAAGGTATCAAGGTTATCTATTCTACCATCGCTGATAGAAAAATATAATTCAACATACTATCATACAATTAAACTTCCACCTAAAAATGTTACAAAGAAAAATGAGAAATTATTATTAAAAACTGTCTACAATAAATTAAAAGTATTCCGAAAAGCAAAATGCAAAGTTGGTGATTTTGTTCGTATAAGTAAATTTAAAGGTATATTTGCAAAAGATTATCAACCTAATTGGTCAACAGAAATTTATACAATAACGAAAATAAAAAGAACTGATCCAATAACATACAATTTTTACTTGAAGCTTCTCAAACATCATAATAATTCATCAATATTAAATCAAGCTTTAAAAACCTTTTTTATTTTTTTCTTTTTATAAACATTAAATCAAGTTTAAATTTAAATTTATTAATTAGGAGAATTTTTTTTTCAATAATAATAATATTAATTCTGTATTCAAACCAAATTTTCATTTCTTCACTATAATTTAAAATATTCAATACTATTTATCAAATATCATATTATTCTCTCCAATTTCAAATACCAAAGACACAACCCTTTTTATAACTCATACTTTACCGTTTAAAAACGACGCTGTGTACAGCGCCATTGCAAAGCCTTTTTTGCTCTTCTGCACACGGTGTAGAATCGGCTTGCTCCTCTCCACATGGACTAGAATCGGCTTGCTCTTCTCCACATGGACTAGAATCGGCTAATCCATACTACTCCCCAAGTGGCAAGAAGTTGTTACCGATTCTAAACCGTTTAGTAACCTTGTAACTATTTAGTAACAAATGTTACTGATTTGTTAAGTAACTGAAACCAATCCGATTACATACTGGGGATATAAAGCCATCAGGAAAATGATTGGTAACCGCTACTTAAATTGTTACTTAATTGTTACTATACGGCTACCAAACAAATTCTTTTAAGTGTATTTAAACTTAAAGTAACATATTCGAAACCGTTTAGTAACAGTAACCTTTTTATTTAAATAAATTAATAAAATATCAATCTATCTCTTTTTAACTTAAAAGAAATATAAAACGTATATGTACTAATAATATGTAGGTGTTATTTAAGAATGAGACAAAATATACGTATAATTTTTTAGTAAACAAAAATGTTTAATGGTAAAAAAAATATTCTAAATATCTTTATTAGAAATAGTTTAGATTGTATTAGATATATTAGAATAGAATATTATTAGAATAGTTTTGAAAAGCCTAGTACAAATATCGTAAACGAAAATCATTTCATCGACGGAAATTTAATTCTACCTCTAAAAAATTAAAGGGCCACATGCATACATAATTGTTTTTTAAATTTTTAGAAACAATTTTCGCTTAAATAAATCATCAAAAAACCCTGTAAATGTTTAGAATTTTGTCAAATGGCCTATCAGAAATGTTGAAATATTAATTGTTAGGGTATTTTTCTGCAAAAGAACGCGGAATTATCATTATATATGAAATAAAATATTTTAGTTAAGATTTCTAGAAAAAAATTCTTTTAGACCTTAAAAATATGGCGGCTTTTGTTTTATTTCCTATTTGTGCGATGTAACTAAAATAGTACCAAAATGTAACTAAAGTAATACCAAAATGTGACTAAAATAATTCTAAAGAATTGATCATTATTTTAGTAAATTTCAACAGTGGCGGAGCTGTTAATTAATAACAATGTAGTAAAAGATGACTTTTCAAAATTTATAAGTTAAGTATTTTATTTTCCATTTTGCTAAGTAGATATTTCTAAAAACTTCTTGCATTTGTTTTGAAAAAAAATTACAAATACGTAAGTAATAGTTTAACTTATTACTAATAGGTACATATAATATAAATAATTAAAAAAAATCTGACCACAAATTATTTTAACTTTTTTGCTCATAAATATTATATTCATAGCTGTTAAATTATCTTACACGATCATGTTCAATATAATGCGGCCCTCCAAAATTATACCGACGTAAATGACAAATTTAAGAAAAATTACCTAATAACCTAATGGCGTTCTACTAAGTTTTCGTAAATTTCGTTTGGTGTATTATTCACAACACTAGGTATTTTTGTCTACGAGATATTTATTGGTTATTTTGCCGTCACAAAAATATTAAGTTTCCAGCCTTATATAAGCCAAATATTGGCGTATCCTTATTTAAAAGTAAAAAAATAAATTAAAGAGTTATTTCGTCGTATGTACTATGTTAATATTTTCTTATATTTTATTTATACTAATGCATAATTTACATACCCCAATAAAAAAAAAAAAAAACAAAGCGCAATAAAAACCAATGGTTTTTAATGGCGCACATTTTTCAAAAGTCAAAACAAAAAGTTTAGAATAATGTGACTTGCGCGAAATCTTGTAGTTTTTCTTAGAATTTTATATGAAGAAAAATGTGAAAATTAAAGAGACATTTTCCGTAAATTTAAGGTAAGCCAAACTATTAACACTTATAAAGTTATAATGTTGAAGCTTTGATTTTCAAAAAATGTGTACAAGTGCCTAAGTTACTGGTGTCTAATTCAATTTTTGGTTCCTTTGGTTCAATAGCTCTTAAACAGAGTGAGGAACAAAAAAATTTGAATGAAAGTTATTCTGACTTAAATACAATTAATTTTGCCGTACGTCTATGGAAGTGAAAAAGAATGTTGGAATGGCGAGTGCGGTTAAATCATTTTGAACACAACCATCTCTATCAAGAGCTCTAAAATGATTCATTGAAATGTTTTGGTTTAAGTTTTGAAAGAAACTTACAAATATCTGAACGTTAATTATATCTAAAGGAAGACATGTAATATTTTTTGACAAATTGTGCTGATTAGAAATAAAATTATTATTAATTGCATTTATTAATTTTTAAAATAACTGACATTAGCGTTCGTTTTACGATTAGAATTTATTTCAAATAAAAATTTGTGTTTTTTTTTCATTTTATACATTAGTATTTATACATTATTATTTTATATAAATTGAACAATAATTACAATCTAATAATTATAATAAAACAAAAACGCTGAAAACGCTAAAAACAAAAATTTATTTTTAGCTTTTTCAACTGAACTACATATGTAATAATTATAAATCAACATATGTATGTATGTATAAACATAATTATAGCGACGGCAAATCTTGGCACATAATACATATATTTAAATTTATATTTAAAATTGAAATAGTTCCAAAACTGTGGTCGGCAGAATCTATAGTTTCACAAATTTTAAAATTTTATTATTATCAATGCTTATTTATTTTAATATTGAAATCTAATGTGTAACTAATTATAATACTATCAAGCACCATAAGTAATTAAACTCAATATAATGTGCGCGTCATGTCCCTAAAACACAAAAAAACTTAGTATGTAATAAATTCATATTTTTATTTACGTCAAAAAAAATAATAATGGGTATTCTAACGCATAGAACTGTTTATGATACATAATATATAGATTATAGTTTCAAATACAATCTAATATGTATATCTAATTCTCTCAAAAAGCTCTCTAAAAGTTTTAGTATTTTTAACAGCTTTTTATTAACTTGGTTGGGTAAAGGATAGAATCTTAGAAGCCATTTTAAACACACTTCCCGTTAAACTGGAGACTTGAAATTTTTTTCATTAGATCAGATCCCGATGACAATACATGATTTTAAAATAATAATATCGAAAAACATTAGAGAAATTAGCTTAATTTCAAAATTAAATTTTCATACAAAGATATAACAGAATTTTTAACAGAATTATTGCAGAAGCAAAATAAAACATTTTATCTAAATTTACTAAACTCACCAATACCAATCCCAATACGTATACGTAATACATAAATGTTTTTTTTTTTCTATAAAAGACTATGGTTTTTTATGTAGCCCATTGCATTGTATGTGTACATATCCATAGCAACATACTTAAAAATATGTAATAATATGTGCTTCGAAAATATTTTTGGTTTGAAAGCGATGAATTTGAAAGACATGAATGTGTAAACAAATTAATGTGTCGCACTTGAGAACACTGTGTAAAACTTAATATGCATTTACTTAAAATTTAGATAGCAAGAATTAAATTTAAATTTTTATACCCGTACGATAAGGATCGGGTATATTAAAATTGCTCCTCCGTTTGTAACACCTCGAAATAACTTAGCTAGATATACCTTCAAAGGTATGGATCGGATCAGACAAAAATTCTAAGACGATTGAGCTTTGTCCGTCCGTCTGTCCGTCAGCAAGATAACTCAAAAACTAAGAAAGCTAGAGTCTTGAAATTAACACAAAATATTCTTACAACAATTTGTAGGTTCCCTATTTTTTTTGGTTGAGATCCGACCTCATCTTCGGGTAGCTCTCGAACACCTAACTTTTAGATCTCCACATTTTTTTTGAAATAGAGACATGAAATTTTAACTGCTGATAGATAACATAAAAATATTAATTTTATAATTTACAACTTGTTTTTGTAGCCCCATCCGTTACGGAGCTACAGCTCCTCAAACTTTTAAAAAGCCCTATTTTTAAATGCATATGTCTCATGTTCTACTTAAGATTTTTTCAATCAGAAAACGTCATTCGACAGGTATTTTTTTTAAATTTATAAATTAGTATCAAAATTATACAATTTTTTTAAATTTAGTATTTAAATTTACCGTTATATGAAAATCAAATTTTGCATGATTTTTCTACCCTCATAACTCCGGAACGCTTTCAAATAGGGACTTGCAATTTTGAGAGCAGAAAGAACTCTTAGAATTAGTATAAGTTTGCTCAGAAATTTTTTTTGGACCACCCCCTGTTTATGAGGTATTACGGCTCAAAAATTGAAAATTTGCTATTTTAAAACACCTTTAATTTAGGCACCTGTACACATTTTTCTTCGGCAAGACAAAAAATTAAAGGTCCAGTAATATATTTCTACGTGTGTTAATAGTTTCTTTTAATTGTATAGGGTTCCGAAGTTACAGCCCCCCAAAATTTCAAAAAAACCCCTATTTTCAGATGTATATATCTCAGGTTCTGTGTAGTAGTTTTACAATCTAAAAACACTAGAAGACCGGAATTTTTGTTATCTCCATAAGACAATATCAAAATTATGCAATAGTTTGTAATTTACTATTTAAATTTACCGTTATGTTAAAACCAAATTTTGCATGATATTTCTTTTTTCATAACTCCGGCACGTTTTGAGATAGGAACCTGAAATTTTGAGATAAGAAAGAACTTTTAGAATTAGTATAAGTTTCTTAAGAAAATTTTTTGGTAGCGCTCTCTCTTTAAGAGTTATTACTCCTCAAAAATTGAAAATTTGCTATTTTCAGGCACCTGTAAAAATTTTTTCTCGGCAAGACATGAAAATTAAAGGTTCAATAATATATTTTTACATATGTTAACGGGTTTTTTTAAATACATAGGGTTCCGGACTTACAGCCCCTCAAAATTCCAGAAAAGTCAATTCTTCACATTTTTTACACCGTACGATAAATAATTTATACATATGTATATAGTATAAATTATTAAACTTGGGCATTATACATTTGCCGCTTAGTATTAAATTGTACTATAGCATATTTGGAAAAGTTAGATAGATAATCGTTATTCGGAAGGTTAGAATCTGCTTTTGAAGAATGTATAAACATATAGTTTGAATATATGTACAACAGTTCTAGAAATTATAAAATTTCACCCAAATTATTTTAAAATACTAAAAAATTAAAAAAATAATATTATAAGCAGAGTGATAGGCATACTAATGGGTCGTACGTAGAGTTGACAAGGCAACTATATTCTTCCTCGTTTTTCATCAAATCAATTGATTTTTAGTATACATTTTTATTTATAAAAGCAATGTGTTTATTTTATAATATTTATATAGATATGTGTTTTTCCTTTCTTAATTATAATTAAAATAGGGCTTTTCTTTCGAAACTCTTAACATATTAAAATGGCATATTATGGCCCTAACATTGATATCTAAATTGGGAGCTGCCTTTAAATTAAGATCTATTAGGGATTGATGATCTGCACCACTAATGCCTTTTTCTGAAGTATAAAAACTAAGAATATATTTCCAATTATGTAAAAACATTAAACAACAAAAAGAATATATTAAAAATAAGAAATCCAGTCTTTTTTAAAAATAGTAAATAACAACAATATTTTTCTTTTAAATAACAATAATTATGAATTAATCATAAAATATCTGTTATGTACATACATACATATATGTATATCTACATCGTCTAGAAAAAGCAAAATAATTTTTTTTTAATTCAAAAACATTAGCATTTAGAAGTAAGCAATTTAATATTTTCGCAATTACATACTTTTAAAACCAAATTTTTTTACTACATATGTATGTAGGTACAAACATGTACAAAAATGTTATGCATATTTTTATGTGTGATATACTATTAAAAATCTGCTAACACGGTCGCACCAAATTCCCAAATTCCCAACTATCATTATTTAGTTGATTTATCGATTTATTATTTTTAATATGTAGGCAACAGTTATATAGGGTGTTCAAAATTGAGGTATCATTTTAATTTTAATAAAAAAAGACTTTTTTTTTGAAATATTAAATATAATTTTATTTTAATTTATTACAAATAGATTCCGGTTAATAATAAAAAAATACGTCGGCCAAGTGGCCCCCTCTACTACTTCGGCAGGCTTCCAATCTTTTACCAAAATTCTGAATTACGTTGTTCAATAAACTGTTCTCAGTGGTTGAAATCTGCTCGATAATGTTGTTTTTAAGCTCTTGAATTGTTGTGGGATTATTGCTGTACACTTTCGATTTCACAAAACCCCACAGAAAAAAATCCAAATGTGTGAAATCGCACGATCTTGGTGGAAATAATGCGATCTTCCAACTTTTCCTTCAAAAGATCTATTGCATCTCTTGCTGTGTGGCAAGTGGCACCGTCCTGTTGAAACCACATATTCTCTATATTCAAATCATCAATTTCCCGCCACAAAAAGCTTCGAATCATCTCCCTGTAGCGATTTCCATTGACCGTAACCGCATTTCCATTTGCATTTTCAAAAAAATATGGTCCGATGATTCCTCCTGACCACAAACCACACTAAACCGTAACTTTTTGTGGATGTACTGGTTGCTCTAAGATAACCTTTGGATTCTCTCCACCCCAAATGCGGCAATTCTGTTTATTGACGTAGCCATTGAGCTGGAAATGAGTTTCGTCGGTGAAGATTATTTTATTAAAAAAATTCTCATTTTCTTCTTGTTTTTCGATTGCCCAAGAAACGAATTGCCGACGTAATGCATGGTCAGTTGGTTTTAATTCTTGCGTCAGCTGGATCTTATAAGCCTTTAAATGAAGACCACGATGCAAAATGTTGAATAATGTGGATGGTTTGATGTTTAATTGCTGCGAACGATGACGAATGGAAGTTTTTGGATCTTCTTCAACACTTCTGCTCACAGCTGCTACCTTCTCGGTTGAACGGCCACTACGTTGATAAATGTTGCCTCTGTTATCAAGAACAGATCCAGTTTCTAGAAATTTATCAACCATCAGCTTGATGGCACGATTTGTTCTAGCATTTTCTCTACCAAATTTTGTTCGAAATTGCCTAATTACATCTTGAAAACTTTTAGCATTTTCAAAAAATGTTGTAATAACAAAAACACGTTGTTCCTTCGTGTAACGTTCCATATTAACTAACCGGAATGTATTTAGAATATACATAAAGAAACTTCGTATAAAAATTCCAGGTAGAAAAAAAATGGCGGCAAAATCAAAATGATACCTCAATTTTGAACACCCTATATTTATATGAATGGACGGTAAACATAAACGACAAAAAAATTTTATGTATGCATATGAATGGACGGTAAATATAAACGAACCAAAAAAAATTCAGAATGTTCTATAGGTTATAATTTATATTTTTTAAATAGAATGCATGTATTAATTAAACATCAGCTCATAATATAGATACATATGTATATGAATGAATATAAGGCTATTTATGTATGTAGTTATAGATTTATTATTTTTTAATATGTAGGCAACAATTATATTTATATGAATGGACGGTAAACATAAACGAAAAAAAAAAAATTTTATGTATGAATATGAATGGACGGTATAAACGAACAAAAAAAAATTCAGAATGTTCTATAGGTTATAATTTATATTTTTTAAATAGAATGCATGTATAAATTAAACATTAAAAAAAAAAAAAAAACTTAGCGTACCTAAATAACAGAAAACAAAAAAAAAGGAAAATGTAATACTGGAAGAAAAATAAAAACGAATAGAAAAAAAAGAGAACAAAATGTTACTTTGATTGTTTTTAAATATTTTTAAAGTCTATTTCTTATGTATATGTTGTGCACATCTGATATTTACCCACATAACAGATAGAAAAAAAGAACTATTAAAATGTTATGATTTTAAAAGAAAGAAACATACGTTTGATATTTCCGTACATAACAGATTAAAAAAAAAATATTAAAATGTTATGTTATGAAAAGAAAGAAAAAACAAGGCAGTCTATGAATCAAAGTTTTTAAAGGGTCGCATTTTTAAGTGGAAATAAAGAACATTATGAAATTGCAATATTTTTATTTAAATTTTGAATTTAGCTATGCAACGTTTTCTTAATTTTTTAAAAATTTTGCCGCATTATAATATAATGCAACACTGAGAAGTTCAGCTCATAATATAGATTCATATGTATATGAATGGATATATGGCTATTTATGTATGTAGTTATAGATTTATTATTTTTTAATAACAGTAAACATAAACGAACAAAAAAAAATTTTATGTATGCATATGAATGGAAGGTAAATATAAACGAACAAAAAAAAATTCAGAATGTTCTATAGGTTATAATTTATATTTTTTAAATAGAATGCATTTATAAATTAAACATTTAATAAAATAAATAAAAAAAATTTTTTAAAAAATAGCTTTTTTGAACTAAAAAGTAGAAAATAAATTTTTAATAGCAAATTTTTCTGTAATTTTCTAAACTTTATTGTTACAATCAGGATTTTTTTAAAAAAGTTTATTTCAATATGTCAAATATATATATAAATATAAGTATATATAAGTTTTACAATCTGTGAAATTAAAATAAAAGCTGGAGGCAACAAACGCATAACTATAAACTTATATTTTTAAATTTTGCCTCCAGCTTTTATATTAATTTCACAGACTTTAAAACGTATATATACTTATATTTATATATATATTTGACATATTGAAATAAACTTTTTTAAAGAAATCCTGATTGTAACTATACTATACAAAAATTTAGATGTTAACTTTGTCGCACTGTGTACTATTTTGAATGATTGAAAGATGAAATGGCCATTAAAAATCTGTACATAAAAAATGATATTTAACATTTCTGGCAAAAACTAGTAACATTAAAGTAACTTATTACTAAAAAAATACGTATCAGTTTAGAAACCGTTTACATATAAAAAAAAATAAAATCTTTGAAGAGACATTTTCTACACAAAAAATGCACACATTATTTATCAATGAACCTAAAATAAACACATTCAATGGTAACAAATACGAAACGGTTTAGTTACATAAAATCAAAGTATCAAAAAAGATACGAAACAGTAGCATTTTAGAAGCAGTATACTAAAATGTTTCTATTATAATTCATAAAAAGAGTTTCTATTCGGTTTGTAAACGGTTTCGTTACAATCACAAAAAGGGTATAAAAATTACCAAAATGCTACAAAATAGTAACATTTAGCCGCTTGGGTCATGTGGTTTAGACATGCGACAGCTAGAAGTAGCTAAAAATGCTTGTATTTATGATACAAAGTTTGCATGAAGTTTGCAATTGGAAACAAATCTTGGAATATATTTTGTTAGAAAATTTCATACCTGTAAGTAAATTAAATTTTACCGTTATGGAAATTTTCAAATTGACACAGGATTTGTGCTATAAAAATGAAAACATTTATTGCTTATACGACACTCCTCACCTTTTTAAATCTATTAGAAATATGTAATTTAATGAAATACCCTTTAAGAAAATCAGAAAAGTGTGCTAAATGGAATATTGTTACATTATTTGAAAAAAATAGTAAATCTTGAGAAGATGGCCAAAAATAAAGGCATATACACGCTTATCGAAAAAAACACTTCATACTAGCATTGCAACAATGTATGTATATGTAAAAGCAATTTTTTTCTATTCGACGATAAATATTATAAACAAACGCACGGACTTACAATAAGCAGTAATCTATCTAGCATATTAGCAGAATTTGTTATGAATGATACATTAGACAAAATAATACCAAAACTACCTTTCGCGCCAATTCACATTTAAATACGTAGATGATATTATAACTACAGCACCTAAAGATAGAGAAGAAGAAATACATGAAATTTTCAACACATATCATAACAAAATTAAATTCACATTAGAAAAAGAAAACAGACAAATAAAAGTAATTTCATTTTTAGATGTGACATTAATTAGGAATAATAATAAAATTTTGACGAACTGGTATAAAAAAGAAATAGCTTTAAACAGACTACTCAATTATAACTCAGCATACCCAGGGATGAAATACAACGTGTCATTATATTTCGCACACAGAGTTATTAGATTAAGTATTCACCCTTTTGCAAATCAAATTCAACTTTTTGTAAATCAAATTAAACCTTTTGCTAAATCAAATACACATAATAAAAAATGTTTCAATAACTTAATTTTTCTATTCTTAATTTTAATTTTATTATTCATTGACTGTTAAAATTATTTTGCTCTTGTTATAGTAGGCGATTTCATGAATTTAAATTAAATTAAATTAATTATAATATTTGAAAAATTCAAGAATTACCTTCAAATTTAATGAGTTCATCAACGTTTGAGTCAAGTGATGATAACCCGGTGGGTATAATGAGAACAGGTAGGAGAAGAATAAGTGGTTTAGAATCATCCGAAAATAATTCCACCAGTGGTCATGCAATTCAAGTTAATAACCGACCCCAACATACATGTGTATCAGTAAAGACAAAAAAAAACATTTTAATAAAATGTTAAACAGATGGCAAGTCAATAAGTGAATCAGCTGAATTAGTCGCAATTAATAAAAATACTGCCAAAAGTATTATAAGTCAAGTCAATACATCAAAAACGGAGAGGTTCCTTTTTAAAAAGATGGAGAGGTTCATAGAAAAAAGGCGCGGTGGTAAAAAAAATTAAAAATTAACTGTATCTATACTGAGAAAAATCGAACAAATAGTTGAACAAAATTTGTGTATTACTCTGCAGAGTATCCGTGAGTAGATTTCAGAATCCGAACATATTGAATTAAGCATAAGTTCAATTAAGAACGGGCTGAAACAATTGCGTATAACATTAAAATATGGGTCATCACAAGTGGACCGCCGAAATTCACCAAAAATGATAGAAGAGCGTAAGATTTACGCATTGCTCGAAATGCTGCGGAAGCCAGAGAAAAACTAATATTTATTGATGAATCGGGGTTCAACAACCACCTCTGGCGAACAAAAGCACGTTCAAAAATAAATACACCGGCAAATATAATTGTGCAAACGGTTAGAGGACGTAATATTTCCTTGATTGCCGCAATTAATAACCAAGGAATAGTTTTGCAGAAAATAATTGAGCACACGAATGTTTATTCTAATATTTTTGATGAATTTTTAAAGGGTCTATTTGAAAAATTAGAAGCAATAAATATTATGGAAGCTTGGTTAATTATGGACAACGTAAACCTTCATAAGACGCGTGAGGTACGTGATTTAGTTGAACAGACTAAACACACATTAGTTTTTCTCCCGCCTTACTCCCCCATGATGAACGCAATAGAAGAAATATTTTCGAAAAGAAAATGTTGTGCCGGTAATATGTTAGCTAAACCTGGGAATACATTACATTTAACACATGTAATTGAACAATCAGCGGCAACTGTTAGTCCAACAGATTGTAATAACTATTACGAACATAAGTTATATATAACAACAATTCGCTAACCAATAAAAAATATCTCAGCAACGTGACAAATTTGCCAACGTTGCGAGAAACATTTAATAATGATTTTCCCAGGGAAAATCATTCCCACAATATTATTCTTTATTAATTTAAATTTATCATATTTCAGAAATATTTCGCAAGTATTGTAAATTAATTAATCAGCAAATCTGTTCAATATAAATTACCTTAATTTTAGTTAATAAGTTCAGCATATTTTGTATTACCAATTTTAAGGGTTCTAACTTAAGTTAAAACCATTTTAATAAATATAAAGTTTAATCTAAAGATTAATGTGTTTTATTTATGTTGACAATTTTTTTTATTGTCAACCGAAATTAAATATAAAAGTGGCGCAGTCAGTAGGATACCAATTTGAAGATTGTGTTTCCAGTGATTTGAACTCAACATAATCGTATTCGTATGTATAACAAAAATAAAAAATAATAACATCTAGTAATTAGTGAAATTTAAATTTAATAAAATTGTGTAACTAATAACACCAATAAAATTGTGTAATTTACTTAAATAAAATTAAAAATCATTATAATATATAAATAAATCAAATTAAAACTAAAATTAATTAAATCAAAACTCAGTATGCTAATTGTTCAAGTAATAGCATACAGAAAATATATATCAAATAAATGTGTTGTAGTAAAATCAAAATTTAAAAGTATCAATAAAACATTGAAATTATTTTTTAAACATATAAAAAGAATAAAAAATTCTTGTCTAAAATAGTGAAAAATAAAAACAAAAAATTTTATCTACGTAAATTTTAATCAGAACTATTTGTTGTTTAAATTTTAAATTAATTAATTAAATTATTGTGGAAAAAAAAATCGTGCTAAAATTGCTTCAAATAAAACAAATAAAGTGTTTGATAAAAACAGAGAACTAAAAATGAGTGAAATTGGAAGAACAATTAATTGCTCAAGTTCAGGCCTTGACAGCGCAACTGAATGAGCAAAGTGCAAGAATAAATAGTATTAATCAAACTGATTTTTCTCTAACTGCAGATCAAATTGGTAGAAACTTTAATGAGATCCCACTTTTCTCAAGTGAGGATTCACTTAAACTAAAAACATTGGAGGATGTAGCGTCCTTATGTGGTACAAATAACATACCACTAAAGCAATATTGTTTAAGAAAAGTTGTTAATACAAAAATTATTGAAAAAGCAAAAACATCTATTTTCGAGATTCCAGAACATCGCGGAAATTGGACAACTGTTCGTGAAACATTAATAGTTCGATTTCGACCGAAGCAAACAATTCACAGGCTGTTATTCCAAGCAAAAGAATTAAAAGTAAGTAGTTTTAAGGATTTATTTTGTACATTAAGTAATATTAAAAGCCAATGTACAGAAATATGTGATTATGATAATGAAGAAGCTTTTACATATGAAAGTATCGGTAGAGAAATTGTACAAATTCTAAAGTCTATGTTAATTCCAGTATTGCAAATTCAAATTGAGAACTCAAAAACTCTATTTGAGTTAGATAATCAATTTTGTCAATCAGAAATTTATTATTCAGACGAAGTTATAAAACAAGAATTTCGTCTTTCAAAATTCAATTCAAAATCCAAAAAACCTGTTCAGAAATATAAAAATGAATCTAACAATAATTATCACTCCAATTATAATAATAATTATCATAATCCAAACTACCAAAATTTTAATAAGAAATATAGAAATAACAATAATACTAACTCAAACCAAGTAAGATATAATCATAATAATAATCATAACAGGACAAACCAAAATAGAATAAATTGATATAATAGAAATAGATTATTCGAATTCAGGACAGTATAGGTACAACAGCCATAATAATGAACAAATGGAGGTCGACGTGGTAAGTCAGGAAGTAAATTTTACAAACTTGCTTCGGAAAACAGACTCCCAATAATTAAACTTACTTTTGACCGTATAAAAATAAATTGTTTAATAGACTTAGGTTCAGATGCCAGTCTTATTAAACCTGATATCTTAAATTATGCAACCCAAAATTTAATTAAACCGGTTGTATACAATTCTTTGGGCTTTGTTGATTACACCTATCCTAAAAGAATTTAAAAGAGAAGGTACATTAGAATGGAAAGTATTTCCTGTAAAGAGTAAGAAATACGATGCTATAATTGGCATAAACTTTCTAATATCCTTCGAATATAAAATCGACATTGAAAACCAATGTCTTTAAATATTTTCAAAATATAAGATTCCGTTTGAAAATTTTAACTACCCTCGTGACTTTGCCGAAGCAAATCACTTAGAATCTATAAAAAACTCCAAAGAGGAAATTTTAAATAAAATTAACCAAAATCATTTAAATAATGAAGAACAAAATAAATTAAAAGAACTTTTACCAAAAAATATTAATCTTTTTTATAATGAAGTAGAAAATTTAACATCAACCCATGAGATAACGCATGAAATAAAATTAAAAAATAATGCAGCAATTTATTGTAAAAGCTACCGCTATCCGTAAATACATGAGGAAGAGGTAGAAAAGCAAATTAAAGATATGTTAAAACAAAAAATAATTAAGGAATCTAACTCGCCATATATTCACCAGTTTGGGTTGTTCCAAAGAAAATGGACAATTCCAACATTAAAAAATGGCGTATAGTAACTTTCTATAGGAAATTGAATGACATCACAATTGATGACAAGTTTCCTATACCTAACATCGATAATATTCTCAAAAAGCTAGGACACAGTCTGTCCACAGAAATCCCAGTGAAAAAAAACCAAATTATTCATATCGACACTTATACCAATAAGAAACAAAATTTCTTAGTTTTCATTGATAAATTCACCAACTGCATATCCGTTACAACATAAAAACCATACAGAATTAATTGAAAAACTTAAAATGTACTACCATAACCATAAAAAACCAAAAAAATTAATTGCAGATAACGAATTTAATAATACGTACGTCAAAGAATTTTTATCACAATAAAATATCGAACTTCAATTTGGTTAAACCAAACAGTCACACTGGCAATTCTGACATAGAAAGATTAAATAATACCATAACGGAAAGATTACGTATTTTAAATTTAGAAGAACAACTACCCATTAGAATTGAAATGTTAAACGCTATAAAAATTACAACAACCAATACCACAGTACAAAAACTACTCCACAATACGCAAAAAATAATTTTATTTCATCTAATATTATATACAACAATCTAATTAAATCCCAAGAAAAACGTTTAATAAAGCATAATAAAAAAAATAATGTAAAAAAAAATATTTCTTAAAATATACTTTTATCAAAACCGAATTCGCCCCCTAAAAAGTAGAAAATAAAATTTATTGCAAAACTTTAACTTTTTGGACTGTTATAATATAAAAGTAAATTGCTGGAATAAAAAAAAACACGAACTCTAAATTTCCCAGATTTTTATTTAGCCTTATTCCAGCAAATATGTGTGTATTGTATGCATGAATAAGAATAAAAGTAAAGTTTTGAATCTATTATACATAAAATTTTATTTAGAAAATGTTGATGAATACGGTTAAAAAAGAAAAAAAAGTATACATTACACGAATTGGATTCGAACCAAATAACCCTCACTTTCAAGACCTGTACACTTTTCTCTGCACCATACAACACTTATAAATGTTGCTAACAGATTACGAACATAATAAACAGCGTGACAGAATGACAAATAAATAAAGAAATAAATAAACCGACACCGACGAGTTAATATAAAAGCATATAATAGGGAAGACTATAGTGAAATTCGAAAAATAGGATATATAAAAAACTACAAATGTCTCAGACACAAAGATCAACCTAAATTTAGAAAATACAAATTAAATAATGTACATCCTATTAACATTAAACGACCTTGAAAATAACAAAAGTATTTCTACTATTTCTAACATTACTTCCGCTGGCACAAACGAATCAACTACAAGTAGAGAAAATTGAAACAAACAATGATTATACGATTATTCAAGACAGTCAAATACTAATACCAAAAACATTTAATTACTCTTTGCATATTATTGATCTAAATGAAATAGTAACTTAATAAGTGAAATAAAAAGAAGTTCATACCTTTTTACAACAAATACAAGCAATTGCTTAATAAAGGAAATTGACATATTGGAAGACAAATTTGTTACCTTGAAAAACGGACATCATACAATACAAAAACTTGGACTTTTTAACTTTTTCGGAACAATTAGTAAATGGTTAACTGGAACTATATACAACGTCGACAGACAAGTCATAAACCAACATTTGCAATCTTTTTAATATAATAACGGCAACCTTATTAAAAATATGAACGAACAAGTATAAATCAATAATAATTTCAACAACTCCATAAATAAATTACTAGATAACATTCAACAAGGCAGACAATTAATAAAATATATGTTAAAAAACGAAGTTGACGAAAACGCTAAAAATTCAACTTTTTGACTTAAAATTAAATATACAACAGATAAATAAAATTATAGAAGACAAGATAACATAATTCTTTCAAATTTAATTATTATCCATCCATCCCTTCTAAATCACGAAGAGACACATAATTTTCAAGAACAACTAAATACTAATAAAGTAATATTTTTAATTAAAATTGCTTTCAAACTATCCTCTATTAACAAAAAACTAATTACACCTTTAGCTAATGAAAATAATTATAATATAACAAAAACTTTAGAATTTCGTAACGAACTCTATGAATACGAGAAACCAAAGCTCTTCATCAACTAAGAAAAATTAATCATTGTATAAAAATTAAAAATTGTAAAATTTTAAAAACTTGTAATAATTAAATAACTGAAATCGATGATAGTAGTAAGTAGACAGGTAGGCACTTGGGCCAGACCGGTCAGTAGATCAAGGTCACCAGGAAGTAGGCCAAACCGTAATTAGGTCAGACAGGAAATAGGAAAATAGGACAGGCGGCGTCGGCCTCCAGAAAAGTCTAATTGTTTATAAAGATTGTATACTTGTTTTAAGTAATAGGTAAACATGGAAATAGTAAGAAAAAATTGCTTTTTATTTTTGCTTGCAATTTTGAGATGTTTTTGCTAGCATTTTTGATATGTTTGCATTTATTTCTTGTTTTTTTTTTTTTCTTTCGTTTTTTTATTTTTATAACAATTATTTAAAGAAGAGGAAGGAAAAACCATTAATTAATTGTTATGTAAGAATGTTGAAAAAAAAAAAAACAGGAAATCAAAAAAATATCTAACGTGGTACATGTTTACTTATTGATGTATACTTGGCTTAAATAATAGGCGCATATGAAAATAATAAAAAAAAATGCTTTATAAAATTTAAAGAGAAAAATGAAAACAAAACAAAATAAGTGTAACTACATTTCTTTAAAATTTAGTTGCAAAAAAAATTAAAAGAAAAAGTGAAAACTGGTTATTTAAATCTTACATAAAGATTCAACCTTGACAAAATTGATGCAATTTTGAGAAGAATTTATTTCTTGTTGTTTTCTTTTTTTTCTATGAAGTATTTAAAGAAGAGGAAAGAAAATATTGTTATTATCACCGTATAAGATGTTATTATTATGTAACAATGTTGGAAAACAACAAAAGGAATAAAAAGCGATTCAAAACAAGTTAATTGCTGTTTGGTACTTATAGTGGTATATAGTAGTGTAAAAATAAAAAAATAAAACAGATTTGTTTATATGTTTGAAATAATTTTTTCAAATAACAAGCAAGACATTACGTATAAATTGTGTAAAAAGTTAAAAAAATGGTTAATAGAGTGAAAATTCTAAGATTGGAAACGTTCGCGGTCGGTTGTTTCTAAATAAAAAAAATCGAAAATAAAAAAATAAAAAAATAATACAGAAAAATTCACAATAAAATCTATAAAATCAGTGAATGTAAAACGATTCAACATTTTTGGAAAAAAATTGAAGTTTATAATAAATCCAGTACCAGACAACAAAGATACAATAGATTGGATTAAAAGCGGTATTGAAGAATTATTCAGCAATTTAATTGAAAATGTTGATCCTAGGACAAAATTGGTGTCACTTTTGGATGCCAAAGTTTTCACTTTTGGATGCCAAAGGTCCAGCTTGGATCAAAGAAGCAAAAGACCTTGACATTTCGGAAATTTGGGAAGTTATTTCAGAAATTTTCCAAAGCAACTCCGAAGGATTATCTACAGATACGTTCTGTATAAATGTTACATATGTACGACTTCCAGTGAAGAAGATAAGAAAAAAAGATTGATTTTGATATACGATGAAGATCGCTTAAATGTAATTACATCATTAACAGCAGCATTTAGTTGTGATTACTTTTGCCAAACATGTAATGTGCCTTATAACAATAGATTGTCTCACAGATGTAAACAGTCGTGTTTCTTTTGCAAATCATCTCCAGCATGCGACGTAAATTTTCCAAATATGACGTAAATTTTCCAAGATGATATCATCGGGGAGAAACTTCATGAAGGTGTTGCAATAGGGGATATAATTGAACATCAGCCTGATTTACGTATTTTTGAACAATGTTGCACGCATTGTATATTATCTAATGTTGAAAGATTCAATTTTTGTGGACTTCGACAACATGTGTTGAACCAAAATCCAATACAAATGTTTTTAGAATATATACTCAACCAAAGAAAAATATTTGATAAAGTTGTAGTTATTGCACATAATGGACAAGCATTTAATAATCAGTTTTTATTAAACTATATCTTAAAAAAAACCATCATCAAAACGAATTATGAGGGGAACAAAGATAATTTGAATGCTGTTAGATAACGTCAAATTTATTGATTCATTAAACTATTTTCCAATGCCGTTATCTAGTTTACCGAAAGCGTTTGATTTAGACATAAATTTGAAAAAAGGATATTTTCCTCATATATTTAATCGTAAAAACAATATAAAATATAATGGAAAGTTACCCGATCGTAAATATTACTGTTATAATTCAATAAGTGCATCGGAAAGAAAACCATTTATTGAATGGTATGAAGAAAATAAAAACAAGTCTTTTAACCTCCAAAATGAACTTGTAGAATATTGTATGAATGACGTAAAAATT
Source organism: Poecilobothrus nobilitatus (assembly GCA_947095535.1). Classification (NCBI taxonomy): domain Eukaryota; kingdom Metazoa; phylum Arthropoda; class Insecta; order Diptera; family Dolichopodidae; genus Poecilobothrus; species Poecilobothrus nobilitatus. The sequence continues at coordinate 155,867,900 of OX352774.1, read as the reverse complement.
TTGACAACAGCCTGTATTAAATTGAGACAACTATTTTTGGAAGAATGTAAGGTTGAGCCATTTTTAGAGGCCACTACAATTGCTTCAGCGTGTAATTTGGTTTATAGAAGGAATTTTCTAAAACAGTATACAAATGGACTTATACCTCAACAAGGATACCGCTTATCAAAAAACCAGTCAATCATAGCTATAAAATGGTTAATGTGCGAAGAAAAATAAAGAAAAATAAAAATTCAGCATAGTGCTAATGGAAAAGAAAAAGTTATTTTTGGTCTTCGTGTTGACGGATATTGTACAGACACAAAATAAATATTTGAATTTTATGGCTGTTATTACCATGGCCATCCAAAATGTTTCAAAAATAATAATGATAAAAAATATGAAACACGTTATGAAACTACATTATCCAAAGCCAATAAATTACGATCTTAAGGTTATCAAGTAATTAAAAAGTGGGAGTGTGAATTTCGAAACGAAATAAGATCAAAAGAATACAAAGGATTTTTCTCAAAATAGGAGAACGAAAGTTTGATAAAACCACTAAAACCACGTGACGCGTTTTATGGCGGCAGAATAGAAAACACAAGAACATATTATAAATGTGCACCTTGTGAGAAAATATATGCTCACTATATACTTGAGTTTGTAATTACGGAAAATTTCCAGTGGGTCATCCAAAAGTTCATGTTGGACAAATTGAGTGCAATAAATTAAATTTAAATGATACTGAAGGATTAATAAAGGCATTGATACTTCCTCCAGAAAAACTCTATCACCCGGATTTGCCTATAAATCAAAATAATAAGCTAATGTTTTCCTGCTATCAAACATGTAGCTTGGAAATGAATAATGATGACTGCTCTCATGACAATCGTAGTAGGTCAATTTTAGGAACATGGGTTATAGATGAAGTTAGAGAAGCAGTTAAACAGGGATACAAAATTGTGCAAATACACGAGGTATGGGAGTATACTGTTAAACAATTTAATCCTCTTACACCACAACAAGGAATTTTCACTGAAATAATCAACAATTTACTTAAAATTAAACAAGAAGCTTCTGGCTGGCCTAGCTTATGTGGAACACCAAGGAATTTTCACTGAAATAATAAACAAGTTCCTTAAAATTAAGCAAGAAGATTCTGGCTGGCCTAGCTTTTATCGAACACCAAAGGAAAAGTGCAAATATTTAGAAAAATTTTCCAAAATGGAAGGCATAAATTTACAGTTTTACGAAATAGAAAAAAATTCTGGACTTAGATCATTAGCTAAATTAATGTTAAACTCTTTCTTGGATAAATTTAGGCAGAGTGAAAATCATTCAAAAACAGAAATCTTAAATGAGCCTTATGAATTATTTACTCTTCTTATTGATCCTTCCAAGAGTGTAAATCAAATAACTCCAACAAACGAAAAAACATTTTTGGTAAATTGGGAATATAAAGAAGAAACAGCTGAAACATTATTAACAGTTGACGTTTGCATAGTTGCTTAAACTACCACACAAGCTCGTTTAAAATTGTATTCTTATTTAAACAATTTAAAAGAACGAGTTTTGTATTACAATACTGATTCAATAATATATGTAGCAGGTGAAAGAGAATATAATCCTCCAACAGGAGTTTTCATAGGAGATATGACAAATGAGCTTGAAAAATATGGAATAGGAAGTTACATTACAGAATGTGTCAGTAGGGGTGCAAAGAACTATGCATACAAAATATATAGTGCCAACGCCAAATGTGAAAAAACTGTTTGCAAAGTGAAAGGTATTCGTTTAAATTATAACGCTTCACAAGAAATAAATTTTGGTTCTATGAAACAATTAATTAAAAAATTAAACAATTTTCAACAAATAAATATAACATTTCCTAGTATTCGTCGTTGATTCTGAAATAAAGACATATCGAATAAATTCCAGAAAACGAGTTTTTGCAAATGATTATACTTCAGTTTCTTATGGCTTCAAAAAGAAAAAAATTTAAAAATTATTGTTAATATATTGTAAAAATTTTGTATTTTAAATTATTAAATTACAGTATTGAACAAAAATCTTTTAATTTTTCCGTTTTTAATTTTCAGAATATAGTCTATATAATTTATTTACATAATATTTATATATATATATATATATATATATATTATTCAAATTCACAGTTGCAGTTTAACTTTTCAATAATAATGTCAAAAGCACAAATAGTATCTGAAATTCATTATCCACTTAGACGTAGATTTCGAAGACGAAAAATATCTCAAAGAGGGTTAAATGATACATGGGAAATTGATCTTGTAGATATGTCGGCTTATCAAAAAGTGAATAATAGATACAAGTTCCTCTTAACTGTTATCGATATATTTTCGAAATATGCATATGCCGAAAAAGTTAAATCAAAGGCAGCAGATGACGTAGTTAAAAGTATAGAAAAGATTTTTAAAAGGGAGGGGAAGTCTCCAAAAAATATTCATTCTGACCAGGGAAAAGAATTTTTCAACAAAAAATTCCAAAACTTTATGAAAAGCTATAAAATAAATCACTATCATACTTATTCAGAAATGAAGGCTAGTGTTTGTGAAAGGTTTAACAGAACATTAATATCAATTATGTGGAAACAGTTTAGTTTACAAGGAAATTTTAAATGGATAGAACTTTTACCAAAACTAATTGAAAAATATAATAACACAAAACACAGTACAATTAAGTTAAAACCAAACCAAGTTACATCACAAAATGAAAAACAAATTCTTCGTTCAATTTACAATTACACTAAAATATTTAATAAGGGAAAATTTAATGTTGGTGATTTTGTTAGAATTGCAAGGTCTAAAGGTAATTTTCAAAAAGGATATGAACCTAACTATTCAACTAAAGTTTTTAAAATAGCTTTCAAAAACAAGATGGACCCGATTACATATAGTTCAAAAGATTACAAAAATAAATTAGTTCATGGTGGCTTCTATGAACAGGAACTAACTAGTGTCAAAGAACCCAATGCTTATTTAATTGAAAAAATTTTAAAACGAAAAGGCAATAAAGTATATGTAAAATATTTAGGCTTTGATAATAGTCATAATCAATGAATAAGTAAATATGATATTCTTTCATAAAAAAAGTATAATAGAATTTATGTAAAAAACTTTTTACATAAACTTTAGTTAGAGGACTGTTAAATGCAACAATGTTGTAAAAATGCTAATTGAAAAAATAAAAATAGAAAAATATTTATTAATAAAAATAAATAATTTAGGAATAGGTAAATAAAAAATAATATTCTTTCATAAAAAAGTAAAATTAGAATTTATGTAAAAGATCTTTTCTTAACTTTAGAACACTATTAAATGCAACAATGTTGTAAAAAATGCTATTAAAAAAATTATAGTTTTATTATAATCAATTAGACTTTATTACATTAATAAACAACTTACTTCACAACTTTTGGTTTTTAACCAGTTTTCTTAAGAATTTTTATTTCTAAACAATGATAACACAATTATTTAGAAGAAAAATTTAGTATAAATAAAGTGGTATCTTTCTTAAGATATATCAATTCAAAGAAAGAGCTCAACATAATAATACATCAAGAAAGCTAAATGGAAAACACAGCAGAGATTTTTGCTTACACTCAACAAATAAATAAAAGAAATAAAAGAAAAAGAATAAGAAGTCAGTAAGAATCGCAGACACATCAACAACAACAACAACCGCAACAGCAACAGCAACATCAACAATTTCAACAACAACAACGAGAAGAAATCATTCTTCTTCAAGAAGAAGAACCACCAGCTAAAAAAGCTTCAAACAAGCTTTTAATAAGAAAAATATTGAAACTAGAAAGAGTTTCTTAAAAACAAAAGATATGGAGCAAGATGCTCTATATCATATATTAAATGTAAAGCAAATTAAGACCATTTATGGTCTTAAGTGGGTCTTTGAGATCCGAAATTTAATTATATTTGTACCTCAAAATATACTGATATTTTTGAGAATTCTGATTTTGTAAAAGAGATAAAAGAAAAAGAACATTTTGTATATAAAGATAAAAATTTAAATTTAAGTATTGTAGATACATCTGAGTCTTTTGGTAAAATATATGCAGAACTTTTTAGAAATAATATATAAAAATATTTGTGTAAGTGTATATGTATCTACTGTAAATTTATATGTATATATAAGTAATTCATAATAAAAAACAAATTAAATAAAATTTAAAAAATTTTTCAATTATTGTTGTTTTTTTTTAAAACATTAGAAATTTTATTTTCTAGTAGTACAGGTATTTCAAAAAACAATCTAGAATAATTGCATTGTACGCTACAACGTTGTGTTGGAATAGATATTTCTTCGTGCAATTTCATAACATGTTTTTCTTCACAAGTTTTTATATATTTAATAACATATTCTCGTACATTTGATTCAGCATTTTAATTGCGTATTATTAGAGCTTGAAAAAAATCAATTAAGTTGTAAAATGTGTCAGCTTCCTCTTTTTTAATGCTAAGACATCGGCCAATAACCATTCCTTACCCATATTGTAAACATAATTATGTATTCTTTATTGATTGTTTCGAGTACCTTTTATAAAATTGCTGGTAAAATTTACACCAACCACGATATTTTAAAATTGCTGGCTTTTTTCCAATACGATGAAAAATGCAAGTAGCTACAAGAGATTCTGTATCAAAACCAACAAGAACTTTTAATGACTGATTTTTGTTGAGAAAATATGTATAACTCAAAATCAAATTTGTGTTCGAACCTTGATCTTCCATTACTACGTTTTAACTAAAGCTTTTTAATATTAATTGTTAAGCTTAGGTACACAAGATTGTGAAAAATTTAAATTTCCAATTAAACATAAACATGTAAACCATATTAATAATCAGATTGTCATCTTCTATATGATTATCTTTGCTAAATTCATTCAAAAAAGTTTTCATGCTTAAACCAAAACACCTATACCAACCATAAACGCAACAGTATTTTCCACATACATTCGAAAGAACACTCTGTATCTGCCAATTATTAAAAACTATACTCTTATTTTTTAAATATTTCAAAATTTCCGGTTTATCTGGAACGAATCATACGAATCAAAATATTCTGTGCAACCATGCTTTGGAATATAAAGCGCAAACCAATGTGTTCCTGGATCTTTTATCTTGTCTGTGTTTGCAATTAAAAAAGTAGGTGTTTCTATTATTTTTGGAATTGTGTCTAAAGCAAAAACTCCCTTAAAATATTTGTTTGTAAATTTGTTACATTTTAAAACACTAGTTATTTCTAAAGTGTTAATAACTCAAACTGACTCAAATCATGCACTCTACTTATTTCATTAACGTAGTTCATTAAAAACTCCTTTTTTTATTTTGTCATTTGTTATAATAACATCAATTTTTTCTAGCACCTGTCTTAATCCTTTATTAATTTTATCATTATGTAGAGTTCCAAAAGAGTAATTTTTTTTTTTTTTTATTTGTTCAAAAAAGATTAATTCAAACAGATCTTAGCCGAAGCTGTCTTTCTGATCTTATAAATATTGTTTTGAAATTTAATAAAAATAAAAATAATACATTCTTACTATCTAAAAATATCATAAAATTCAAATTTAAATCAAAGTTAAAAAAAAAAGAAAAAAATTTAAAATTTATATAAAAACAAAAAACAAACAAAACAAAATTAAAATATTATTTTAATAAAAAAGAGAAATAATATTTATTTTAAAAAATTATAATAGTTACTATTACTTATATTCCAAATTTGAAAGCTACAATGTTAATGCTGATCTAAAATATATTCTTTTATTTCTTTCTTAAAAATATAAATGTTATTTATGTTTTTTAATTCCGACGGCAAATCCTTATAAAATTTTTGGCAGTTATAAAGGCAATTATTTTTCTGATTATTAGTTTTAAATAAGCTTAAATAAAAGTTTGATTTATTTCTAGTGTTGTAGTTATGCAAATCTAACATTTTATTTAATATAAAATTGTGTTTAATAAAATTATTTACAATTTTAAAGGCAGTCATATATAATTCTTTTGTGCAAATCTCATTAAAACTCATATATTGTTCATTGTACAGTTGGTTGCTCGGATACAAGATAGGATATTTGTGTATTATTTTAATCGCTGTTTTATGAATTATTATTAACTTGGATAACGTAGTTTGAGGGGCTCTGCTCCATATTGGATTTAAATAGGTTATATGTCATAATATGAAGGAAAAAAAAAAAACATATAGCATATCGGCAGAAAAATAATTTCGAAGATGCTTCAATATGAATATGTATGAAGAAATTTTTTTGACTATATGTTCAACATGCTCTTTCCATTTTTGTTTGCTATCAAGCACTAATCCTAGATAGTTAGAAGTTGAAACTATGTCGATGGCATTATTATTAAGATAAAATATGGTATTATTAATTTTTTTATTTTCAAAGATCATGATTTTAGTTTTTTGAATATTCAAGGAAAGTTTGTTTAGTAAGATTTCATGATCTACACAATCGAAAGCCTTTTGCAAATCTAAAAAAATACAAGCAACATATTTTCCGGCTTTTTTTCAGGCTTAAACATGCAGCAGTTGTGTTAGAGTTAGGCTCAAAACCATATTGCTCCTCGTAAAGTATATTATTATTCCTCAGAAAGTTAGTAAGGCGATTTTTTATTACTATCTCAAATATTTTAGATAGTACCGTAAGTAGAGATAGGACGGTAATTGGAATAAATAGTTTTATTACCATTTTTGAAAATTGGAGTAATTATAGCTTTTTTTAAGGAGTTAGGGAAACTTGCCGTTTCAAAGGAAATATTTATAAATTTAACCAAAATGCGACTTAGAGGATTATAAAATCTTTTGATAAATTTTGTTGAGATCTTATCGTACCCTGTCGCTGCTGCTGATTCCAATGAAAGAATCGCCTTTTTCACTTCCTCTACGTTACATGAATGTAAGTTAAAATTGGAATGCATAGTAGAGAAAAAAATATTCATATATATATGATCAATAGAGTCAGCTGAGATGTTTATTTTTTTCGTTACATTAATGAAGAAGTCATTAAAAGATTCAGCGATTTCTTTCTCATCGGAAATGGTACGATTTTCGACTTCTACTGTTTTAATATTATGTGCTTCAGAATTTGAGTCTTTGTTATATATGATTTGTTTAAGACATTCCAGAGTGTTTTACTACTTTTTGGGTTTCTAGACAATTTTTCCTAGGAAAATTTTTTTTTTCGCCTCAAAAACTAATTTTTTAACAATATCTCTGGAGTCTTCATATAGTTTTTGCACAGCCGAGTCACCCGAATATTTTCTTTTAAATTTAAAGTATGAATCTCTTATTTTAATTTTTTGTAAAATTTCCCTTGTCATCCATTCCTGTTTTTTTTATCTTTTATTGGTATTGTGACAGTATTACACTCAATTAATTCCGTTAACTCCCCCACAAAATTATCAAAATTACTAACAGATTCAAGGTTGGCCCAGATATTCGTATTTTCAAAATTTTCATACATTAAAACCGTTTTGAAATTATTTAATTTTTCTACTTTTGGTTCAACGTCAACACTCACGAAAAACAGCTGGTGGTCAGAGAGACATGTATCACAGATATGTAAATTGTATTTGTATTGATTTAAATCAGATATTAGATGATCAATTATAGTGTTTGAGGATATTCTTGTAGCACATTCAGTTGATAATTTATTATAAATAATATATCCATTAGTTATTAGGGTATTGTTGTAGTGTTCTACATCCCTACAATTAGGTTTAAGTAAATTTATATTGAAATCATCCAAAATAATGGAACGACTATACTTTTGAGTAATTTCATCAAGTTTATTGATAAAATCTCCAACTCGCGTCCTATGATGTCGATATATTGACATTATATTAAAGCCAAGCTTTGTTAGTTTGACAGTTAAAAAGTTGAGGAATCAAATTCTTCTTTATGAACGAGAGTACTACTAATCTTTTTGCTGACGTATATGGCTGACCCGCCATAAGGAATCTCAAGGTTCGAGAAATACGATTTCATGTCCAGATATATTAAAAAACAATTTTCACCTTCTTTTAACCAGATTTCAGTTAGAGCGATAACATGCACTTCTGAACTATATGAGTTAATTAGAATTTGCAAATTATTTAATTTATTACGTAAATTTTGAATATTCACGTATAATAAATATATTAAGATTATTTTTATAATTTATATTATTATTCATATCAGAACAATATTGTACCCTCAAACCATCTTTGAAATCTTCCGACTCATCTGAACGAATCATTGTATAAATAAAAAAATAAAAAAATATATATACTGTCAACACTGATCGCACTAAAAGATTCAGCACAAATTAATGACGTCACGCAAACATGTGTGTATATCACCATTGATAAAGCTATTGATAATGATACGAATATGATTAGTTTGTTTTTTATCTCGGTTCGTGCGGAATTAAAATAATTGTGTTTAAGTAACTTAAAATAATTAAAAGTGTTAACTAAACAAATTTTTATTGAAATTGTGCGATAAATGTCATGATAACAAGAATCAGAATAAATTACACAATCGTAGTCAAAAATGTACATACAATTATGCAATTTATACTTTTTCTTGTACATATAAACAACCATGTAAAAAATTAATGTAAAAATGTGCTTTTTTTTAATAATATAATAACGCGCGTCCGATTTCAAATAATAAAATTGTTTTGATTTAGGTAGTGAAATATAATAATAATTAACCAAATATAGATTAGTGAATTAAACAAAAAGAATTAACATCATTATTATAGAAAAAATTATAAAAATTGTTAGTATTATAATGTGTTTAAAGTTATTTAAATTTAAAAGTAAAAATATGTAAAATATGTATATGTAAATATGTAAATTGTGAATAACAAAATTAAATGATACGATATAGTTAAAAAAACATAAATAAAAAAAAAAAAAATCAACAAATAAATTAGTATTTTTGTAGTGTTTCAAATTCGGAATATCAAAAAGAGTAACAAAAAAGTTATTAAGAAGTGTAAATAAAAAAATTTTAACAGAAAAAGTGAAAATTACAAGTAATAGCAAGATTACATGTTTATGTTTGCAATGAGAATTGTATGTTACAATTATGAAATTGAGGTTAAGTTTTTTAATTAACATTTTGTAATTTTTTTTATAAAAAAAAATTTTAATGTGAGATATTGTGTTAAGATTGTTCTTCATTAACAAGTGTACTCTTTTTGATGAATTCAATGTCATTAAAGCTATTAATTCTAAATACCTTTGAATTTTCTTTTTCTTGAAGAAGAATATTGCTTTCACGAATCCATAAAAATTTAAATCCAAGTAAGTTTTTGATATTCTTTGCCCCATAGAAAAGTCTCGATTGTAGATTCGTAAAGTGAAGATGAAAAAAGATTTCTAGGTTGTTGCATCCATGTAAATCTAATTCTGTGGTGAAGATATGTTTTCGAATTATTTTTTTTTTAATAACTCAGCTTTAATTCTTGAAGAGGAAAGTTTAAAATACAGAGGATTATTATTTTTAATATTATTCTTTCCATTTTCAATTAAGGAAATATTTAATATATCTTCCTTTTTTATATCTGCATCAATTTTATTTCCTATTTTCAGAATTGTTTCTTCTCAGTTTATTAGATTGGATGGTAGACCAGCTATTACAATATTATTTTGGTTACTTATTTGTGTTGGTTTATCCACAAGTGATTCCAACAGATACAATTTATTTTCCAAATTTTTACTTTTATTATTAGTGAGAAGAATTTGTTCTTTTAATTGATTGTATTCTTTAATCACTTGTTGGTAATGTTTTACAAAATATTTTAATTGTGTTTGTGTGTCATCCATTTGTGCTGAGAAAAAAATTTGTTATTGTTGTATATCCAGTACTACATCAACCATTGTTTTCATATATAAGGCTAAACTTTGTAGTGTTTGTAGCATTAATTTCTGGAAGGCTGACGGGTTCAATAATGATTTGCTTACCAAATTTATTAACCTCCTTAATTTTTGAAAAGTAGGCTTGTGGTGATTTAATTTCCTTGTCAATGGTATCCAAATCAATCACTGCGTCTTCCTCTGTTATTGTGACATTGGCTTGAGGTGGGCATTTTATACAAGTCCAAGTTACTTTTTTATGAATTACATCCTTGTATATTGTCTCACTAATGCCAGCACACTTTAAGTGATACGGTGCCCGGCATGGTCCTGTGTAAATTAGACCATTGTTTTTTGGTGTAAAGTTTTTATTGCAAATAGTCCATTGCGGTTTGCTCATATTGACTAATTTTTTTTTTTTTTGTTTTTGTTTTAAGCGCGAGAAACAATGTTTATATGAAAAATGTAATTTTTTTATAATATTCTAATAATATATTGGAGTTAAGTGTTATTAATTATTTACAAATTTTCTTTATTAAGTGAACTTATGAAAAATTTTGAATTGATTTAATATTTTGTGTTTTAAAATTTTTTTATTTATTATTAAAATTATTAGAACAAAAAAATTTTGATGTTTTTGGTATGACGTTTGACGTTTATCCATCCATCCATTTTCAAAATTTATAATTTCTTTTGTTGGGAATTTATAAGTAAACTCTTTTACAAATTTTTTACAAGGTTTTTTAATTCCAACTAAACAAATATCTTTTACAAATAAAGTATTTTTATCGTCACAACAAAACTTTACGTCCACAAGTGCACAGGACGTTGACATCTTGTTGAATATTCAAATACATGTTTCAATATTCTATTTATAGATTTGTGAATATATTTCGATTTTTATCAATTTGTATGCTTGCATCAAATTCTCCATAAACAATAGCAGTGAGTGTAGATGTAAGTGGTTTTGATAGCCTTGCCTAAATTCTAACTGTACCCTGGTTTTGTAAACCTTGACATACTTCATTTCCAGATGCATCTGGAGTTAAATCAAAAGCAAGTATAAAAAATCCATTACTAAACATAGACTTTGTTACCTGATGACCTTTATCATTGTGGTAAATTCCAGTTCCTGGAAAAAGTGTACTGTATGCTCTTGTACACCAATTATTTTCATCTGAAAAACTGATTTCAATTGCTGAATTAGATATTTGAACACCATTTACGTTTAACACAAATTGTGAAATATCAAAATCTTTAAAATTGTATGGGTTTTTTTATCTTTTTCCAGAGTAACCCACATTTTCTGTCATACATAAAATTATTGTGTTTGGCAACTGCCCAATAAAAACATTATCAAGTGATATTGACGAGCTGTTCTTTAGAATTGAAAAACTTTTTACTACAACGCGTTTATAATTATATTTAGCATTGGATTTCCCAAGAACGTTGAACATTGTGTGCTAATAGTACGCTTGGATTAACGGTAACATGTCTCATAAATAGCATGGCTTCTATAATTTTTAATTGGGATTCATCAGAATCTTCTGCAAATAGATAAAAATCTGGTTTTTCAAGTGTTAAAACTATACTAATGTCAACATTATTTATAAGTAAAGTAGGTTGATTAAACATATTTACGTGTAGTTTACCCAAAAGTTCCACTACATTGCTATTATGATACAATTTTTGGCGCTCTTTTGAACTATTATTATCAGATTTAGCTATATTTGTTTTATCTAAAATCCATCCTGCACATTCTAAATGAGTTGCAGCAGCATCTGTACCATAATTTAATAAAGATTCAATATAAGCTCTATAGTGATAATTTGCATCAGATGGTGTTATATTTTTGCCATTTAATTGAACTAACTAAACTAACTAAATATGTATACTAATAAGAAGAAATAAAAAAACACTATAAAAATATTTTGTAACTAAATTAAGCTAACTTAATGTAAAAAGTGTATAATTATAAAAAATTATCATGCACGAAAAAGACAGAATAAAAAAAACGATTTGAAATTGAAACCAAAAATAATAAAATACTCATTTGGGCACCTACTACTCCTTTGGGATATGGAAAATAGAAAAATATATTGCACCTACTCTTGAAAATAGACTTTTTTGCTGTGTTAGGAAATATGCATTAGGTTTAGTAAAAAGTAAAACTACTTCCTATAACTATACTTTGACGATGACGTGTCAGAAGTTCTATTGGTATTTTTGGATCACTTCAAATTCCCTGCTAAAAATCAGACATACATATATGTATACTGGAAAAAGAGATATATTCTGGAAAAAGAGGCAAATCTGATTTCGCATCCGTCTATAAAATTTCTTCAAAATAGACATATATACATATGTATACATCCTGGCTGGCCGAAATTTGGAAAATAACTGTATCTGATTTTATAGTTGTCCGGGGCATAAATTGAAGTTTAATCTAGAAAGTTTACTTTAAACGATATTATTACATTATTAATTATTATCATTATCCAGCCAATGATGTAGTTGTTAAGACACCGGCTTTCATACATAAGGTCTCGGATTTAAACCCTGGCTGGATCATATAGATAAATAAAAAATATTAGACATTTTTCTTATAATATATAATTAATTGAATATAATTAAATTAAAAATAAGTATATATGTATCTCCTGTAAATTATAATTTAATATCATATTGTGAATAGCTATATAATAAAATAATATTAAACTATAATTCTTGTATAAGATAATAGATGGCATAGAAATAAAAGAAATGTCTCATAGTCTTGTACAATAGCTACAGCCGAGTAATCAACGGCTTAGTGAAATTAATGATTCCAGAAACTGAAACTTAGTCAAATATGAATAAATAAATGACTTAGTGAATGCCCAATGCGCCTTATGGGAATGGCAAGGAGAGAAAAAAAAATATCATTACAAAAGGAAAATTTGGACTTTTGACTCACCTGAAGAAGACAGAAGTGCCATGGGATATATATAGAAGTCCATGGGATATATAGAAGATTATAATAAAATTAAAAAAAAAATTTTGAAAAAATTTCTTTTTAACAAAACAAAAACAATTCGAAACAAATTAAAGATTACCCATTACAATTTACAATTCATAAACAATTATAAAATATTTGTTTGGCTTTCTTTATTTAAATCTATAAAATGACATTTTAAAATTATTAAAAACATTTTGTTTGTATTTATGCATATATGGGTATGTATGTATGTCAACTAAAATTATTTAAAAAAAAAAATCAATTCGAAGAAACTAATGAATGAAAAATATTTTTTTTTTTTTGTTTTTTTATTATTTTTTTCTTTCCCTTTACTCTTTTGTAATGTACCTAGTTTTAAAAAATAAAAATATTTCCAATTAAAAATTATATCTATACTGTATACATTATAGCAGTGTATATTTTATTTTTTTTCTATAATAGAACATATCCAATACAACACTTTAAATTGAATGCGTTTGTTACACATCATTTTTCTGGACAAATATTTATATTAATATATACCGATTTTATTCAAATTTACAGTTGCAGTTTAACTTTTCAATAATAATGTCAAAAGCACAAATAGTATCTGTTGGATGTAGACGTAGACGTATCCAGTTAGATGTAGATTTCGAAGATGAAAAATATTTCAAAGAGGGTTAAATTATACATGGGAAATTAATCTTGTAGAGATATCGGCCTATCAAAAAGGGAATAATGGATACAAGTTCCTCTTAACTGTTATCAATATATTTTCAAAATATGCATATGCCGAAAAAGTTAAATCAAAGGCAGCAGATGACGTCGTTAAAAGTATGAAGGCGTTTATGAAAGGTTTAGCAGAACATTAAAATTAATTATGTGGAAATGGTTTAGGTTACAAGGAAATTTTAAATGGATAAAACTTTTACCAAAACTAATAGAAAAATATAACAAGTAAATGTAACAGTAAGTCGATGCAACCGACTTATTTATACCCCACACCTAAAAAATTCAAATTAAATTAAAAATCCATAAGTTATTTTAGTTAGGTATTTAATATATGCTAAAAAATAAATGTTTTTACAACTTTTGTACAAAATTTCAGGTTTCTATCTTTATTAAATTCAAAGATATGCTTGTTAGGATTTGGGAAATGTGTGAAGATACCCGGACCACCTTCCCAATTCATCACAAATTTTAGAGACATTATCAGAACAGGGTAGAATACTCCTATATCAAATTTCAAGTTTTTATATTTATTAATTTCGAAGATATGCTTGTTCGGTCTCGGGAGTTATGTGGGAGATACCCGAACAACCATTCCAATTCATCTGAAATTTTAGGAAAATCAGGGATTCAGGAAACAGCACCCTCGTATCAAATTTGCAGATTCTATATTTTTTAATTTCGAAGATATGCTTGTTCGTTTTTGGGAGTTGTATGCGAGGTATCCGAACAACCACTCCAATTTATCTCATCTCAAATTTTAGGCAAATCAAGGATTAAGGAAACAACACCCTCGTATCAAATTTGAAGCTTTTATCTTTATTAATTTCGAAGATATGTTTGTGCGGTTTTGGCAGTTGTGTGAGAGGTACCTGAACAACTGCTCCAATTCATCTCAAATTTTGGACAAATCAGGGATTCGGCAAACAACGCACTAGTACCAAATTTTAAGTTTCTATCTTTATTAATTTCGAATATATGCTCGTTCGGTTTTCGGAGTTGTGTGGGAGGTACCCGAACAACTCTACAATTCATCTCAAATTTTAGGGATATTAGAGATTCAGGAAAACACATCCTCGTACAAAATTTTAAGTTTCTATCTTTATTAATTTCGAAGATATGCGCGTATTCGGTTTTGGGAGTTGTATGGGAGGTACCCGAACCCATGGAGCGATTTTGTCCAAATTCAATATTAGGCTTCCTTTCGTAATTATTAACCTACTACATAAATTTCATCAAGATAGCTTCACTAGTTTTTGAATTATCGTGCGAACGGGCGGACGGACGAACGGACATCGCTAAATCGTCTCAGGAGATGATCCTGATTCAGAATATATATATATATGTCCATATCTAACTCGCTTCCTTTTGGTGGTTACAAACACCATACCAAAGTTAATATACCCTATACTTAATGTGTAGGGTATAATAACACAAAACACAGTACAATTCAGTTAAAACCAAACCAAGTTACATCACAAATCACAAATTCTTCGTTCAATTTATAATTACCCTAAAATATTTAATAAGGGAAAATGTAATGTTAGCTGATTTTGCTAGAATTACAAGGTCTAAAGGTACTTTTCGAAAAGGATATGAACCTAACTATTCAACTGAATTTTTTAAAATAGCTTTCAAAACGAAGACAGATTCGATTACATTAAGTTTAAAAGATTATAAAAATAAATTAGTTCGTGGTGGTTTCTATGAACAGGAACTAACTAGTGTCAAAGACCCCAATGCTTATTTAATTGAAAAAATTTTAAAACGAAAAGGCAATCAAGTATATGTGAAATATTTAGGCTTTGATAATAGTCATAATCAATGGATAAATAAATATGATATTCTTTCATAAAAAAGTACAATTAGAATTTATGTAAAAGATTATTTCTTAAGTTTAGAGCACTGTTAAATGCAACAATGTTGTAAAAATGCTAATAAAAAATTCTTAACTTTGGAACACTGTTAAATGCAACAAGGTTGCAAAAAATGCTATTTAAAACAATTATAGTTTTGTTATTATTAATTACAATTTATTACATTAATAAACAACTCACTTTACAACTTTTTGTTTTTAAGTAGTTTTCTTAAGGATTTTGATTTCTAAACAATGATAATACAATTATTTAGAAGAAAAATTAGTATAAATAAAGTGGAATCTTTCTTAAGATATATCAATTCAAAAAAGACCTCAACATAATAATACAACAAGAGAGCAAAATGGAAAACACAGCAGAGATTTTTGCCTACGCTGAGCAAATAGAGCCAACACAGGAGTTGGCCCCAATTAAACGAAAAGGATAAGAACTCAACAAGAACCGCAGACATATCATCAACAACATCATCATCATCATCATCATCATCAACAACAACAACCAGAACAGCAACAACAACAACAATTTTAATTACAACAAGAAGAAATCATTCTTCTTCAAAAAGAAGAACCACCAGCAAAAACAAGCTTCAAAGAAGCTTTTTGTATACAAAGATAAAAATTTAAATTTAAGTATTACAGATATATCTGAGTCTTTTGGAAAAAGATATGCAAATCACCAATAAATAATGTAAATTGGTTTGTAGTTATAAGTTTTTATTATGCATAAATAAATATAAAATTTAAAAGAAGGTATGAATTTCTTTTATTTAGTTGCTTTATTTTTCAAATTCAGATTTATATCTACCTAAATAGTTACAAAATTGATTTAATTAATATTTTTCTCGTAACAACACAGGTATTTCATAAAAGAGCCGCAGAAAATTACATCATATATTAAATTTTTGAAAAATGTAATAAAAATCTCTACTTTCAACCTTGTAACATTTGTAATGATCCAATAGTTTTAATGTATAATTTAACTTATTTTTAATGCTTACGTACAATGTAGTATTATCATATTTATTTTTACTAAAATGTACCGTAATACTGTAATACATTGAACTCAAAAATGTTGAACGATTGCAATCTACTAATATTGTAATTGTAATATATTCAATCTTTAATTCTAATATTCATAATTATGTTATTAAATGTGGATCAGCGATTGCAATATATTAATATTGTAATTACAATTTGATGAGTAATTTATAATATTCAAAATTATATTAAAAATGTTAATAAAAATTAGAAAATAAAAAATCAGTCAATGAAAGAAACTCAAAAACAAAGGTGTTTATTTGAATATCTTTTAGTATTTTATTTTGTATTTTGTGAATTATTACATTGGTGTCAGGTGTGGAATAGAATAAGTAAATTTGTTCTTCCAATATAAATTCAAATATTAAAAAACAAACTTAAGTCATATTTATTTATAAAAATACAAACTACAGATTTAATCATACAGACAGCTACAGCCAAAATCATAAAATAAAAACCATAATTATAATAAAATAAAAATCATAATTAAAACTAAATAAATAAATAAAAATCATAATTAAAACAAATTGTTTTAAATAAAAAAACAAACTAAGAAGGAAAAACTCTAAATTGGAAAAAATTAAACATTAAAAAAATAAATAAATTTATTTTTTATATCAAAAACTATGTATTGTCTTATAATGTAAGTAATTATGATATATTATATATAAAAAAAAAATACTTGTAAAAAAAAAAAAAACTTTTTAATACAATTTTTTGTAAAAAATTTATACAAATTTTTGTAATATACAAATAATTTAATTTTATAAAAAAAAAATATATATGTCAATAAAAAAAATATCAATCAATTATCTCAAGATTAAAATTTGAAATAGAAATATATTTTAGTATTTAGCAATAAAATATTTTTTTTTAATAATTTTTAGTTCTCTAATAAACTTTAATTCAAATTTCAATTTAAAAAAAAATATTTTCTAATTTCCTATTTTTGTCCATATAATTAAAGTAAATAATAACTATTAACAAAAATATTATTATATTTTTAATACAAAGGAAAAACAAAGAAAGTAATACAAAAATTAATAAAAAAAATAATTATTCCAAAATTAAAGAATAATTATTCTATTTTGAATTATTATTCTAATTATATCTGAATATGAATAATATATATCTATATATACCTAGGTTGTGCATTTATGTGTCATTTAGTTACTTTAATTATTATGCAATTCGTATGAGTTATTTGAATTTAAATCTAAGTGTGAGAACGAGAAAAATTTCCATGCATCCACGCATCGTTGAAGAAAAACCAAATGCCTTTATCACGTTCACCGGTTCCTAAAAAATTAGACGAAAAGGTCGAATTTGAGGAAACAGAATCCTCAGTCTCTAAAAATCCGATCGACAAATCACATAGTTCTCCTAAAGAACCTTCTGAACATTCAGGCGATTCAAGTGATCATAGACTTTAAGTAAAACTTATTCTAGTAATACAAATTTAAATCGAAAAATAATGTCAAAATTCGACATTAATCAAGCAATTAAGTTAATACGCGAGTTCAATGGAAATTCTGTAGAGTTGCATAAATTTGTACAACTCGCAGAAATTCATTACCAAAAAACAAAAAGTCCCGAAGATTTAGCAGACTTGTTAGATGTTATAAAATCTAAAATCTCTGGCCGTGCTTATAATGCGACTTTAAGGTATAAAATATTTGAGGATTGGGAAGAATTAAAAACAGTACTTTTAGAAAAATTTTCAAAAACTAGATCAACTCAGTTAATCCAGAAAGAAATCTTCGAACTGTATCAAGGTCTCAGAGAATCCGTTTTAAATTATTCTGAAAGAGCAGAAAAACTGCTTGATGATTTAAACATTTCAAGCGTTAACAGTTTCATGCCCATGGTAGTAAAGCCATACGCGAATTAAATGAAAAAACCGTTATGAATAATTTTGTAAATGGATAACTGTCTTCATTAGAAATCCAAGGAACTCAAAATCATTTTACAAATTTATTGCTCGATTCTGGTAATTAATTCTGGTAGTTCTCGATTAAGTAATTAATTTTATTTTATATTTTAACACCCCCATTAAAATAAAATTTTATAATAAAATATGGAATTCAATTAACTTCTATAAGTTTTAAGTTTAAAAATTCATGCTCAAAAAAAAAAAAAATTATATTTCATTAAATACTAAATTAACTCTAAAAATTCCAAAATCTTTAAATTCAAAAATTTATACTTAAAAATTCAAATTACTATTACACAGCTTCATAAATATGAAACTAATCATTAGTCATTATCAGTCCCATTTCTTTAGAACAGTAGTTATGTTTTATAGTTGACACTCCTTTAGTTAAATTATCGGCAACCATGTCGTTAGTTGATATTGATATCATTTTCACATCCCCCACTAAAACCTTTTCCCTAAGGAAATGATGTCTTACTTCAATGTGTTTTGATCTTGGATGATATGCTTCATTTTTAGAAAGATGTATTGCACTATGGTTGTCGCAATAGATTATAATATGCTTGTTATTACAATTTTTATCTAACTCAGACTGCAATTGTTTTAGCCACATTGCTTCTTGAGTTGCACTTCCCAAAGCCATATATTCTGTTTCTGTAGATGAGAGAGCAACGGTTGGTTGCCTCTTACTATTCCAACTAATGGCTCCACCTTCTAAGGTAAAGACATATCCGGCACAAGAACGTCTGTATCAACATCACTTGCCCAATCTGCATCCAATAATGTTTGTATTTTTGTTATTAGCAAATTCTAACATAAGATTTATTGTTGCTTTCAAGTATCTGAAAATTCGCTTTACAGTTACCCAATGTGCTTTTCCTGGATCTGCATTATATCGAGATACCCTGTTAACTGCGTATGCAATATACACTGGTACACTGAGACAAATATAGAAGACAACCTACAGCTTCTTGATGTGGCACATTTGAAATTTCTTCTTTTTCATTTTTAGGGGACATACTTTTTGATAACTTTTGATTAGTATCAACTGGTGTTGTAACAGGATTCAAAATTGCCATATTAAAACGTTGCAGTATTTGCTTGATGTACTGACTTTGTGAAAGAGAAATAGTTTTGTATACTTCATCCCTAAACAATTGGATACTTCACCTAGATCTTTCATTTTAAAGTTTAATTTTAGTTTTTGCTTTATTTCATTTTTATAATCATGATCATCATATAAAATTAGTAGATCATCCACATAAACAGCAATTATTAATATGATTTTTCCATCAATTTTGTAATAAATACAAGGGTCTACCTTTGATTGTATTAGACTTAAATTCTTTATTACACTGTCTAATTTCTTATTCCAAACCCGACTTGCTTACTTTAAGCCATATATACCTTTCTTTAACCGACATACTTTCTTAGAGCCGTCATCAAATTCTTCTGGTTGAAATAAGTATATTTCATCTGAAAGTTCACCCTGATACTGCATCCATTTGATCAATTTATAACTCAAGTTTCACCGCTAAAGCTAATAGAAATCTGAGAGTTGTGTATCTAACTACCGGAGAGAATGTTTCTTTAAAATCAATATTTTGTTTCTGTGAGCAGCCTTTAACAACAAGGCGAGCCTTATATCTTGAAATTGTACCAACTGAATTGTACTTGATTTTGAAAACCCATTTAGATTTTATGGCCTGTATATTGAGTGGAAGTACTGTTGATTCCCATGTATTATTCTCAATGAGTGCATCCATTTCTTCCTTCATTGCCGCTTTCCAGTCTCCTGCATCATTACGAGATAAAGCCTCTTTTACATTGAGTTCATTCAACTTCTTTTATTTCATTTAATACATAATTAGCTGAAGCTTGCTTTCTTCCACTTCTTGTTCGTATAGGGGAATATGAGCTATTGTTATTTTGAAAATTATAATTTGGTATATAATCTGGATCTGAATTTCTACTTTCATCGATTGTGGAATCAAACTCTTCAATTTGGCTTGATTCATTTAAACTCGGTTCATTTTCTTCGTTTTCCAGCTTCATTTCAGGATTCTTGTCAAAAAACTGATTAGTAGATATATTCATTTTATTCTCAAGGAACACTACACCTCGACTTTTAGTTATTTTCATTGTATTTAAATTTAGAAGACGATATCTCTTTGTTCCACTTTCATAACCTAAAAATTTCATTTTAGTTGATTTAGCACTCCATTTTGTACGTTTCTGCTTAGGTTCATGCATCATGACATCACAAACAAAAATTTTTAATTGCCTCAGATCAGGTTTAATTCTGGTCCATATTTCTTCTGGCGTTGTTTTAAGAGTTGATGTATACGATCGATTTATAATATATACAGCTATATGCTTACTGCTTCCGCCCACAATTGATAAGAAACGTCTGCATCAAATATCATACATTTGACAATTTCTACAATTCTTCTATCCATACGTTCTGCAACACCATTCTGCTCGGGAGTGTAAGGGTTAGTAGTCTGATGAGTTATACCTGATTGTTTGAGAAAATTTTGGAAATCATTGTTGCAGTATTCTAAACCATTATCACTCCGCAAACATTTAATTTTTCTACCAGTTTCAATTTCTACCATTTTCTTGAAAACCTTAAAATTTTCTAAAACTTCCGTCTTTAATTTTAAAAAATAAATGAACACCTTTCTGCTAAAGCCATCAATTACTGATAAAAAATATAATGAATTACCTAAAGATCTTGTTTCCATCGGCCCACATGTCAATGAATTAAGTCAAGCAATTTTTCAGCGCGGCTTTCTGAATTTTTAAATGACTTACGAGTTTGTTTACCTTTTAGACATGTAATGCAGGTACATAATTGATCTTCTTGAAAATTTATACCACTGACAATTCCATTTTTAATTTTCTTTAAATCTTGAACATTCATGTTTCCTAACCTCCTGTGCCACAATTCAATTGTTTCATTTTTGTTTTCCATTTTAGTATTTATATTTAATAAATTCATAATTTTAAAATTGTTTAATTTATATACATTATTGACTAATATTCCAGTTGTTAATAATTCCTTGTTTTTGTTATAAATAAAACATCCATCTGACTTAAATTCAATCGTATTTCCAGCATTAATTATTTGACTTACAGATAATAAATTTGTAATCAAACCAGGCACGCATAAGACATTTTTTATTCTTATATTACTTGATAGTTGATCGGTTTTTATATTAAGTTGTAGATCTCCCTTAGATATTACTGACATTTTTTTGCTATCAGCAACAATAATTTCATTAATAGTTGTAGCTGCTACATTTTGCAACCATTTTTCATTGCATGTCATATGCATCGATGCGCCTGAATCGATATACCATTCTTCTTTGTTAAAATTACCTGACAGAAATACTGCACTAAAAGCACCATTTTTCACCTCTTTTACGTCACTCCTTTTATTTTTATAGCAGTCCAGTCCAGCTTTATGACCGCGACCGTTACATGAATAGCACCTCACACCGTTACCATTTCTGTTAATTTTGACATTCTTATACTTCCCATATTTGTTAAAGAATGCATTTTCCACTTGCTGAGTTGTATGTAGAAGTTTAGTTTTAATAATTTCCTGTAGAAGTTTAGTTTTAATAGCATCTGCTGTAGCTTTTATTCCCGAACTTTCTAGCCCCATTATCATTGTGTTATATTTCTCCGGATGTCCAGCCAATAAAAATGTTCCAATCCATGAATCGTCCAATTTACAACCTATTCCATTCAATTTATACGCTGTACTGATGATTTTATTTACATAGTCTTCAACTCAACCACATTCTTCTAATTGTGTTGTTACTAAAGTTCGAATGAGGCCAATTTTTCTGTATAAACCTGAATCTTCAAATGCTGTTTTAAGGTTGTCCCAAACTTTTTTGGGTGTTTGTGCACCTTGGACATAATTAATCGGCTCGATGGACAATATAATGCTGGCTTTTGCTTTTCTTAATTTTCCTTCAACTTCTTCTGTGCCTTTAATTGTTTTACCTAGGTCCATAAGTTCCAGAAAGTTTTCCATTGCAAACTGCCATGTGGCGAAGTTTTCTCTGCCTTCTAATTTTTCTATGGACTGTAAGTTACCTGTTGACGTGATGAGCATTTTTATTTTAGTTCAAACTATCTAATTTTTTTTTTTTTGTTTTTCCTTTTATTTTTTTTTCTTTAAATAATTTTCATTAATTTTTGAAACTGAAAGTATTAAAAAAACTTTTATTCAAATATTTATTTTATACCATCTGGGCCCATAACCTGTTGCGATGAAGTTTATTGATTTAGGTTAACACCAATTATATATACATTAACATTACATACATATTTTTATGCATGTGCATTATTTG
Source organism: Poecilobothrus nobilitatus (assembly GCA_947095535.1). Classification (NCBI taxonomy): domain Eukaryota; kingdom Metazoa; phylum Arthropoda; class Insecta; order Diptera; family Dolichopodidae; genus Poecilobothrus; species Poecilobothrus nobilitatus. Next base: position 155,845,081 of record OX352774.1, on the reverse strand, counting down.
ACAATTGTATTGAACAATTACATTATATTTAGGGTGAAGTAAAGTGTGGTGAATAACATAAGTAATTAATTTTATTTTATATTTTAACAGATACCTATAAAATTTCAAGTTGAGAATAATAGGGTGGTGATACCACCTCGAACAGAATAACTAATTAAATATGGTCCAGCATCTATTCACAAAGAATCAATCACTTTATTAAACTCCAAAAATTTAAACGAAAAAGGAACATTCGTAACTAATACAATCGTAAAACTGGAAAATGGTTATATTTATCTGAGTATAATTAATGTGAACGAAGAGCCGTTTGAACTAAATAACGATGATTTAAAAACAAAGTTTACACTTCATTAAAAAATTTTTATATTTACAACTTAGTCTCTCTCAGATGAAAAGAAAATAAATGACATTTTAAATATAGTTCCGCCACAAAATCAGAAAGTCATAAAATCTTTTTTAGGTTTAATTGGTTACTATCCTAAGTTCATTCCAAAATTTTCAGCTATTGTTCAACGATTGAATAACTTATTGAAAAAAGATACTAAATTTGTATGGGATGAGTTTGGTGATGAATCCTTTAAAACTTAAAAAAAAAAGCTACAACAGAATATCCAGTGTTACAATATCCCAATTTGTCAAAAGAATTCTATTTAACTACTGATGCAAGCGATATATTTTAACTAGCGATACTGCGTTGGGTGCCGTTTTATCGCAACAAACTTTAGAACATGGCAAAGTAAACGATTTGCCAATCGCTTATGTAAGTAGAACGTTAAACAAAGCCGAACATCACTATTCTACAATTGAAAAGGAAGCGTTAGCTGTAGTTTGCGCAACTGCATATTTTCGACCATATCTCTATGGTAGAAAATTTACAGTTGTTACAGATCACAAACCGCTGATTTGGATTTTCAACATTAATAATCCTACTTCTAGAATAATGCGCTGGCGCATAAAATTGGAAGAATACGATTATTGTGTTGTTTACAAATCGTCTAAACACAAATGCAGACGCACTGTCAAGATTAGAAATAGCCAATATAAATGTTATCACTAGAGCAAATTCTAATAAAATTATTCAAAATCACAACCATAATAATATATTTACTAGAAAATAAAAACTTAAAACCTATAAGCTCTTCAAATAAAAATTTAATTCATTCTTTAAATTTAAATGAAAATTCTGAACAAAATAATAATCTAACAAATACTACAAATCAAAATATAATTGAAAATAAAATTATTACCCTTACTGATAATAATGAAATAAAAACTGTTCTTGAAGAATATCATAATAGTCCGGAGTGCCGCCGCTAAGCTTTTTGGCGCCCTGTGCACTTTTTGAAAACGCCGTCTTGGAAAACTTCGTTTCCACATCACCCTTGAGGATCACCACATTTCTTAATACTTCTAAGTTCTAGCATTTAAATTATTGCATTGCATACATTACTTTACATTATTTACCCAACTGTTAATTTAAATTGCAACTAAAAATTTAGCAGTTTAAAAAAAAGGCACCATTACATTACAAGATACATAATATTATATTATATAATAAGCTAAATTATATAAAACAAAACTTTTTTAATTTTTAACAAACAAAACTTTTTTAATCATTTTGTTTCGTTGTACTATCTAATGCCAAGCCAATGAATGCCCAATGCATTCTATTGCAGAATACATCACATTATTATGAGTAATTAGTAATTAATTACTAATGATGAGTAATGCATAGTAATTAGAATAGGATTAGGAATATAAACTATTAAAAGGATCCTAATATGAAAAATGTAGAATATCAATATGATATGACAACATTTGAAAAAGTAATATTATATTTTTGTTCCTTTAAATTATTTACTTATTCTATTCTCTTTAATTGTTTGCTTTGTCTATAATTTTATTCTTATATTAATAATTAAACAATAAGTAAGTATCACACTGTACCATGGACAGTATTTTTTTTTTGTTCCTCCATATATAAATATGTCTATGTAGCTTCTAAAAATAATAACATTTTTTAAGAAAATAACACACAGAACAGAGTTTTTTTTTTGTTGCTCCATATAAAAATATTTCATGCATTTGTTAAAAATAATAACATTTTTTAAGAAAATAACATACAGAAAGAACAGTGTTTTTTGTTCCACCATCTAAAAATATTTCATGTATCTATTAAAAATAATAACATTTTTTAAAAAAATAACAAACAGAACAGTGTTATTTTTTGTTCCACCATAATATAAAAATATTTCATGTACCTGTTAAAAATAATAACATTTTGTAAGAAAATAACATACAGAACAGTATGTTTTTTTGTTCCTTCATATAAAAATATGTACATTACATCTATAGCTTTTAAAAATAATAACATTTTTTAAGAAAATATCAAAAAATTTAAATTTGGTGTAAAATAGTAAATTATTAATTATTTTTTTTGTTCTAATTCTCTAAACATTGATATTTGTATATTTATACAAAAATATGTAGTATATTTATACTATATAGTATTACTATATCTATAATTATAATTTAGTAGTTTTCAGCCACACACTACGTATTATGAATTCTGTTTCAAGCTTGGAACATAACTACATATTTTTTATGATTTTTCTACTATAAAACCTATACATAATATTAATAATAACAAACATAAACAACACATTTCATATTTGCATTACAGTAGTATGGTACCTACGATAGTCGGTAGTAGTAACAAAATGTACACAACAGAATAACAAAAAAAAACACAAAATTATAAGAGACATTCACTTACTCTCTTTAAAATTGTGTATTTTTTTTTTTCCTCTCGAGTCGACTCGACCTCAACGGCTCAACTATTCTTTGGATATATGTAAAAAATGTAGTATGTACTTTAACTTATGCATGTATAAAGAAAAAAATTTTAAAATAGATAGAAATCATGATTTATCACAATATGACGTATTGAAATTTTAATAATGATGAATGACATTGATTTAATATTAATAATCAATATTGTCAATATGTATCTAAGTATGTACTTATGTATGACCAGCGGAAGTTATGTATCCTATATCGGACACTACAACAACAACTAACATATTATTATAAGTTAACTTACTAATCATTAATACATTTTACCTAATATTATTTTTGCTAACCTAATCATATTTGTAAATTAATAAAAGTTAAATTAAAGGTAACTTGTTCCATCATGTTAAAATCAATTGAATTATAAAGTATCAAATTATTTCACAATTATTGTAGACATAGAATCAGCACCTTTTAATTAAACATGTGTAACTTACCGGTGCTGATTCAACAAATAAATAATATATAAAGAACAAAAATTGTAAAAAGAAATTAATTAATAATATCCAATCAAATAAAGAAGTAATATTAAATTAAAGTTGTATTTTTTTTTATTTAAATTGTGAACCAGTCACTTATTTGGCGCAGTCGGTAGGATAGGCAAACGGTCTATCTTCGTGTAATAACAAAATCACTAATAAAATAAAATAGTATTGTGTGAATTAAGCCATAATTCTACCTAAGGTGAGGCTGCCTTGGGCACAGAAAATTAATAGAAAAAATTCTAATAAAATAGTGAAGTGTGAAAGTGTAAATCAAAGACATTCAAAGGATTATTGAAATTATTTGGTTATTGCATTATCCAAATTGTTAGTAGTGTTTGACTGTTTCAACGGACTATTGAGATATACAGACACAGGTATTGAAGGAATATCAATACTTCACGAAGATTTCCGGAGGATTTTTATCCATTGTTGCCTTCCTGATATGATGTGGATACCCATAATTTTAATGTAAGTGCTGTTTTTATTATCATTTATAAAAAATAATTTATGCCTTTTAAACGCCCAAATCCTTACCCTAATTATAATAAGCTTAGGAAACTTAAATTAAACCATTTGGAAAGTATTAAAGAAGAAAATTGTGAGGATAACGCTAATATTCGCGAAAATCCAAATAATATATTATTTTTTCCATTATTAAATAACTCATATTTGAGCTTCGAAAATTCCGATCGTTTAACTCCTATAAACATGGAACCAATAAATAATAATAATTTACCAGAATTCCCAATTTTAAATCAACCTGGTATAAACCCACAAAATCCAAGAGAAAATGTTGTAACGTTAAATACAACTGATATTTTCAACTCATTAAGAGTTCCAGACTCTATAAAAGACCTTCCGAAATTTGAAGGTAATTCGAAATTATTATTTGAATTTATTAGCAATTGTGAAGAAATTCTTTCAATAATTGCATGTACAGAGGGGACTCCCTACGGACAAATGTTACTTAGGGCAGTTAGAAATAAAATCGTAGGGCCGACTAATGAGGTATTAAACATGTACGGTACTCCATTAGTATGGAAAAATATTAAAGAAAATTTAATTCTCCACTATTCAGACAAGAGAAACGAAACCTCTCTTATCCGAGACCTTCACGGTTTTAAACAAAATAACAAGACTGTAGAAACCTTCTACAGTGAAGTGATAGAAATTTTAGCTACTATGACAAACCATATACAAATACATGAAAGAAATTCTGCTATTATAAATTCTAAACGAGATTTATATACTGAAATGTGTTTAAATGTCTTTTTATCGGGTTTGAGAGAACCTTTGGGCTCAACTATAAGAGCCATGAAACCTCAATCATTATCAGTAGCTTTTTCATACTGTATTAAAGAACAAAATATTTCATATACTAAATTTAACAATAATTCAATTACATCTAATAATCGTTTCTCACAAAATTTACAACAACCACGGTACCAAAATTTCAATAGACCACAAAATTCATTTCATTCAAACCCACGAAATTCCTTTTTTAATAATAATAATAAGCAAAATAACGAATTTAATCAGAATAAATTCCAAAGACAAAATTGGAATTCTAATAGACCAAATAATCAAAATTTTACTACCATGGATATTAGTACCGGTAATACAGTTGAACGTCGGTTAAACTCTTCAAGCCAACAAACTAGAAATTTTAATCAAAACCAAAATTTCAATAGAGAATTATACAATATATCAGCAAATACATCCCAATGTTCACGTTCACATAGTAACAATAATAGTAATTCTATTAAAAATGATAAATTTCAAAATTTAGACCAGTTCTATAATTTTGAACACAATATTCCAGCTTGGATAAATAATACTAACATTGAAGAAACCCCGGAAAATCAAAATTTTCCGCCAACTGCCTCAAACCAACCATTGGGTTCATAGATTTGAATAAGCATGGTACAGTTCTTCCTTACATAAATATCAGCTCACCTTTTGGTCGTCCTTTAAAATTTCTTATTGACACCATTCATCCAACTCTTTTATAAGTCCTGATTTATTACAAAAAAAAATCTTTGAAAAAATTAAACCTATTTCTATTTCTAGCGCTTTCAATAATATCAAATTAAATCAACAATTTACTCTATCGAACTTTGCTGAATTTAACCATCCTGGAAAAACCAAATTTTTAATCTTCAAATTTCACGCATATTTTGACGGACTTCTTGGTTATGATGCACTTTCAACCTTAGGTGCCAAAGTGGACACTGAAAATAAAATTCTAATTACAAAATATTCTACCTTACCTCTAAATTTCAAACCAAATTATATGTCTAATAAATTTATAATCGAACCAAACTCTAAACAAATCTTTAAACTACCAGTTGATATAGAATACGGTGATATCATAGTCAGTAAATTACAAATAAAACCTGGATTGTGTACACAAGAAGGTATCTACAATGCTAACGATTGGTACAGTTTTATTGAAGTTTCAAATTTTCTTCCAACTCAACAAATTGTTTTCCTCGAGCAACCTTTAAAAGTTAATACCTACTCTTCTAATCAATTTGTCGAAATTAATAACTTTAATCTTTCCTGTTCAACTTCCAATACTCTTCCTGAAAATTTTTATAAATCTCTGAGAGTTTCCCACTTAAATAAAGAGGAACAAAGAGTTTTACTTAATTTATGTAAAAATTACGATGACGTTTTTTATAAAGAAGACCAAAATTTAACATTTACAAATAAAGTTAAACATCGTATTAATACAATTGATGATATTCCTATATATACGAAATCCTATAGATATCCTTACGTGCATAAGGAAGAAGTAAAAAGACAAATTAATGATATGTTGTCCCAAGGTATCATTCGACCCAGCCATTCTCCATGGAGCTCTCCGGTCTGGATCGTTCCAAAAAAACTAGACGCGAGCGGTAAACAGAAATGGCGACTAGTCATTGACTATCGCAAGGTTAATGAAAAAACAATAAGTGATCGTTACCCATTACCCAATATTACGGAAATTCTCGATAAATTAGGAAAAAGTATGTACTTTAGTACACTTGATTTAGCTTCGGGTTTTCATCAAATAGAGATGGACCCAAAAGACGTTCAAAAAACAGCATTCACTGTTGAAGCTGGCCATTTCGAATACTTAAGAATGCCATTCGGGCTGAAAAATGCCCCATCTACTTTTCAACGCGTCATGGATAATATCCTTGAGGATTTACAAGGAAAAATATGTTTGGTCTATTTAGATGATATTATCGTCTACTCAACTTCGCTTCAGGAACATGAGGAAAGCCTGAGAAAAGTATTCGAAAAACTTCATCAATCAAACCTTAAGGTTCAGCTTGACAAATCCGAATTCCTCCATAAAGAAGTAGCATTTTTAGGTCATATTGTGACCACAGAAGGAGTCAAACCTAATCCTGAAAAAATCAAAGCCATCAAAAAATTTTCAATTCCAAAAACCCAAAAGGAAATGAAATCATTCCTTGGAGTTTTAGGGTACTATCGTAAATTTATAAAAGATTTCGCGAAATTAACTAAGCCACTCACTTCATGTTTAAAGAACAACAAAAAAAATTGATCTTAACGACCAATATGTTAAAACATTCGAGTTATGTAAAAATATACTTATTAACGATCCAATCTTACAATATCCTGACTTTTCGAAACCTTTCGTACTAACAACTGACGCAAGCAATATCGCAATAGGAGCTGTACTATCTCAAGGCCCTATTGATAATGACTTACCCATTTGTTTCGCAAGTCGCACTCTCACCGACACCGAGAGTACTCTACTCAACTACTCAACTACGAGAGTCAACTACTCAACAATTGAAAAAGAACTCTTAGCCATAGTATGGGCCACTAAATACTTTAGGCCATACCTTTATGGTCACAAATTTCAAATCGTTACTGATCATAAACCGTTAACTTGGCTCATGAGTCTTAAAGACCCAAATTCAAAATTAGTCAGATGGCGCCTTAAACTTGAGGAATTTGACTACCAAGTCATCTACAAAAAAGGCACTCAAAATGCAAGCGCTGCAATTTAAGTTTAAAATCTGATGAAAACCTCTATGAGATGTTGGAACTAAAAGCTTATTATAACAATACAAATATAATTTTTAACATCCAGATTCCTCTAATTTCTAATGAAACATTTTCATTCTTTCACATCATAACACTTCCTATTCAATCTACTAAAACTATTTCTTCTAAACCTTTCATAATTATAAATGATGATATAATTCAGTACTTAGATAAAAAATGTCCAAAAATAGAAAATTTATTTTATTGCAAGGAAAATTCACATAGGGAAAGAGTTCAAAATTCAACATGTATTGGCAACCTAATACAAAATAAACCTACATCATGTGAATTACACAACAGAGAAACGGATTTAGAAATCTTTCAACCTCTTAAAGAACTCTTAGCCATAGTATGGGCCACTAAATACTTTAGGCCATACCTTTATGGTCACAAATTTCAAATCGTTACTGATCATAAACCGTTAACTTGGCTCATGAGTCTTAAAGACCCAAATTCAAAATTAGTCAGATGGCGCCTTAAACTTGAGGAATTTGACTACCAAGTCATCTACAAAAAAGGCACTCAAAATGCAAGCGCTGACGCTTTAAGTAGAACTATAATTGAGGAAATTCCAACCAAAATTACCAACATCGACATTAATATTAACGAAACAAATTCAATAAGATCTTTTAATTCCAACGTTGTTTCTACAATCTCTAATACTAACCCCAATACCCAATCTAACCCTAATCCAAATTCTGATCCATCCTCTACTATTCATTCTGGTGTTGAAAACCTTGACGATGGAATACATATCTCTGAACGACCGTTAAATGAATTTAACCTTCAAGTAATCTTAATAAAAACTGATACAAGACCTCCATTCTCATTAGAATCCGTTTTTAGAAATAAATACCGTAGAACAATTCGTAGTCCTGCATTTAACGAAGAAAATGTCACTGAAATCCTTAAAGTATACTTAGCTCCAAACAAACTTTCGGCAATTTACACAGACGATGAAACATTTAAAATAATACAAAATGTATATTCCAAATATTTTTCAAATAGTAAAATCTTTAAACTAGTTAGATGCACCGAATTTTTAACGGACATAAAGGAAAATGACGAACAAGACAAATTAATAAGAGATTATCATATTAAGAACAATCCCAGAGGCATAAACGAAACATTGAACCACTTAAAAAGGAAATATTACTTTCCGTTTCTAAAAAATAAAATTCAAAAAACAATAAATAATTGTGAAATCTGTAACAGATTTAAATATGACAGACATCCAGTCAAATTAAAATTCGAAAAAACTGAAATCCCTACAAAACCTTTAGACATAATACATATCGACATATATACAATAAATAACTCTTTGAACTTAACAATAATCGATAAATTCTCTAAATTTGCATCAGCTTACCCTCTAGAAACCAGGAATAGTCTTAATATTGTCAAATCAATTAAACATTTCATAAGCCTTCACGGTATTCCTCTAAAAATTGTATGTGCTCAAGGTGATGAATTTACTGCCAATATTTTCAAAGATATCAATGTTCACTATACTTGCCTTCAATATAATATCAATGTTCACTATACTTCCTTTCAACAATCCTCATCTAACTCACCTGTTGGACGTTTTCATTCTACAATTACCGAAATTTATCGAATCATTTTAAATAAAATTAAAGAAAATAATATTGAAATAAACCACTCAGATATTCTAAACGAATGCTTAACAACCTATAATAACTCAATACACTCTTCGACAAAATTTACTCCTTTTGAACTGTTTTATGGAAAACCTCCAAATTTAATGATAATGTAAAATTTAATAACGAACATGAATATTTAGAAAAGTTGAATTTATTTAAACAAGAATTATACCCAAAAATAAAATCGCAATTAGAAAAAATGTTATGAATCAAAATATTGATAAACTAAACAGTAATAGAGAAGACCCTGTTGAAATAAATAAGAAACAAGTAATATTCAGAAAAGAAAACCGTAGAAATAAAATCACTGCTAGATTTAAAAGATGTAGACTTAAGAAAAATAATAAAGTTACAGTTATTACAAGAAATAATCAAAAAGTACATAAATCCAAAATTAAACGTAAACTTAAATTTCAGACTGATACCGCTAGACCTTAGCCAGCGGATGGAAATTCATGATATTTCAAATAATAATGGCATTCGCCCTTTTAACCTTGATTCGGCAAAAGTTATAAAAACTCATATAAACTTCCTTCATATTGTTAAATTGGAACAGTATCAACAAAACATAAAAAACTTAGAAATTTCTATAAATTCACTAGACAAAATAACCACTTTAGATCAATCTCTCACAATTTCCAAACTAAAATTTGGAACTTTAAAAGATTTAACTTAATGCCCACATTCCGGAAACGTAGAGGTATAATAAACGGACTGGGAACTCTTATTAAAAGTATCACAGGAAATATGGACGCAAATGACGCATTAAAACTAAACGAAGAAATCGAAACTATTATCAAGACAGAAAATAACTTAAAAAACAGTAATTTCAACCAAAATCTTTTGAATAATAATATGATCAAACGGTTTGAAAATATCACAAACCACATTAACGAACAACAAACCTCAATAATCCACCATTTGAACGATATCCAAGATCAACTTAGAAATTCAATAAGGTCTGAAAATTCAAAGTTCAAATATCTCCAATTATTACAACAAATTAATTACAATATCGATCTATTACAAGATCATTTAAATAATATCGCAGAAGCCGTTATCCTTGCAAAATTGAATATAATATCAAAACAAATTCTAAACCAAAATGAAATTCAGGAAATCCATAATATTTTCCAAAATCAAAATTTAAGTTTAAAATCTGATGAAAACCTCTATGAGATGTTGGAACTAAAAGCTTATTATAACAATACAAATATAATTTTTAACATCCAGATTCCTCTAATTTCTAATGAAACATTTTCATTCTTTCACATCATAACACTTCCTATTCAATCTACTAAAACTATTTCTTCTAAACCTTTCATAATTATAAATGATGATATAATTCAGTACTTAGATAAAAAATGTCCAAAAATAGAAAATTTATTTTATTGCAAGGAAAATTCACATAGGGAAAGAGTTCAAAATTCAACATGTATTGGCAACCTAATACAAAATAAACCTACATCATGTGAATTACACAACAGAGAAACGGATTTAGAAATCTTTCAACCTGAACCAAATTATATCGCATTAATCAATATTCCAGAAACAACTATCTTTACAACTTGTGGTACAAGTCATAAAAAACTTAAAGGCTCTATACTTATACATTTCAACAACTGTAAAATAAAAATCAACAGCGTAACATATACATCAGTAATCAATAGCCATTGGGACGAAATAAACATCCATCCAACCATTTTTAACAAAATCAATTCAACTTATTCAAATAGTAAAATACTTTTAAAAAACTTAAATAATTATCAATTTACTGAATTCAAAGCAGATCAATCAACAATAATCGAAAGAAATACAATTTACACTTCACTTTCACTAACTGTCGTTACTATATTATTCATAATCACAATTACAGTTCATTTAATATTCTAGATCCTGTATCGCAAGAAAAAATACTACACCAATCCTATAAACCAACATTTTAGCTGTTCCATCCATCGAACCGACAACTCGATTCATCTGGCCGTAACATCTATCTTAGGGGGAGGAGTTATGTATCCTATACCGGACACTACAACAACAACTAACATATTATTATAAGTTAACTTACTAATCATTAATACATTTTACCTAATATTATTTTTGCTAACCTAATCATATTTGTAAATTAATAAAAGTTAAATTAAAGGTAACTTGTTCCATCATGTTAAAATCAATTGAATTTTAAAGTATCAAATTATTTCTCACAATTATTGCAGACATAGAATCAGCACCTTTTAATTAAACATGTGTAACTTACCGGTGCTGATTCAACAAATAAATAATATATAAAGAACCAAAATTGTAAAAAGAAATTAATTAATAATATCCAATCAAATAAAGAAGTAATATTAAATTAAAGTTGTATTTTTTTTATTTAAATTGTGAACCAGTCACTTATTTCGGGCAGAGTGTCTTTAAAATTGAAATATATAATTGTTTTGGTTTTGTACTTTTCTATTAAATTGTTGCATTTATGTGTGAATGTTTGTATATTATTTGAAGCGATTATAGAAAACTTTTCTAATTGTATTATTTTTTGAATTCTTTTTCTTCTCATATAAGTACTTAAATTTTAGTATACAGCAGTTCTTACAAACAAAATTATATTTGAATAATTTTTTATTTTTAAATATTTTGTATGTCAATTTTATGCAGGGTTACCGTTTGTACAATTGTGGTAATATTTGTACAGTCTTCTCGCCCTCTGTACCATGTACAATTTTAATCAAGGATTGTACTTCAAATATACGGTTTTTTCAGATTTTAAATTTTTTACATTAGGGCAAGGTAAAACGAACAACGGCAATATTGTTACACACAACGTTGTCTATAAAAAAAATTAACTGAATTTTGCTCCAAACCTTGTTTGTGCATTTTACGAATGTTTTACGGATACTTATTCTGTTTTCCCCACGTACCTTCAAAACATTTATTTCGAACTCGATAAATAAATAGACATAATAGTCCTCACTCACAATACAAAATATTCTAAATATACGTACACCAACTACAGGCTCTTTATACAATTTAATTCTATTTTGGCGTTATTTTAAATAATTTCAGTTAGTGTTTTGACGAATTTGGTTTTGCTTTCTGACTTTTTACGGATTGTACTTTTCCATAAATTCTATTTTTCTAAACTGCAACTGTCTATTATATGAATTGGGATACAACATAGAATTTGACTACATATTAACAGGGGCCCCTAGTAGTATTATATTTATATGTATTTTTACGCTGCTAATGTTCTCAAATCTCAATTCTCAATTAATAAAGTAAGAAAAGAATAACTGATCAAGGTACAAATTTTGTGAGTGAAGTATTTAAGAGAACTTGTACATTGCTGAAAATTAAGAAAATTCACACAACTAATTATCACCCAGAATTCAAGGTTCCTTAGAAAGGGCACATCACACCTTGGAAAACTATTTACGCTATTCCGCGAATAAGGATTCTGATAACTGGGATATGTGGTTAGATTTTGCAATATTCGCGCATAATACAACTCCTAGTACTTCAACAAAATTTTCGCCGTATGAAATTTTGTTTGGTATAAAACCACAATTACCCTCACTAGAACTGTCGAGCCATTATATAATATAGATGATTATGTTCTCGAATTAAAATCACGCCTTCAACCTAGCTACAACGAAGCGAGAAATAACGTAATAAAATCTAAAGAAAATAATAAAAAAAATTATGATAAAGATACGAAAACGTTAGACGTTATTATAGGAGATAAAGTTTTGTTTCTTGATACTGTAACAAAAAATAAAAATTAATCTCCTGTTATCTAGCAGCTTACGAAGTTATAGGAATAAATTTTCCAAAAAACACTAGTTGTAAAAATTCATAGTATTCAAGAAAGCATAATTGATTCTAACAAAAATGCAATTGAGTAAAAGTTTAATTGATATAAAAATGGAAATTGAACACTATGAAAAACAAATTCAGGAACAAACTCATAAAATGAGTGTCATAAAATACATTATTATTGTAATTTCTTTTTTAATCATTCTATTTGTATCTATTATTTATAATGCATCTTGCGCATAAATATATCAAAATAACTTGTACAAAAGTACCTATCATTTAAAAAAAAAAGAGAAGAAAAATAAAAGCAAATACGTATAATAAATATGTATATAAATTTATAAAATTTTTATTGCATCTACTCGTATTACTTCAAATGTTTTTTTTGTATGAAAGTATAATAATAATAAAAAAAAAAAAAAAATCTTGTTCATATTAAAAAAATTATTTAACATAACATAACATAAAATCTTAATCAAAATATTTTAAACAAAATTATAAATAAAATATTTAAATAACTTGTATTAATAAACCAAACAGTTTTTATAAAAGCAACTAAATTAAAATTATTACATTATAGAAAAAGAAAAGATTATTAGAAATTAATTGTTAAGAAAAAAATTTCTTTATTAATAATTATATAAAAATTTTTTGTAGGAAGATGTAATAATCCAATAATTTTAATGTATAATTTAACTTATTTTTAATGCTTACGTACAATGTATTATCATATTTATTTTTACTCAAATTTACCGTAATACTGTAATGCATTGAACTCTAATACATTGAACTCAAAAATGTTGAACGATTGCAATCTACTAATATTGCAATTGTAATATGATCAATCTTTAATTATAATATTCATAATTATGTTATTAAATGTAGGTCAGCAATTGCAATATATTAATATTGTAATTACAATTTGATAAGTAATTTAAAATATTCAAAATTATATTAAAAATGTTAATAAAAATTGGAAAATAAAAAATCAGTCATGAAAGAAACTCAAAAACAAAGGTGTTTTATTTGAATATCTTTTAGTATTTTATTTTATATTTTGTGAATTATTACACATTCCTTTCTTTAAATATCTTTATGACTTTCTTTTGCTATTTTACATCTTTTTTTACACCATCTAACTAGTTTTATAAATGCAATTTTACATTTCTTTATTTCTGTACTCTGAAAACTTAGAATTTTGACTGGGTTCTATATATAATGCGGTTGAATTTTATTGGCAAATTATTTTTAATTCAATTTTGCTAAGATATTTTCCAAAAAAATGGAACCTGCAACATTTCGATTTACTGAGGAAACTGCAATAGTCAGTATACAAAATGAGATTCAAGTTTATAAAATTACATCCACTGTAGATGAGGAGGAATTAATGGAAACTGAAGAATTCATACCACCGTTTCAAGTCTTAAATGAAGATATAGTGGAGCAACAAATTTGGGAAATAAATAACCAAGAAGGAGATCCTGACTATTTTTCAGAATTTTTTAGAAATAATTTATAGTCTAAAATAATATATAAGAATATTTGTATAAATGAATATGTATCTATACATAAGTATTTCATAATAAAAACAAATTAAATAAATTTTACAAATTTTTCATTTATTGTTGTTCTTGACTAAAATATTACAAATTTTATATTCTAGTAGTACAGGTATTTCAAGAAACAATCTAGAATAATTGCACTGAACGCTATAAAGTTGTATTGGAATACATATTTATTCGTGCAATTTCATAAAATGTCCTTCTTGACACGTTTTGATATATTTAATAACATATTCTCGTACATTTGATTCAGCATTTTAATTGCGTATTATTACAGCTTGAAAAAAATCAATTAAGTTGTAAAATGTGTCAGCTTTCTCTTTATTAATGCTAAGACATCGGCCAATAACCATTCTTAACCCATACTGTAAACATAAATTTGTATTCTTTATTGATTATTTCGAGTACTTTTGATAAAATTGCTGATAGAATTTACAACAATTACGATATTTTAAAATAGCTGGCTTTTTTCCAATACGATGAAAAATGCAAGTACAAGAGATTCTGTATCAAAACCAATAAGAACTTTTAATGACTGATTTTTGTTGAGAAAATATGTATAACTCAAAATCAAATTTGCTATGTTTTAACTAAAGCTTTTTAATATTAATTATATTGCTTAGGTACACACGATTGTGAAAAATTTAAATTTCCAATTAAACATAAACATGTAAAACATATTAATAATCAGATTGTCGTTTTCTATATGATTATCTTTGCTAAATTCATTCAAAAAAGTTTTCATACTTACACCAAAACATCTATACCAGCCTTAAACGCAACAGTGTTATCCACATACATTTCAAAGGACACCCTGTATCTGCCAATTATTAAAAACTATACACTGATTTTTCAAATATTTCAAAATTTCCGAGTTATCTGGAACTCTACTATACGAATCAAAATATTCTGTGCAACCATGGATCCTGGACCTTTTATCTTGTCAGTATTTACAATTAAAAAGTAGCTTTTTCTATCATTTTTGGAATTTTGTCTAAAGCAAAAACTCCGTTAAAATATGTGTTTGTGAATTTGTTACATTTTAAAAAACTAGTTATTTCTAAAGTGAATTTCATAACTCAAACTGACTCAAATCATACACTCTACCTATTTCATTAACGAAGTTCAGTAAAAACTCCATTTTTATTTTATTATTTGTTATAATAACAACAAATTTTTTTAGCACCTGTCTTAATTCTTTTATTTTATCACTATGTACAGTTCCAAAAAGGGCAATTTTCAAAATTTTCTTTTATAATTTCTTTGGTTGGGAATTTGTAAGTAAACTCTTTTACAATTTTTTTATCGCAACAAAATTTTACGTCCACAAGTGCACAGGACGATGACATCTTCTGGAATATTCAAATACATGTTTCAATATTCTATTTATAGATTTGTGAATATATTTCTATTTTTATCAATTTGTATGCTTGCATCAAATTCTCCATAAACAAAAGCAGTTAGTGTAGATGTAAGTGGTTTTGATAGTTTTGCCTCAACTCTAACTGTACCCTGGTTTAGTAAACCTTGACATACTTCACTTCCAGATGCTTCTGGAGTTAAATCAAAAGCTAGTATAGAAAATCCATTACTGAACATAGACTTTGTTATCTGATGACCTTCATCATTGTGGTAAATTCCAGTTCCTGAAAATAGTGTACTGTATACTCTTGTACAACAATTATTTTCATCTGAAAAACTGGTTTCAATTGCTGAATTAGGTATTTGAACAAAATTTACGTTTAACTCGAATTGTGAAATATCAAAATGTTTAAAATTGTATGGGTTTTTTCATCTTCTTCCAGAGTAATCCACATTTTCTGTCATACAAAAAATTATTGTATTTGGCAACTGTCCAATAAAAACATTATCCAGTGATATTGATGAGCTGTTCATTGGAATTGTAAAACATTTTACTCCAACGCGTTTATAATTATATTTAGCATTGAATTTTCCAAGAACAGCATTGTGTGCTAACAGTACGCTTGGATTAACGGTAACATGCCTCATAAATAGCGTGGCTTCTATAATTTCTAATTGTGATTCATCAGAATCTTCTGCAAATAGATAATCTGGTTTGTTAAGTGTTAAAATTATACGAATTTCAACATTATTTATAAGTAGAGTAAGTTGATTAAACATATATATATGTAGTTTACGCATAAGTTCCACTACACTGCTATTATGATAACATTTTTCCCGCTCTCCATTATTATTAGATTTTGCTATATTTGCTTTATCTAAAATTCATCCTGCACGTTCTAAATGAGTTGCAGCATCATCTGTACCATAATTTAATAATGATTCAATATAAGCTCTATATTGGTAATTTCCATCAGATGGTGTTATATTTTTGCCATTTAATTGAACATTACATTGTTTTATTAAAGAATGTAAAATGTTATTAACTACACTTGGTTGTATTATTATTTCCTAAATACCTTTTCGACATATATCATTAATATCTTTAGTAAGATCTATTAATATAGAGCCGTATGGGACTGACCTGATATCATTATATACTTTTTCAAATGTTTTGATTTGATTGGGTTATATTTGGCGAGCTAGAGGTAATATCTACGATTTATCTCTTGGATTTTTGGAAAGTACTAGATATTTACAGTTAAAGTAATAAATACTATAAATACTTATCATGAGAATTTAACATCAAATCATCGATAATAATTAACAAAGGTTGTTGATTATCATTAAAATCTGGAATAGTGTTACTATATTCTACATCTTTGATATATTTTTATATTTTCTTTTTTATATTTTATTAAATTATGAATAAAACTGGTTTTACCACAACATGATGGTCCCGCTACCATCATAGTAAATGGGTGAAACAGCATAGTTGTATTAGTTAAAAACTAACACTGGTAACCTATATTTATAGGAAAAGCTCTTATTCTGAAGGGAATATAAATGTAAATTTAGTAATTCTAATGAACATTCTTTCGTAAATCTTCAACATGGATAATCAAATGTTCGTAGTTGACCTAATTTTAAAAAGAAATGAAAAGCAATATTTCCTAAAAGAGCTGGCTATACTAGAAAAAGCAAGTCTAATTCCTCTACTGCATATCACTTTAAACCACCATTTCCTGTAGAAGAACTTAGTCCAGAGAGAAATTATAATAACCAGTACTACGAAAATAAAATAAATTAACTTAAATGGAATAACAGATTAGTTGATATTTAGATATAAAACTTATATTTAAATACTATTTATAATCAGCTGAAAAAATTTATGTTAAATGAGACCAAAAAAAAACATTTTCTTGAAAAAAACATTGACAGCATTAAAATAGAACATCTAAGGAGAGACTTACCGTCATTATCAAAGATTGAAAATTTTAAATCAACATGTCGTATACACTATACAACCACCAGTTTCAGATATGCTGTAAAAACTTATTTTAATGTCTTAATGCATCTCTTAATAGAAAAAAATATTAAATTAAGATTTTTCAAATTTATATATATTCAGGATTAGATTTCAAAGACGTATAAAAAAATTGGATTTCACTATTTCTGCAATCTTAACATTTGATCATCGTAAAAAATTTTTCAACTCAGATTTCTATAAAATTGTAAAATATATCTAGTTAAGTAAACATTTTTTAAACATGTAAATAAATCTGTTATTTTTATATTTTTGTTTTCAAAATAGGTACCAAATATAATTAACCTGATGACTTGGATTTTTTTCTTTTTTATTCTTTGCAGATTATGCAATATACAATGAACCTAAGCAACATGTTAGTCTTTAATTACTTCCATAGCTTTAATTTCCTGTTTGTCTTTTATAAAAGAAGAAATAATCTCATCTAAAAAATGCAAACATAAAAAAAGCATTCTTGCTATTTCCATGTTTACCTATTACTTAAAAAAAATGTGTACAATCTTTATAAACAACTAGATTTGTCTGGCAGCCACAGCCACCCGTCTCACTTACTTTTGTGATATTAACCTACTTCCTGTCTGACCTAATTACGGTTTGACCTACTTCCGGGTAACCTTGACCTACTGATCTGTCTGGCCCAACTGCCTACCTATCTACTTTAATGATAATTAAATAATTGATAATTGATTATTAATCTTTGTTGATTATTATCGATGATATGATGCTAAATTCTAATTCAAAGCATGTGAAAAAGTATATAATGAAGTGACGTCAGAGCCATATGGGGATATATTAATAGATCTTACTCAAGACGTTAATGATTTATTTAGAATAAGTGATATATTTCGAAAAAATTTGTGCTTTTGCACAAGAAATCAATCAGAAAAATTTGGGAAAGAATATGAAACGTTTGAAGGTCAATCGTCAAATATTGCACCTATTAAAAAGCTCTAAAGCAAAATTTAAGAAAGTAATTATAAAACACTGTGACCCTGAAGTAATCAAAACATTTTGTGAAATTGCTTTAAATATTTTAAAAGGTAATTGTAATCTAAGTAAAAAATCAACAACCCAATTCCGAGAGTATAAAAAGGAATTAAGATCCGTAATTTGCTGTTAAAAATCTATAAATAGCAAAAGAAAAATCATTATTCAACGTAGTAGATTTTTACCTACACTTCTTCGTGCAGTACTGTCAAGGATGAATAATACAACATTTAACAAAATGATTATATTAAAACCCGAGTTTTATGAAAAAATGAAGCAAAATGCATGAAACATGATAAAAATACTGCTAAATAAACAACTGACAGACACTCAAAAATGGTATTTATATTGTCAAAATCTATTTAAAATAAGAAATGAAATTAGAATTCTTCCTCGTAATAATGAAGAACAATTAAAAATTACAGAAACAAATGGTACTCAAACTCGTGCAAAACCACTGTATATTGATGCAGAAGCTCAAACAAACATACCTTAATATAATGATGCTGTAATAAAATTCGTTCCCGAAGAAGAAGTATACGAGAAAGAAGCTGACGAGCTGAAAAGCAATTTAATAAATAGAATTATAGAACTACATAAATCATATTTAGAAACATTATACTTCATACCAGTTATTAAGTCTAATATTATATTTGTATATACTGATATTATTGAACCACATATCATTGGGGATAATACTATAAGATGTTTAAGAGCAATAATCATTAAAAATGTATATGAAAATAATTCAATAGAACTTAAAAATGTTCAATATTTTCGTGTTGAAAAGAAAAGTTTGTGACAATATTTCTATTTTATTATGTGATTAGTATTGTAGTCCAATGAATTTCTCTACGAGTAGTATACCTACTCGTATTAAAAAAGTATAAATAAAAGAAATTTTGTAACATTATACATTATTTTATTTA
The DNA here is from genome assembly GCA_947095535.1 of Poecilobothrus nobilitatus. NCBI lineage: Eukaryota > Metazoa > Arthropoda > Insecta > Diptera > Dolichopodidae > Poecilobothrus > Poecilobothrus nobilitatus. The sequence continues at coordinate 155,825,308 of OX352774.1, read as the reverse complement.
AACATTATGGATAAAGCATAGTATGAATATTATTTAGTTCAATCAGTAAAAGGTTTTGAGGATATTGGCCCACTCTTGCATTCTATTGTACCTTACCAAAGGGGTCAAGTGTTAGAGATATTCTCGGTACTTTTTAAATATTTAAAACCAATATTTACGTCTGGAGCTAATATATTAAAAAGAAAGGTCATTAACTCAGGTATCAATGCTTTGTCTGATATTACAACAGGTGTAAATGTAGAAGAAGTTGTACAAGATCGAAGTAGAGAGATATTGAAAAATGTAAAGGGAGACGCAGTTCGAACACTCAATGAAATGTATGGACAAGATAAAAGAAAAACAAGAAAACCTATAAAAAGAAATCTTATTAATAATTTAAATTATTATACGTCAAAGCGACGCAAAGTAAGTAGCAAAAGGAACCAATAAGATATTTTTGAATAATTATGATTGAGTGTATGAAATCTGAGTTGGATGTTTTTAAAACACAAGCCGTTTAGTCAAGTATATTGCGTTCTGAAGAAATTTCCTATAATCCTATCGCTTCTCTAGATAATCCATCAGTCATAGAATTTGTTTCATTAGGTAATGGTGATGCACATAAAGACTTATCTTCTACATATCTAAAATTGAAAGTACAAACTTTAAAAAACAATGGAACACAATGGAATAAAGACAAAAAAACTGATGGAACTACTATACAACAACCAAGTGTAGTTAATAATATGTTGCACTCATTAATGAAACAATGCAACGTTCAACTAAATGGAAAGAATATATCTCCATCAGATGGAAATTACCATTACAGAGCTTATATTGAATCATTATTAAATTACGGCACAGATGCCGCTACAACCCTTTAGAATGGTAGATAAACCGAATATAGGAAAATCAGATAATAGTGATTCAAAAGAACGTCAAAAATTATACCAAAATAACAATGTAGTAGAATTTATGGATAAACTACATCTAGATATGTTTAACCAACTTACAATTCTCGTAAACAACGTTGATGTTCGAAATCTCCTAACACTAGAAAAGCCAGAATTTTACCTCTTTGCAGATGATTCTGACGAATCTTAATTGAACATTTTAGAAGCTACCTTATTTATGAGATATGTAACTACCACTAGCACACCTAGTGTGCTATTGGCACATAATGCTGTATTGGAAAAAACTAACGTTAAGTACAATTCCAAACGCATAGAGGTAAAAAATTTTGCAATTCCAATCAACAGATCATCAATATCACTGGATAATGTTTTTATTGGACAGTTGCCAAATACAGTAATTTTTTGTATCACAAAAAATGTGGATTACTCTGGAAAAAGATCAACAAACTCATACAATTTTAAACACTTTGATACACTTTTTCACAATTTATATTAAACGTAAATGGAGTTCAAGTACGCAATTCAGCAATTAAAACTAGTTTTTCCGAAGAAAATAATTGCCAATCTAGAGCATATAGTACACTTTTTTCACGTCTTGGAATTTACCATAATGATAAAGGACATCAGATAACAAAATCTATGTTTAGCAATGGATTCTTTATACTAACTTTTGATTTAACTCCAAATGCATCTGGAAATGAATTGTGTCAAGGTTTACTAAACCAGGGTACAATTAGAATAGAGGCAAGGCTATCAAAGTCCTTGCATCAACACTAAGTGCTATTGTTTATGGAGAAACTGATGTAAGCTTACAAATTGATAAAAATCGAAATATATTCACAAACCTATAAATAGCATACAAAATAAGAATATTTGACAAAATGTCACTGCCTTGTGCACTTCTGGATCTAACATTTTGTTGTGATGATAGTAATAACTTATCTGCGAAAAATATTTGTATATTGGTGGTATAGTTGGTATTAAAACGATTGTAAAAGAGCTCAAGTATAAATTTCCGACTAGCGATTTGAAAATTACTCTTACATTAAAGAAACAACTAAAGTATATGATTTGAGTTGAAAACTCTAGAAATAAGCAACGTATTAAAATCTAACAAATACACAAGTAAATTTTTTAAAGGAGTTTTTGCTTTAGATCAAAAAACAAACTTTTTTAATTGTAAACACTAACAAAGCAAAAGATCCAGGGACACATTGGTTAGCTATTTATATTCCAAAACATGGCTGAATTGAATATTTTGATTCGTTTGGTAAAAAACCAAATACATTAGAAATTTTGAGTTACTTAAAAAACCAATGTATAATTTTTAATGAGAAACAGTTACAATGTAATTATTCAGATGTATATGGACAATATTGTTGTGTTTATATGTGGTATAGATTTTGCGGTTATAGTATGAACGCCTTTTTAAAAAAATTTAATAACGTAAATCAACTAGAAAACGACAAATTGATTCTAAAAACCTTTCAAAATGTATTTGAAAAATATAACTCATTACAAACTTGTGTTTCTAAAACGTATAAATAATAAAAACAATATAAACAACTTTTATTAAAATTAAAGTAATGGAGGAACCAGGTCAAAACACAAATTTATTACTAAGTTATACTTATTTTCTCAATAAAAGTCATACATTAAAAATTTATGTTGGGTTTGACTGCGAGTCGTTTGAAGCTTTAACTTTCATCGTATCGGTAAAAGGGAAATTGCTTTAAACTATCATGAATGGAATACATTTTATTACCAATTTAACAAAAAACTAGATGACCTAAATAATTTCCTTAATGCTGTGATAATCTATAACAAAAATGCCAAGCTTAATGTAAAATAATATGTTGGAGAATATCTAAAACTATGTGATGAACAGCAGGTATTAAGGTTACAACAACAAATTTATATACCAATGCAACATTTTAATGTTCAATGCAATTATTCAAGATTACTTTTTAAATTCCTGTAATTTTAATAGAGAAAATCTATAATATACCACATAAAATAAATACAATGTGATTTACTGTCAAAAATTATAGGTTTATTTTGTATTTTAATTATATACTAATATTCGCCCGCCCCTCTTAGCAATTACAATACAATATATACAGTATAGTTTCTTTATGATTTTATTTAAAATGTAATAATACAATTTTCAATAATTAAAGCCTTTATGAATTTAAAATTTCTTTGTAAATGATATTTTTTGTAAAAACACGATTATTATTATCTTTTAAAAGTTGCCCTTGATTTATTGAGTGTTAGAAACTCAATATATACCTATTATATATGTATATATTATAAGAAGCCTAAGATGGTAAATCATTGAGTAAAAGGGTTTTAAATATTTATTAATACAGATTAAATATTATGATGATATTATATGATATGTAAGAATTTATTTCGTTTAAAATATAAAAAAAAAAACAAAAAAAAAATACAGAACTGAATCGAACTTGCAAAATCAAAAACCAACTATTAATAACCCCACACTCTACCGCTGTACTAAACACTAAACTGAAATTGTAATCTTTATATTCAGTTATATTGTGAAATTCCTATTCCTACCATACAACCAATATTTTAAAATTTTTAATCGAAAAAAAAAATAAAACAAAAATTTAACGGAATAAAAGAGCGTCGTTTTTGAATATGTATATTATAGGTATAGATTATACATATTATATGATACATATGTATATACTTTACATGGGTTTTTTATAAAAATGGAAAATTATTAATGAAAATCAGAAAATTTTGGAAAAATATTAATTTTGTAAGATGGCTATACTGAATATTTATCATTTAAAAAGAAAAAAATGAAAGTTGGTTGGTAAATCATTGAGTAAAATGGTTTTAAATGTCTGTCATTTACAGATTAAATATTATGATTTGTTTACATATACGTCCCTATTCTGAATTCCTACGGAGATTTTACGTAGATCCTATGCAAAATTAGCTACGATAAGTCGGATTTTTTTTAGCTATTCTGAATTTCGCCGGAGAGATTAATTAATGTCAATGACAATACTTTTTTCGAAGTTTCAAAATTTGACGTTTTTGTTTGAATTTTTATTGAAAAATTGATTCAGAATTGCCATTCTTATGAATTTCGAAAAAAAAGTTGATGTATACTTGATTCAAAGGAATTTAGAATCAAGTTAGCGTAGATTCTACGTAAATTAGTGTTACGTAGTAATTCAGAATAGTGAAAATAGTCAATATAAAATTATATATAGTCAAAATGGTCAATAATAATCAACAAAATATTTCTATATAAATCCTCAAAATATTCAGGATCTCCCTGCAGATTATTTATATCCCAAATTTCTATTTCTCCCTCCTGTTCTCCTACTTCATTTTCGTTGAAATCTACGGTTTCGTTTTCGTTCCTCTTTCGACTCATCTACCAAGAACCGTAGTAAAAATTCTTCTGTTTCTGCTAACTCCTCATCCTCCACAGTGAATGTAATTTTGTCTTCCTGAATTTTACTTTGTGTGCTCATGTGCTCAGTTTCTTTAAACGGGAATGTTGTAGAATCAGCTTGAATTTTTAATATTTTGTTCAATAAAAGTTAGAATAGAAATGCATTAAAATTACAAATCAAAGCCATCTTATATACTCATGTAGAAAAGTACAAAAGCAAAATAGATTCAAGCAACTGGTTAATTTAAAGCATGATTTGGTCTATTATTTAATATGTATATAATAATTATTACCTTAATACCTTTAACATTTTTAAAATTAGTTGAGATAATTGTTTAATATAAATAAAATTGCAAGAGCAAATGACACATGGCAAATTGATTTAGTAGAAATGATACCTTATGAAAAGTTCAATAACGGTTATAAATATATGTTGACTTTTTCTAAAAACGCCTATGCTGAAACTGTGAAAAAAAAAAATGCTGGAAATATTTTAGATGCCTTAAAATGAATTATTAGTAGAGCAAAAGTTATGCCAAAAAATATTCACTCTGATCAAGGTAAGGAATTTTTTAATTCACAATTTTAAAATTATATGAAAGAAAAATTAATCAATCATTATTCACACATTTAGTGAGTTAAAATTAAAAGTCATCAATTGTTAAAAGTAATCAATTGCTGAACAATTCAACCACACATTGAAAAAAATTTAGTTTAAAAGGGAATTATAAATGGTTACCTATTATACAAACACTAATAAAACAATATAATTAAACAAAACAGTACAACAAAAATTCCTCCGGTAAAAAACACAAAGAAAAACAAAAAAAAAATATTTTGGAATGTGTATACTCAACCTAAAATTATTTAAAAAAATAAATATATGGTTGGAAATTTTGTAAGAATAAGTAAATATAAAGGTCATTTCGAAAAAGGTTATCAACCGAATTGGTCATCTGAAATATTTAGAATTGAAAAGATCAATAATCCTTATCCTGTTACATATCTATTATCAGATTACACTGGCACACCAATTTCTAGAGGTTTTATCAAGCTGAGCTTACACCTGTGAAATACCCAGATACTTATCTTATTGAGAAGATTATTAAAAAGCGAGGAAATATGTAAAAGCATGTAAAAGAAGATTATTAAAATGCAAGTATATGTAAAATGGCTTGGATTTGATAACAATCATAATACATGGATAAATAAAAATGATATTGTTTAACTCATGGCGGATAATTCAATCATGGCGGATGACAATTTTACATCGTTTTGTGATGAATGTAAATAGTGGAAATAAATGTAAAAAAGTTTGATAAAATAAAAAAAGATACCCCTCATCGGAAATGCATTTGCGATGTGTTCGACACATCGTCTCATGATTTGAAATAAAAAAAAAAAATTTTGACGATGTGTCAATGATCGAAAATCATTTGATGATGTTTTGTTTGCGACGTTGTAAACACTAAACACGCATAGGGCGCCATGATTAAGGGGCGGCAAATTCCGCATAAAAAATTCCCCAAAATTAGTTTTTTATGTTTCTTTATATTATATGGGTGTTCAAAATTGAGGTATCATTTTAATTTTAATAAAAAAAGACTTTTTTTTTGAAATATTAAATATATTTTTATTTTAATTTATTACAAATAGGTTCCGGTTAATAATGAAAAATTATGTCGGCCAAGTGGCCCCCTCTACTACTTCGGCAGACTTCCAATCTTTTACCAAAATTCTGAATCACGTTGTTCAATAAACTGTTCTCAATTGTTGAAATCTGCTCGATAATGTTGTTTTTAAGCTCTTGAATTGTTGTGGGATTTGTGCTGTACACTTTCGATTTCACAAAACCCCACAAAAAAAAATCCAACGGTGCCAAATCGCACGATCATGGTGGCCACATCACTCCTTCTCTACGAGAAATAATGCGATCTTCGAACTTTTCCTTCAAAAGATCCATTGTTTCTCTTGCTGTGTGGCAAGTGGCGCCGTCCTGTTGAAACCACATATTCTCTACGTCCAAATCATCAATTTCCCGCCACAAAAAGCTTCGGATCATCTCCCTGTAGCGATTTCCATTGACCGTAATCGCATTTCCATTTGCGTTTTGAAAAAAATATGGTCCGATGATTCCTCCTGACCACAAACCACACCAAACCGTAACTTTTTGGGGATGTACTGGTTGCTCTAAGATAACCCTTGGATTCTCTTCACCCCAAATGCGGCAATTCTGTTTATTGACGTAGCCATTGAGTTGGAAATGAGCTTCGTCGGTGAAGATTATTTTGTTAAAAAAATTCTCATTTTATTCTTGTTTTTCGATTGCCCAAGAAACGAATTGCCGACGTAATGCATGGTCAGTTGGTTTTAATTCTTGCGTCAGCTGGATCTTATAAGCCTTTAAATGAAGATCACGATGCAAAATGTTGAATAATGTGGATGGTTTGATGTTTAATTGCTGCGAACGATGACGAATGCGAGTTTTTGGATCTTCTTCAGCACTTCTGCTCACAGCTGCTACATTCTCGGTTGAACGGCCACTACGTTGATAAATGTTGCCTCTGTTATCAAGAACAGATCCAGTTTCTAGAAATTTATCAACCATCAGCTTGATGGCACGATTTGTTGGAGCATTTTCTCTACCAAATTTTGTTCGAAATTTCCTAATTACATCTTGAAAACTTTTACCATTTTCAAAAAATGTTGTAATAACAAAAACACGTTGTTCCTTCGTGTAACGTTCCATATTAACTAACCGGAATGTATTTAGAATATACCTAAAGAAACCTCGTATAAAAATTCCAGGTAGAAAAAAAATGGCGGCAAAATCAAAATGATACCTCAATTTTGAACACCCTATATATATATTATATAAATTTTTGTGACAAATTTATTTTACCTAAATGTACATCTTTATAAAATGTAAAATATAAATAATTACGACTAATTTTGATATAAATTTGAATACAAAATATATATAAGGTCAGATAACCAATATCATTAGTTTACATAACATGTACACTGTATTAGACTCTATTATGTCATGTACATTACACTCGTCATTATACATACATGTTCTATATACTTTATTAATTAATTTTTGAATTTTTTTTTAACAAGCACACAAACTTATCTAAAGCAATATATATCTATAGAATATTATTATCTTTAACTCTAAATCATTATTCTCATTTTTTTATGTGCAGTATATCTTACATTACAGGCCAGGCCATAGACAATAAGACTCAAACAGAAATTTTCAAATAGAATCTTATTTGTTTTTGTATACAAGTCTCATGGAAGTTTTTTAAAAAGTTATGTGCAACTAGTCGTTCTTATTTTACATATGGACTATATATCTGCATCAGAAAATTCCTGTTCAACTTCTGCAAATTGAAACGCAACCACATTATCTACCTTTTCTGAAAATTTCATTAAAAAATGTTAACAAAAATTTAAATGTGCATAGGGCGCCACAACTCTTGAGCCGGCGCTGAATCTAGGTATAAGTATAATAATTAATAACAAATAACATTTTTAAGTGGGGGTAAAAAAATGTATGTATACGCTGAATTAGTAAGATTAAATTCATCGTTGGCTGATGTTAGTTTATTTTTTGTTGAAAAATGGACGAATCTAGGTAAGTTTTGAAGAAAATAAATAAAAAAAATGTTTTTTAAATAATATTAGTTAATTTTATTGTTTTTTGTTTGTTTTCGATAGTGAAGATAATAACAATAACGTTTGGACTCATGGGAGAAAAATTCTGCTACAATACGCTTAAAATATGAGCAAGAATTTAATTGTAACAAAAAAAAAATTCACCTTATAGAAAATTAAAGAACATGATCCAACTTTTCCATTTAATGTGGACGAAATCTATAAAAAATTCTTAAATATCATGACAACGTATAAAAGAATAAAAAAAAGAAATGGGACTTCTGGTGAGGTTTCAACGCAATGGGAATTTTATGAAATGTTAGATGAAGTGTATGGCACGAAAGTTATATAATATATAAATTTTGATAAAAGTTTGTGGCTGGTTACGCAAATCTTTAGCTAATTTTTAAATTAAATACACAAATGATTGTTTTAAATTTTTAATTCAGTAAATCTGTTTTTTTTTTAGCTTGCATTGTTTCGCTAAAGCAAATTTTAGATTCGTCCTCCTATTATGGAGAAAATATTTTTGATGATGAATATGAGCCTGCTAGTACACATAAAAAGGCAACAAATATAGATATATCTTCTCCATCAAAAAAACGACATGTTAACATTTTTAGAAAAAGAATCAGAAGAAGATAAAAATACTGCTAGAGAAATTATTGAAATAAAAAAACAAAAATTAGAAATGGAAAAGGAAAGAATTAAACACATGAAAGAACTGAAATTATTATTTGCTTCATTTTTACAACCTTAATATTAATTAACACATAATCCAGAAACTTGTGATAAAAAGATTTTTTAAACCTCTGTTTAAATGTAAAACAATAATATTTTATAAGTGTGTTATGTTTATATATAATTGTTGTGATTTTGATAAAGTTTTAAAATTTAAAAAATTATACCTAGTTGTATTAGTACTTAATACTCACTTTTAATTTTGAACACATATGAGTAATACCTAAATGCACGAATTAGTATTAAGAGAAATGTAATGAAAATAATTTTGCTTTTTTATGTTTGAAGTTGCATATAATATGTATATACAAATATTACTTAATTTTAATTTTTAGCATATATTATGTAATACAGGTAATATCTAATACCAATTAGCATTAAGTGTTAATATAATCAAAATAATTTTTAGTTTTTTTTATGTTTGAATAATTCTTATGTTCGTTTTATTATTACCTATAACCATAAAGTAACAATATACATAGAGTATTCACATGGAAGAAAAAGTTAGACAGTTTTTTTCGTAAAAATCAACTTGATTGTATTTTAGTTTATTTTTATTTTAGTTTTTGATTTTCTTTTTTTTTTTTTAAGTGTTTTCATATTTCAACCATAGGTACAAGAATTATTATTGTAAAAGTATAAAATATGAAAAAATTTGTATATATTAATATAAATTTAAAGTTATTTTCATTCCCTCTAAAAATATATTTTTTCTTTTTAGTCAATCTTACAATATTTAAAAAATTCAAACTACAAGCTATTTAGTTTAATATGAGAATGATATTTATTATCAGAATATAATGATCCACTGTTGAGACAATCAAAAAGTTTATCAAACACTAATGTACAAAATTTTTGCAACTTCTTTAGTAACACTTTAAGACCAGACGTTTCAATTATTGTTCTAATAGCGGCACTCACTGTTCTACTAAATATTTGTGTTGCTAATTTAACTCTAATTTTTTCAAAAGTATGCGGATTAATATCTTATCTAGTTAATTTAGTACACATCTTAGTTTTTCAATTTAATTGAAATATCTGTATTCTATATTTTATATTCTAAAAATAAAATTTAAAAGTGTTACGAGAGGAACATCTGTATAGATATGTATGTACGTATATCCACACATCAGTTACAAAAAAAATATTCATAAAAAATTTTAAAATATTTTATAAACAACGCCTAAATATCTTGCAAGCCGGATCGGAATACTCAATTTATTTATTTTTTTTTTAAATGCATTTCTCTGCCACATAAATGTGGACAGGAAATTGCACAGCCTTCTTAATTTTTCAAATTTATAAAAATTTTTAATATGACTAACTATATGTAGCTTACCTTATTCAATGTCAAAAAATAAAAAAACTACTATCTAGAAAGAACTGCATATCTATCTATAGTCATAAAGGCTAGTTTTAATGAGAAATTTCATGCATATTATCGCAACTTTAGAAAGAGAAAAATATTGTAGTGGGAAAGAGGGAGAAAAAAATATATTATTAAAAAATATTACAGTAATACTTTGACAGTTAAAATTGTACATAACCTAATTTATTAATGTTTATATTGATATTTAGTTAAAAATTTAAAATTTTTTATTTATAAAGTTGTTAAAAATAATATACATAGTTTATTAATATTTTTATACCGATAATATAGTCATTTTAATATAGTTTCTCACTAAAAAATAAAATTTGAACATTTGTTTATTTTTTTAATAGTTCAAAATTTAAATGCCATGGTAGTGAAATTTTTTTGTAACATATACAATTTTTACATACATATGTACATATGTAGTTCGTGGATATTTATGGTTATTTTCTTGGATATTTTCAAATGTTTCATGGATATTTTTTTAGCTTAATCTCTTTCAAACACATATCATTTTTGTATGTTCTGCCTATGCTCTAACACTTTCGTGAATACATCGGTCTAATGAAAACCAACCTTAATATATTATGTAATTATACATTCAGTAAATTTGATCTTAACTTACTATACCTAAGTATATTAAATTTTTATGTAAACAAAACAAGCACATCAACGATATTTGACAGTTCAATAAAAATGCATGCTAGGGTTGTTCACGAGTTGGTGCAAATATGTGCTACGGTGCAAAAAAAATTTGCACTTTTGCACCAACTCGTGAATACCCTTATAGATCTCCGTTACAATTTATATCACACTTGCAATATTATAATAAAATTTTGTTGGCCTTCAAATATTATCTATGTGTTGTGTAGAGTTATTCTTTGAGATCTATAAAATTACATTTTAAAATTATAAGAACATTTGTTTGTGATGCATAGATAAATATGTATGTATGTATGTATGCAACAATATAAAATCAATTTTTAGAGAAAAAAAAATCAGTTCGAAGAAAATGAATTATGAACCTATCTAGAAGAATGAAAAAATATTTTTTTGTTTTTCTTATGTTCTTTGATGATATACCAAAAATACGGTCATCTTTTTACGAAATAACCCCAAATACGATCTTGGGGTGATTTCAAATCAATGAAATTGACTACAATTTTTTCTTCTACGTGAGTTCTCTATGTATATAGTTACTCTATGCTATAACTATAACCAAAATCAATACATATATTATGTTAAAAAGAAAAATAGTACATATGTATTATATACATATGTACGCCAATTTGGATGTTGATGTACATATGTATAGGTTTGAAATGAAACCCATTTTTGTTTCTTTTTATATTTATTTAAAATAAAGTAAATAAGAAATATTTATTATAATTTTTTTTTTAAAAACAAAATGTGAAAAAAAATTTATTAATATAAAAAGTTTTAATAAAAAAGATATAAACTTTAAGAAACTTTAAGCTGTTGCTCATTATGGCATTGTTCAAAGGGCTGTCATTCCACATAGATGAGTCGTGGCATCGTCCCGGGTATCCTACGAAGGCATCAATAAATTTAAATTTACTGTTAACAACTCCCTGAAAAATAAATAGTAATAAAAACTTAGTTTACAAAGTAAAAAGTATAGATCAACCTACTTGAACATTTACTGAATTAAAGTCTTTGCGAAAAACTTTCGTGATTTTTTACGGGCTTTGAAATTTTAACGTGCGTTCCGTCAATGCAACCTACCAACGAACGAATAAGGTTGTGCACGATTCCTTTCGAAATCTTCCATATTTTCTATTGGCTTATTGCTCTTATGGGGAATCGAATTACTTGGCTTTTTAATTTATGTATTGTTCTTATTGTTTTTATAAAAGCAGCATATGCAGCATATGCATAAATTAAACCTATCATGAATTTCCCGAAAAGTGCATGGATTACTTAACTTCCATATAGTTAAGTATAAACAGTATAAAGAATATGCCACACGGCCAACTTTACATTTGACCCAGAATGATGTCAACATTTCTTCTAGTTTCAAAAATTTTGAATGTAATTAATTAGTATTAGGTAGCTAACAATTGAGAAATTTTTATAAGTAGGTACTTACTTTGAATGTTCTCTTTGTCACCCGAAAGTGGCTGAAAAAAATATCTTCAGAATAGTTTCTGATTGTTTTCGAAAAACCTGCAACTTTTGGAATTTTTCTCCTTAACTTCTGGTTTTTCGGCTTTAATAATAAACACAAAGCAGCTCGTCTAAGTTTTCGTTTCTTTAATTTTTTTTTTCAATAAATTTAAAACAGCACTTTCTCTAATTGGTTCTTAATATAAATGCAAGAGTTCTTCTGCTATTGTGTTTTTCACAAATAATTTTTTATTCATTTTTATCTTCTAACTATACCTTCCACTTTAATTTCAATTATACAAATGGTAAATAACAGACATCGCATAATAGTCTTATTTTATATTCATATTCTTTACCGCTCTTCATACGTTTATACCAACAAACCCTCTACCCATAACTACAAATACCTGCATATCCTCTTATCAACAAACTAATTGTGTGGTGGGGATTTTCATTATCACAATTCACAAAGTATAAATTACTTTGTAGGTAATTACCTTACCTAAGACTTAAGTTTTAAATTAACAATTCAAATTCACAATTTTGACGAAATCAAATTTTTTGTTTTTGACGTTTCCGATGAAACCCATAGTTTAACATTTTGTTCAAAATGTAAAACAATTCGGGATCGTCGTCGCAGTACAATGTCTGTTTCTATAAATAACATAGAATTTATTGCTAGTGATAGTGTTGCTAATAATGGTCAAAATAGTATTTTAAAAAATAATAATAGCAATATTGATTTAGCAAGTAGCATTTAAAATTTGAGTAAAGAACTCTGAAAAACCTAAAGGGGAAATTTAGTCATTCAATAAATTAAGTGGTGTTCCTATTTTAGAAAATGAAAATTTGTCTACGCTTGGTTCTAATGTGGTAAATAATTTTAATTTAAACCCATCTGAGCATATCATTAAAGAAAGATTCAAAGTTTAAACTACTAAAATTATACAAAGAACAAAAAGTGAAAAGAACTACTTAGATACAGGAATGGTGCTAAAAGATAAGAGTAATCAACCTGTGTTTATAAATGAATGCTTAACAAACTATTATAGTTATATATTTAAAAAGAGAAAAACATACTGCTTACCCTTGGGTTAAGGAAGGAAAGGTTTTTATTTGAAAAGACTCCTAATATTAATTTTGTGCAAAACATTGATATAATAAATGATCTTACAAAACAATAATACAAACCCATTCCTGGTCAACCCAATTAACAAAAGCTTAAATACAATAAGTGAAGTATGTTTAAATCATCATAACAACACATTTAAAATATTGTATCTAAATGCGCGCTACTGGAAAAACAAAATTGATGAGTTGGAGATTATTCTTTTAAATCTAAAAAATTATATTGATGTAATTTGCATTACTGAAACATAGCTGAAAAATGATGAAACAAAATACTAGAATGTTTTATATTTTCAATCTATTTACTCATGTCGCCCAGACAAAATTAGCGGTGGTTGTGGAATCTTTATCAACAAGAAATTAAACTTTAACACACTGTATTCATTCACTAATAACAACGATTGCTTTTAAGTGAAAAATTAAAAAAAAAATTTTTTTAAAATAAATGTTTACAGAGCTCCGTCAGAACTAAATGAAACTTTTAAAAAATTTTTAACTGAACTGGAAAAATGTATTATGGAATCTAAATACTCAATTTAAACATATATTACAGGTGATTTTAATTTAAATTTATCGGGAACTACAAACAAAACTAACAATAATAAAAACTTAATGTTAATGCACTCTCATTATATGTATATGTAATGATAATATTATATCTAGAAATTTATCTAAAACTTGTATAGATCACTTGTTAAATAGTGATGTGCGATATTTATCGAGTTCTCAATATAATCGATATTTAGCTTAAATATTTTCGATTTTTATACTAGATATTTTTGTTAGCGATATATGAGTGCATCGATTTTTTATAATATCACAAATTTTTTTTTTGCGCTTTAAAAATAATTTGACAGCAAAATAAATATACATTATATTGTAGTTGTGCGCAAACGCAACGTAGTACGCACCATGTTGCTATTTTGTTTGTAAAACAGTTTAAAATTTTAGTTTCAAATTCATACAAATTACAAAATGATAATCAAGTATGTATGTATGTATATGTTAATTTAGCATATAGCAAAGAAACAAGAAAACAAAACAAGTTTTAAATTTTAAATCATCCGTTACGTGTCCGTTTTAAATTTTTTATTATCGAATATTGTCTTGAGTTTGTCAGTTGGGTTTTTTTTTAAAATAAAATTAAGTTAGATTGATAAAGTGATTGAATTTGAATACATTATTTTATATGTATATATGATAAAAAGTAATAAAATTAATTTTAAAATTCATAAATAAGTACTATTGAATTTGCAAATTGTAATGGCCATTTTACAATTTTTAACAAACAATTTTTTGAAAAAGTGATCCATTACATTTTTTGGTTCATTTACAATTACATAATGCAAATTGGAATTGATAAGGACTCAGAAGTTATATTGAAGAAAATAAAGGAAACAAAATTAGGTAAGTTGAACATTTTACAATACTTATAAGTATGTAGTCAAACTCGAATTATCCATAATAGATGATTTAAAAGTTTTGATAAATGATAAAAAAAAATTATAGTATGGACATTTAGAGGTTATTAAATTAATTGTATGGTTCAAAGATAGTATTTAATATTTTTATTTTTAAAGTGATAATATAAGGCATTATATTATCTAAAATAAACAAGTTTTTGTATGTACATATCTGCATGTGTTTTTATAATCTATCTATAGATAGAATCAAACTATAGTTTGATTCTGTGTTTCTAATTTTAAAAGTTAAACTATCTTTAAATTTTATAGAATTTTATCTTTATCTATATTGATATTCTATAATATTATGCATGTTCAACGTTTTATTTATGTTTAATTGTTTGCTTTTGTATTTTGTTTTATTCAATTCTATCTAGTAACTAGTTCTAAAATAAATTAAAAAATCAAAATGTCAAAAAAAGCTTTATGTTGAAACTATTTCGACAGAATTAATGTAAATGAAGCAAAGTGCAAATTGTGTCTAAAAGTAATAAGAAGCTCAGGTAATACAACAAATTTAAACATGCATTTAAAAAGAAAACACAGAAATCCCGAAATAGAAGCAGAAAATTTAAAAAAAAACTAAATCAATAGTTAAAATTCATGACGATAGTTCCGAATCTGATCAAAATATGCCATTACCAAGTCAAAGTAGCAATGGAAATCTTGATGATACACTAAGCGTAAGTTTTTTTATTATTTTTTATTTTATTTTTTTTTTTAGTTTTAAAATCGTTTGATAGATGAGTTCACAGATTTCTTTTTCAACAAATTCAACCAATCGTACTGATATTGGTAATTCTGAAAGTGAATTTAAAAAAAACACAACAGTGCCTAAAATGTTTTCGAATTTATCATGTTATAGTCAGTTGGTTTTGCTATCAAAACAATTTTAATTTTATTATTAATAGTTACATTCAATATATAATTTTTTTTTTTTTTTTTTTTTTTTAAAAGATACTGAATCTACATACATCGAAATAACAAATAAAATTATTAATATGATTTGTTCAGATTACCAGCTAATTTCGAGTTTTGAAGATGTTGGCTTTCGGTCACTATTGAAATGTACTGCTCCGTTATATAAATTACCTTCAAGAAAGACAATTACCGCACTTATTTCTAAAAAATATGAAGTTATGTCTGCCATTATAAAAGACAAAATAAAAAACCTAAAAATGTGTTTGAGTACTGGTATTTGGTCTGAAATGTTTATACCCAAGTGTTTTTTGGGTATGACATTCCACTATTTAGATAATGCAAAGTTGTGTTAATTGAAGTTGATGAAGCTTATACAAGTAGCTATATCGCTGAAGTAATTGAAAAAGAACTAGAAAATTGGAACGTTAAAAAAGATGATATTATAGCTGCGGTATCTGATAATGGAGCAAATATCAAAAAAGTAATTATAGATACTTTCGGTAAGAATATATTTATGTGGCACATACACTAAATCTTGTTGTTACCAATTCAATTAAAAAGACCGACAATTTCAAAGTGTCTTCTTAATAGAATTAAATTAATTGTGCAATTTTTCAAAAAATCTGTGAATGCAGCAGATGCTTTACGTAAAGCACAAATTCATAAAAATGAGAAAATTTTAACCTTAATTCAAAGTGTTTCTACAAGATGGAACTCAGAATTTTTTATGTTAAAACGATTTTTACAATTAGCTCCGTATGTGGCCACGATTTTGATAACTTTACGTTCCGCACCTGGTACGATTTCAAATTCAGAATTAAAGTTATTGCAAGAAGTACAACTTTTAGATTCATTGGAAGCTGCAACAAGAGATCTATGTGGCGAGATATATGTGACAGCAAGTAGAGTCATACCTATTATAAATTGTATGCAACGGTCAATAGAAAAAGTAAATGTTACCAATAATTCGGCTGCTGCTAAATTGAAAAACTCTTTGATGGAAGAATTACAACACAGATTTGGTCGAATAGAAAATTTCCACAAATTTGGATTGTGCACTCTAATGGAACCTAGATTCAAAAAAATTCATTTTCGAAGTCCTACGGCTTATATAGCCAACAAAAATTTAATAAAATCATCACTTCAAAAAAAAAATCTTTTCAATATTAATACTTCACATTTAGAAAATATTAGATTAGAGGAAGATGGAGTGACATTAGTAGAAGATAGCGAAGGAAATAACATTTGGAAAATTCGTGAATTATTAGCGGAATCACACAATAAAGAGTTTGAGCAAGATACTGTAAAAGACCACAACATAGACTTCGAACTATCGAATTATTTGAAACATCAATATCAAACATCAACGAACTATCGAATTATTTGAAACATCATGTTTGAAACATCAATCAGAAGATCCTTTTGTTGCATGGGAAAAATGAAAACCACTCTTTCCAAACTTATATTTAATTGTGCAAGATGTTCTTCCGATAATAGCAACATCAGTACCATGCGAAAGACTTTTTTCAAAAGCTTTAAATTTGTTAAGGGAAAAAAGAAATGGATTGAGTAGTGAAAATTTAAATTAACTTATTTTTCTTGATTCTGCTTTCCATAATTTATTAATGGATATAATATAAATAAAACAAAACTATTCCAAATTAAGTAACTGGAAGGTATGTAATTATTTTGCAATAATAGCAACATCAGTACCATGCAAAAGACTTTTTTCAAAAGCTTTAAATTTGTTAAGGGAAAAAAGAAATGGGTTGAGTAGTGAAAATTTAAATCAACTTATTTTTCTTGATTCTGCTTTCCATAATTTATTAATGGATATAATATAAATAAAACAAAACTATTCCAAATTAAGTAACTGGAAGGTATGTAATTATTTTGTTTATTTTTTATTTACATAAAAATAAATTTCATTTTTCTATGTTCAGTTTTAGTATCTAAAATCACCAAAATTCAAATCATCAAAATCTTAAAATTGTGGCACATAGAAGCTAATTGAAATTTGGTCCATTGTCTGATAGCACAGCTATATTATTTTTTATTGTTCCAATTTTGTAGTTCTTTTTTAATTTTTCCAAAATCAATTTTTGTTCAATTCTTTTTAAATGTCAAATAAATATTTCATATTTTAAATATTAAATCATGAAAAGCCAATTTACTTTCATTTCACTTTTTCAAGAAATTCATCTACTTATATCTTAACTCTC
Organism: Poecilobothrus nobilitatus; assembly: GCA_947095535.1. NCBI lineage: Eukaryota > Metazoa > Arthropoda > Insecta > Diptera > Dolichopodidae > Poecilobothrus > Poecilobothrus nobilitatus. The sequence continues at coordinate 155,807,339 of OX352774.1, read as the reverse complement.
AATTCAAAATTTATAATTTTTTTTTTTCAGAGTTAAATCGATATATCGATATATTTGGTTCCGATATTTGTATGCATCGATATATTTTCTTTTGATACGTATGAATCGATATATCGATTTGTTTTTTTAATATCGCACATCACTACTTGTTAACAAATAATATTAATGATGAGATTATGTTATCACATGTCGCTATTGACATTTTAGATCATAATGTCATTATATTTTAAGTATAAAAATGTCTTAATGGGCCTTTCCACACGAGTAGTGTCCTCTTTCGTCATTTTTTACTTTTACCTTCGTTTCATACCCTGTTGCCTATAAACTAAATTTGTGGTGGGGATTTTTAGGAGCAATTTTTTAAACCAAAATTTTAGAGTTTAAAAATTTAGTCCACTAACACAAACAAAAACTCAAATAAAAATTTTTATGAGGGTCAAAAAAATTTTATGTGTACATACGTTTCATTCTCGTTTGGAAAATTAAAGAAAACAGTTTTTGAAACGGTCGCAGCAAATTTTTAAAAAAGTAAAGTGATTTTTGATCTTTCACTTGATGAAATTATTAAAATATATTCTATTGACAAAAAGAAATTATATGCACAGTACAGAGTTTCTTCTATTTCTAGGTACATACATATATAATATATATTATTTAAAAATTACAGGCAAAAAAATCTTGTTACTTAAATACAAAAAAAAATTTATTTGTTTTATGCGTGCTTTTTTTTTATATATATTATCTACCTCTCGCAACAAATTTTTTTTTAAAATGAAATATTTACACACACATATAAAAGTAACGACTATCGAGAGGAACAGTGTGGAGATAAAAAAAAGAGGAAAGTAGTCACGAAACGAAAGAGGACACTACTCGTGTGGAATGGGCCAATAGGAATGAGATTGACAATACAGTAAAAAGGAAGGGACAACACGCTGCACAAATATAAATGTCTTGAAAAGATTATTATCACGTGATTCGATAATTCTAAATGATGATAAAAATTGAGAAGAAACTTTATCCGAATTTATATTTAAATTAAATAAAAAAATATATAAAGCTTCAAAATATAAAATTATTAATTATAATAATAAAAATAATAAACAATGAATAAGGATCTCATCTTAATTACAAAATGTAAACATTTTTGGTACTCAAAACGGATCAAAGATATATCCACGGGTGGTTGACTTAGAACAAATTTTTTTTTTGTCAAACATTTTAGAAAAGTCAAAGTACTTCCACCTAATGTCAAAAATATCGCCATTTTTTTTTATTACCGTCATATAAAATTTTTCAAATTGTCAAAAGTCATATGTTAGCCAGTTTTGAATCCATTTTGAATCAAATATTGGTTTAACTGCAGCAGTTTAGTGTATTGTTTTGGTTTTATTAATAAATTTTAGATCAAATGTTTTAAAAATTAAAAGGTAAGTTTGAATTTAATTGAAGAGATAAAATTTTATATTTTATTTTATTTTATTTTAAATCATAGCAAGACGGCTTACATTTGTTACTGGAAATACGAAAAAATTAGAGGAACTCATTGCCATTTTAGGGTCTACCTCGTGGCTTACAATCAAAAAAGATAGATTTATCGGAATTCCAAGGTTGGGCTGTGGTAATTATCCCTATAATTAATTCTCTTAACTTTGAAAAATAATTCTATTTAATTTAAAAATAAACTATTTTTTAATTTAAAGTGAGATAGATGAAATTTGTCAAAAAAAATGTAAAGAAGAAAACGAGTAAAGCGAACAGTTTTGTTTGAAGATACATGTTTACAGAAGGACTGTACCAAATGCTCAAAGGCTGGGAAGATAAATCAGCTGAAGCTGTTTGTACTTTAATATATTGTGAAGGTGAAAATCATAATTGTTAATTTTTATGATTGAAATAAAATTTGTTATTACAATATAATTTTTTTTTTTTTATAAATTCGAAAAATAAAATAGGAAAGAAATATAGGTATAGAAATATAGGCGACATCTAGTGATTTTAAAATGAAACTGTTTAGCGACATCTATTAGCCTTTTAGATGTACTAGTTTATTGAAACTAAGAGCACTTCCATCGATGGCGGCGCTAGTATCTAAAAATTTTAAGTAGGCTATCTATTATTACTATATATTATCTATGGATATATCAAATACTGACTTAGAACGTCTATAGTTTATACCATAACCTACATAAATATCAAGACCGGAACAAGACCCCTAAGAATGTATTAGTGCAAAATTTAAACATGTATTGTGAAAATTGAGAGAGTTTTGACAGTTTCTGATTTTCATTTTTTTGCTTAGAAAAAAGTAGAAAATTAAGAAATTTTAGCAATTTTCATTTACAACTTTAAATATGAAATACTACCCTAAATATATCGAAATTTATATTAAAATAAAATTCAAAATTTTTTGTAACACATATCAAAAATTCAAGGTTCAACTCGAATTTTTAATTATATTTTTCTCAAAATATATTTTCCAACTTTATCGAGCATTTCTTGACTCCAGCCATTTTGAAATGTTTAAATAACAAAAAAAAAATTTTTTTTCTTTGCTATCTGTCAATTTTTTAAAAGCTTTCTAAAAAAAACTGGAATAAAACAGGTAACAAAATTTAATTTTATATCGAGTTTTAATATATATAATTTTAATGAAAATATATAAATTATATATTAAAAAAAAATTTAGAGTTTTTCCTAAATACTGGTAAAAAAATTAACTTTCTATCAATTTTTTTTAGTATCATTACAAGTATTGGACAAAAAAGAACTTGAAATTTTTGATAAGCAATTTTATTTTTTCGATACACACTATAAAAAAAAATAAGGTGCATTAAGAATAGTGCAATATTTATATTTTTTTATTGCTTTTTAATTATGGTTCGTACTTGTTGTGTCCCTGGGTGTAAATCGAATTATAAATGTAAAACGAAAAATAAAATTTATACAGTTTCAACTTTTCGATTTCCCAAGAAAAAAATTTTAAGAAAAAAATGGATAGAAGCAATTCCACCAATAAATTGGAATCCAACAGAAAGTAGTGGTGTCTGTTCAATCCAGTTTTCTACGAAAAGTTTTCGTAGTCAGAATTCTGACAGACCAACTTTATTACCTAATGCGATTTCAAGCATTTTCCCTAATATTCCGGATTTAAAATTAGTTGATGAAAATTGTATTTTTAATTTTAATAATTTAGTAACTAAAATTGAAGAAAAAATTGATTTAAATGGCTGACTTTTGTTTAAAAATAAATCTTATATTGTGTTATACTGTTTAGAAAATGAGAATTATTACTGTTTAGAAATGAGAATTGAGAAAAAACTCGGTGAAAAGGTATAGTTATAATACAATAATAATTTCATTTTTAATCTATGCCCATTCTAAATCTACATATTCAGTTCTTAGTAAATTTCTTTTTCTTCCCTCTATTAGGTATCTTCGAAAATTATCTTCAAGTTTACATATAACACCAGATCATAAAAATGACGAAAATGATGATCATTATTTAACTGCTGCATCTCAGTCCTTAAATACATAAACTTAAATACATATTATTCATATACAGATCTACTATATGCACACGAAATAAATAGCATATCAATTTTTCAAATTAATTTAATTCGCTCACTTTTTTTGTGCTATTACTGTACCAAATTATTGCTCTCTTTAAAGAGCTTTAAGCTTTAGGAAAAAAATGAAACATTTTACAAAATTCGGGTAGACTGTTTTTTATCAACGTTTTTATAAATAAAAAAATTATAAATTCAATTTTTTTTTGTATTCAGATAGTGTAAAAAATTATGAATTTTAAGGTTTACTTAGAAATTTTTTCAAAAAAATGTCTATTTTAGAAGTTATTAAAGATTTAAAGTTACCCCACTATTTAGCTTTTACTTTTCCCATAAGAGCCAATGTAAATAGTGGGGTAAATTGAGCTTTCGTTCTCTTCAGTTCCTGTCTTGATAGTTTATGTAGTTTATGGTTTATACAAATATTACAGTAATAGAGTTACCAGTATGAGTAGAAAAAAAAAAAAATACTACGAAAAGAAATGTAAGGATTATAAAGATAATTCGTCTAAGATCTGGAATTGCATTAATGAAGTAATTTATAGAGGTAATAGTAAGAAAAATAAAGTCAATTAAAAGGAATGTCCGATGTTGAAGCTCAAAATAAAATAACCGAATTAAATCACTATTTTGCTACTATTGGAGAAAAGCTGGTACAGAAATAAAGATAAATTATTTCACACATATTTCAAAATTAACAAATCATTTGAATTTGAAAAATACGGATAAATATGAAATATTTAATATTATAAAAAACTTAAAAAACTCTAATTCGGTTCATATTCTAAATATAGCTACAAATATGTTAAAAATATGTAATGAGTATCTATGTGAACCGATTGCGGTAAACTGTTTTGTCTAAAGTAATTGAAAAAATAATCAAACAACTTAGCTCATTTCTTGAAACTAATAATCTCCTTTCCAAACATCAATATCGTTTTAGAATAAAATCTAATTCAGAGATTGCAGTGGTTGACATGATAACAACTATACAAAACTTAAAAGATAATAAGAACGCAGCATCGGTATTATTCTTGGACTTGACATTGAGCATTTGATACTGTTGATCATAATATATTTCTGAAGAAATTGCAATGTTATGGTATCAAAGGGTTAGCATTGAATTGGTTTGCTTTTTATTTAAGCCAACGATCACAATTTACTCAAATAGGATCAAAAATAAGCACAAAAGAAAAGGTACATTATGGGGTTCCACAGGGTAGTATACTTGATCCATTATTACTTAAAATTTTTATAAATAACATAATTATCTTTTTTAATTTTTAATTTTATAATTATATTGTTCCACTACTATTGTATTAATTATTATATTTGCTTAATTATTTACATCTTATTACTTTATAATAAATAATGTTTGATATAAATTAAACATATTATAATCTGTACTGCCTATCATGAGGGATGATATTCTCTCTTATGGCATTAGTGAATGGCAGTTGCCTCTTATTGCATTAGTAGTTATCAATTCTTTCTGCATGTTGAATTTGAAACTTTGTTTTCTTGCGTCGGGTACATAATATTTCATTGAAGATAAATCTCGAATATAATTTTCCAATTTATTAAATAGATGAGGAAAGTAACCTTTTTTAACTTGGTTGGTAAATTAAGAGCTTTCAGTAACTTACTAAGTGCTAAATAATTAAGCAAGTCTATGAATTTTATATTATCCAGTAACATAAGAATGATTTTTGTTCCTCTCACAATTAATTTTGGTTGAAAAACAGTTTTAGTAAGAATATAATTTAAAACAAACTGTTGGTCAAACGCTTGATGTTTATGAGCAATCACAATAACCTTTTTATATTTGATTCTTGATTTTATTATATGTTCCATGAATTTAGACATTATATTTTCTTTTTCAAAACTTGTTTCGTCTAAATCCACTTTTTCTACAATAATATAAAGATTCTTCCTCAATACAATTATCACATCTTTGTTGTAGAATACATAAATTTGGAATGTGTTGATGTGTGTCAGGTACCCGAATTGCCACTCCAATTCATCGAATCCATCTCAGGAACATAAAGAAAACATGCCAGAACACCATTGTACTAAATTTAAAGGTTCTACTTTTGTTGGTTTTGGAGATATGCTCGTTGCTCTTATGCTCGTCCGGAATTTTCCAAAATACGAACCCATGGTTCAAATTCTTTCAAATGTCAGTTTCCAATTTTACAGAAAAGGAAACATAACAGAACACCTTTGTACTAAAAATAAAAGTTCTATCTTTGTTGGTTGTGGAGATATACTCGTTGGCTCTGGGGCTCGTCCGAAAGCTTCCAAGACTTGAACCCATGGACCAAATCCTCACAAATTTCAGAAACATAAATCAAACATGAAGGAACACCATTCTGCCTAATTTAAAGGTTATATCTTTGTTGTTTTTGGAGATAAGATCATTTGCTCTGAGGCTCTTTCGGAAGCTTCCAAAATCCGAACCCAAGGACCAAATCCTCTCAAATTTCAGAGACCTAAATCAAACATGAAAAAACACCATTCTTCCAAATTTAAAGGTTATATCTTTATTGGTTTTGGAGATAATCTCGTTTGCTCTGGGGCTCGTTCGGAAGCTTCCAATATACGAATCCATGGTTCAAATTCTTTCAAATGTCAGTTTCCAATTTTATAGAAAAGGAAACATAACAACACACTCTTGTACTAAACATAAAGGTTCTATCTTTGTTGGTTGTGGAGATATATTAGTTTCCTCTAAGGCTCATTCGAAAGCTTCCAAAATCCGAACCCATGGACTAAATCCTCTCAAATTTTAGAGACTTAAATAAAACATGAAAGAACACCACTCTTCCAAATTTAAAGATTATATCTTAGTTGGTTTTGGAGATAATCTCATTTGGTCTGGTGCTCGTTCGGAAGCTTCCAAAATCCAAACCCATGGACCAAATCCTCTTAAATTTCAGAGACATAAATCGAACGGGAAAGAACATCATTGTACAAAATTTAAAGGCTCTATCTTTGTTGATTTTGGAGATAATCTCGTTTGCTCTGGGGCTCGTTCGGAAGCTTCCAAAATCCGAACCCATGGACCAAATCCTCTCAAATTTTAGAGACTTAAATAAAAGAACACCACTCTGCTAAATTTAAAGGTTATATCTTAGTTGATTTTGGAGATAATCTCATTTGGTCTGGCGATCGTTCGGAAGCTTCCAAAATCCAAACCCATGGACCAAATCCTCTCAAATTTTAGAGACTTAAATAAAAGAACACCACTCTGCTAAATTTAAAGGTTATATCTTAGTTGGTTTTGGAGATAATCTCATTTGGTCTGGTGCTCGTTCGGAAGCTTCCAAAATCCAAACCCATGGACCAAATCCTCTTAAATTTCAGAGACATAAATCGAACGGGAAAGAACATCATTGTACAAAATTTAAAGGCTCTATCTTTGTTGATTTTGGAGATAATCTCGTTTGCTCTGGGGCTCGTTCGGAAGCTTCCAAAATCCGAACCCATGGACTAAATCCTCTTAAATTTCAGAGACATAAATCGAACGGTAAGGAACATCATTGTACAAAATTTAAAGGTTCTATCTTTGTTGGTTTTAGAGATAATCTCATTTGCTCCGGAATCATGCGGAAGCTTCCAGAATCCGAACCCATGGACTGATTTTGTCCAGATTCGAACTTAGCCTTCCTTTCGTAATTAGTAACCTACTATATAAATTTCATCAAGATAGCTTTATTAGTTTTTGAGTTATCGTGCGAACGGACGGACGGACATCGTTATATCGACTCAGGAGGTGATCCTGATTCAGAATATATATACATGTCCATATCTAACTCGCTTCCTTTTCGTAGTTACAACACCATACCAAAGTTAATATACCCTATACTTTAGGTGTAGGGTATAATAATAATGATAAAAAATATGAAACTCGTTGAGGCTCCAAATGAATGATATGATATGAAATGAAAATATGAAACTCCAAAGTCAATAAATTATGCTCTTTAGTTTATCAAGTAATTGAAAAGTGGGAGTGTGAATATCGAAACGAAATGAGATCAAAAGAATACATAGCATTTTTCTCAAAATTGAAGAACGAGTGTTTGATACCACTAAAACCACGTGACGCGTTTTATGGCGGTAGAACAGGAAAGAACAAAAACATATTATAAATGTGCACCTGGTGAAAAAATAACGTAAATAGATATATGCTGACTATATCCTTGGGTGTGTAAATACGGAAAATTTCCAGTGGGTCATCCAAAAGTTCATGTTCGACAAATTGAGTGCAATAAATTAAATTTAAATGATACTGAAGGATTAATAAAGGCATTGGTACTTCCTCCAGCAAAAACTCGGAATTTTTACTGAAATGATGAACAAGTTCCTTAAAATTAAACAAGAAGCTTCTGACCGGTCTAGCTTTTGTAGAACACCAAAGGAAAAGTGCAAATATTTAGAAAAATTTTTCAAAGTGTAACGTACTGTTTAACTAAATAAAAAAAAATCCTGGACTTAGATCATTAGCTAAATTAATGTTAAACTCTTTCTGGGCTAAATTTGGGCAGAGAGCAAATCAATCAAAAACTGAAATCATAAATGAGCCTTATGAATTATTTACTCTTCTTACTGATCATTCCAAGAGTGTAAATCAAATAACTCAAATAAACGAAAAAACAGTTTTGGTAAATTGGTAATATAAAGAAGGAACAGCTGAAACATTATTAACAGCTAGTTTTTGTATAGCTGCTTACACTACCACACAAGCTCGTTTAAAATTGTATTCTTATTTATTTAAAAGACCGAGTTTTGTATTACGATACTGATTTAATAATATATGTAGCACCATAAAGTAACTATATACATAAAGTATTCACATGGAAGAAAAATGTTAGACAGTTTTTTAATTTCGTAAAATCAACTTGATCGTATTTTAGTTTATTTTTATTTTAGTTTTTGTTTTTTTTTTTGTTTGTATGTCAATTGATGTATGTATGTACATTTGTTTATATTTCTTCATATAACTTTTTCGACTTCTTAAAAAAAGAAAAAATCTCGATTCTCCTCGATTTTTTATCAATCAATTTTAGTTGTTTTCATAACCCAACTATAGGTACAAGAATTATTATTGTAAAAATATAAAATATGAAAAAATGTGTATATATTAATATAAATTTAAAATTATTTTCATTCCCTCTAAAAATATATTCCTTTTTAGTCAATCTTACAATATTTTAAAAATTCAAACTACAAACTATTTAATTTATTATCAGATCGATATTTATTATCAGAATATAATGATCCACTGTTGAGACAATCAAAAAGTTTATCAAACACTAATATATACAAAATTTTTGCAACTTCTTTAGTAATACTTTTAAAACCAGACGTTTCAATAATTGTTCTAATAGCGGCACTCACTGTTCTACTAAATATTTGTGTTGCTAATTTAACTCTCATTTTTTCAAAAGTAGCGGATTAATATGTTATCTAGTTAATTTGATACAAATCTTAGTTTTTCAATTTATTTGAACTTCCCATAATTCTATGAGAACTTTAAAGCTTTTAATACCATCTGAGGTTTTTAAATCGGAATCCATTAATGTATTTCTAGAGATTTAAATAGATGGGGAAAATCGAATAAGTAAAAAATGTTTTGGCTAAAGTTTGGTCACAAGTAATTACCCGTATTATAATACCAATATCGAACAAACTTCTCAAATTTTTTTAAAAATTTCTAAAAGTGTTACAAGACGAATATCTGTATTCTATATTTTATATTCTAAAAATAAAATTTAAAAGTGTTACGAGAGGAATATCTCTATAGATATGTATGTGTATCCATACATCAGTTACAAAAAAAAATATTCATAAAAAATTTTAAAATATTTTATATCATAGCCTAAATATCTTACAGCCGGATCGGAATACTGAATTTATTTTGTACACAAATACCCTTTTTTTTATTTTGTACACAAATAGCCAAAGTTTTCGTTGAATGTTCCGGCTTGTAAGTGTAAAGGCGTTGTTATAAATATCGTGCATTAAAATAACTTTTTTGTTGTTCATGTAGTTGTATCTTCTTAATTAAATTTGTTTTTGTAAAGATATAGTAAGTTGTTTAACCCCTTCGTGCAGAATGTTATTTCTTTTAAAAAATACCTTCTTAATTTTTAAAATTTTTAAATTCTGTTTTTTAATGTGGCTAACTATATGTAGCTACCATATTCAATATCAAAAAATACTTTTAAGAATTCTGCTATCTAAAAAGAATTACATATCTATCAAGTCATAAAGACTGGTTTTCTTGAGAAATTTCATGGATAAAGAAAGGATTTAGAAAGAGAAAAATATAGTACACTACCAGTGAGAAAGAATGAGAAAAAAAATTATATTATTAAAAAATATTAAAGCAACACTTTGACAGTAAAAATTGTACATAACCTAATTTATTAATGTTTATATTCATATTTAGTTGAAAATTCAAAATTTTTTATTTATAAAGTTGTTAAAAATAATATACATAGTTTATTAATAATATTTTTATACCGATAATATAGTCATTCTAATATAGTTTCCCACTAAAAAATAAAATTTGAATATTTGTTTATTTTTTTGACACTTCAAAATTTAAATGCCATGGTAGTGAAATTTTTTTGTAACATATACAATTTTTGCATACATATGTAATTCGTGGATATTTATGGTTACTTTCTTGGATATTTTCAAATGTTTCATGGTTATTTTTTTAGCTTAATCTCTTTCAAACACATATTACTTTTGTATGTTCTGCCTATGCTCTAACATTTTCGTGGATATATTGCTCTAATGAAAACCAGCTTTAATATATGAAATTAAACATTCAGTAAATTTGATCTTAACTAAACCTTTGTGGGTTCACAAAGGTTAATACCAATATTTTAGAAAATTTCAATATTCCATCCAAAAATATTTTTTAATTTTTAGAAGAAATATTCTTCTAAACAAAAAAGGAAAAAATAAAAACAAATAGATCTCCGTTATAATTTACATCACACTTGCTTTATAATAAAATTTTGTTGGAATATGGAACAGGAAGTTACATTACAGAATTTGTTAGTGGGGGTGCAAAGAACTATGCATACAAAGTATATAGTTCCAACTCCAAATGTGAAAAAACTGTTTGCAAAGTCAAAGGTATTCGTTTAAATTATAACGCTTCACAAGAAATAAATTTTGCCTCTCTGAAAATTTAAAAAATTGAACAATTTTCAACAAATAAATAATCACTGTTCCTGAAAGAAAGACATATCGAATAAATTCTAGAAAACGATTTTTGCAGATGATTATACTTCAGTTCCTTAAGGCTTCAAAAAGAAAAAAATTTAAAAAATATTGTTAATATATTGTAAAAATTTTGTATTTTAAACTATTAAATTACAGTATTGAAAAAAAAATCTTTTAATTTTACCGTTTTTAATTTTCAGAATATAGTCAAAAATTTATTTACATAATATATATATATATATATATATATATATTGATATATTTATACTCATTTTATTCAAATTCACAGTTGCAGTTTAACATTTCAATAATAATGTCAAAAGCACAAATAGTATCTAGTATATAAATTCATCGTCCAGTTAGACGTAGATTTCAAAGACGAAAAATATCTGAAAGAGCGTTAATCTCATGTCGGCCTATCAAAAAGTGAATAATGGATAGTGATAGTGAATGTGAATAATGAATACAAGTTCTTCTTAACTGTTATCAATATATTTTCAAAATATGCATATGCCGAAAAAGTTAAATCAAACGCAGCACATGACGTAGTTAAAAGTATGGAAAAGATTTTTAAAAGGGAGGGGAAGTCTCCAAAAAATATTCATTCTGACCGGGGAAAAAAATTTTTCAACAAAAAATTCCAAAATTTAATCAAAAGCCATAAAATAAATCACTATCATACTTATTCAGAAATGTAGGCTAGTGTTTGTGAAAGGTTTAACAGAACATTAAAACAGTTTAGTTTACAAGGAAATTTTTAATGGATAGAACTTTTACCAAAACTAACTGAAAAATATAATAACACAAAACACAATACAATTAAGTTAAAATCAAACCAAGTTACATCACAAAATGATAAACAAATTCTTCGTTCAATTTACAATTACCCTAAAATATTTAATAAGGAAAAATTTAATGTTGGTGATTTTGTTAGAATTGCAAATAAGGTACTTTTTAAAAAGGATATAAACCTAACAATTCAACTGAAGTTTGTAAAATAGTTTTCAAAAACAAGACAGACCCGATTACATATAGTTTAAAAGATTATAAAAATAAATTAGTTCATGGTGGCCTCTATGAACAGGAACTAACTAGTGTCAAAGACCACAATGCTTATTTAATTGAAAAAATTTTAAAACGAAAAGGCAATAAATTATATGTGAAATATTTAGGCTTTGATAATAGTCATAATCAATGGATAAGTAAATATGATATTCTTTCATAAAAAAGTATAATTAGAATTTATGCAAAAGATTGTTTCTTAACTTTAGAGCCCAGTTAAATACAACACTGTTGTAAAAATTCTAATAGAAAAAATAAAAATAGAAAAATATTTATTAATAAAAATAAATAATTTAGGAATAGGTAAATAAAAAATAATATTCTTTCATAAAAAAGTATAATTAGAATTTATGTAAAAGGTTTTTCTTAACTTTAGATCACTGTTGAATGCAACAATGTTGCAAAAAATGCTATTTAAAAAAATTATAGTTTTATTATTCTCAATTAGAATTTATTACATTAATAAACAACTTACTTTACAACTTTTTGTTTTTAACTAGTTTTCTTAACGATTTTGATTTCTAAACAATTATAATACAATTATTTAGAAAAAAAATTAAGTATAAATAAAGTGGGATCTTTCTTAAGATATATCAAATTAAAGAAAGAGCTCAACATAATAATACAACAAAGCAAAATAGAAAACACAGCAGAGATTTTCGCCTACGCTCAACAAATAGAGCCAACGCAGGAGTTGGCCCCAATTAAACGAAAAAGAATAAGAACTCAACAAGAATCGCAGATACATCAACAACAACATCATCATCAACAAAAACAACAACAGCAACAACATCATCAATTTCAACAACAATAACAAGAAGAAATCATTCTTCTTCAAGAAGAAGAACCACCAGAATAAGAAAAATATTGAAACTAGAAAGAGTTTCTTAAAAACAAAAGATATGGATAAGAGTTTCTTATAAACAAAAGATAGAGCAAGATGCTCTATATCACATAATAAATGTCAAACAAATTAAGACCATTTATGGTCTTAAGTGGGTCTTTGAGATCCGCAATTTAATTAGTTTTGTACCTCAAAAATATACTGATATTTTTGAGAATTCTGATTTTGTTAAAGAAATAAAAGAAAACGAACATTTTGTATACAAAAATTTAAATTTAAGTATTATAGATATATCTGAGTCTTTTGGTAAAATATATGCAAATTACCAATAAATGATGTAAATTGGTTTGTAGTTATAAGTTTTTATTATTCATATATTTAAAATTTAAAAAATGGTATAAATTTCTTTTATTTAGTTGCTTTATTTTTCAGATTCAAGTTTATATGTACCTAAATAGTTACAAAATTGATTTATTTAATATTTTTTTTCGTAAAAACACAGATATTTCCTAAAAGAGCCGAGAAAAATTACATCATACATTAAATTTTTGAACCGGAATAAAAATATCTACTTGCAACCTTGTAACATTCTTTTCTTTACAGACCTATATGAATTTTTTTTACTATTTTAGATCTTTACATGATTTTTACATCATCTAACTAGTTTTAAAAACTCTGAAAACTTTGAATTTGGACTGGGTTCTACAGTATATAACGCAGTTCAATTTTATTAGTAAATCATTTTCAATTCAATTTTGGTAAGATATTTTACTGAAATGGCAGCTGATTCAACAACATTTCCATTTACTGAGGAAATTGCAATAGTCAGTATACAAAATGTTGATGAAAGTTGATGAAATTACATCACCCGTAGATGAATTAATGGAAACTGAAGAATTCATACCGCCGTTTCAAGACTTAGATGAAGATATAGTGGAGCAACAAATTTGGGAAATAAATAACCAAAAGGAGATTCTGACTATTTTGCAGAAATTTCTAGAAATAATATATAAAAATATTTGTGTAAATGTATATGTATCTATAAGTATTTCATAATAAAAACAAATTAAATAAATTTTACAAATTTTTCATTTATTGTTGTTCTTGTTTAAAACATTAGAAATTTTATTTTCTAGTAGTACAGGTATTTCAAAAAACAATCTAGAATAATTGCATTGAATGCTATAAATTTGCAATTTCATAACATGTTTTTCTTGACACGTTTTTTATATTTATTAACATATTCCCGTACATTTGATTCAGCATTTTTATTGTGTATCATTACAGCTTAAAGAAAATCAATTAAGTTGTAAAATGTGTCAACTTCCTCTTTGTTTAAGCTAAGACATCGGCCAATAACCATTCTTAACCCATATTGTAAACAAAATTTTGTATTCTTTATTGATTGAACTGATTGACTGATTTTTGTTGAGAAAATATGTATAACTAAACATCAAATTTGTGTTCGAACCTTGATCTTCAATTACTACGTTTTAACTAAAGTTTTTAATCTTAATTATATTGCTTAGGTACACAAGATTGTGAAAAATTTAAATTTCGCAATAAGTTGTAAAACATATTAATAATCAGATTGTCGTTTTCTAAATGATTATCTATGCTAAATTCATCTATACATCTATACCAGCCATAAACGATACAGTATTGTCCAACAGTATTGTCCTTTATCTGCCAATTATTAAAAACTATACACTGATTTTTCAAATATTTCAAAATTTTCGGTTTATCTGGAACGAATCATACGAATCAAAATATTCTGTGCAAGCATGTTTTGAAATATGATGCGCAAACCAATATGTTCCTGGATCTTTTATCTTGTCAGTGTTTACAATTAAAAAAATAGGTTTTTCTATTATTTTTGGAATTTTGTCTAGAGCAAAAACTCCCATAAAATATTTGTTTGTAAATTTGTTACATTTTAAAACACTATTTATTTCTAAAGTGTTCATAACTCAAACTGACTCAAATTATACACTTTACTTATTTCATTAACGTAGTTCATTAAAAACTCTTTTTTTATTTTTTCATTTGTTATAATAACATCAAATTTTTCTAGCACCTGTCATAATTCTTTATTAATTTTATCATTATGTAAAGTTCCAAAAGAGTAATTTTCAAAATTTTCTTTTACAATTTCTTTGGTTGGCAATTTGTAAGTAAACTATTTTACAATTTTTTTACAAGGTTCTTTAATTCCAGCAAAACAAATATCTTTTACAAATAAAGTATTTTTATCACCACAACAAAACTTTACGTCCACAAGTGCACCGGACGATGACATCTTGTTGATTACATAATAGTGATTTATCATAATTCATAATATAAATTTATGTAATATAACTAATTGTTGAATATTACTCTATTAATTCACCAAGATACATCGAAATGTAACTTATATTTTTAGGCATCTCCTCAGCTTTTGCTGATTGTATATAATTAATATCATCGTTTATAAAATTAAAAATTTTATTTATTTTTTTTTTTTAAATAAAAAAATAATAAAATACTAAAAAAAAAAATTATAAAAATTAAAAACAAAAAACATACTAAGATAACAGATTTACAGATAACAGAACACTATATTATGCTACATATACGAGTACATTATGTATGCTATTAAAAAGTTAGAAAGTTAAAAAAAATGTTTTTTCATTTTAGTCTTAATTTTTTTATCATTCCTAATCTTTAACTCTAATGGTAATTCATTATAAATCTTAATTGCTATATTAAAAGTTTCTATTAGATGAATGTATACGATTCGATGTTCCAGTATTGTAATTATGTATTTCACAATTTTGATTTGATTTTTTTGTTTTCATATTATGAATTTGCATTGCTTGTATCATTCTCTTATGCAGGTTTAGTGGTAGTATTCCAAAGCGCTTTTGTATTTCTATGGTCGAAGAACATCATTTCAATCCATAGATATATTTTTAATTGCTTTATTTTGTATTATTTGTAATTTAGCTATATTCTTCAAGATTTCCCCAAACAACAATTCTATAAGATATGTTGGAGTGGAATAAGCAATACAATATTGATATTTTTTGTTCATATGGTACTCTTTTTTGCGCTAACTTGAAAACTCCTGCATTACGTCTCGTTTTTTCGCAATTTAATTCGATTGGTAGTTTCAACTTAATTGGGCATCAATGTATATTCCTAGTATTTGAATATTGCAACTTCTTCTATGTCAATATCACTGTTAACAATATTTACTTTTACTGATGATGGTTGTTTTTTAATTATCATGTATTTTGTTTTTTATTATTCAAATACATGTTTCAATATTCTTTTTATAGATTTGTGAATATATTTCGATTTTTATCAATTTATATGCTTGCATCAAATTCTCCATAAACAATAGTAGTTAGTGTAGATGTAAGTGGTTTTGATAGCCTTGCCTCAATTCTAACTGTACCCTGGTTTAGTAAACCTTGACATACGTTTCCAGATGCATCTGGAGTTAAATCAAAAGCTACTATAAAAAATCCATTACTAAACATAGACTTTGTTATCTGATGACCTTCATCATTGTGGTAAATTCCAGTTCCTGGAAAAAGTGTACTGTATGCTCTTGTACACCAATTATTTTCATCTGAAAAACTGGTTTCAATTGCTGAATTATGTATTTGAACACCATTTACGTTTAACACAAATTGTGAAGTATCAAAATGTTTAAAATTGTATGGGTTTTTTGATCTTTTTCCAGAGAAACCCACATTTTCTGTTACACAAAAAATTATTGTGTTTGGCAACTGTCCAATAAAAACATCAAGTGATATTGATGAGCTGTTCATTGGAATTGTAAAACTTTTTACTTCAACGAGTTTATAATTATATTTCGCATTGGATTTCTCAAGAACAGCATTGTGTGCTAACAGTACGCTTGGATTAACGCTAACGTGACTCATAAATAGCGTGGCTTCTGTAAGTTTTAATTGTGATTCATCAGAATCATCTGCAAATAGATAAAAATCTGGTTTTTCAAGTGTTAAAACTATACGAATGTCAACATTATTTATAAGTAGAGTAGGTTGATTAAACATATCTACGTGTAGTTTACCCATAAGTTCCACTACACTGCTATTATGATACCATTTTTGGTGCTCTTTTAATCCATTATTAACAGATTTTGCCATATTTGCTTTATCTAAAATACATCCTGGACATTTTAAATGAGTTGCAGCAGCATCCGTACATAATTTAATAATGATTCAATATGAGCTCTATAGTGATAATTTCCATCAGATAGTGTTATATTTTTGCCATTTACATTACATTACATTACATTGTTTTATTAAAGAATGTTCATTGAACATTACATTATTTTATTAAAGAATGTAAAATGTTATTAGCTACACTTGGTTGTATTATTATTTTTTCATCAGCAGTTTTATCATTATTCCAATGTGTTCCATCTTTCTTTAACATCTGTACTTTTAATCTAAATTATATAGAAGACAAATCTCTATATGTATCGCCATGACCCAATGAAAAAAATTTAATAGTTAGAGGGTTGTCTAAAGAAGCATTAGGATTGTAAGAAACTTCTTCAGATCGTAAAATGATAGACTGAATGCGTTGAATTTTAAAAATATCCAACTCAGATTTCATACTCTCAATCATAATTAATCAAAATTATCTCTTTGTTTCTTTTTGTTATTATCTTTGCGTCGTTCTGACGCAAAATAATTTAAATTTTTAATGAATGGTCTTTTTTATAGATTTTCGTTTTCTTATGCCAGAACCATACATTTCATTCTGTTTTCGTACGGCACCACGTCGTACATTTTTAACAATCTCTTTACTACTATCTTGCATAATTTCTTTTACATTTACACCACATGTAATATCCGATAAAGCATTGATACCAGAGATAATAACCTCCTTTTTCAAAATATCAGCGCCTGAAGTAAATAATGGTTTCAAATATCTAAAAAGTTCTCCAAAAAAGTTTCCCAATCCACGACTTCTTTGAAAAGATACGGTTGATTGTAATAAAGGACCGATATCATCAAGTCCTCTACCAGATTGAATTAAATAATACTTATAGTATACTCTCTCCATTATGAATATAAATAAAATAATGTATAGTTTTGTAAAATCGCTTTTACTTATCCTTTTTTAAAATGTAATACAGTTTTTGTTGGAATTGAACTATTAGAAAAGTTTATTTTGTATCCATATTTATCACATAAAACTAACCAAATGTTATTAAATGATTTCTCCACATTGCAATTTTGAATATTACTGAATTCTTTTACAGTACCAGTGAAAGCATTTTGTATGTTAACAAATCTTAAACACCTTACGTCTTTATCACCTATTTTTGCGGTTCAATTATATCTTCGTATACAAAAAACATGCCTGGTTTAATAATTGGAATCAATTGTACACTATCTATAAAAGTTTTGAAAACTATCTACTTATTCTATTACACGTGATATATTTGTTAAAATCTGTAACTTTCGAAGATACTTGATTGAAACATGTTGCCAAAAGTCCTTTCATGGTATAAAAGTAATTAGCTCTTATTTTCATATCTATTTTAAGCCTAGTAACACATATTGTAGTGTAACTTATATTTTTAGGCATCTCCTCAGCTTTTGCTGATTGTGTATAATTAATATCATCGTTTATAAAATTAAAAATTTTATTAATTTTTTTTTTTATTTATTTATTTAATTCATTTCTCTAAAAGAGCTTACAACTCATACAGAGTATATACATTTTTTTTTTAATTCATTCATATAGACAAAAAATGTAAACAAAAATATATCAATAATTATACAAGTATAAAATTTAAATATATAATATTATATTTACATAACAATAACTAAACTAATTTTAAAATTGTTTTTGAAAAAAATTAACAAAAATAAAACAAATTGAGAATACCTAAAGTTTTAAATCGATTGAAGTTACTCTTTCACAATAATTCTCAATTAAAATACGAAAAACTATACACTGATTTTTCAAATATTTCAAAATTTCCGGTTTACTGGAACTCTACCATACGAATCAAAATATTCTGTGCAACCATACTTTGGAATATAATGCGCAAACCAATGTGTTCGTAGATCTTTTATCTTGTCAGTGTTTACAATTAAAAATGTGGGTTTTACTATTATTTTTGGAATTTTGTGTAAAGCAAAAACTTCCTTAAACTATTTGTTTGTAATTTTGTTACATTTTAAAACACTAGTTATTTCTAAAGTGTTTATAACTCAAACTGACTCAAATCATACACCCTACTTATTTCATTAACGTAGTTCATTAAAAACTCCTTTTTATTTTTTCATTTGTTATAATAACATCAAATTTTTTTAGCACCTGTCTTAATTCTTTATTAATTTTATCATTATGTGGAACTGTACTGAAAGAGAAATTTTCAAAAATTTTCATTTAAATTTCTTTGGTTGGGAATTTGTAAGTAAACTCTTTTACAAATTTTTTACAAGATTCTTTAATTCCAACTAAACAAATATCTTTTACAAATAAAGTATTTTAATCATCACAACAAAACTTTACGTCCACAAGTGCACAGGACTGTTGTTGATTATTCAAATACATGTTTCAATATTCTATTTATAGATTTGTGAATATATTTCAATTTTAATCAATTTGTATGCTTGCATCAAATTCTCCATAAACAATAGTAGTTAGTATAGATGTAAGTGGTTTTGATAGCCTTACCTCAATTCTAACTGTACCCTGGTTTAGTAAACCTTGACATACGTTTCCAGATGCATCTGGAGTTAAATCAAAAGCTACTACAAAAAATCCATTACTAAACATAGACTTTGTTAGCTGATGGCCTTAATCATTGTGTTAAATTCCAGTTGCTGAAAAAAGTGTACTGTATATCATTTTATGTAATATAGCTAATTGTTGAATATTACTCTATTAATTCACCAAGATAGATCGAAATGTAACTTATATTTTTAGGCATCTCCTCAGCTGTTGCTGATTGTATATAATTAATACCATCGTTTGTAAAATTAAAAATTGTTTAAGTTAGAATTGTTTTCATTTATTTGTTTTTCCAGTCCAGTGTAATTATTATTTCTGAATACAATCGCTATGTCATTTGCATAAATAAAAGCTTTGCCTTTGATCCGAAGTTCAGTAATACTGCTAATATAACATGCGAATAGCGTAGGACCCAAAGAGCTACCCTGAATAACTCCAAATTCTACATCTTCAATATTACTTCTGTGCTGCTTCTGTGTGTTGGTAGTAGAAAAACTTTCCAGTCACACATCATTTGTTTTTCTATGTATGGAATGTTGATGTTCCAACTCCTATTATATCTTTCTGCATACCTTTAATAAATATTTGAGAACTTTTTTCCCATTCTTCACCATACACATTTCGAACGAAATCATTAAAATACATTTCTGAAATACCGCCTTTGCACCTTGAATCACACATGCATTTATTCATTTTATTTGTGAAAGATGATAATGAATTTTCTGGATAATAGTTCATTTATGAATCACTGAGTAAAGTGACATAAAATTCATCTTTTACTTGTATGTTGTCCATGAGCTTGCGGATTTATTCTTACGAATTGGAAAATTAAGTTCTGTTTGAGTATTTCCTGCTATAGCTGACCTTAAAACACGCCTTGATGAATTATTAAATTCTTTGCTATTTATAGTTTTTTTCTTTTTTCGTTTGTGGGCTTGGGCTATCTAAAGGAACAGTTATAATGTCTTCTGTATCAGTTTCAAAAATTTGTACATTTTGATTTCTAATTGATTTTCTTTTTCTAAGATGTTCTCCAACTGAAGCAGCTGATAATGCTTTTGTTAAAACATTTTCCTGAATTTCATCAGCAAATATTTCGTCATCAACTTCTTTTTCATATACTTCTATATTCTATAGAATAGGTACAACTTGTATTCCAACATTTTTATATTTAGGAAAATGCGACTGAGATTCTGCATCTATATACATTGGTTTTGCACGAGTTTGAGTACCTTTTGTTTCCGTAATTTTTACAGTTTCCTCTTCATTTCTAGGAAATTCTCGTGTTTTGTTTCTCATTTTAAATAGATTTTGTCTGTATAAATACCATTTTTGAGTGTCGGTAAAATGTTTATTTATCAATATTTTTTTCATAATTTTATCCAACTAGAATTTTGTTAAATGTTGTATTATTCATTTTATAAAATTTCCGATTATCCCTGATAGTACTGCACCAAGAGGTGTAGGTAAAAATCCCCTACGTTGAATAATAATTTTTCTTTTGCTATTTACAGATTTTTTACGGCAAATGAGTGATCTTAATTCGTTTTTATACTTTCGTAATTATGTTGTTGATTTTTTACTTAGATTACAATTACCTTTTAAAATATTTAACGCTATTTCAAAAATTGTTTTAATTACATCAGGGTCACAGCGTTTTATAATTACTTTCTGCAATTTTAGTTTAGAGATTTTTAATAGGTGCAATATATGACGCTTGGTCTTCAAACGTTTCATATTCTTGCAAAAATTGTTCTAATTGATCTCTCGTACAATAACACAAACCTTTTCCAAATATATCACTTCTTAATCGAAATATATTATTAACGTCTTGAGTAAGATCTATTAATATATAGCCGTATTGGACTGACATCATATCATTATACACTTTTTCAAATGCTTTGATTTGATTGGGATTTTGATATCTCTTGGTTTTTTGAAAAGTACTAGATATTTACAATTAAGTGAAATATCTCTTGAAAATTTACCCTGGTGAAAAACATTTTGTGTTACAAATATTACAGATAAATTTCTAAGATGTGATCAGTAAATAGTAGTAAATAAATCCAGTAAATAAATCACATACATACTTATCATGATAATTTAACATCATATCATCTATAATAATTAACAAAGGTTTTTGATAATCATTAAAATCTGGAATAGTGTTATTATATTCTACATCTTTGATATATTTTGGAAGGGCATTTTTGTCTGGATTACACCAAATAATTCTATTAATATGTGGTTGTATATTTTCTTTTTTATATTTTATTAAATTATGAATAAAAGTGGTTTTACCACAGCATGATGGCCCCACCACCATCATAGTAAATGGGTGAAACAGCATATTTGTATTAGTTAAAAACGAGGAAGAATACAGTTGACTTTGTCAACTCTTAGATACCCGTACGAACCGTTAGTATGTTCACAGCCTGTCACTATGCTTACAATATTATTTTTTTAATATTTTAGTATTTTAAAATAATTTGGGTGAATTTTATAATTTCTAGAACTATGGGTTGTACATATATTCAAACTATATGTTTATATGTACATTCTTCAAAAGCAGATTCTAACCTTCCACATAACGATTATCAATCCAAAACTTTTTCAAATATTCTATAGTACCATTTAATACTAAGCGGTAAATGTATATTAAATTTACTAAGTACAAAACAGTAAATATAATTTTAAATATTATATTATATTATATTTAAATATTCCATTGACAGAATAATTTCTTATAAGTACAATAAAATACATATATGTATGTAAATACGGCGCTATATAATATACATCTATACTCTTATCATTCATTCACTAGTGACATATACGATATGTAAATAAACATGATATTATATAAGTATGTATATATATTAATATCATATAAATAAAAATTCTTCAAGCAACCGTTATGTTGTTTATTTAATTACATTTTTTTGTACTACGCATTATATCCTCAACAATTTCAAATTATCGAGTAAAACAAAATGGAAAAAATTCGTTAAAGAAATTTGTTAGAAAATTTGAAAAAATCAAGTAACACTTTCGTCAATTATAAAGTAACCCTATATTATTAAAAAAAGTTGTTAACAAAAATAAAAGTATAATGTTGGAGCTTTAATTTTTGTGTATTACTTCAAAAAAATTTTAACAGGTGTTCAAGTTACAGGTGTTTAAAAATAGGAAATTTTCAGTTTTTGACCCCTTACAGCTCCTAAACGGGGGGTGATACAAAAAAAATTTCTGCAATGACTCATACTAATTTTCAAAGATCTAACTTCTGTCAAAATTTCAAGTTTCCAACTTTAACCGTTTAGAAGATGGAAGGGTTAAAGAATTTTGCAAAATTTGAGTTTCGCATAACGGTAAATTAAGACACCGTATGCCAAAAATATTTATTTATTGTATATATACTTTTAAAGCTAATAAAAGTAGTAATCGTTTGGCGTTTTCAAAATGAAGATATACCTTATACAACTTGTGCTATAACAATTTAAATATAGAGCTTTTTTGAACCTTTGGGGAGCTGTAGCTCCGTAACGGGTGGGGCTACAAAAAAAAGTTATTAAAAATAAAATTAATATTTTTGTGAGATCTATCAGTAGTTAAAATTTCATAGCTCTATTGCAAAAAAAAATGTGGGGATCTAAAAGTTAGGTGTTCGAGAGCTACCCTAAGACTTGGTCCAAACACAACCAAAAAAAATAGGGATCCTACAAATTACTCCCAAAATATTTTGTGTAAATTTCAAGATTCTAGCTTTCTTAGTTTTTGAGTTAGCGTGCTGACGGACGGACGGACGGACGGACGGACATGACTCAAAAGTCTTAGAATTTTTTTCTGATCCGATCCATACCTTTGAAGGTATATCTAGCTCGCTTATTTCGAGGTGTTACAAACGGAGGAGTAATTTTATTATACCCGATCCTATCGTACGGGTATAATAACACTGGTAACCTATATTTATAGGAAAAGCTCTTTTTCCGAAGGGAATATAAATGTAAATTTAGTTATTCTAATCAACATTTTTCCGTAAACCTTCAACATGGATAATCAAATTTTCGAAGTTTACCTACAATTTTTAAAAGGAAATGAAAAGCATTATTTCCTAAAAGAGAAAGATGGCTATACTAGAAAAAGGAAGTTTAATTCCTACTGTATATCACTTCAAACCACCATACTCTGCAGACGAACTTAGTCCAGAGAGAAATTTTAATAACCAGTATTGCGAAAACAAAATAAATCAACTTAAATAGAATAACGGTTTAGTTGAATATTTAGATATAAAACTTATATTAAAATACTATTTAGAATCAGTTGAAAAAATGTATGTTAAATGAGACCAAAAAAAAAACATTTTCTTGAAAAGTACATCGACAGCGTCAAACTAGAAGATCTAAGCAGATACTTACCATCATTATCACAGATTGAAAATTTTAAATCAACATGTCCTATGCACTATACGAACATCAGTTTCAGATGTGCTGTAAAAAATTGTTTTAATGTCTATATGCATCTCTTTAAAGTAAAATATTAAATTAAGATTTTTCAAATTTATATATATACAGAATTAGATTTCAAAGACGTATAGAAAAATTGGATTTCACTATTTCTGCAATTTTAACATTTGATCATCGTAAAAAATTTTTCAACTCAGATTTCTATAAAATTGTAAAATATTTCTAGTTAAATAAAAATTTTTTGAACATGTTAAATAAATATGTTTTATTTGTGTGTATATTCTTGTTTTCAAAATAGGTACCAAATGGAATTAACCTGATGACTTGAATTTTTTTTTTCTTTTATTCTTTACAGATTATGCAACATACAATGAACCTAGCAACATGTTAATCGTTAAGTACTTCCATAGCTTTAATTTCCTGTTTGTCTTTCTTGCATTCATATTTTTTCTACATTCCTACAAACAAAAAATATCTTACACGACACAGTGACAATAATTATTAGTTTTTTCTTTCCTCTTCTTGAAACACTAGAAAAAAAAAAACAACACAAATAGTTAGGTACATCTAAAAACGCATCACTTTTTTTAATGGTTTGATCATTATGTAGACAGAAAAAAGGTTTACACTTTCTCTTTATGAATTTTAAAGATGCGTTGTACCTTTATACTTAAAGTAGAAAAACAAACAACACAAATAGTTAGGTACATCTAAAAACGCATCACTTTTTTCAATGGTTTGATCATTATGTAGACAGAAAAACCTTTTGCACTTTTTCTTTATGAATTTTAAAGATGCGTTGTACCTTTTAAAATTGTTGTATCGTACGTTCAAACTTTTTTTGTTTTTTTCGTTTTACATTTATCAACCATTTTATCTTTCTACTTCTCATATGCTATTACTTATACCTATTACTTAGGCCAAGTATACATGAATAAGAAGTAAATCTGTACCACGTTAGATATTTTTGATTTCCTTTTTTTTTTCAATAGAAGCTCCAAGTATTTGCAAATAAGTGCCTAAGAAGAATATGCGGAATGTTCTAGCCCAATAACATCAGCAACAGGCTAAGAACCTATAACAAGCCAGATAAAACGAAGAAAATGGATATGGATAGGCCACACTCTCAGAAAAGAACAAACAAATATAACCAGAATGGCCCTAGAATGGAATCCCCAAGAAAGTCGAAGGCGAGGCCGACCCAACAACACCTGGTGTCGAACAGCTACAGCCGAATTAGCCATAAATGGGCAAACTTGAGAGGAAATCAAAATATGTGCTAAAAATAGAGAGCAATGGAGGAGGCAAGTGGATGCCCTATGCTTCCACGAGGAGTAACAGGAAAAAAAACATGGCGTACAATAAAAATAAATAATAGATTTATTTATTTATTAATTTTTTTTTAAATAAGCACCAACAAAACATAAATAAACATAATTTCAAAAATAAAATAGAAAATTTTGATTTTATATTGTTATGATAATGAATATTTATTTTGACAAATAAAAACAAATCAAGGGTTATGGAAAAAAATTTTAAATAATCAATACAAAAATCGAAATTTCATGGACGAACGACGTGATTTACAGAAAATCAAGTAGCGAGTTGATTTTCTTTGACAGATAAATTTTTGAAAAATGTATGGGAAATCAAGAAAAACAAGGTAGGATGTAAACCAACAATTTTTAAAGCATACGGTAAATTTAAATTCTAAATTTAAAAAAATTGTATAATTTTAATATTAATTTATAAAAGTAAAGAAAATACCTGTCGAATGACGTTTTAAGATTGAAAAAATGTTATGCAGAACATGAGATATACGCTTTTAAAAATAGGGCTTTTTCAAAGTTCTGTTGTAGTTCTCTAATGAATAGGGCTATATGAAAAAGTCGTTCCACAAAATTTTTTTATGAGACCTACCCATGGTTAAAATTTATTTTCTATCTTTAACGGTGTAGAAGTTTTGTAAACAAAGAGACGGACAGACATAGTGAAACTAATAAGCACATTTTTTCAAAATTTTTTTGGAAATGTGCTAAAAAATAGAAAATCAACTCAATTTTCGAAATCATCTCAATTTCTCAAAATCAAGTGTTTGTGTACAAATATACTATAAATTAAATATATTTCAAAAACAAAAAAAAAACTTTTTTATTTTATTATATTTATTTATTTATTTATTTTTAATTCTAGGTCAAAAATGTAAAGTAAAACATATTAAAAAAAAATAAGATAAAAACAAAAATTTTTATTTTAAAATTTCAGAAATCCAGGAAATAAATAAAAATCTTTTTTATTTTAAGTTACAACAGGTTATATCACTTTTTTCTTTTACTTACTCCTTCATCTGTTTTTTATTTTTATGTTTTGCAATCAACTTATCTTTCTTTTTTTTCACTCCTTACATCATTGAACGTAATGTAATATCAACTATAAAGTAAATCAACGATGTTCGGTTATTTTCTCAATGTTCTTATAGAATAAAAAAAATAATATAAAACCTATAATCCGGTAATATTTTCCTTTTTGTTATTTTAATATTATTTTAGCATTTGCCCTCGATGGCCAAGAGGAAAGGCTGCGTAATTTCCTATCCACATTTATGTGGCAGAGAAATGTATTAAAAAAAAAATTGTTTAAAAGAGTCAAACTAGTTTTTACAATTAAATTTAAAACAGGTAAATTTTAAAACAGAAATTAAAAGAATGCAAAATATTTTTAGAGTTTATGTGTACATACTTAATATACATACGAGTAACTCTTAATTATTGAAGGTTTTACAAAAATTTAGTACAAAATACAGTATAATGAGAGAAACAACAAATTTTTCTTATTTTTTATTTCTTATTTTTATTTTTGCAACTTTAAAACTATGATAATTAATCTTCTTTTAATAAAACAAAACTAAAACCGAACTACACTTTGTACTTCTTGTTTACGTTTTCGTTTTTATTTTTATTATATTTCATGTTGATATTCAAGATACTTTTGAATATTTTTATCCAATAATAAAATCAAGTTTTTTTTTTCTCGTTTCTTTTATATTCTTTTACCAATATTATATTTTATTAAGTATTCGAATAAAAAATAAAAAATTGATTTGAATTGAAAAAAATCTTTTCTTACTATTTTTATTTTTTTTTATTGCATTTCTCTGCCACATTTGTATGATATTTTTCTTATTTTTTATTTTGCAACTTTAAAACTATAATAACCACTTTTAAGAATTAACACATTCTCTTGTAATTACGTTTTTGTTTTTTTTTGTTTTAATATTAATCTTGAATCTTGTTTGTTTTGTATTTGTTTACAGTTTTTATTATTTTTTACTTCTAATATTTTTGAATAAAAAAAAATCATGTACATTACATAATAATGTAAATGGATGTATAATGAATGCACATACATATATTTTTACGATTTCATTGCTTATTATTGTTATTGAATAAAACAAAATGTTGTTAAATTATTAGAAGTTATTTTTCTTTGATTGTATAAATTATTATGTAAAAATTCTATAAATTATGACATTGTACTTTTCGTGTAGTGACGGTCGGTCCTGTGGTAGAGACAGCTGATTTTATTTTTTTTGGTTTTTATCCTTCAAAATTGAAATGTTAACTTTCAATAAAAATATAAAGTAGTGTGCGGATTTTTGTATGTAACACATTCAAATATTTTTTCATGTGTACCCAACGGGAAAAAAGAAAAGCGCTCTGGAAACACTCATTTAAAACAAAAAAAAAATCGCGAGATGAATGCGCAGCAATAAATCATGCATTCTAGAGCGCCCGAGCAAATGAGGTCATTTTTTGTTTATTTTTCTTTTTTTTAACCAAAGCGGATGAAATATCTTTTTAGATACCTTTGAAATGCATATACAACATATTATTATCATTGTTAAGAATTTTTGTTGTTTTCGAAGATACTGTTACGTACATGTTTCTGCTTGTTTTATGTTTAAATAATATTTGTTGGAAAAAATTTATTAGATGATTCATTGTACTGTGATTTACGCTAGTGCAGGTTGTAATTGGTCTTTTTGGTAAGTTTTTCATTGTATTCATTGTTTTTCATTGTACTGTGATTTACGCTAATGCAGGTTGTAATTGGTCTTTTTGGTAAGTCATATTGCCATTTACGAGAAACATCTATTACATATTTATAATATATAATTTTATATTTCAGAAGGTGCAAAAATGACAATTTTGGTTTTGTCCAATTTGGAGAGAATATGAGAAGCAAAAAACAGATTATACAAAAATATTTAATTGATCAAAAAATGTTTAAACTTTTATGATATGTTTAAACTTTAATGTAACTATTTTTTTTATTTACTTTTTTATTTATATAATATCTACATATGTCGATAGAATTATTTATTGTTATACAATTTTAATCAAATTAAAATAGTTTTGTTTAAAAAGCTTCATAAAAAAGTATTAAATAAGGCAACTCCCATATGAATGTATATTAAAAGGAAACCTGTTTTTGTTATTTAATTTGTACACTTATAAGATTGAAATATACCCTTCTATAGTTTATTAATGCATATTAATATTATCATTATTTATTATTATTATTAATGTTATTTATTAATGTTATCATCATTTATTATTATTATTATTTATTAATGTTATCATTATTTATTATTTATTATTATTATCATTATTTATTAATGTTATCATTATTTACTATTATTATTTATTAATATTATCATTATTTATTATTATTATTATTATTAATGTTATTTATTAATGTTATCATTATTTATTATTATTATTTATTAATGTTTACATTATTTATTATTATTATTTATTAATGTTATCATCATTATCATTATTATTAATCTTATCATTATTATTGCTGTAATAATTACTAATACTATTAACAACATTAAATCAAACAAATGAGAGTAAAATTTCATTTCAATTTTCATTACGATTTTTCGTTATAAAATATTTACCAAAATATGCGAAACATATCAAAAATTTAGCTTTCAACTCGTTCTTTTAACTTAATATTTAAAAAAATTTCTTTTAAGCCTTTTTAGTTATTTTTTTCGGCTTGCTTTTTGGCATTTGTAAAAATAGAATAAGAGATTTTTTTCTCAAAAAATAAGATTGGGATTGAACGTTTTATTTGAAAGCTTTTTAACATAACCTAAAATTTATTAAAAATTATCGTGCGAATTAGGCAAGAAATTTTAAACTAATATCGAGTTTTCATTTTTATAGCTTAATATTCGTATTTCTTAGCAATGTTTTGGCGTTTAAAAAAAAAAGTCAAGAAAATTAGTAAAACATTTTTGATATTTTTGATACAGTCATTGAAAAAAAACTGTTTTAATATCTTAAAGTATTGTTTAAATTTTAAAATATGTATTTATTATTAATTACCACTTAATTTTGATTTTATATTTTATTTACTATTAACTTCGTGTTTACTATATTTCAATACTTCATGTTTCAACACTTCATTTAATAATAATAATTATATTGTATACTTTATGTAAATAATTAAAAAAAAATTTTTTGTTTTAATATTTTAAAATTTAAATAAATTATTGAGGTTGGCCACGAAATCCCAAATACAAAAGCCTAGAATTCAAAATCTCAAAATCCCAAAGCAGTTTTTTAATCATAATTCCCTTTAATTTAAAAAAAAAACTTTAAACACAAAAGTCTGTTGAATGCGAAAGATATTGGAAAAAAAATATAAAAAAGAATAAATGCCAATATCTTTATAATTAACTAAATATTATAATTAATTATTTAGTCAACTTGTCACAATACCAACTAATACAGATAATGATGATAATGACAATATCAATGATAATTGTATTAATGTTGTTAATAGTATTAGTAATTATTACAGCAATAATAATGATAATAATGATAAGATTAATAATAATGATAATAAATAATAATAATAAATGATGATAACATTAATAAATAACATTAATAATAATAATAAATAATGATAACATTAATAAATAATAATAATAAATAATGATAACATTAATAAATAATAATAATAAATGATGATAACATTAATAAATAATATTAACAATAATAATAATAAATAATGATAATATTAATAAATAATAATAGTAAATAATGATAACATTAATAAATAATGATAATAATAATAAATAATAAATAATGATAACATTAATAAATAATAATAATAAATAACGATAACATTAATAAATAATAATAATAAATAATGATAATAAATATTAATAATAAATAATGATAATAAATAATAATAAATAATGATAATAAATAATAATAAATATTTATTTATTTATATTAATATTACATACATAAATGTAATGCATATGCAATGCAACATACATAAATGTAATTGAACCATTGGCTACTAAGGCCATTATAGGTTTTTATACTATTATTAAATTAAATACTAATATTATTTATTTTGTTTATATTATATACTATATATTTACATTATATTTGGTCGTAAGGGGGGTATGGTATGTAAAGAAAAAAACACTTACGACCTGTGCAGGGATCGAACCCACACTCCTTCGGTTAATACACCACACGTAATAATAAATAATAATAAATAATAATGATAATGACAATATTCATCTTAATTGCATTAATGTTGTTTAGTAATAACAATAATAATGATTGTAATAGTAATAACAATAATAATGACAATAATGATAACATTAATAATAAAAATTATAATAAAAACAATAATACATTAGAATTAAAATAAAAATATTATCTTTATTTGATATAAAACTTAACACTTCTAACACATATAAGATAATGCCTTTAGTAATGGTAATAATGCTGACTCTGTGATTAATAATAAAACGACTACTACTCATAAGTATGATAATTTTATTAAAGGGTCAACACAAATGTTGGGTGTTACGCTGGGTGCACCGAAAACCCCTGTTGAACAGTTAGTTCCCCAAACAAAGAGATTATACCTCTTTTACTTGCATGACAACTCCTATAATTGTGATAACGATGGAAAAACAAATACTAACGTTTTAGTACCTTATAATGAAGGGCTTCCAATGAATTACAAAGCTTTTTATGACATTTTTGTAAATTATCATGAGTCTATTGACGTCTCCATTAAAATGATGCAAGATGTCTTTAAAGCCTTTCGTAGTTATTGTAATAGTAACTGATATAATCACTTACAGCGATCGAGAGAAAATCATAATAAGTTTTTTCTTGATAAAAGTTAGAAATAATTTAATCACTGTATCAACAATAAAGCATAATGATCTGACAAGCAATCTCTTATTATATTATCAAAATGTAAGAGGATTACGCACTAAAACAACACATTTTTAGTAACTCTAAAATACTAAACTTGGATATATTTATGATTACTGAGACTTGGTTATCTCCTTCTATCAATTCCCTTGAATTATTTGACAATTCCTACTTAGTTTATAGGAAAGATAGATATTAAAATTATATTGATATTTTAAATAATTCACTGATTCCTAAAGCTAGAGGTGCTCTTATATCAGTTAAGAATAATTTTAACTCTTCACAGGTAGAATTACCTGATTTAATAAAATGCGATGTAATAGCAAAATTGATTTAAATGTTTTAAATATTTATATTCTATGTTGCTATATTCCTCCAAATAGTAATATAAAAGTTTACCAAGATTTCTACTCAGTTGTTGATTCTTTGAACTCATATTATGTGGTGATTTTAATCTGACTAATATTACTTGGCAACTTCATGACGAGGAATGTTTCTACATTCGAACTAATTTCGAATTCTCACTAATTTAAAAAAATTATCAATTGTGTGTTGCTGAAGACCTCTTGAAATGCATATAACCATGAAATAAATTTAATTTAGTTTTCTTAAAAAAATAAATATATAAATTTGTGCAACAGGATGAAATAAAAAAATTATTTGGTGTTTTATTATCAATCATAAAGCTTATTTTGATTTTATAAAACATACTTTCACGTAGTTAGTTAAGTTAGTCTGTCAAAGCAAAAATTTACATTGTATTTATAATTTTATTGTTCGGCAAATAATGCAAATCTATTTTATCAATTTTATTATTTAAATATAAATATCATTCTTATTTTCTTATATTCAATGTAAAATTTAGTTTCATAATAACGTTTAGAATTACAATATTATATTAAGATTTCCAAAATATGTATTACATACAAATAGAAATTTTCGGGTCTGTATCCAAAATCGTTTTATTTTTAATCTTATTTTTTCAAAATTTTATTTTACAAAATCTTATTATCCAAAATCTTATTTTTACAAAATCTTATTTTCCAAAGTCTTGTTTAACCAAAATCCTTTTTTTTTCATTCTGTTTCATTTTTTGAAATTTGTCGGTATAATAAGATCTTTGATAAGAAAAAAATGTAATAAATTATCTATTTAATATTTATATATCTTTTTTACATACATAATATAATAATTAATGCATGTAAAAACAACATAACAATATACAACATATATAAATATAATCAAATCCCTCCTAATTCAGAACCTCACACATACATAAAACTAAATATTCTAGAAAAAGCGTATAACTCTGCTTTTACATCCAACTCTAAAATGCCTCCTAATTCAGAACCTTACATATCCATATATATATATATATATAAATATTCTAGAAAAAGCGTATAACCCTGCTTTTGAATCCAACTCTATAATACCTCCTAATTCAGAATCTCCCATATACATAATAAGTAGCTATATACATATTCTATAAGAGGCACATAATTTTGATTTTCTAACCAACTTTAAAATCTCACCGAAATATTTTGGAAATTAAATTCAATATTTTTCGTTTTCAAGATTTTTTTCAGGCCTTGTTTTTCGGTAAAGTGTCATGCACCATTCACAATTAGCATATACAAGAGTTTTGAAAAAAAAAAAATGCATTTTATTATTTTTTTTGTTCTTAAAAATCAATTTTTCTCAGAAAAAGGAATTTCTGAAGAAAATAAGATTTTTGATAAGAAAAATTAGATTTACTAAAAAAAATAAGATTTTAAAAAATTAAGATTTGGCAAAATAAGATTTTAAAAAAGTAAGGTATTGAAAAAATAAGATTTTGACAAATAAGATTAAAAATAAAAAGATTTTAATCCGCTCCCGAAATTTTCATAATAAGTATTTGTATTAATTCTCATATCCTAATAAATCCAAACATCTTTTTGTCATTATTTTTATTTTACCTTTTCATTTTTCTATGTTAAAAAAAAATCATGAAAAGTGTAATTGAAAACTATCAGTGGTAAAATATGAGGTAAATTCAAAATCATTTTCATGTTTATATTAATTTTTTTTTTTTTCGTTACTCCTCTTGGGAGCATAGGACTTCCACTTGACACCTCCATCCTTCGCGCTGATATTTAATGTCATCCCAAGAGATGCTACATTTACCCATTTCTTGTTGAATTGTTCTGCGCCATGGGAGGTTGGGACGGCCGCGTCTTCTAGTACCATGAGGGTTCCACTGTAACGCCATACGGGTTATGCTTCCGTTTGGCTTTCTAAGAGTGTGGCCTATCCACTTCCATTTCCTACGCCTGATTTGTTTAGCTATGGGTTCTTCGCCGGTTAGTATCCAGAAGCCTTCGTTGGATTTTGTGTTCGGCCATAATATCCGGAATATTATCCTGAGGCAGATATTTACGAAAACTTGCAGCTTGTGGGTTAGGCTGTTGGTTACAAGCCAGGTTTCGCTACCAAATGTCAGAACGATGTTCACGCATGCCCGGAATATTTTTATTTTCGTTTTTCTTGATATCTGGGAATTCCTCCATAGCGGTTGAAGATGTCCAAATGGTGCTCTCGCTTTTTTTAGCCTGTGTTCCACAACTTCGTGGGCCTCCCACTATATTATACAGCCCAGATAGCAGAAGCTGTTTACAAATTCAATCTATCATCCTTTCTGTTGGATTAGTGCCATGCTGGTGTTATTTATCCTCATCGCTTTTGTTTTTTCTAAGTTAATTTCTAGACCAGCGTGCTGAGCAAGTTGTGCAAGGTGGTTTAATTTGCTCTGTGTATCGCTGAACTTTTGCAATAATGGGCAGATATCATCCGCGTACTCCAGGTCCTCGAGGTGGTTTGTTAGTCCACAAGTTATACCTCTTTTTGTTGATTTCTTTGAGAATGCTGTCTAGGACGGTTGTGAAGAGGAGGGATGAGAGTGGACATCCCTGTTTGACTCCAGATGTTGTGGTGAAGGAACTGCTGATTTGGCCCTTGTGTAATACTGCGAGTTCGGCGTTGTCATAGAGTGCCTGGATGAGACGGACTATTTTTTCTCGTGTGCCCCTGTCTATTAATGCTTTCCAAATGGCATCTTTTTACTGCATCGAAGGTCTTCTTGAAGTCGATAAAGATTATGTATAATGGTGTTCCTATATTCAGTCGACTGCTCAACTATTATTCGGAGGGTGTTAGCTTGATCAACGGAACTCCTGTGCGGACGAAAGCCAGCTTGTTCATCCCGAATAGTCTTTTCAAGTTTAGCCTGTATTCTGCCTTGTATTATTCCTGCTCGGATCTTGTATATTAAGTTGAGCAGTGTGATCCCCCTCCAGTTGTCGCAGTATGTTAGGTCGCCTTTTTTAGGAAGTTTCATAATTAAGCCCTTTTTCCATGCTATTGTTGCTCTTTCTTCTAACTAGAATGATGTAATATGTGGCTGAAGTAGTTGAGCTATTGTTTGAGCATCGACTTGTAGCAATTCGGCTGGTATACAATCAATACATGCAGCTTTGTTTCTTTTGAGATTTTTGATGGTCTCTTTTATCTCACTTATGTTTAGTGGTTCTACGGAGATTCTCAAGTTCCTGTTTCTGCTACGGGCTTCATTGTTTGTAACTTCGTTAGTAGCTTGTTGATTATTGACTGATTTGTTAATATATCGCCATTTTTATCTCTGATTGGCTGATATGTGTTGCCTTTACGATTTGTGAGTTGGTTTATTAATCGATGCAATTCACGCATGTTGTTCTGGTTGGCGTGTTGTTCAGCTTGGGACGCTATCATGTCGAAGAATTTTATTTTGTCTTTTATGGCAGCTTTCTTGACCTTCTTCGCTAGGGTTCTATATTGTTCTTTCCCTGTATCGGTATTGATCAGCTGTTTCAGGATTCTTCTCTTATTTATGAGGTCCCATGTTTCGTCTAAGATCCATTTTTTTCCTTTCTGGCCGTACGAAGCCAATTGTTTCCTCAGCAGCTTTTTGTAGTCCAG
Organism: Poecilobothrus nobilitatus; assembly: GCA_947095535.1. Lineage (NCBI taxonomy): Eukaryota > Metazoa > Arthropoda > Insecta > Diptera > Dolichopodidae > Poecilobothrus > Poecilobothrus nobilitatus. Next base: position 155,772,121 of record OX352774.1, on the reverse strand, counting down.
CCATAATGTTGTTCTATGTTTGATCTTGATCTGGTGGTAATATTTCGCGAAGTGTGGAGACAAAGTTGTTTAGCGGTCTGGGTATTTTGGAGTTTGCTGGTGTTGAAGCGGTTGCGCTTGTCTCAGGCTATAAGGCTTCTTTCTATATAATTTGATCTTGAAATTCTCTGTGAGCAATTCGTGGTTGCTGTTTATATCTGCTCATCTTCCGTTTCTCACATCTGTAATAGAGTTTCTCCATGTTCCGCTGACGGAAATGTGGTCAATTTGGTTTCTGGTGCGACCATTGGGAGAGGTTCAAGTATATTTATGAATGTCCTTGTGAAGGAATATGGTACCACAGATGAATAGCCCGAAGGTTTGACAAAATTCCATCAATCTATCTCCATTATTGTTCTTAACTCCTAGCTCATGTTTTCCCATAACATTTCTTAATTGTCAGAGCCTACTTTCGCGTTTAGATCACCCATTAGTATGACTATGTCCTTCTTGTAAATTCTCTGTAGCATGGATGTTAATTGTGTATAGAACTCTTTCTTCTTTTCTGGTTCGGCTTCTTCGGTTGGCGCGTAACATTATATGATAGTAATATGGCGTATTTTGCTGCGGAATCGAGCTAGCATAATCCGGTCACCCATGGTTTCCAACCATCCATGGTGTTCCTGATTTATTTGCCAATTTTGATTTCGTTGACACAAAATGAAAAATTAATGGCTATCCCAATACAATATTTTCAAACAATATTTCTTCTTCTTGCGCTAATGTAATCTGTAATTTATTTGCCATTATTTTTAAAAAAGTTTGTCGTCCACAAGAACCTTGTACATAATAATTTTGAGATATCTGACTCAATAAACAACTCCAATTTAATTATCATAAATATATATGTATCTTTCTCAAAATGATACATTTGAAGCAATCATTAATATTGATATCAAAAAAGAAGCTGGACAATACTTAATCCCACCGTCTTTTTTATGTAACTATGTCAGTTTTCCAACTCATCATTTTCATCACTTCAGCGAATATTTTCCCAGATTAATGGAAATCTTCTTATCTGACTCATATTCACAAAAAGAATGACAAAACGAAGCTCTTATATAACCTTATCAGCAGCAGCACAAGAACTTTAGCGGTTAAAAGAACTAAAAGATGCGATTTGAACCAAAAGATTAAAGTCGGAATCCGAAAAAGGGGCGGTGGATCGGACACACCTTGCGCAATCCATGTAACGACATTGCTAAACAATGCTTTGAATGGTCGTTGAAGTTAAAAAGTAGCCGGCGAGTTGGTAGACCAAGAAAAACATGAAGAAGGAATGTATTGACTGAGACACAAACGCAAAATAAAACATAGCCTCAAAAAAAAAATTTGCTAGAGATCGTACAAGGTAGAAAGAATTTGTAAATGCCCTATGCTCCAATTATGGGGTAAAGGACCCAGAAGAAAAATAACATTATGTATTCAATTACATAAATGTCAAATGTAAATTATGCCAAATATATTTCGTTCCTCTTTGATTTATAATTCATCAAAGATCGTTTTTATTCTGCTCTGCTAACAAAATAACTAAAACAAACTCAAAAAACAAATTGTTTTTAAAAATTAAAAAAACAAAATTCCAAAGAACTTGCAATATACAAACAGGCAACAAAATTGATCACCATTCCATATTTAAACAAGTCAACATTTATCAATCAAAAAACGCTAATACAAAACAAAACTGTATTATTACATTGAAGGAATAGACTTTTAATTTAAGAAGACTGGTAGGAAATACAAACGTCAAAAGTTTTATTATTGAATAATAATAATTATTATATTTGAATAAAAACAAACTTTTAAGGTAGTTTTTATTAAGTAGTTTTTATCAAATTTCTGAATCACATTTTTAACATTTGTAGACATTATTTTGTTTATTATAACTTATAATTTTTAAATAAATACCTTTGCGGCTGCACTAGAGCTGCCAACAGGAGTCCATGGATCTTGATTTAAAGAAACTGGGAATGATTGTTGCTGTTTTAGCTGATTAATGGACGGAACCTAAAATATTATTGTATTAACAATTAATATACGAAGAATATGGGAATTAATATAAGAACTCTTAAATACCAAAGGTGTTTGCTGTTGAAATAAATTATTTTTAGTTGGAATTGTTATGCCAGGTTGCGGAACTACCGCTGTTGCTGAATCATTAAAAGGATTATATGCAGGTGGTGAACCAATATTATGGGGCATTACTGGTTTAATTAAATTATCCAAATTAACTAGAGATGAGTTTTCTCCTAAAAATGATTGAGGTGTCTTAGCAAGCTTCTTATTCGCTAAAGGATCCATTTCATCCAAAAGTGATGCTAAAATTAGATAATTTAAAGAATTAATATTAAAAATAAGATTAAAAATTTTATTGATGTACTACTATTATTATTATTAGTGTTAAAGGTATTTTCATGACCAGTTTTATTTCTATTAGTGATAACATCAAAGTCATCTAAATCAGTAATTGGTGAAGTAAGTGCTCCAACTGGGGAAGGTCTTTTCTATAAGTAATTAAAAAAAAAATATATAAACCAAAACTACAATAATTTGGTCTTTTTGTTACTTCATTCAGTGCTGTAATCCACGGATCTGTTTTAATTTGCCAAGGATCCTCCATTTTTTCTCCAACATTAGTTTTTGAAAGCCATGGGTCCACTGAAGTGGCATTACTTGTTTGAGTGTAATTTTTATCTAGCCATGGATCAACATTAGTATTAGTGTTGCCATTTACTCCATTAATCGACATCGTTGTATTATTTTGCAACCATCCCTCAGCTGAAGAACCAGAAGTTACTGAAGGAGATTGGGTATGGTGAGTTTGATTAGATGGTAACCAAACTTCAGTTGTTATATTAGTAATTGGTTTGCTGGTTGATAAAGAATTAGATTGCCAAGGGTCAATTTGTGGTGACGACGTGCCTGACCATGGATCTGATACCTGTAATAAAATATTAGATTTTATTTATTTAAAAAAAAACATAAATTAACCTGACTACAGGTACGTCCTGGTGGAACCCATGGATCTGACGCATTAATCGCGCCAATACTAGTAGTAAGAGTAGATATATTTGTAGCCCCTAATGAAATATCCAAGAGATCCATTAAATGACTGTGTTTTATGTGGTCCTCTTCTCCTTTTCTATCATTTTGTTGCCTAATAAAAATATTGAAAATATTATAAAGGAATTTTTGTTTTAAACTTACTTAAAATCTTGTTCACTTTGACTTAATGCTAGTTGTAAACGAACGTCGTCACTTCTTCGCTTTGCTTCTTCTTGCTCAGCCTCTTCTCGCGACATAGCCATCGCTAATTGTAATTGTAACTCTTCTTCTCCAGCGGTTTGTGGCCTTACAAATTCTATTTCTGACGCTGCTTTAGTGTCACTTTCAGGCCAACTAGTAGGTGTTTCCCTATGAGTAGGCCCCTCAACGTAACCATCGCTTCCAAATCCGCTTGCGTGTTGAGCAAACCGTTCTTTTGCTTTTAACGCTTTTGCTCGTTCGTTTTTCAATCTTTCATCATCCTTTAATAACGTTACTAATTGCTTTGCCTTTTCGCGAACATGTGTTCCTTGGTCCTTATTTTCTTCAAAATATACAAACTCGCGTAAAGTTTGTATTGCAAATATATTCTCTTTACATTGTTGAGCTACTTTTTCTGAACCAGTTTTGATTAAATATTCTAGCAATATAAGTGCTTTATAAACATGACGCCAGTTTTTTCCATGATCGTTTAAACGTTTCCAAATCATCTGCATAATTTCTGAAAATGCCACAACATTATATGTAAGGTCAGCTATTTCTGCCATTAAGGTTGCAGAAGGTCCCCACGGATCATTAGATGTTGCTTCTCTCACTTTGACCTAAAAAATGTAGTTCTAATAAGTTTTGTTTATTCCTTAATTATGACTTATGAAGTACAGTCAATTTTGATATTATTTACACGCCACCAAATTTTGTTGGGACTATGAACTGAAATTAAAATATCTTCTACAATTTTTATCAAATTGAACTCAAATTTTATTTATAAATTCTTTACTATTTTTTTAACCATTCTAAAAAATAACCACGACAAAAAGTTTAAAAACAAAATAATAACACACAAAACAAAAATTTCATAATTGTTTTTGTAAGTGTTTCAATATTATTTACACATCATAATAGAAAAGTAAAAAAAATGTAATTCTGAAAACTAAGGAGGAATTTCTAATTTTTTTTCCGAGGGTTGCTGAAAAACTCGGAAGTCATCAAGAGGAACAGCATGTGCTTCTGCAGGGTAGTGTAGGACTTTAACCAACCAAAACAACCCCCCTTTTAAAACCAAACTTTAGGATATAATCTTTAATACAAATGTGCCGTTTGGTTTTGGAGATAGGGATGTGGAAAGGATGATTGGGGAAGTTGGAATTAAGAAATTTGGCATTATGGGGGATAGGTACGAAAATTTACAAGGATATTTTGAAGAAAGATGTTAATGTTCTTCATATACTTAAGTAAATCGGAAACATATGAATAACCAACTTTAGCGAACACATACGATAGTATATGGTTGCATAAACGGGACTTGCGCATGACAAACGGATTTCCATAAACTGTATTTCGCAATCTTGATTACTCTACATGGTAGGGATGAGCTTCTGTTGCCCTTGTTCCTTGTTTTTCGTTTGAAAACTTTGAGTGGAGGCATTAACTGTTTTATTTCTTTGGAACAGTTGTTAATCTCTCCGAGATATTCATAAAACAACGTCAGTGACCCAACTGAACGACGATGGCTGAGTGGAGTGAGCATTGAAGTTACACTGGGATCGTTCATAAAACGAATAGCTCTGTTTTGCACATTATATAAATAGACCAGGGCTGTTTGAGCGCCTCCAGCCAAATATGTGCCTTATACTCCATTTCTAATGTACGTTTTATAGATATTGAGAAGATCGGATGCAGAAAAGTAGGTTTTGCAGCGATACAAAATACATCTTTAGCTATACCAAAAATGTGATTTGACCAAGTCAATTTTTGGTTTAACTCGGTACCCAACATGTTTAAATCTGCTGAATGCTGCAAAACTTCTCACTGAAATAGGTTGGGAATAGCAGTGGCACTTTTTCGCGAGATCACACAGCATTGCGTTTTATTGGAGTTGCAATCAACTCCGTTGACTTGACCCCAATTTTGAATTTTTGCTAAATCGCTATTTAGCTCACTAATAGTGAAAAGTTTTGGTGTTGTATTAATCTGCTGATTAATGTTACAGCGCCTATGAAACTCATAGAAAGCTACAAAGGTGCTGTTATCTGCGAAACTATAGATCGGATTGGAGGTTAATGAAATTAGATCATTGATAAATATTAAGAAAAGAGTGGGGGGAAAAACTGATTCTTGAGGGACACCTGCATTTATTTTGAATTTGTCAGATGAATATCCATCGACCAGTACACGACAGGAAATCTCTAATCCATTTTAGAAAGATTCTACCTAGACCTAATGCTTTGCATTTTGTCAAAAGAGTATCGTGCCAAACTCAACTCGAAAGCCATATAAATATCAAGAGTAACAACATCACACTCACCAGAATGAAGAAGGCTGATGTTTAGTTTCTCACAAAAGTAAGACATGAGATCACCGGGTGAACGACAGACTCTGATCCCGTATTGTTGGTCATGAAGCAAACCTTTGTGATAAAGGTATTTCAAAAACTTTTGGTTCACAATTTTTTCCATTACTTAGATGAAGAAGCTTCAACCTAATTTTTTTTTGTTATAAATAATTTGTCTTCACATAATTTTTGTAACACTTGTTTAATACAAATAATTTCAAATCAATTTTTTATAAATAATTAATATAAATAATTTTTTTTTACTGTTTAATATAGATTCATTTAAATCATGTATTACTAAAACTTAAAAGTTAAATTTATATCTAAAATTGCTGCACGAGTAATCAATTGCATTATTGTTTATAGCTTTATCAATAAAATTATAAAAAAAATGTTTTTATCTCATAAAGAAGATCATATGTTAATGAAATATTAAAAATCATTATTTTTTGCCTTTTTCAAGTTCAGTTCGATAAATGCATTAGAATAGCAAATATCATTTTTATTCTCGTTTAAAAATTGTAATTCTGTTAAATAAAACAGCGATTATAACTCGGTCTCGTGCAGCAATATTGCAGTAGTGTAAAATTTATTATTAAGATTAATTAAAGTGAATATTTATTTAGTAAATTTGTTTTCGATAAAAAAAGGGGTCAGATCTTAAAAAATATTAAGAAACTGAACATGGTCCTTCGAGTCGGATCTAAATCGCGATAAATATTGTTATTCCACGTGCGCGAAAACTTAGACTAAATCAAACTTAGTACAATATAAGATTATCGTTTTAAAAGGCAATAATGGGTTCAATAGTAATAAAAATAATTTCGATTTACTAATTAACAGAAATTAAGAAAATGGATAATTGTCTATAATAATAATAAGTGTTATATAAAAAATATGTACATATACACATATGAGCACATGTGAATATTTAAACTGTATTTGGAATATTAGTTCTAATATTGTAATAAATTCAAGAGCATTAAAATTAATGTTAATTGGTATAGTTTCTGTTTTCTTTGACTTTATAAAGGGTAAAACGTGCTTTGCTTTAATAGTAAAAAAAAAAAAACAGTGTATTAATTTTGATCACATGTTCCTACCATACATAAATCAAAGGCTAATATAAAAATAACTAACATTATTGATAACTTTTAAATACAAAAATAAATTAAAATTACAAAATTAACATAAACTTTAGTTACTTTAGTTTAGTTCTATAAACTAAAAATTAAATAAACTACAAGGATTATTAAAATTTTGGGAGATTAATAATTAAGGCGAGGTGTATTAATTCCATATACAACACAGTGACAACTGACATTATTTAGTCATTATGGCACTAATTCATAATTCCGCAGGAGGTAGCGTAAATTTATTAAATCTTGAGGACTCGAAAGACGTCGATGACAGTAATAGAGCTACTCTTCGAGCTGCTAAAGAGCTTAAAATATTAAGAGGTATTGTGAAAGGTCAGATAACTAAATTAAAAACATATATAGCTTCAAATGGGAAGGAGGCGAATATATTTGATCTTGAGACCAAATTAGGTCTTTTAAAATTTAATATTAACTTTAATATTCACCAGAGTAAATTAGAACTCCTAGATGATGAAGAACCTAAAAGTGAAGAAAGAATAAATTTTGAAGACACCTATTTCTCATTAAAATCTAAACTTCTTCAGTTAATTGATAATATAAAACCAAAACTTTCTATTTCCCTAGATACAACTCAGTTCGATAGCAGCATTAGTAATAAATACATGCCATCCATAAAAAATGTAGAATTATCAAAATTCAGTGATCAGTTCAGGAGCAGTTTTTCAAGGTTAGTTGATGAAAATGACGCCATGAGTAATGCGGCTAAATTTCATCATTTAAAAGGTTGTTTGAAGGGTAAGGCTAAGAATATAATAAAAAGTATAGATAGTTTCGAGGAAGGCTACAAAGTGGCTATTGATTTACTTAAGAGTCTTTACTTTAATCAATTTTTTTTATTTAATTCACATATAAATTCAATTTTAGATATTCAAGCAATTTCTAAACCCACTGTAGAAAGTATTCGAGCCATTGCTGACGTAATAAATTGAAATTTACGTTTGTTACTAACAATTGGAGAAAAATCACAAATTGCAGATGCTCTCTTATTGAAGTTGGTGTCACCTCGTTTGGACCGAGATACACAAGTATGATGGGAAGAATGTGTAGCCGACAAATACAATGATAATAAAGAAGGTGGGTGATGAAGGTAAGAGTTTTAATTTCCCTACCTTTGAAGAATTTTCTAAATTTATTGAAAAAAGATGTATGACACTAGACAACGTAGAAAATATTCGCTCACACAATTTTGGAAAACCTAAATTTAATAAATGTTCAAGCTTTGTTAATATTCCTGAAAATTGCTTGTATTGTAGTGACTCTTATCATGATTTACAAAATTGCAAGGGGTTCAAACAACTGCCTCCTTTTTCTCGATATCTTGAAATTAAAAAATTAAGATTATGCATATTGTGTTTTAAAGCAGGACACACCGTTAAACAGTGTCATGAAAAGAAATGCACACACTGTTCGGAAAATCATCACAACTTGTTGCATCGTAAACCAGATAATTCCAAAATTCAATATAGTTGCAGTTAGCCAATTCACAACCAAATTCGTCATTCAGACCTACCATTACCTCTCAATCTTCAATTTCAGAAAATACCACGACAGATACAAATTCGGAAGTGGTAAAAAATATTAATTCAAATAAGTTTTCGCCAAAAGTTCCAGATTCGAGTCAAGAACACAAGGATGCGCTCATTTCCAATTCGGACAAACGTCAAGTAATTTTACCCACTGCACTCGGTAACGTAGTTGATGCAGACGGAAAAATAGTTCAGTGTCGAGCACTATTAATCCCAATCAAATTTTGTTACAAAAAACCTTATAGAAAAATTAAAATTAAAAACTACTTCAACTGATACTATTGTATCAGGCATTTGAAATATTAGTGCTTCAAATTTAAATCTTAAAACTAACATGATGTTACATTCTCGTACAAATCGTTTCTCCGTAACAATTTAATCGGTTGTGATTGATAAAATAACTGGATTTCAACCCCATCGCAGTTTTAATTCTGAGCATATAAAAATAAGTAACATTTGTTTGGCTGATCCATATTTTAATTGGCCGAATGAAATCGATTTGTTGATAAGTCTGGACTTATTTTGGAAAATCTTTTGCGTTGGACAAATTCGCAACAATGATGATTCTCCTATTTTTCAAAAAACTATGTTTGGGTGGATTGTCTCCGGTGCTATTATAAACCACCCAACATTGGTGGTGGTGGTTATCATTATTGTATAACTACTACAAATAAACCATATAGTCTCGAGCACTTAATGCAAAAATTTTGGGAGATTGAAAACATAGCCAGTTTCATCAGCGCCATCTTTAGAACATTTATCTTGTGAGCAGCACTTTAAGAGTAATTTTTTCCGTTATAACTTAGGCCGTTGATGGTAAAATTGCCTTTACGTCTAGATTCTACACTAGTTGGTGATTCGTACAACATAGCTCTAAAAAGATTTCTTAATCTCGAAAGAAAATTAAATGTAAACTCAATTTTGAAAGATGAATACACCAAATTTCTAAAGGAATATTTGGACATAAACCATATGGAGCTGATTACATTTACATCTATCAATCCTGAATGGAGATTTTTTGCCTCACCATTGCGTTGCCAAACTAGATTCATCTTTAACTAAATATCTAGTTGTATTTGATGGATCCTGCCAGGGAACAGGAAAAAGGTCTCTAATTGATATTATGCTAAATGGACCGATCATACAAGAGGATTTATTTAGCATATTGTTACGTTTTTGTACATACAAATTTGTATTAGCTGCGGATCAAAATATACAGATAAATATGGGTGGATGAGGCTGACCGTAATTTGCAATGCATACTTTGGCGCGATAAACCGGAGAATGACGTTAAAATATTCAGACTAAAGACAGTAATGTATTGAACAAAGGCAGCAAGTTTTCTTGCTATCAGAAGCCTTGTTGAAATTGCTAAAATCTATTCAGAAGGATTTGCCTTAGGGTCAAAAATAATACGTAGTGACTTTTATATTGATTATTAACTGGTAGTGATTCTTTAGAAGAACTTCGAAAGATAAAGGATGAAGTTGTTACAGTCTTAAATTTTGGTGATTTTTCACTTAAGAAATGGGCTTCTAATAGTAATTTAATTCTTAACGATATACCTTATGATGATAAGGAACCACTATCAAAATTTCAAGATGACAACATTATTAAGGCCCTTGGATTAAATTGGATCCTATTGCTGATAATTTTGTATTCCATTATAAGGCTCCAATTGTACCCTGCGCGGTTAGAAAAGGACTATACTTTCACAAATAGCCCGGTTCTTCGACCCATTAGGCCTTATTAACCTAGTTATCACCACTGCTAAATTATTCCAACAACATTTGTGGAAGATCAAACTAGATTGGGATGAAAGTTCGTATACTAAGTGGAACGAATTTAGTACGCAGCTAGAATTGATTAATGATATTCGCATTAAAAGGTATATAGCTCCAGGTTCAACAATGAAAGAGCTGCACTGTTTTGCAGATATCAGCGAAAGCGTATATGGCATTTTTTTGAGAAATATCGATAGTAATGATTCAATTTATGTACATTTGATGTGCGCTAAATCCAAAGTTGCCCCTTTAAAAACTATCACATTAGCTCGACTTGAACTTTGCGCTTCGTTATTATTATGTCAGTTATTACAGAAGGTAAAGTTGGCGTTTGGGTTATCAATTTCAAAAATTTATTGTTCGTCGGACTCTACAATCGCATTAGCTTGGATCGGTACGCATTCTTATGAATTTCTACATTTGTTGCTAATAGAATTACTCGAATTGAGGAGCTTTCACATAATTGCATCTGGAAACACTGTCCTACAAACCTTAATCCCGCCGACTTAATAAGTCGCGGTGCGACTCCACAAAAACTTATGAATTCGAAGATATGGTTCCAGGGTCCTGAGTTCTTACTTTTAGAATCGTCAAAGTGGCCTTCAAATTTTTTTGAAGGCTAATAGTCAAATTCGCTGCCTGAATCCCTTTCTTGATGAGCATGATATCATTCGTGTAGGACGACAAATAAATACTCTAGCTTGCCATTTAATGCTAAACACCAAATTCTATTACCAAATGCTCATCCCTTTATTTATTCATTAATTAATTATTATCATAGAATATTTTGTCAAGCAGGTTGCCAGAATTTGCTTAACATCATTAGAGAAAAATTTTGGATCACCAATGGCAAGACCATCATCCGTAAGGTTTTACATCAGTGTTTAACCCGTTTCAAAATTAATGTCAGTCCAGCCCATCAGCTCATGGGTGATTTACCAAGGGACCGCGTCGATGTACAAAGACCATTTTTAATTTGTGGGGTAGACTACGGTGGACCATTTTTGGACTGCGGTGGACTTATCGCGTTCGAGGACGTCCACCATATAAATGTTATATTTCAATTTTTAATTGTTTTAGTACCAAGGCTGTTCATATGGAATTGGTCACTGATCTAACAGCAAACAACTTCCTAGCAGCAGTAAACGATTTTTTGCTCGTCGTGGAAAGGCGGCCAAAATTTACTCTGATAACGCCACAAACTTCACTGGTCCACATCGTCATCTAAAAGAACTTTCACGAGTTATCACATCGAAAGCGTATTCCAAGTCAATTGAGGTGTTCTGTTTACAAAGTAGTATAGAATGGAGATTCATACCACCTCGTAGCCCACATTGGGGTGGACTATGGGAGAGTGCTGTCAAAATTGCAAAACTCCATTTATATAAAGTTTGTGGAAATCATTTGTTCACTTATGAAGAATTCTACACACGAATTTGCCAAGTAGAGATGATTATGAATTCAAGACCAATTTTGCCATTATCAAATGCCCCAAATGATTACAGTGCGCTTTCACCTGGCCAGTTTTTGGAAGGAGAACCAATGGTTTATGTTAATTATCCACCATTTAATAACGCATCAACCTTAAGTGATCGCTATAAAAATATTCAAGTAATCTATCAGAAATTTTGGACCCAATGGAAAAAGAGGTATTTAAAAAATCTACAAAGTCGAAAAAATGGGTTGATTCACAAGGAAACCTGAAGATCAATGATTTCGTTATGGTTTAGTAGCTTATCAATGGTTTAGTAGCTTATCAATGGTTTAGTAGCTTATCGAAGAAAACACTCCTTCAATGAAATGGTCATTGGGTCGAGTTACTTATGTACATCCAAGCCGTGACAGTAAAGTTCGAGTTGTTTCAGTATCAACTATATCTGGTACTTTCATAAGAAGTATAAATAAAGTATGTCATATTCCTGTTGAAAGTAGTACCTTTCAAGGCGGGCAGAATGAAAGAGCTTCAAGCTAATTTTTTTTGTTATAAATAATTTGTCTTGACATAATTTTTGTAACACTTGTTTAAAGCAAACAATTTCAAATAAATTTTTTATAAATAATCAACATTAATAATTTTTTGTTGCTGTTTAATATAAATTCATTTAAATCATGTATTACTATCTAAAACTTAAAAGTTAAATTTATATCTAAAATTGCTGCACGGGTAATCAATTGCATTATTGTTTATAGCTGTATCAATAAAATTATAAAAAAAATGTTTTTATCTCATAAAGAAGATCATATGTTAATGAAATATTAAAAATCATTATTTTTTGCCTTTTTCAAGTTCAGTTCGATAAATGCATTAGATTAGCAAATATCATTTTTATTCTCGTTTAAAAATTGTAATTTTGTTAAATAAAAAAGGGATTATAATTCGGTCTCGTGCAGCAATATTGCAGTAGTGTAAAATTTATTATTAAGATTTATTAAAGTGAATATTTAATTAGTAAATTTGCATTTTGTTTTCGATAATAAAAAAAGGGGTCAGATCTTAAAAAATCTTAAGGAACTGAAACATTAGGAAAGGACTTTTAATATCTTTTTTGGGAATTGGAGAAACATGTGCAAACTTCCATTGGTAAGATGAATACCCGAAGTGAAGAAGAGATACAAAATTTTGCGTAGAGGTATTGGAATACTGGAGTAGCTATTTTTGAGCAGCATGGTGGTTATACCATCTGGACCGGCTGAGTTATTTGTATCAACATTTTTCAATATTTCCATCACCGGCCTCGTCCTTAAGTAAATTTTTCCGAAGGAGCAGCCAACTTCTAGAACAGAGGGTGGCATCTGAGCTGACTGTAGCTCTAACGAATTGGAAAAGAACTCCTTGCCAAATAAGTTTGCCTTCTCTTTAGAATCTGATACAGTTTTGTTATTATAATCAACAAATGGTGGGAAAGAAGACCTTTTGGTATCTTCTTTTAAACTTTTGCCAAACGTCCAAACTTACAATTAGGACTTACAATTCTTACAATCAGGACTTACAATTCTTTGGCATGTGAAGGATTTTACGTTTAAATTTTTGGTTGAATAAGAATTGTTGCTTGTTGATAACTCTTTTGCATGTGTTTCTAACCACTATATAATCGGATCTGCGAGCCTTCGACCTATTGTTTTGGTACAGTTTAAAATCCTTCTTTTTCTAAAAATGGCTCCCTTGCAAATGCGAATCAAGGTTTGAGTTTTCTCTTAACTGTTTCCATGAAATGAGGAATGAATAACCTCATTCCAAGTAAAATAGTTTCACTAATCGTATTTGCAGCAAAGTTAACATTTCTGTTATAGAAGCAGAATGACCAATCAAAGGTTCTAAAAAGGTTTTTAAGGCCTCTCAGTCAGCATGACTGTAACCCCAAACTAATTTTTTGGGAGGGGTTCTCCAGTTGGAGGTTGGGCTTACTCGGAAACTTTCATTAACCAAACAATGGTATTTTTCAGAATGTGTGGTGAATCACAGATCCAAGAAGTGACCTTCTTGTTCAGCACGGTTCGGGATCCTAGTGGAATTTTTAACTAGTTGAGAAAGGTGGAACAGTGAGGAGAATAGTTCAACTTGTTTGCCAATTGAGTTTTGACTCGGGGAAATGTTGCTAGAAAAATGAAGCCAGTCCCTGTTATGAATGTTGAAGTCTCCCGCCCGAACAATTTCAGTTTCTAGAGATGCGTCCAAAATTTCATTGATCTGGTTCGATAGATTTTCAAATTCCATAGCAGTTTCTTGTTCATTTGATTTGGGCGATCTGTATAGGAAACATTGGTTTTGTAACCTTTGAAGTGACAACACTTCTTTATAATTAGTTAAAAACTTTTTTTTTTATTATTTAAATTTTTTAAAATTATTAAAATTACTGAAATTAAATTAAACTAGTGAACTTCTTAACTAATTTTTTTTAATTTTTTTTTTTTTTTTTTCTTTCACCAAAAATTATTTAAAAGTGTAGTGTAAATTAAACTTAATTTTAAATTATATGGCTGCACTCCAATGGCGGCAAGATAAGTATTCTTAATTAATTATTTAACAACAACTTACAAATTTTATTTATATTTTTTTTTTAAGCATATTAATTTATCTACACATTAACCTTTTTGTTTTTTTTTTTTTATTTTTGATTTATTCGTTTTTTTTTTCGAACTATATTAAATTTAAATAATTTTTTAATTTTCTTTTTTGATTTAAATTATAAGTTATAATTAAACGCGCTCGGTTGGTTTTGTTTACATTAATTTACTTTTCTTTTTATTTATTTCATTTTAATATCAGCTTGGTGTAAACAAAACAATTATATATCCATCTCTCTCCTTCACGTATGATGGATGCTGGTGTTCTTCTTTGACTCTCAATTCGCTCAATTTTTTTTTAAATATCACCATAGTAATTACCATAACTTAATTGATTAATTTCTGGTGGTAAGTTTTGCTTTTGGTGAGTCTTTGGTTGTACCTGAGTTCAATAAGGTCACTTAAAAGTGTATGTTAAAAACTGTTGAACGTTGTTATAAACCATTTGCTCACTCAAGGCAAATATTGAACAGTATTAATGTTGATATAAAGTATTGATATTGGCATTGATAGTAATTTATTTTAAAGTGTTGTCAAGTTCGGGTTATTTAAATCGTGAACTTTTACTTTTGATTTTAATTTTGAAAATTTTTATTTTTATTTGAATAAATTTTAATTAATTTACATACTTTAATTTATCAGTCAGATTTTGATCTTGGTTAATTTTGAAATTGATTTTAAGTCTAATTTTGACTTTAATTACAATGTCAACTCTGATTTCTTTTAATTTTGCGTTTGATTTTAATTTTAAACTAGATTTTAATTTTAATATTATTATTTATTATTTTAACTTTTCTTCTATACTAAAATTTTTTTTTTCCATCAAAATTACCAATTTTAATGTTAATTTCTGTAACATACACGGGTTGCAAACGAATTTTCATGCCGTCGATTGCCATCTTAGTTTAATTAAACCAGCAGTCTTAGCCCTTTGTGAAACACAAGTCAGTAACTACAATGATAACTTTAATGTTACCGGCTACTCACTTATTTCACACTTCGTACCCAAAAGAGGTATCGCTGTCTATATAAAAAATGACATCGCTTTCAACACACTTCCAAAATATAAATGTTCTAGCCTAACCTTTCATTACATTTGGGTCAAAATTCTCGTTGAAAAGCATGTCATACATTTCTGTTTTCTATACAGATCACCCAACTCAAATGAACAAGAAACTGCTATGGAAATTGAAAATCTATCGAACCAGATCAATGAAATTTTGGACGCTGAAATTGTCCTGGCGGGAGATTTCAACATTCATAACAGGGACTGGCTTCATTTTTCTAGCAACATCTCCCCGAGTCAAAACTCAATTGGGAAACAAGTTGAACTATTCTCCACACTGTTCCACCTTTCTCAACTTGTCCAAAATCCCACTAGGATCCCGGACCGTGCTGATCATGAAGGTCACCTCTTGGATCTGTTTCTCACCACACACCCTGAAAAATATGTGGTTTCAATTGGTGGCCCCCTTGGTAATTCCGATCATTATTTGGTTAACACAAGTTTCCGGGTAAGCCCAATCTCCAACCAGAGGCTCCCTCCCAAAAAACTAGTTTGGCGTTACAGCCATGCTGACTGGGAGGGCCTTAACAACTTTTTTAGAGCCTTTGATCGGTCATTCTGCTTCCGCAACAGAAATGTTAACGTTGCTGCAAATGCGATTTGTGAAACTATTTTACTTGGGATGAGGTTATTCATCCCTCATTTCATGAAATCTGTTAAAAGGAGTCCCAAATCTTGGTTTAATCGTGTTTGGAAAGAAGCCATTTCTAGAAAAGAGAAGGCTTTTAAACTGTACCAAAACAATAGGTCAGAGGCGCACAGGGCCAACTATATAGTGGTGAGAAACAGGTGCAAGAGAGTTATCAATAAGCAAAAATTCTTGTTCAACCAAAGGTTGAAACGTAAAATCATCCACATGCCAAAGAATGGTAAATCTTTTTGGTTATTTGCCAAAAATCTAAAGGAAGACGTTAGAGGGTTTTCCTTTCCACCACTTATTGATAATAATAACAGAACCGTATCAGATTCTAAAGAGAAAGCGAACTTATTTGGCAAGCAGTTCGCTTTTAATTCGACACTGTCACAGTCAGCTCAGATGCCACCTTCTGTTCCAGGAGCTGGCTGCTCCTTCGGTAAAATTTACTTTAGGACGCGGGCGGTGATGAAAATCTTAAAAAATCTTGATACAAGCAAGTCAGCCGGTCCAGATGGTATAACCACCATGGTGCTCAAAAATACCTACTCCACTATTTCAAAACTTCTGCGCAACCTTTTCTACCTCTCCTTCACTTCGGGTATTCATCCTACCAAATGGAAGGTTGCACATGTTTTCCCAATTTCCCAAAAAGGTAATAAAAGCGATCCCTCCAACCGCCCTATTGCTATAACTTCGGTCCTCTCCAAGGTAATGGAGAAAATAGTGAACCAAAAGCTTCTGAAATACCTGAACCACAAAGGTTTGCTTCATGATCGTCAATACGGTTTCAGAGCCCGTCGTTCAACCGGTGATCTCATGACTTACCTTCGTGAGAAGCTAAGCATCAACCTTCATCATTCTGGTGAGTCTGATGTTGTGGCTCTTGATATTTCTAAGGCTTTCGATCGAGTTTGGCACGATGCTCTATTGGCAAAATGCAAAGCATTAGGTCTAGGTAGGGAATTTCTAAAATGGATTGGAGATTTACTTTCGAATCGCACGATTCGTGTTCTGGTCGATGGATATTCATCTGACAAATTCAAAATAAATGCTGGTGTCCCCCAGGGATCAGTTTTATCGCCAACTCTCTTCTTAATATTTATCAATGACCTACTCTCATTAACCTCCAATCCGATCCATAGTTTCGCAGACGACAGCACCCTTGTAGCTTCCTATGAGTTTCATAGCCGCTGTAACATTAATGATCAGATTAATACAACAGCAAAAAATTTCACTATTAGTGAGCTAAATAACGATTTAGCAAAAATTCAAAAATGGGGCGAAGTCAATAGAGTTGAGTTCAACACCAAAAAAACACAATGCTGTCTGATCTCGCGGAAAATTGCCACTACTGTTCCTACCCTACTATTTCATGGAGAGGTCTTGGAGCATTCAACGGACTTAAACATGCTGGGCATCGGGTTAAACCAAAAATTGACTTGGTCAAATCACACTTTTGGTATAGCTAAGGATGCAGCTAAATGTTTGGGTTTTTTGTATCGCTGCAAAACTTACTTTTCCGCATCTGATCTTCTCAATATCTATAAAACGTACATTAGGCCGAAAATGGAGTACAATGCACACATTAGGGCTCCAGGGCCTCAAACAGCACTGGGTTATTTAGATAATGTGCAAAACAGAGCTATTCGTTTTATCAACGACCCCAGTGTAACTTCAATGCTCACTCCACTCAGCCATCGTCGCACAGTTGGGTCGCTGACCTTGTTTTATAGGTATCTCGTAGGGATTAATACTTGTTCTAAAGAAATAAAACAACTAATGCCTCCACTCAAAGTTTTCCAACGAGAAACAAGGAGGGCAACAGATGCTCATCCCTACCATGTTGAGTTATCAAGATGGCGAAATACAGGAAATTCGTTTGTTATGCGCACGTCCCGTTTGTGGAACCATATACCATCGCATGTGTTCCCTAAAGTTGGTAATTCTTATGTGTACGATTTACTTAAGTTTAAAAACAACATCAACATCTTTCTTCAAAATGTCCCTCCAAATTTTCCTACCTATCCCCCATGATCCAAATTTCCCAATTCCAATTTTCCCAATTATCCTTCCCACATCCCTATCCCCAAAACCAAACTGTACATTCGTATTAAAGGTTCCATCCTAAAGTTTGGTTTTAAAAAGGGGGTGGTTTTGGTTGGTTAAAGTCCAACACTACCCTGAGGAAGCACGTGCAGTTCCTCTTGGTGACTTTCGAGTTTTCCACCAAACCTCGTAAAAAAAAAAAAAAAGAAATGTATGACATGCTTTTCAACGAGGATTTTGACCCAAATGTAGTGGAAGGTTGAAAGGTTGAGCTAGAACATTTACATTACAATTTTCTTGAATTATATAAAAAATTACATAATTACATACATAAGTACATACATAATTTTTTCCACAATTTTTCTAATATGAATTTAAAATATCTGGTAACTTTCAATTGGATTGACTATTTTGCGGGCGAATTGAACACATACACAAAATATTCCCCTTTTTGCATAAAAACTTAACTAATTTCTATTTACTATTTGTCAATTTCTATGGAATTCTCTCTTATAACATTTTCTGTTTTGTGTTTTCTTCTTTCTTGTGGCTTGTGAAGTTACGAATTGCGGCTGTGGAATGTGGATGGCTAACGCTAAATATATAATATATTTTCTTATGAATTTTTTTATTATCTTAATGTGTTCTTATGTAATATACATATTAATAGATGTACGTATTAATCGTTGTGTTGATACGTTTCTTTTTGTTTACATTATTACACTTTGTTCGGTTTGTTTTTTTAGTTCTAACTTTTAATTTTTGAATGAATAAGCATTGTGATTTCTCAGTTCCATTGTAATCTATTGATCGCAGAAAAAATACATAATAATTATAATCGGTATTCTACATTTTAATCAAAATTGATGAGTAAAAATAATTATTATATCAGTGCACTTGTATTTGTCAAACTTATTAAGTAAAATTTCTTTCATCTCCGTAAAAGGTATATTGATTAAAAATTATTTATGGGTTTATTTACCATTAAAGAAAAAGAAAAGCAGCGAAAAACTAGAAATACAAAAATTATGAGGTCAGTTAAATAAATTCTTTAAAAAAAAAGAGGAAACGCAACTTATTAAAGAAAATGAAGTAAGTACTACAGATAAGAGAGACAATTATGAGCAACATCTTTCAAATTCAATACTGTCAGTTGGTGATTCGGGCCAAAATATACACTCCCAGCTTTCAACATCAACTTCTATAATTGACATAACCAATTTTAATTCAAACGATCCTGTAACTTGGCCTAAGCTGATTAATAGCAAATTTCGTAAAATCATCGTTGAACGAGGACGAAATTAAGCGAAATGATTTTCTTCGTCGTAGTTTTAGCCATCAGTATTATCAGCGCAAATGATTTTCTTCGTCGTTGTTTTAGCCATCCGTATTATCAGCGCAAATTATCAAATGGTGATATTGTGCTAAGAGCATGGCTAGTCTATTCGATTTCTGGAAATTGTGTATTTTGTTTTTGCTGTAAATTATTTAAAAATTATAGACATCAGCAATTATCTAGCGATTCTAATTCGCAAAATTGACTAACACGCTTACTATACACGAGTAAGTACATTGCAGCTAAACTGTTTTGAACAATGGATGGAACTTAAAAAAATATTAAATCAATATACTGCAGTTGACAGTATACTCCAAAAAATGTACTATGTTGAAAAACGGCATTAAAGGGTAGTCTTAGAAAGAATAATTGAAACGATAAAATACCTCATTGGACACTATTTAGCTGGACAATTTTTAAATAAAGAAACTTAATTGGAATATTAAAAATATCCGAGGACAAGGATATGATAATGGTGCGAACTCGAAAGGAAAAAATAACGGTGTGCAAAAGCATATTTAAAATTTAAACAGTGTAACTTCAATGCTCACTCCACTCAGCCATCGTCGCACAGTTGGGTCGCTGACCTTGTTTTATAGGTATCTCGTAGGGATTAATACTTGTTCTAAAGAAATAAAACAACTAATGCCTCCACTCAAAGTTTTCCAACGAGAAACAAGGAGGGCAACAGATGCTCATCCCTACCATGTTGAGTTATCAAGATGGCGAAATACAGGAAATTCGGTAGTTATGCGCACGTCCCGTTTGTGGAACCATATACCATCGCATGTGTTCCCTAAAGTTGGTAATTCTTATGTGTACGATTTACTTAAGTTTAAAAACAACATCAACATCTTTCTTCAAAATGTCCCTCCAAATTTTCCTACCTATCCCCCATGATCCAAATTTCCCAATTCCAATTTTCCCAATTATCCTTCCCACATCCCTATCCCCAAAACCAAACTGTACATTCGTATTAAAGGTTCCATCCTAAAGTTTGGTTTTAAAAAGGGGGTGGTTTTGGTTGGTTAAAGTCCAACACTACCCTGAGGAAGCACGTGCAGTTCCTCTTGGTGACTTTCGAGTTTTCCACCAAACCTCGTAAAAAAAAAAAAAAGAAATGTATGACATGCTTTTCAACGAGAATTTTGACCCAAATGTAGTGGAAGGTTGAAAGGTTGAGCTAGAACATTTACATTACAATTTTCTTGAATTATATAAAAAATTACATAATTACATACATAAGTACATACATAATTTTTTCCACAATTTTTCTAATATGAATTTAAAATATCTGGTAACTTTCAATTGGATTGACTATTTTGCGGGCGAATTGAACACATACACAAAATATTCCCCTTTTTGCATAAAAACTTAACTAATTTCTATTTACTATTTGTCAATTTCTATGGAATTCTCTCTTATAACATTTTCTGTTTTGTGTTTTCTTCTTTCTTGTGGCTTGTGAAGTTACGAATTGCGGCTGTGGAATGTGGATGGCTAACGCTAAATATATAATATATTTTCTTATGAATTTTTTTATTATCTTAATGTGTTCTTATGTAATATACATATTAATAGATGTACGTATTAATCGTTGTGTTGATACGTTTCTTTTTGTTTACATTATTACACTTTGTTCGGTTTGTTTTTTTAGTTCTAACTTTTAATTTTTGAATGAATAAGCATTGTGATTTCTCAGTTCCATTGTAATCTATTGATCGCAGAAAAAATACATAATAATTATAATCGGTATTCTACATTTTAATCAAAATTGATGAGTAAAAATAATTATTATATCAGTGCACTTGTATTTGTCAAACTTATTAAGTAAAATTTCTTTCATCTCCGTAAAAGGTATATTGATTAAAAATTATTTATGGGTTTATTTACCATTAAAGAAAAAGAAAAGCAGCGAAAAACTAGAAATACAAAAATTATGAGGTCAGTTAAATAAATTCTTTAGAAAAAAAGAGGAAACGCAACTTATTAAAGAAAATGAAGTAAGTACTACAGATAAGAGAGACAATTATGAGCAACATCTTTCAAATTCAATACTGTCAGTTGGTGATTCGGGCCAAAATATACACTCCCAGCTTTCAACATCAACTTCTATAATTGACATAACCAATTTTAATTCAAACGATCCTGTAACTTGGCCTAAGCTGATTAATAGCAAATTTCGTAAAATCATCGTTGAACGAGGACGAAATTAAGCGAAATGATTTTCTTCGTCGTAGTTTTAGCCATCAGTATTATCAGCGCAAATGATTTTCTTCGTCGTTGTTTTAGCCATCAGTATTATCAGCGCAAATTATCAAATGGTGATATTGTGCTAAGAGCATGGCTAGTCTATTCGATTTCTGGAAATTGTGTATTTTGTTTTTGCTGTAAATTATTTAAAAATTATAGACATCAGCAATTATCTAGCGATTCTAATTCGCAAAATTGACTAACACGCTTACTATACACGAGTAAGTACATTGCAGCTAAACTGTTTTGAACAATGGATGGAACTTAAAAAAATATTAAATCAATATACTGCAGTTGACAGTATACTCCAAAAAATGTACTATGTTGAAAAACGGCATTAAAGGGTAGTCTTAGAAAGAATAATTGAAACGATAAAATACCTCATTGGACACTATTTAGCTGGACAATTTTTAAATAAAGAAACTTAATTGGAATATTAAAAATATCCGAGGACAAGGATATGATAATGGTGCGAACTCGAAAGGAAAAAATAACGGTGTGCAAAAGCATATTTAAAATTTAAACTCTCGAGCGTTTTCCATTCCATGTGCATATCCTTCTTCCATGTTATTCAAGAATTATATAATTTTTTTAGTGCTTCAACGAAGCGGTGGGATATATTAATACAATATATCAAAATTACACTTAAACCATTGTATGCTACAAGATGGGAATCTAAAGTTAACGCTCTTTATTCTCATCGGTATGAACTTGGCCATATTTTGGACGCTTTAATTGATATACATGAAAATTTTCAATTCGACAATGCCACAAAACATGAGGCAAAAGCACTAGTTCAGAAAATTAAGGAATACAGAAGAAATTTCAAATACCTAGCTTTAATAGATACTGAGTTATTTCCATGTAAAGAAAAAATGTTGATATTAAAATATTGATATTAATATTATTAATAATTTATTTTAAAGTGTTGCCAAGCTCGGGTTAGTTAAATCGTACACTTTTACTTTTGATTTTAATTTTGACTTTAAATTATACATATTTTAATGTATTTTAATTCAGGTTTTGATCTTGGTTAATTTTAAAGTTGATTTTGCCATACAACTTCTTTCTTTATATAGAAATAACTTTGTACTAACATCTGAAATTGTTTAAAAGATGATCAAGTTATATAGAAAAAGGATATATTACGTTCATATGGGTATCCCAGAGTTGACATAGTCTACTCTACTGCACTCTTGCTCGTTATAAATTATAATTTAAATCAGAAAAATTAAAAATTATATAAATTTAATATAGTTCGAAAAATAAAAAATATTCAAAAATAAAAAGAAAAAAAAAATTAATGTGTACATAATTTTATATGCAAAAATAAAAATTTGTATGTTGTTTGTCAACTTAAAAAAAAAAAACTACTTATCTTGCCGCCATTGGGACGCAGACATAGAGAAGTAATCAATTAAAATTTAAAATTAAATTTTTTTCACTACACTAAATAATTAAAAATTTAATTAAAAAAAGTTCACTTCTTTAAACTATAATAATTTTAGAAAAATAAAATTAAAAAAAAAGTTAACATAAAAACAAGTTAACATAAAAACAAGTTTTTCATTTTTTTTATTCTGTTCTGACAAAAAAGAAAAAAAACAAGATGTAAGTTGAATTAATTAATATTTTGTATTTCAGTCCTTTGCAGCTATTACCTCTTGAAGACCTTTCGGCATTTAGTCTACTAAATTTCTTAAAATTTAGGGATCTATTTCATCCCAAGCCTTCAGAGCATCAACATTTGCCTCTTCTTTTAGTTTTGAAATTTTTTGAGGAATTGTAGACTTCATCTAATACCAAACATTTTCGATTATGTTAATATCAGGGCTCTGTGGAAGCCATTTTAACATATTTTTTCAACACCCGATAAAAATCGCGTTATACATATTTATGAATCGTAGCATTTTCATGCTACAAAATAAAATCCTGGTCAATCAACAAGTGCAACATCATTCATAATATGCAAATACTGAACTGCGTTCATCTATTCGGGGCATGGGACAAGTGGACCAAAACCATTATAAGAAACACATCCCTACAAAATGATTTTTTCTCCATTTGAATGCCGTGTTGGAATATTTACAGCTTGTTTTTCCTTTTCACTTGGGTGGGAATGATAAAAGTGATTACCATAGGTATAGGTCCCATCTACATTTTTTTTTCTTTTGTAATACGATGTGTAAATAATATTGAAACACGATATTGAAAGTGTGCAAATAATTGTAAAATTTTTGTTTTGTGTGTTATTATTTTGTTTTTAAACTTTTTGTTATTTTTCAGAATTGTTAAAAAAATAGCAAAGAATTTTTAAATAAAATTTGAGTTCAACTTTATAATAATTGTAGAAGATATTTTGATTTCAGTTCATAGTTCCAACAAAATTGGTGGTGTGTAAATAAGATTGCAGCTGGATGTACATGTTTTGCTTTATAATTTTAGTCATAAATTAATTTTGGTTTTGAAAATACTTTAACTAGTAAACGGCTATTAAGTTAGTCCTCACAAAAAAAAATTGTTTAATATTATTGATAAATTTATTTCAATTTTTTAATTGAATTAAATAAGCTTGTTAAAAACTGCTATCCATGAAATTTAATTTATAATGAAATATAATTTATGAATTAGACAAACTCACCTGCGCTTCAGAATAATTGTGTGCTAAATTTTTAATATTCCTCCGAATACCTGCAACGTTAACTTGCATATCGTCCTTTTGTTTTCTCACTTTCAACAAATAAAAGGTAAAGTTAAATTTATAAATTAAAATTGTAAAAGAAATATTAAAATAATTTAAATACAAACTCAAAAATATTTAAGAAATGAATGGATAACCTATTAATTGCTGTCTAATGATAAATGAAAGCAATATTTGCTTAAATCATTTGAAAATAAATCCTTAACTTCCTTTTATGAAATTTTCAAATAATATATTAGTTGTTAATAAAATGGTTTTCATAAAAAGCAGCACAAAATTCATAATCATTACAAAAATATTATATTTTATTCGTTATTGCCATCCCATATTCACATTTAACACATTGTTAAAGATTTGATCAAAATAATATTTTTTATATGAATTATTTGATGATTAATTCTTAAAAAATTTAGATTTTATTTAGCAAAATTTACCACAAAAGAAACTAAAGACACTGTTTTGGTAGATTTTGACTTTTTTCCCCGAAACTGAAGCTTAGTCAAATATAAAAAATAAATGACTTAGTGGATATCCTATGCTTCTTATAGGAATGGCAAAAAATAAACCCCGTTTGGACACGAGGGCCGAACGAAGTTTTTATAATTTTTGTTGTTGTCCTTCTGAACGGTTTAATTTGAAAATTTGCAAAAATCTTTCTCTTTAGTTTAAAAGCTTACTAAGTTAATTTTTTTACGATCCATTAAACAGTTTCGGCACCAGACATCAATGAAGTTTCTTAATTTTTTTGTTGTCGTGCTTAAACGGTTTGAACAATTGAGTTGCAAATTTACAAAAGTATTGCTCTTTAGAACGAAAGCTTCTGAGTTCATTTTGTTACGGCCAATTTTATGAAATGCAGTTTATTGGAATGGTATTTTTCAGGAGAAGTACACATTTTTTCCAAATCGGGTAGTTTAGCAAATATAGCCTTTTTGTGGCATTTTATTTTGTTAGTTTTGTTAGATTTAGGATTTTTGAAACAAGCTAAGAAGGAAGATTCATTCGGCCAACAAGGAAGATTCATTCGATGTTTATGGTAAACATTTGGCTTCTGAATTACGAGCTTTAGATTCTGAAGACACCGTATATGTGCAAAAACTATTTAATGATATTTTGTTTGAAGCTAAAACTAATAATATTAGAAATATAGAAATAAAATAAAAAAGTGTAATTTCAAAAAATACTAATACTAGTCATCAGAATTTATCAGATTCAGTTCACCAATCATCGGAAATTGAACAGATTTTGCATTTGATAAAGATAAAAATGTAGCAACAGTGTTTTCTTCGATACAGCAATATTGCCAGTGACTAATATTGCTGTATCGGCGGCAAATGTTGCAACAGTGTTTTCTTCGAGTGTAGGCAGGTCATTAGTGTATAAAAGATAAAGTATTGACCCTAGAACACTACCTTGTGGAACACCTGCTTGAATTTTCTTTAAGTCAGAGTAAGCATCTTCCTGTTTTACTCTGAAGTAGCGTTCTGATAAATATGAAATTAATATTTTCGAATATTGAGCAGGTAGGAGTAAGTTTAATTTGTAGTTTACCCCTTCAAACCACGTTTAAGAATATTGCAGAGCAGACTTTTTTTCATCGAGTGCTTTTTCTAATGCGATGAACTTAATCTATTGTTGAATGACGATTTCGAAATCCGAATTGGTGGTTGGGAATTAAATGTTTTTCTTCAATTACAAGATTAATCTTTTTAACAAAAGTTTTTCAAACAATTTGGACAAAGTTGGTAATAATGAACAAAACTCGGCTTTCCTGGTTTAGGTATCATTATAATCTTAGCTTCTTTCACAATTTTGGAACGTACTATAGTCGAAATGAAGTATTAATCACATTAGTTATTTTTTCCAATGCTTTTTTAGGGAGTTCTTTCAATATTTTTCCAGTAATTAAATCGAATCCAGGAGCTTTTTTGGTTTTGATTTCATTTCTAACTTCTCGCACTGTAACTGAATGTATACAACTAAATTCCTGTTCTGTAATATCTGGCAGTGGTTCACTGTCATTTGATAAATTAGGCTGAAAAATTTTTTCTGCTGAAAGCAAGGAACAAAAAGCAAATAGTGTCGCTTTTTGTTCCTTGCTTTCAGCGTTCTTAATAGGGGGAATTTGTATTATAGGTCTTTTTAAGCCCTTACCTGTTATTCATTTAGAGTATCATTTTTTAGTTGTTTGATTTCTATCCTGATTTGAGTTGCAAGTTTGTTTAGATTTGTCTTGTCTCTTGGATTTCGATTCTGGTGGCATTTTTTTCTTAGTTTTCTTTTTTCCGCGATTAGCTTTAGGATTTCTTTGGGATAACTATTGCCTTCCTTATTGCTGTTGAAGTATTTTGCCACGCTGATTGCTGTATATTGTTAATTAATTTCTCCACTTCGGGGTCTAATTGATATTCTAGTTGGAGGGTGCATTCAGTTCAACTTTTCCCTCTAATGTTTTTCTAAAACCGTCCCAATTAGTTTTATTATTAGTCAGGCTAGGGTTTGTAAGTTTTGCTATAATATATGTACTTAGCTAATAATATATGCTTTAGATAACCAAAATGAGCATACTGAAGAAAATGTTCATTCAATATCTCGGAAACCAACTTACCAATAGTCCAATTTATAATTAATAATACAAAAGTAAATTCTCTAATTGATACAGTTGCATAACATCAGTTATCAATGAAACCTTATTTCCCGAAATAAAAAAAAAAATTGAAAAATCCTAATTCTCACATTATTCGGTGCTAAAATATGTCATACATTAATTACTGACATTCCAATAGAATTTAATCCTTCAGCACAAATCCTTTGGAAGGTATTAAAACTTAATAATAAACAATTTGACGCGATTATAGGACAAAAGGTATTGAAAGCCGTAGGAGCAAAAATAAACTTTGAAAAGGAAACGATCGAAATAATGGGAAAAATAACAAAATTTAAAAATGCTTGCCCTTATAATGACACTAATGAATTACGAATAGATTTATTATTTTTTAAAATTTTAGAAAATAAAGATCTCTTTTATATAACATGTTTAAATTATATTAAACAGCAAATAATCACAAAAAATAGCCATCCTATCCATTTGAAAATTTACAGATTTCCTAAAATTCATGAACATGAAGTGGAAAAACAAATTTCCGAAATACTATCTCAGAAAACATAGTAATTCTCCTTATAATTCACCTTCCCAAGGAATTAGATCAATCAGGAAAACAAAAATGGAGAATAGTGGTAGATTATAGGAAATTGAATGAGATTCCAACTGAAGATAAATTTCCTTTTCCAAATATTGAATATCTTTTTGATAAACTAGGTAAAGCTCAATATTTTTCTACTATTGATCTCGTTAAACGATTTCATCAAATCCTTGTAGACGAAAAAGATCAATCGAAAATAGCCTTTTCAACCCGACAAAGTCACTATAAGTTTGTCAAGAGGCCATTCGGGTTGAAGAATACTCCTGCAACATTCCAACGAATGATAAATCATGTTTTAGGTGACTTTGCAAATCATATCTGTGTTGTATATCTAGACGATATACTAATTTTCAGTATGTCACTACAAGAACATGAAAATACAATTAGAAAGATTAAGAAAATTTAATTTAAAAATATAATTAGATGTTTATTTTTTTCTAAAGAATCAGAATATTTAGGACATTTACTTACAGATAAAGGAATTAAACCAAACCAAAACAAAATTGAATTGATAAAAAAAACTAAAACAACCAAATTCTCGAAAATTCATTAAAAGTATTCATGTTAGGTATTACCCGGGTATTATTGTAAGTTTATTAAAGACTACGCCCAACTGAAATCGCCCAACCATTTATTTATTGTTTAAAAAAAGATAATAAAATTGACATTAACAATCCTAAATATATTCAAGCATTCGAGAAACTTCAACAAATCATTATAAGTGATCCAATATTAAGATATCCAAATTTTAATCAAAAATTTACCTAAACTACAGATGAAAGTCACTTTGCTATTGGGGCTGTTTTATCGCAAAATGGACATCCAATTGCATTTGCAAATAGAACATAAAATTATCACGAAAATCGTTATAGTACTACCAAGAAAGAACTCTTGGCAATTGTTTGGGCAACTAAGTATTTTAGACCGTACCTGTTTGGTATTAGACAATAAAAACGGGTCATAGACCTCTAGTTTGGCTAAACTCATTAAAAGAACCGAATTCAAAACTCCAAAGATGGAGAATTAAATTAAATGAATTCAATTTCGATATAGAATAAGTTAAAGGAAAAGACAATAAAGTGGCCGATTTCCTTAGCAGAATCAATATTGAAAAATTACATCGAAAATTTGGATGACCATATTACAATTGTAGAAAACATAGTAAACAAATATTTTAATCAAATCCACCTAGCAGTAACTAAACCAGGTGAATTGATTATTAAATATAACAAATATAAAAGAATTTTTATATCTGAAGATGATTTAAAAAATCAAAATTATTAAAATGACGTATTACGAAGGCTCATTAAAAAAGGTATTACTGCGATTTATTCAGAATTAAACGATAATAAATTTGCAATATTACAAAGAAATAGAATTATTCAGTAAGAATAGAAAACTAGAGTTCATTAGATGTACCAAATTAGCCCAGGAACCTGACTTACTAAATATAATAAAAGAAACTCATGAAAAAACAAATCATAGAGGTATTTTAGAAAATTTTAATGAAATTAAAGATAAATACTATTTCCCAAAAATGAAAGACCTTATTTACAAATATATAAATAACTGCGATATTTGTAATTTACCAAAGTATGATCGGAAACTTAATCAATATAATATATCTGCAACACCTTCTGAACCGAATAAAATACTTTATGGCGACACGTATCACTTAAAAAAAGAAGTATTTTTAACAACAATAGATAAATTTACAAAACACTTATCAATAATTAAACTAAATGATAGAAATAGCATTACCATAATGCAAGCTTTAAGATTACGAAACTCTCTGTTTGGTAAACTAAAAACATTTGTATTTGACAATGAATTCAATAGTTTAAATCTGAAGGACTTTTGTAGAGTAGAAAATATAGAATTACACTTTACTAGTTCTAATATAGAAAGAGTCCACGGAACCATCACTGAACATATTAGGATTTTAACATTAACCGATCCTAACCTTAATACTGAAAGTTGTATATTAAAAGCTGTTGAAACTTATAATAATGCAATACATTCTGTAACTGAAGTTAGGCCCATTGACTTTACCAAGAATAAAGTCTTACCAAGAGTAAGTTTAATTTGTAGTTTACCCCTTCAAACCACGTTTAAGAATATTGCAGAGCAGACTTTTTTTCATCGAGTGCTTTTTCTAATGCGATGAACTTAATCTATTGTTGAATGACGATTTCGAAATCCGAATTGGTGGTTGGGAATTAAATGTTTTTCTTCAATTACAAGATTAATCTTTTTAACAAAAGTTTTTCAAACAATTTGGACAAAGTTGGTAATAATGAACAAAACTCGGCTTTCCTGGTTTAGGTATCATTATAATCTTAGCTTCTTTCACAATTTTGGAACGTACTATAGTCGAAATGAAGTATTAATCACATTAGTTATTTTTTCCAATGCTTTTTTAGGGAGTTCTTTCAATATTTTTCCAGTAATTAAATCGAATCCAGGAGCTTTTTTGGTTTTGATTTCATTTCTAACTTCTCGCACTGTAACTGAATGTATACAACTAAATTCCTGTTCTGTAATATCTGGCAGTGGTTCACTGTCATTTGATAAATTAGGCTGAAAAATTTTTTCTGCTGAAAGCAAGGAACAAAAAGCAAATAGTGTCGCTTTTTGTTCCTTGCTTTCAGCGTTCTTAATAGGGGGAATTTGTATTATAGGTCTTTTTAAGCCCTTACCTGTTATTCATTTAGAGTATCATTTTTTAGTTGTTTGATTTCTATCCTGATTTGAGTTGCAAGTTTGTTTAGATTTGTCTTGTCTCTTGGATTTCGATTCTGGTGGCATTTTTTTCTTAGTTTTCTTTTTTCCGCGATTAGCTTTAGGATTTCTTTGGGATAACTATTGCCTTCCTTATTGCTGTTGAAGTATTTTGCCACGCTGATTGCTGTATATTGTTAATTAATTTCTCCACTTCGGGGTCTAATTGATATTCTAGTTGGAGGGTGCATTCAGTTCAACTTTTCCCTCTAATGTTTTTCTAAAACCGTCCCAATTAGTTTTATTATTAGTCAGGCTAGGGTTTGTAAGTTTTGCTATAATATATGTACTTAGCTAATAATATATGCTTTAGATAACCAAAATGAGCATACTGAAGAAAATGTTCATTCAATATCTCGGAAACCAACTTACCAATAGTCCAATTTATAATTAATAATACAAAAGTAAATTCTCTAATTGATACAGTTGCATAACATCAGTTATCAATGAAACCTTATTTCCCGAAATAAAAAAAAAAATTGAAAAATCCTAATTCTCACATTATTCGGTGCTAAAATATGTCATACATTAATTACTGACATTCCAATAGAATTTAATCCTTCAGCACAAATCCTTTGGAAGGTATTAAAACTTAATAATAAACAATTTGACGCGATTATAGGACAAAAGGTATTGAAAGCCGTAGGAGCAAAAATAAACTTTGAAAAGGAAACGATCGAAATAATGGGAAAAATAACAAAATTTAAAAATGCTTGCCCTTATAATGACACTAATGAATTACGAATAGATTTATTATTTTTTAAAATTTTAGAAAATAAAGATCTCTTTTATATAACATGTTTAAATTATATTAAACAGCAAATAATCACAAAAAATAGCCATCCTATCCATTTGAAAATTTACAGATTTCCTAAAATTCATGAACATGAAGTGGAAAAACAAATTTCCGAAATACTATCTCAGAAAACATAGTAATTCTCCTTATAATTCACCTTCCCAAGGAATTAGATCAATCAGGAAAACAAAAATGGAGAATAGTGGTAGATTATAGGAAATTGAATGAGATTCCAACTGAAGATAAATTTCCTTTTCCAAATATTGAATATCTTTTTGATAAACTAGGTAAAGCTCAATATTTTTCTACTATTGATCTCGTTAAACGATTTCATCAAATCCTTGTAGACGAAAAAGATCAATCGAAAATAGCCTTTTCAACCCGACAAAGTCACTATAAGTTTGTCAAGAGGCCATTCGGGTTGAAGAATACTCCTGCAACATTCCAACGAATGATAAATCATGTTTTAGGTGACTTTGCAAATCATATCTGTGTTGTATATCTAGACGATATACTAATTTTCAGTATGTCACTACAAGAACATGAAAATACAATTAGAAAGATTAAGAAAATTTAATTTAAAAATATAATTAGATGTTTATTTTTTTCTAAAGAATCAGAATATTTAGGACATTTACTTACAGATAAAGGAATTAAACCAAACCAAAACAAAATTGAATTGATAAAAAAAACTAAAACAACCAAATTCTCGAAAATTCATTAAAAGTATTCATGTTAGGTATTACCCGGGTATTATTGTAAGTTTATTAAAGACTACGCCCAACTGAAATCGCCCAACCATTTATTTATTGTTTAAAAAAAGATAATAAAATTGACATTAACAATCCTAAATATATTCAAGCATTCGAGAAACTTCAACAAATCATTATAAGTGATCCAATATTAAGATATCCAAATTTTAATCAAAAATTTACCTAAACTACAGATGAAAGTCACTTTGCTATTGGGGCTGTTTTATCGCAAAATGGACATCCAATTGCATTTGCAAATAGAACATAAAATTATCACGAAAATCGTTATAGTACTACCAAGAAAGAACTCTTGGCAATTGTTTGGGCAACTAAGTATTTTAGACCGTACCTGTTTGGTATTAGACAATAAAAACGGGTCATAGACCTCTAGTTTGGCTAAACTCATTAAAAGAACCGAATTCAAAACTCCAAAGATGGAGAATTAAATTAAATGAATTCAATTTCGATATAGAATAAGTTAAAGGAAAAGACAATAAAGTGGCCGATTTCCTTAGCAGAATCAATATTGAAAAATTACATCGAAAATTTGGATGACCATATTACAATTGTAGAAAACATAGTAAACAAATATTTTAATCAAATCCACCTAGCAGTAACTAAACCAGGTGAATTGATTATTAAATATAACAAATATAAAAGAATTTTTATATCTGAAGATGATTTAAAAAATCAAAATTATTAAAATGACGTATTACGAAGGCTCATTAAAAAAGGTATTACTGCGATTTATTCAGAATTAAACGATAATAAATTTGCAATATTACAAAGAAATAGAATTATTCAGTAAGAATAGAAAACTAGAGTTCATTAGATGTACCAAATTAGCCCAGGAACCTGACTTACTAAATATAATAAAAGAAACTCATGAAAAAACAAATCATAGAGGTATTTTAGAAAATTTTAATGAAATTAAAGATAAATACTATTTCCCAAAAATGAAAGACCTTATTTACAAATATATAAATAACTGCGATATTTGTAATTTACCAAAGTATGATCGGAAACTTAATCAATATAATATATCTGCAACACCTTCTGAACCGAATAAAATACTTTATGGCGACACGTATCACTTAAAAAAAGAAGTATTTTTAACAACAATAGATAAATTTACAAAACACTTATCAATAATTAAACTAAATGATAGAAATAGCATTACCATAATGCAAGCTTTAAGATTACGAAACTCTCTGTTTGGTAAACTAAAAACATTTGTATTTGACAATGAATTCAATAGTTTAAATCTGAAGGACTTTTGTAGAGTAGAAAATATAGAATTACACTTTACTAGTTCTAATATAGAAAGAGTCCACGGAACCATCACTGAACATATTAGGATTTTAACATTAACCGATCCTAACCTTAATACTGAAAGTTGTATATTAAAAGCTGTTGAAACTTATAATAATGCAATACATTCTGTAACTGAAGTTAGGCCCATTGACTTTACCAAGAATAAAGTTTTAAGTTTACAGGAAATCAAAGACAGATTTTTACATAAAAAAAAAAATTATTTCCAAATTTAACAAAAATAGAAAAACTTTTCAAATACCTAATGACAGCGAGACACTAATACAAAACCCTGCAATCGTACGGTATAAGAAAGATATAAGAAAATTAACATCAATAAAATTACTAATTTTAAAAATAAAAATATTCACCCAACATGAGTTAAAAGAAGATATAAATTAATTTCGGGTAACTCAACAAATAACAACTGCCATTAAAATCATTATTCAGATTTTTTTACTTATTATAATTCTAAATAAAGCTGAAGCAATAATTAATATAGAAAAATTAGAAACTGAATCCGGGTATTCTTTAATACAACAAGAGAAAACTCAAATTATTGATAGCTACACTACAATCCTTCACGTTATTGAATTAGATGAAATTGATTATACAATAAATATGATAAAAGATAATATGGGAAATACATTTAAAATTCCAGAAGACGGAATTATTTTAAAAACGTTAAAAGATAAAATTAACAAATTAGAGCATACCTTCAAGACATTAAATCCCTATAGACATAAAAGAGCATTACCTAATATTGGTGGTTCATTTTTAAAATGGATATTTAATACAATGGACGAAGATGATAAAGTTGAAATAAAAGAATATCTAAAAACCCTTGAACAAAATACCCATAATCCAATAATTAATCATAACCAACAAATAAAATTAAATAATCATTTTCAAGATAATATACCTTTTTTACTTTAAAAAGAAGGATTTCTACTTTGATTTCAAGTATTTTTTTTTTTGAATGCAAAGTTTCTTTTTTGATAGCAAGTAGTTCCTTCTTAAATGCAAGTTTTCTTTTATGATAGCAAGTATTTCTTTCTTAAATACAAGTTTTGTTTTTGATAGCAAGTATTCCCTTTTTTAGTGCAAGAATTGATTCTTGATCACAAAAATAAAAAAAATAAATAGTTTCATAGTATGTTCTATTGCCGGCAAAACTATTTTGTTATTGTATTTCATTCAGGTATCACTTTCATGCAATAAAATTGTACACAGTTATATGTGAATGTATATAATACTAGGGGCCCCTGTTAATGAGTAGTCAAATTCTATGTTGAATCAAAATTCATTGTTGCAGAAAAATAGAATTTATTGAAAAAGTACAATCCGTAAAAAATCAGAAAGCAAAACCAAATTGATCAAAACACTAACTGAAATTATTTTTAAAATAACGCCAAAACAGAATTAAATAGTATAAAGAGGTGTACGTATATTTAGATTATTTGGTATTGTGAGTGAGGACTATTATGTCTATTTATTTATCGAGTTCGAAATAAATGTTTTAAAGGTAAGTGGGGAAAACAGAATAGGTATCCGTAAAACATTCGTAAATGAAAAAAGTTTGGAGCTAAATTCAGTTAAATTTTTTTATAAGCCACGTTGTTCGTTTTACTTTTCCCTAATGTAAAAACTTTAAAATCTGGAAAGACCGTATATTTGCCGTACAATTCTTGATTAAGATTGTACATGGTACAGAGGGCGAGAAAACCGTACAAATATTACCACAATTATACAAATGGTAACCCTGCATAAAATTGACATACATATGTACATAGGTACAAAATATTTAAAAATAAAAAATTATTCAAATTTAATTTTGGTTGTAAGAACTGCTGTATACTAAAATTTAAGTACTTATATGAGAAGTAATTGAATTCAAATAAAATAAATAAAAAAATTTTTTTAAAAAACAGCTTTTTTGAACTAAAAAGTAGAAAATAAATTTTCAATAGCAAATTTTTCTGTAATTTTCTAAACTATATTGTTACAATCAGGATTTCTTTGAAAAAGTTTATTTCAATATGTCAAATATATATATAAATATAAGTATATATAAGTTTTACAGTCTGTGAAATTAAAATCAAAGCTGGAGGCAACAAACGCATAACTATAAACTTATATTTTTAAATTTTGCCTCCAGCTTTTATATTAATTTCACAGACTTTAAAACTTATATATACTTATATTTATATATATATTTGACATATTGAAATAAACTTTTTCAAAGAAATCTCGATTGTAACAATATAGTTTAGAAAATTACAGAAAAATTTGCTATTGAAAATTTATTTTCTACTTTTTAGTTCAAAAAAGCTGTTTTTTTAAAAATTTTTTTTATTTATTTTATTTTATTCTTTTTAGTAATGACAAATATAAGTATTGAATTGATTTTTTTTTTTTTCCTTGTTTAATTTTGAATTTTTACAGTTGCCCTCACAGTCTATAATTATATTATTACCTGTTATAATATACAATATATTGAATTTTTTTATTATTAATTTATTGTGGCAAAATTTTTAAAAAATTAAGGAAACATTGCATAGCAAAATTAAACATTTAAATAAAATTGTTATTGCAATTTTATAATGTTCTTTATTTCCACTTAAAAATGCGACCCTTTAAAAACTTTGATTCATACACTGCCTTGTTTTTTCTTTCTTTTTATAACATAACATTATAATATTTTTTTTTTTATCTGTTATGTACGGAAATATCAAACGTATGTTTCTTTCTTTTAAAATCATAACATTTTAATAATTCTCTTTTTCTATCTGTTATGTGGGTAAATATCAGATGTGCACAATATTTATATACATAAGAAATAGACTTTAAAAATATTTAAAAACAATCAAAGTAACATTTTTTGTTCTCTTTTTTTTCTATTCGTTTTTATTTTTCTTCCAATATTACATTTTCCTTTTTTTTTGTTTTCTGTTATTTAGGTACGCTAAGTATTTCTTTTTTTTTTTTTAATGTTTAATTTATAAATGCATTCTATTTAAAAAATATAAATTATAACCTATAGAACATTCTGATTTTTTTTTTGTTCGTTTATATTTACCTTCCATTCATATGTATACATAAAATTTTTTTTTGTTCGTTTATGTTTACCGTCCATTCCTATAAATATAACTGTTGCCTACATATTAAAAAATAATAAATCTATAACTACATACATAAATAGCCATATATCCATTCATATACATATGAATCTATATATGAGCTGAACTTCTCAGTGTTGCATTATATTATAATGCGGCAAAATTTTAAAAAAATTAAGAAAACGTTGCATAGCTAAATTCAAAATTTAAATAAAAATATTGCAATTTTATAATGTTCTTTATTTCCACTTAAAATGTGAACCTTTAAAAACT
The DNA here is from genome assembly GCA_947095535.1 of Poecilobothrus nobilitatus. Classification (NCBI taxonomy): domain Eukaryota; kingdom Metazoa; phylum Arthropoda; class Insecta; order Diptera; family Dolichopodidae; genus Poecilobothrus; species Poecilobothrus nobilitatus. Next base: position 155,735,677 of record OX352774.1, on the reverse strand, counting down.
TTGATTCATACACTGCCTTGTTTTTTCTTTGTTTTCATAACATAACATTTTAATTTTTTTTTTTTTTTATCTGTTATGTACTGAAATATCAAACGTATGTTTCTTTCTTTTAAAATCATAACATTTTAATATTCTTTTTTTCTATCTGTTATGTGGGTAAATATCAGATGTGCACAACATATACATACGAAATAGACTTTAAAAATATTTAAAAACAATCAAAGTTGCATTTTTTGTTCTCTATTTTTTCTATTCGTTTTTATTTTTCTTCCAGTATTAGATTTTCCCTTTTTTTTGTTTTCTGTTATTTAGGTACGCTAAGAAATCCTTTTTTTTTTTTAAATGTTTAATTTATACATGCATTCTATTTAAAAAATATAAATTATAACCTATAGAACATTCTGAATTTTTTTTTGTTCGTTTATATTTACCGTCCATTCATATGCATACATAAAATTTTTTTTTGTTCGTTTATGTTTACCGTCCATTCTTATAATTATAACTGTTGCCTACATATTAAAAAATAATAAATCTATAACTACATACATAAATAGCCATATATTCATTCATATACATATGTATCTATATTATGAGCTGATGTTTAATTAATACATGCATTCTATTTAAAAAATATCTATCTAAATATAATAAAAGACAAGTTGCTGCTGCTGAGTAGCGTGCCCTACTGTTATGTTAAATGTTAATTTAACAAATGTTATACTATGAAAAGAAAGAAACGTACATCTGATATTTACCCATATAACAGATAGAAAACAATAAATATTATAATGTTATGCTATGAAATGAAAGAAAAAACAAGGCAGTGTATAAATCAAAGTTTTTAGAGGGTCGTATTTTTAAGTAGAACATTATAAAATTGCAATAATAATTTTATTTAAATTTTGCTAAGTAACATTTTCTTAATTTTTTAAAAAATTTGCCATAATATAGTACAATTTTAGAATCAGAAGTTTAGCCCATAATATAGATATATGAATAAAAATATGGGTATACATATATTAGATTTATTATTTTTTATATAGGCAACAGTTATTTATATGAATGAATGGACGGTAAACATAAACGAACAATAAAAAAATTCAGAATGTTCTATAGGTTATAATTTATATTTTTTAAATAGACTGATGTATAAATTTAATATTTAAAAAAAATAACAGAAAACAAAAAAAAAAGTAAAATGTAATACTGCGAAGAAAAATAAAAACGAATAGAAAAAAAAGAGAACAAAAATGTTACTTTGATTGTTTTTAAATATTTTTAAAGAAAAAAAGAACTATTAAAATGTTATGATTTTAAAAGAAAAAAACATACGTCTGATATTTATGTACCTACATAACAGATAGAAAAAGGAAAAAAACAAATGTTATGCTATGAAAAGAACGAAAAGTCCATCTGATATTGAGGTACATAACAGATAGAAAAAAAGTAATATCAAAATGTTATGCTATGAAAAGAAAGAAGAAACAAGGCAGTGTATAAATCAAAGTTTTTAAAGGGTCGGATTTTGAAGTAGAACATTATAAAATTGCAATAATATTTTTATTTAAATTTTGCTAAGTAACATTTTCTTAATTTTTTAAAAATTTTGCCATAATATAGTACAATTTAAGAATCAGAAGTTTAGTCCATAATATAGATATATGAATAAAAATATGGGTATATACATATATTATGTAGTTAATTATAAAAAAATAAAGCAGTGCGTAAAACCAAAGCTTTTAAAGGAGCACAATTTAAATTAAAATGTAAATTTAAATTAAACCTTATATGCACAGCCAATTTTTATTGTTTTACATAAAAGGTGCGCAGAACTTACAGTGTGAAGATTTTGTAACGAAAGCTACAGATAAAGAGGCAGAATATTATTACGGATAGAGTAAAAATTTGTTTGAAAAATATAACAAAAAAAGTTTTGAAGCATTTGCTATGGCAACCATAGAAAAATATAACAAGTGTACTATATATTATAATTAGATAAATGCATCAGATCAGTATAGTTCAGTTTCAAAAATATAAAGTTTGATACTGTATTTTTTTCGAAGCGAAAATTTTTGTTACTATTGGCAAAAATTTATTTACCATTGGTTTTTAATCCAACCTTTGGTTTTTTAATCCAAAGCTTGACAAAGAAATTTACAAGAGATGAGATTTATTAAATAATCATTTTTATTACATTTTTGAAAGAAACTACTTCACAGTATCATTGAGGTTTTTCATTATTTAAAACACTTTAGCAATAAATTTTACATTTATTAATATCTAAATATAATACATATAAGTATTTGAATAAATTTACTAAAATTAAATTGTTCATAAAACTGAGGAAACTTTCACAAAAGCTATATTTTTCTACTTATACCCGTCGTATGACGGGCTTTTTTACTAGTAAATTATAACCTATAGAACATTCTGAATTTTTTTTTGTTCGTTTATATTTACCGTCCATTCATATGCATACATAAAATTTTTTTTTGTTCGTTTATGTTTACCGTCCATTCATATAAATATAACTGTTGCCTACATATTAAAAAATAATAAATCTATAACTACATACATAAATAGCCATATATTCATTCATATACATATGTATCTATATTATGAGCTGAACTTCTCAGTGTTGCATTATATCATAATGCGGCAAAATTTTTAAAAAATTAAGAAAACGTTGCATAGCTAAATTCAAAATTTATATAAAAATATTGCAATTTTATAATGTTCTTTATTTCCACTTAAAATGCGACGATATTACATTTTCATTTTTTTGTTTTCTGTTATTTAGGTACGCTAAGTATTTCTTTTTTTGTTTTAAATGTTTAATTTATACATGTATTCTATTTAAAAAATATAAATTATAACCTATAGAACATTCTAAATTTTTTTTGTTCGTTTATATTTACCGTCCATTCATATGCATACATAAAATTTTTCTTCGTTCGTTTATGTTTACCGTCCATTCATTTAAATATAACTGTTGCCTACATATTAAAAAATAATAAATCTATAACTACATACATAAATAGCCATATATTCATTCATATACATATGTATCTATATTATGAGCTGATGTTTAATTTATACATGCATTCTATTTAAAAAATATGAATTATAACCTATAGAACATTCTGAATTTTTTCTTGTTTCGTTTATATTTACCGTCCATTCATATACATACATAAAATTTTTTTTTGTTCGTTTATGTTTACCGTCTATTCATATAAATGTAACTGTTGCCTACATATTAAAAAATAATAAATCTATAACTACATACATAAATAGCCATATATTCATTCATATACATATGTATCTATATTATGAGCTGAACTTCTCAGTGTTGCATTATATCATAATGCGGCAAAATTTTTAAAAAATTAAGAAAACGTTGCATAGCTAAATTCAAAATTTATATAAAAATATTGCAATTTTATAATGTTCTTTATTTCCACTTAAAATGCGACCCTTTAAAAACTTTGATTTATACACTGCCTTGTTTTTTCTTTCTTTTCATAATATAACATTTTAATATTTTTTTTTTTTATCTGTTATGTACGGAAATATCAAACGTATGTTTCTTTCTTTTAAAATCATAACATTTTAATAGTTCTCTTTTTCTATCTGTTATGTGGGTAAACATCAGATGTGTACAATATATACATAAGAAATAGACTTTAAAAATATTTAAAAACAATCAAAGTAACATTTTTTGTTCTATTTTTTTTCTATTCGTTTTTATTTTTCTTCCAGTATTAGGTACATTTTCCTTTTTTTTTGTTTTCTGTTATTTAGGTACGCTAAGAATTTCTTCTTTTTTTTTTTAAATGTTTAATTTATACATGCATTATATTTAAAAAATATAAATTATAACCTATAGAATATTCTGAATTTTTTTTTGTTCGTTTATATTTACCGTCCATTCATATGCATACATAAAATTTTTTTTTGTTCGTTTATGTTTACCGTCCATTCATATAAATATAACTGTTGCCTACATATTAAAAAATAATAAATCGATAAATCAACTAAATAATAATAGTTGGGAATTTGGTGTGACTGTGTTAGCAGATTTTTAATATTACAGCACACATAAAAATATGCATACCATTTTTGTACATGTTTGTACCTACATACATATGTAGTAAAAAAATTTGGTTTTAAAAGTATGTAATTGAGAAAATATTAAATTGCTTACTTCTAAATGCAAATGTTTTTGAATTAAAAGAAAATTATTTTGCTTTTTCTAGACGATGTAGATATACATATATGTATGTATGTACATAACAGATATTTTATGATTAATTCATAATTATTGTTATTATTCATAATTATTGTTATTAAAGAAAAATATTGTTATTATTTACTATTTTTAAAAAAAAATGGATTTCTTATTTTTAATATATTCTTTTTGTTGTTTAATGTTTTTACATAATTGGAAATATATTCTTAGTTTTTATACTTCAGAAAAAGGCATTAGTGGTGCAGATCATCATTCTCTAATAGATCTTAATTTAAAGGCAGCTCCCAATTTAGATATCAATGTTAGGGCCATAATATGCCATTTTAATATGTTAAGAGTTTCGAAAAGCCCTATTTTAACTATAATTAAGAAAGGAAAAACACATATCTATATAAATATTATAAATAAACACATTGCTTTTATAAATAAAAATGTATACTAAAAATCAATTGATTTGATGAAAAAAAACTTAAATTTAACACTTGCTATCTAAATTTTAAGTAAATGCATATTAAGTTTTACACTGTGTTCTCAAGTGCGGCACATTAATTTGTTTAAACATTCATATCTTTCAAATTCATCGCTTTCAAACCAAAAATATTTTCGAAGCACATATTATTACATATTTTTAAGTATGTACCTATATGTATATGTACACATACAATGCAATGGTCTCCATAAAAAACAATAGTCATTTATAGAAAAAAAAAAACATTTATGTGTTACGGATACGTATTGGTATTGGTATTGGTGAGTTTAGTAAATTTAGATAAAATGTTTTATTTTGGTTCTGTAATAATTCTGCTAAAAATTCTGTTATATCTTTGTATGAAAATTTAATTTTGAAATTAAGCTAATTTCTCTAATGTTTTTCGATATTATTATTTTAAAATCATGTATTGTCATCGGGATCTGATCTAATGAAGAAAATTTCAAGTCTCCAGCTCAACGGGAAGTGTGTTTAAAATGGCTTCTAAGATTCCATCCTTTACCCAACCAAGTTAATAAAAAGCTGTTAAAAAGAATACAATTAGAAAAGTTTTCTAATCACTTCAAATAATACACAAACATTCGTACATAAATGCAACAATTTAATAGGAAAGTACAAAACCAAAACAATTATACATATATGTATTTGAATTTTAAAGATACTCTGCCCGCGGCTGATCATACATAAATGCATACTTAGATACATATTGATTATTAATATCAGATCAAAATATCTTCATCATTATTTAAAATTTCAATACATATTGTGAAAAATTATGATTTTTATCAATTTTTATATTTTTTAGCACATTTCCAAAAAAATTTTGAAAAAATGTGCTTATTAGTTTCACTCTGTCCGTCCGTCCGTCCGTCTTCTTTACAAAACATCTACACCGTTAAAGATAGAGAAAAAAAATTTTAACCATGGGTAGGTCTCATAAAAAAAATAATTTTGTGGAACAACTTTTTCATGTAGCCCCCCCTCCCCATTACGGAGCTACAGCCCCTCAAACTTTGAAAAAGCCCTATTTTTAAATGCATATATCTTATGTTCTGCTTAAGATTTTTTCAATCTGAAAACGTCATTCGACAGGTATTTCTTTTATCTTTGCAAATTAATATCAAAATTATACATTTTTTTTAAATTTAGTATTTAAATTTACCGTTATGTGAAAACCAAATTTTGGAAGATTTTTCTATTTTCATAACTCCGGCACGCTTCTAGATAGAAGCTTGAAATTTTGAGGCAAGAAAGAACTTTTAGAATTAGTATAAGTTTGCTCAGAAAATTTTTTCAGACCACCCCCTGTTTATGAGCTATTAGGGCCTAAAAATTGAAAATTTGCTATTTTTAAACACCTGTAACTTAGGAACCTGTACACATTTTACTTCTGCAAGATATAAAAATTAAAGCTACAATAATATATTTTTACGTGTGTTAAAGGTTTATTTTAGTTGTAAAGGGTTCCAAAGTTGCAGCTCTTCAAAATTGCAAAAAAGCCCCATTTTCAGATGTATATATCTCGGGCTCTGCGTAATAATTTTGCAATCTAAAACCGCCAGAAGATCGAAAATTGTATTATCTATATAAAACAATATCAAAATTATGTAATATTTTGTAATTTATGATTTAAATTTACCGTTATGTGAAAACCACATTTTGCATGAAATTTCTTTTTTCATAACTTCGGCACCCCTTTAGATAGGAACCAGAAATTTTGAGACAAGAAAGAACTTTTAGAATTAGTATAAGTTTCCTCAGAATTTTTTGGTAACACCCCCTCTTTAAGAGTTATTACGCCTCAAAAATTGAAAATTTGCTATTTTTAGACATTTGTAACTTAGGCACCTATACAAATTTTTCTTCGGCAAGACATGAAAATTAAAGGTTCACTAATATATTTTTATGAGTGTTAACGGCTTTTCTTAGTTATATAAGATTCCGGACTTACGGCCCCTCAAAATTTCAAAAAAATCCTATTTTCACATTTTTTCTTATTACATGAAATTTTCAAATTTTTGTGTAAGTCACACTGCTAAACAGTTTGTATTGAGTTTTGGAAATGTGCGCTTTTAAAAACCGTTGGTTTACATTCTACCTTGTTTCTTTATACATGCAATAAGTTAAAGTACATACTACATTGCATACACATTGCCAAAGAATAGTTGTGTTGAGCCGTTGAGGTTCAGTCGACTCGAGAGGAAAAAATAATACACAATTTTAAAGAGAGTAAGTGAGAATGTCTCTTATAATTTTGTGTTTTTTTTTTTGTTATTCTGTTGTGTACGTTTTGTGACTATCGTAGGTACCATACTACTGTAATAATAGTGTAATGTAAATATGAAATGTGTTGTTTATGTTTTATTATTAATATCAATAATTAAACCTATACGTATTTTATAGTAGAAAAATCGTAAAAAATATGTAATTACTGATGTTCAAAGCTTGAAACGGAACTCATAATACGTAGTGTGTGGCTGAAAACTACTAAATTATAATTATAGATTATATTATGTTATATTGAATAAAATCATATTAAAACATATTGAAAGCTTTGTAAATAATAAAACGATGCAGTGAAATAACGTAGAATGTAATAAAGTAGAATTAAAAAATTTACAAAAATTCTACTTTCGAACTTCTTTAAGATCGATCTACTTATTTCATTCAACTTTATTTCTTTTGCAAAATTTTTGGGTAGTTAAATAGCATTTTTTGTAAATTTTTAATTTTACTTTATTTGCAAATTTTCTGGAAATAAAATCGATTATATTATTCCATTCTACGTCATTTTACGGCACCAAAAAAATTTATAATAATATCACATATTTGTTGAAAATTAATTTTTTTTAAGTAAGAAACTGTTTTAGGATCTTATTATATTGTAAAATTGTGTTAAAACTCGTTTTGTTTAAAGTTAATATTTTTAATTAATTACGCAGAATGTGAGAAAAGTATACACACAACTTTCCACTTTTGCATTTTTTGCATTTCTAGATCTTGTTAACCTGTAAAGTTATTAAAAATAAATTATTGAAAAACTAATCTTTGTAATGTAAAAATACAATTGAGTATTTATTATCCCAAACAAATTCTAAAAAAAATATGTAGGAACCTAATGTTGTTTATACTTTTGTTACATACTCCTAACATAATATGATTATAAATATAAATTTTATTTTAATAATAAAAATAATTTTTTTTAAACAATTACATTTGATTTTCACCTTGATTTGTATGGTTTTATTTTAGAGCTGCCATTATTTTAATTGGAAAACATTGTATATCGACCTCAAAATTGATTTTTTCTAAACTTTTACGAGAATATGAAATTATTACATAAGGCACTTTTTCTTATTCAAACAATAACAATGAATTGAAGTTGGTTAATTCATAGTGAATTTTATTAAGAAAGAATATTATAAAATATTAATTTACTTATAAAAGTGATTTAGTGATATAATATAATATTTTATCATAAAAGTTTAAAAACTAATTTAAATTTAATCAAAAAAATTTGCAAAAAAGGCAAGAAATATAGTTAATATCATATAATTTTAATATATTATTGTAATAAATTTTTCTAAAGAATAATTTATACCATTAAATATGATCACTAATATTGGAGATAATGATTCAGATTCGGAAGGTTTTGTTCCTGTAAAACGGTCAACATTTTAGTAACGAAAAAAAGAAAATGTTGATTCATTAGTATGCTGCCACTATCGAAATCAAATATAATTCTGCACATAGCATTTTAAAAAGGTATAGGAGTGACGGAGAAGAATTTGTTGAAAAACATCAGGTGGTAATAGGAAAAAAAAATCGGACTCACCAAATAATAAAAACAATAGAAAAAATTGTTGAAAGTAATCCTTCTATAACTTTAAGAAAAATTAAATCCGAATTAGAAAAAAGGATCTATTATACTAAATTCGAATATTCATGTTTTTATATTAATTATTTCATAGGGCATCGCTTTGAGCATATCTTCTATTCATAAGACTTTAAATGAGGATTTAAAAATTACTCTAAAATTAGACCGATGTGAGATAGAAAACATTAACGCATTAGAAACTGTAAGAATGAGAAAACACTATGCAATAAATTTTTTAAAAAATAACCCGAATTCTAGGAAAAAGTGGATTCGAAGATCCTTTGCAAAGAGTAAATGGACGAGCTATTATAACAGTTCCTAATCAAAGGGGAAAAATATAACTTTAATAGCCGCCATGTCAAATAGAAGTGTGATCCAGACTCATATAATTTCAACAAGTACATGCAATTCCCACAAAAGTTTTGCACTTTCCTTAGAACGCTGATTAAAGAGTTAGATGAAATAGGAAATATGGCAAGTTCATAGCTAATAATGGACAATGGTGCCATTAAGAAAATACTATTGTTAATTAATAAATTGGCCATATTGTTCAGGGGAAACCTATTCAGTTGATGTTTTTGACACCATATGCGCCTATGTTGAACCTTATCGTTCAAAATTCGTAAATTAAACAAAAATTTGAATTAATTTAAAATTATATAAAAATGAAATCTATTTATTTTTGTTAAAAATAAGTAATTAAAAATGAAATCTATTTATTTTCGTGAAAAAAATGTATCTAAACGTTTTTAAAAATTGCAATTTATTGTTTTTTTACAATTTATTTTTAATTTTTTAGTTTTTAAAAGTGGGACCTTTTATACGTATCTAGGAGTTTAATAATATTCTTGTTCCAATATTTTTCTAAATTATCTTTTTCATATTTTATATTAATTCTATAATTATATTTGTACAGTACAACAGAACTTATTTTTTTGCCATAAATTTTGTTGAAAGATTAGAAATATTAATAGAGGTGCTGCTATGGTTCCTATTAATATAACATTTCGGCTTCTTAACATATGATTTGCAATAATTTTTCGTAATTCTTTTAAGACCTTCTGTTATAGCATCTGCTAGACTTGCAATATTTGAGTGTTCTAATAATATTGCTCTTGCAAAAATTTTCAATTTTGAAAAAATATTACAGATTTGGCGAATATGGTGATAAAAACATATTTTTTATCGAAATTTATTGAACAATATCTCGAACAATTTGTGTTTTATGATTGACAGCATTCTCTTTTATTAGCCATGAACCTGCCATATTTCCTACCTCGTTTAGCTTTTCAACCGGCGTTCTAAGGAAAGTAAACCAATTTTGTTTAATATAATCAACGGTTGCTTTCAACTATTTTAACTATAATAGTTATTTAAATTTTTTCTTAACGCAAACATTTTGAAAAAATTATCGCCTTAATTGTTTTTTAAATCTTTTTTAATTTCATCTCAACATTAATTGCTAAATCAGTAATTTCCAAATTCAGATTCATACTTATTAATTAGGGTATACTTTTCGCCTTATCAACCTTTATAATCTTAGTTTTTGATTTTAGAATTTAGATGATTTTAGATCTTAGTTTTGATTTTCATAAAAACGAGGAAGAATACAGTCGCCCTTGCCAGCTCTTAAATACCCGTACGAAGCTTTTAACCCCCAGTATATAGTACTTATAATTATTTTAACTTTGCACTATTTTTAAATATATATAAAAATTGTACATAGGTAGTTACTTTAGCTACCTCAAGCCTTGACTCAATAATTGCAAGCTTTGTCATATTTAATCTTATAAATTATGTTATGTTTATAAATTTCAAGCACAATTAACGCATTGTAGTTATTAATTTAGAAGTCATAAAATTTATTTACGTTTTCATAAATAAGTTTATTTATTAAATACATTACTTAACATTTATCAAAAATAAATACTATCGTATCCATATTAGTACGACTATAATAATATAATGTTTGTATATGTATAAATACATAGTTATTTTATTATGAATAAAATATTATTTTTATTATTTTTTATATTTTTTTAAATGAATAAAATATTATTTTCGTAAGTCACCAATCTTTCAGGCGAAAGGTCTCGGATTCAAACCCCGATCAGGTCAAAAGTAATATATAAAATATAATAAAATAATGTAAACAAAATATTAAATATAATTATAATTGAATACTTGTGGCCCATGCTAGAGGCAAAAGGGTCCCTAAAATATCGGCAGATATTTATATCTGGGCGATATAATATAAAAAAAAATATATATAATTTTTATTATTTTTTATATTTTTTATATTTTTTGATTTTTGTTAATTCATTTTACTAAAAGATTAAGTTAAGTCAATTAGATGAGTTTTTTTAATAAAATTAAACTATAAAAGTTTAAATAAATACATATAAGTAATATTTATAAAAACCGTTATAAAATTTTGTTTATTTCGATAATTAAATATAAACTTAAAACTATCATTCAACTATAAATGTTTTGTTTTTTTTACTAAAAACCTAATATATTTTTGTATTGTTCTATTATTTTATGACGGACAGATAAACTATGTTTTAACTCTTTACCTAATATTAAAAACCTAATAACAAAACCTGAAAATAATACTAACAATCTACAAAATAGAAAACTTTAAGAAAACCTTCAGTCTGTTTGAAAACTTTTTGAAGAATAATTAATTAATTACTTAAAATAAATTACGTAAATACAAAAACTTTCATTTGAGAAAGAAATACTTGCTATCAAAAAAGAAAATTGGCATTTGAGAAGGAAATACTTGCTATCAAAAAAGAAAGCTTACACTTGAAAAAGAAATACTTGCATTTAAAAAAATTTACTTGCAATAAAAGTAGAATTCCTTTTTTTTTAAAGTAAGAAAGGTATATTGAAATCCTGAAAAAAAACCGTTAAAAATAACCACATAAAAATTGAAATACTTTTAAATAGTGTTTCAATAGAAAATAAAAATATAACTAAACAACTACAATACTTGCAAATAATTACTAACATTAATCTTCTAAATGAAGAACTCGAAAAAATTCAAGAAGATGTTATATTTGCTAAACAACAAAATAATAATGAGTATGTACTATATTATTTATTTTAATAATTGTAATATCGAAATAGATAACATTAAATTTTCAAATAAAAACAAAGAATTCAAACATCTGTAATTATAATTTAGTAGTTTTCAGCTACACACTACGTATTATGAATTCCGGTTCAAGCTTTGAACATCAAAACCTATACATATTAATAATAAAACATAAACAACAAATTTCATATTTACATTACAGTAGTATGGTACCTACGATAGTCGATAGTAGTAACAAAACGTATACAACAAAATAAAAAAAAAAACAGAAAATTATAAGAGAAATTCTCACGCTCTCTTTAAAATTGTGTTTTTGTTTTTTTCCTCTCAAATCTCGAGTCTCGACTAGACTTCAATGGCTCAACTATTTTTTGGCTATATGTATGTAATGTACTTTAACTTATGCATGTAAAAAAAAAAAAATTTTTAAATTGATAAAAATCTTCATTTATCACAATATGTATTGAAATTTTAAATAATTATGAATGATATTGATCTGATATTAATATAAAATATGTATCTAAGTATCTACTTATGTATGATCAGCGGGCAGAGTTTCTTTAAAATTAAATATATAATTATTTTGGTTTTGTACTTTTCTATTAAATTGCTGCATTTATGTATGAATGTTTGTATATTATTTGAAGCGATTAGAAAACTTTTCTAATTTCATTCTTTTTTGAATTCAATCTCTTCTCATATAAGTACTTAAATTTTAGTATACAGCAGTACTTACAACCAAAATTAAATTTGAATAATTTTTTAATTTTTAAATATTTTGTCAATTTAATGCAGGGTTACCATTTGTACAAATGTGGTAATATTTGTACGGTTTCCTCAGCCTCTGTACCATGTACAATCTTAATCAAGGATTGTACGCTAAATATACTGTCTTTTCAGATTTTAAATGTTTTACATTAGTAAAACATTTTACATTTATTTCGAACTCGATAAATAAATAGACATAATAGTCCTAACTCGTAATACCAAATAACTTAAATATACTTACACCAACTGCAGGCTCATTATACAATTTAATTCAGTTTTGGCGCTATTTTAAAAATAATTTCAGTTACTGTTTTGACGAATTTGGTTTTGCTTTCTGACTTTTTACGGATTGTACTTTTTTCATAAATTCTATTTTTCTAAACTACAACTGTCTATTATATGAATTGGGATTCAACATAAAATTTGACTACACATTAACAGGGGCCCCTAGTAATATTGTAATACATATATAACGATTAAAAATGTAAATAATACTGTTAAACTTGAAACTTTAAATTTAAAACAATCACAAAACAATAGAGAAATTGTTGAAATTTATTATAAAATTATTTCGTTATAAAGTACAATTAACTAAAATTAGATCATTAAATGAAAAAGGATCAAATTACAAACAAAGCAAGACCACATTTTTTATTTAAAATTAAATTCTTACAAAATTTCCTTTTCAAGTACAAGAAACTCAAATTAAGTCATTGAATTAAAAATAAGAGATCGAATTACAAATAACGCCGACCAATTTTTTTTCATTTAAAATTAAATTCCTACACAATTTCCTTTTCAAGTGCAATAACAGAAATCGAAAACACTTGAAATTATAATAAATTTTTTTTTCTTATTTTTTTTTGTAAAATATTAATAATAATCAATATTTAAAATTGAACATTAATTATAAAATTTGTAAAATGTGAAAGTTAGTTTAAGTATAGATTCGTAAGGTTTAACATTATTAAATCTTAATAGAGAAAATTAAAATAAAATAAATTTAAAAAAACTATTTTTTTTTATTTAAAATATTACTTTATAAACTTCAACTTTATAAAATAATAAAACTTACACAACAATTTCTGTATCTCTTATAAATTACACGTTGATTACCAAAACAGATCTGTTCCACCGAGTCACCTCAAAGTCAATCAAATTTTAATGAAAACAATTTATTTTGTAATTACGCTGCAATATCTGTTTTCACTTTCACACAAGTAAAAGATATTTCTTCTTTTATTTTTTGAGGATTCATGGTTATATTTAGTCCTTTAGAAGGGCTGAACTAATGGCGAAATCCTCGCTTACCAACTAAATCTGTAGGAACATCCACCATTTACAATAAAATCTATAACAGCTTTTTTTACACAATCTTTACGTACGTAACTGTTTATACACGTACGATAGGATCGGGTATAAGAAAATTACTCCTCCGTTTGTAACACCTCGAAATAAGCGAGCTAGATATACCTTCAAAGGTATGGATCGGATCAGAAAAAAATTCTAAGTCGATTGAGCCATGTCCGTCCGTCCGTCAGCACGCTAACTCAAAAACTAAGAAAGCTAGAATCTTGAAATTTACACAAAATATACTAGGAGTAATTTGTAGGTTCCCTATTGTTTTTGGTTGAGTTCCGACATTTTTTTTTAAATCCCCACATTTTTTTTTAAATAGAGCTATGAAATTTTAACTGCTGATAGATTTCACAAAAATATTAATTTTATTTTTAATAACTTTTTTTTGTAGCCCCACCCGTTACGGAGCTACAGCTCCCCAAAGGTTCAAAAAAGCTCTATATTTAAATTGTTATAGCACAAGTTGTATAAGGTATATCTTCATTCTGAAAACGGCAAACGATTACTGCTTTTATTAGCTTTAAAAGTAAATATATAATAAATATATAGTTGTAGCATACGGTGTCTTAATTTACCGTTATGCGAAACTAAAATTTTGCAAAATCCTTTAACCCTTCTATCTTCTAAACGGTTTAAGTTGGAAACTTTATTTTCTGAAATTTTGACAGAAGTTAAGATCTTTAAAAATAAATAAGAGTCATTTCAGAAATTTTTTTGGATCACCCCCCGTTTAGGAGCTGTAAGGGGTCAAAAACTGAAAATTTCCTATTTTTAAACACCTGTAACTTGAACACCTGTTAAAATTTTTTTGAAGCAATACACAAAAATTAAAGCTTCAACATTATACTCTTATTTCTGCTAACAACTGTTTTTAATAATATAGGGTTACTTTATAATTGACGAAAGTGTTACTTGATTTTTTTCAAATTTTCTAACAAATTTCTTTAACGAAGTTTTTGCGTTTTGTTTTACTCGATAATTTGAAATTGTTGAAGATATAATGCGTAGTACAAAAAACTGTAAATAAATAAACAACATAACGGTTGCTTGAAGAATTTTTATTTCTATGATATTGATATACATACATACTTATATAATATCATGTTTATTTACATATCGTATATGTCACTGATGAATGAATGATAAGAGTATAGATGTATATTATATAGCGCCGTATTTACATACATACATATATGTATTTTATTGTACATATAAGAAATTATTCTATGAATGGAAATATTTTTAAAGAAATATTGCAATGTATGGCGATATACTTATAACAATATAAATATACTATGTACGCATTAATATAATATAATATTTCAAATTATATTTAGTATTTTGTACTTAGTAAATTTAATATACATTTACAGCTTAGTATTAAATGGTACTATAGAATATTTGAAAAAGTTTTGGATTGATAATCGTTATGTGGAAGGTTAAAATCTGCTTTTGAAGAATGTATAAAGATATAGTTTGAATATATGTACAAGCCATAGTTCTAGAAATTATAAAATTCACCCAAATTATTTTAAAATACTAAAATATTAAAAAAATAATATTTTAAGCACAGTGACAGGCTGTGAACATACTAACGGTTCGTACGGGTATCTAAGAGTTGACAAAGGCAACTGTATTCTTCCTCGTTTTGAAGACTGATTACTCGTTCTCTTAAAAACTTCAAGCTGACACAATTCGTATGTTTTTGAATGTTTTAGCTGCAAATGGCGGCGTAAATTATGAGATTTATCTATTAATATTTGGTCGCAGATATTACAGTCAAGTTCATTGTTTTCATTTACTACATAAAATTTTCTCACCAAAATCTTCTTTTTTCTTCCCATTGTTCCTATATAAATGCAATTATAATTAAGTTGGTTGTATATTTATTATTTTTTTCAATTTAAAAAGTAAATTGTACCAAATATGTTTTGATATTTTATATAGCAATGCACTTTTTTTTATTTAAAACCAAAACTATTAAAAAACTAAACTAATTATAGAAAAAGATAACTAATTACTAAACTAAACTTTATCTTTTTCTCACCCTTATAATGTGAAATTAAATATTGAAAGTTTCTTTGCATACGATTTAAAACGCAAAATACAAAGACATTGAATGCAAATTGAAAAACCAGTAAAACCAATATAAAAAAAAAACAAATAAATAAAAAATTTGTGTTGGAGTGTGTAATTTACTCAATTTTTGTTAACAAATAATTATCTTATCTATATTTAAAAATAAATAAAATCATACGCACAACACGTTGAGCGATAATAATTCTAAAACCATAACATTTGTCACAAAGAAAAGCATTCTTATTTATTTTCCTCTCTTTAAATACAATAACAAACTTTTTTTTTATACAAATGCACAAACAACTAAAAAATATAATTTTACTACTCTAATCATAAAGAATCTGTAAGAGTAATGTTTAGGTTAAAATAATTATCATAAAAGACAATAATTATCATAATTTGATTTAAAATTTTTGCTTTTGCTTAACTTTAAAAAATGTCTTTGTATATATAAAATGTATAACGAATTTAACAAAATGCAGCATTTATAATAACAATTTGAACCAAAGTAACTAAAAAGAAGATTTTTTCATTTCGCTCTAGTGGGTTTTATAATATATTTTTTTTTTAAACGCACAGAAGAGTACGTAAAATTTGTGGACGATAGCAAAATTTCAAACTCTGGTTTAAGTTTATTTAGTTGAAACCAACGATTCAAGTTGACTAGGTCATTCTGCATATTTATCCTACAATCACTTGGATTGTCACCAATAACAAAAACAACAGGGTCATCTGCAAATAAATTAATTTCGCCGAAATTTAACTACTCTCCAATACATTAATTTAAATAATGAACAGTTGTGGACCTAGTACGGATCCTTGCGGAACCGCCAGTTTAACAAATTTCCTTGTAGAGAGGTTATCGTTGATTTTTGTTCTTTGACTCCTACCATATAGGTACGAAGAAAACCATTTGAGTTATTTTCCTTTGATACCATATTGTTCCATCTTTCTAAGTAGAATAAATGGTTCAACAGTGCCAAATTATCTTATGAGATAAAGAAATACTCTGTAGATTATCTCTTTTTATCTATTTCACCTTTCCATCTTGTTATGATCCAATTCAAGGCAGTTTCACAAGAATGATTTCTGCGAAACCCAAACTGTGTTTTTATCAATATTTTATTTTTTCCTAAGTAATCCTCCAGCTATAACTGTACACGTTTTTCTAAAAATTTTTCAACTACTGGCAACATATTAATTGGCCTAAAGTCTTCGTTTTTAGAACTATATTTCACTTTTTCAATTGGTATCACTAAGGACTCTTTCCAGTTTTATGGAAATGTTCCAGATTGAATTGGTTGGTTGACAATATTTTTCATCACATAGTGATTCATAATTTTCTCCAACAACTTTAGTACTTATCTTTCTATAATATTTTTTTTTTATTAATAGATTTACATATTATTTTTAAATCCTCATTGCTTATATTCCTAAATTCAAACCTTTTATTTGCCTCTCTAATTATATCATAGTAATTTCTAATTGGTATTGATGCATTAATCATTTCGACACTATTTACGAAAAATTCATTAAGCTTATTAGCCATTTCCCCTTGGTTATGAACTATTTCGTTTCCAAAATCTATAATCTTAATAGCTTTTATCTTTTTTTAGTGCCGTATTTTTATTATATTCCACATCAATTTTGATCCATTGGCATTTTCTATATTACTTTCAATACTCTTGTTTTTTGCTTGATTTATTTATATGTGTTCCTTATCTGTTTATATATAAGTTAAGACCTCTACACGCGGGAATTAAAACATATAAAAAACCAGAAATTTGTCAGCAGATTTATATTTTCAATAATTTTAATTTTAAGAATGTTTTAATAATTTTACTTCAAATTAAATCACAATATTCAAAACACAAATATCAAATTACAATATTTTAATAATTTTAATTATTTCTTACGGAAAATAATAATTTCGAAATAATGAAAAATTGTTATTTCAGCAAATTTTATAATATAAATTAGCTGTTAGATATTAGTTAAGTTACAGTTAAAATTTGTCAATCGAATTATTAATAAAGTGGACTTTCCAAATAACTATTTTTTTTAAAAAGATTTTATATTAAAATTCTTACTGGTTACCGTGACAGGACCCTGGAGGAAAAAATAGATGTTCTACAGGATCCAGAAATATTTGACGCAGCTATACCCGTGAGAACATAGTGGTGAACCAATATTTTTCGATCATCAAAAAGACGTAGCTGTAACCGTGAGAACACAGTGGTCAACACCTTGGAAAATAAAGTTATCCCGTGAGAACATATGACTAAAAAGAAATCATACGTTATATTTCACAGCAACCATACGAAGAAGTTGAACCTTCTTAATAGCTAAGGAAACGTCAATCCTTTGCTCAAATACAAACTATTTTAATTATAATGTAAGTAAAAGAATAAAAAATTACTAATTACAAATAATAATAAAAAAATAAGAATAAGAAATATATAAAAAAGAAAAAATAATAAATTAAAATAATAAGGAAAATCGTCAAAAAAAAATTTTTCGAATTAAATTTAACTAAATATTAAGAAAAAATATCCAAAATAATTGAAAACGCAGTAGAAGAAATTAAAGAATCTATTAGACTACTAACTGGTGCAAGTAATGCCCAACTCGAGCTTATTAGAAATTTAACAATTCGCCTAGAAAATATTGAAGCAAGATTAAACCAACAACCAGTACAAGCGGCACAAGCACCAGCTAACAATGACGCAGGCTTACAGCGTTCAAGAAATTAACAAAATTTAAAGGATATCTAGAAGTTACTAGATTGAGTAAGAGTTACAAACATTCGATGGCAATATCATATAACATCTTTGATGATAGCTGCGAAGATATCAAAAATTGTGTGTCCAGGAACATTTCCAATTACGCAGGAACCTTTCCAATTATCAAACCTTCACCAAAGAAATCAATCAACAGATTAACTATTTGCGATTGTAAACAACCAATTATCCTTAATCTTAAATAAAATAAAAACCTAAAATTGCTATGCAGATATAATCAACGCTGTAAGTAAAACCTACCGTCATGGACCACTAAATGTTTTTGTCAGAAACCTCAATGGAAACCTTTTAAACATGCTGAGGATACAGAGACAGCAAACACTACCCAAAGCGTACTCTTATTGTTTAGAAATCGAAAATTCTAATTTCCGTAATGTCACAATCCACCGTCAAAATTCCAACACCATGGCAAAGGAATCAAATTATAAACAAGAAATTATTCCAAATTCAACCACAACAGAAATATCCAAAATACATATCAGCAAACTAAACAAAACACCTATCCACCTATCCACCTATCCGAGTAATTATGTACAATTCAATCAACAGCCAAACAAAGCACATATCAACCAATTCGAAATAATTTTCTGAAAGACCGGCGCAACCAAAAAATTTATCGATGGAGGTTGATCCGTCAAAAAGTGAATTATCGAGAGCTCGGAATAATACCAATTAGAGACCACGTATGCAATCAAATCAACAAAGAATTTTCAATGTCAAAACAAGTGATTTGGAAAAATACGATGAGAGTTAAGAAGATTACATTCAAAATTACGATGACCAAGAGGAAGAAGGAAAGGCATATGATGAGCAGCAAATAAATTTTACGAACCAAGACTCAATAGTAGCATAGCCTACTTAGAATATATTACAAACAAGGTAGAATGTAAACCAACTGTTTTTAAAAGCGCACATTTCCAAAACACAATACAAACTGTTTAGAATTGTGACTTGCACAAAAATTTGAAAATTTAAGAAATAAAATTTAAGAAATTTTTTGTAATAAGAAAATATGTGAAAATAACACTTTTCTGTAATTTTGAGGGGCTGTAAGTCCGGAACCCTTCATAACTAAGAAACACTTTAGAGCTTTAATTTTTATGTCTTGCCGAAGAAAAATTTGTACAGGTACTTATGTTACAGGTGCCTAAAAATGGCAAATTTTAAATTTTTCAGCACTATCTAAAGGCGGGCCGGAGTTATGAAAAAAGAAATTTCATGCAAAATATGGTTTTCGCTAACGGTAAATTTAAATAGTAAATTACAAAATATTGCATAATTTTAATATTGCTTTATGTAGATAATAAAATTTCCGGTCTTCTGGTGGTTTTAGATTGCAAAACTATTACGCAGAGCCAGAGATATATATATCGCAATTTTGACGAGCTGCAACTTTGGAATCCTTTACAATTAAAATAAACCTTTAACACACGTAAAAATATATTACTGTAGCTTTAATTTTTATATCTTGTAGGAGTAAAATATGTACAGGTTCCTAAGTTACAGATGTTTAAAAATAGCAAATTTTCAATTTTTGAGCCCTAATAGCTCATAAACAAGGGGTAGTCCAAAAAAATTCTCTGAGCAAACTTATACTAATTCTAAAAGTTCTTTCTTGCCTCAAAATTGCAAGCCTCTATCTAAAAGCATGCCGGAGTTATGAAAGTAGAAAAATCATGCAAAATTTGGATTTCACATAACGGTAAATTTAAATACTAAATTTAAAAAAATTGTATAATGAAATCAAATATTGAAAGTTTCTTTGCATACGATTTAAAACGCAAAATACAAAGGCATTGAATGCAAATTGAAAAACCAGTAAAACCAATATAAAAAAAACAAATAAATAAAAAATTTGTGTTGGAGTGTGTAATTTACTCAATTTTTGTTAACAAATAATTATCTTATCTATATTTAAAAATAAATAAAATCATACGCACAACACGTTGAGCGATAATAATTCTAAAACCATAACATTTGTCACAAAGAAAAGCATTCTTATTTATTTTCCTCTCTTTAAATACAATAACAAACTTTTTTTTTATACAAATGCACAAACAACTAAGAAATATAATTTTACTACTCTAATCATAAAGAATCTGTAAGAGAAATGTTTAGGTTAAAATAATTATCATAAAAGACAAAAATTTGATTTAAAATTTTTGCTTTTGCTTAACTTTAAAAAATGTCTTTGTACATATAAAATGTATAACGAATTTAACAAAATGCAGCATTTATAATAACAATTTGAACCAAAGTAACTAAAAAGAAGATTTTTTCATTTCGCTCTAGTGGGTTTTATAATTTTTTTTTTTTTTAAACGCACAGAAGAGTACGTAAAATTTGTGGACGATAGCAAAATTTCAAACTCTGGTTTAAGTTTATTTAGTTGAAACCAACGATTCAAGTTGACTAGGTCATTCTGCATAAATTCGACGGTAAATTTAAATACTAAATTTAAAAAAATTGTATAATTTTGATAATAATTTACAAAGATAAAAGAAATACCTGTCGAATGACGTTTTCAGATTGGAAAAATCTTAAGCAGAACATAAGATATATGCATTTAAAAATAGGGCTTTTTCAAAGTTTTAGGGGCTGTAGCTCCGTAATGGACGGGGCTACATGAAAAAGTTGTTCCACAAAATTATTTTTTTTATGAGACCTATCCATGTATAAAATTTTTTTTCTCTATCTTTAACGGTGTAGAGGTTTTGTAAACAGACGGACGGACGGACGGACAGAGTGAAACTAATAAGCACATTTTTTCAAAAATTTTTGGGAAATGTGCTAAAAGCGACGAAATTCTTAAATTCTTGATAGATACTGGTGTAAAGAATTTTATAAAACCGGAATTAGCACCAAACGCAATACCAACAAACAAAACATTCAAAATTAAGTCAACATCAGGAGATATAAAAATAACAAAGAAAATAACAGTAAAAATTTTTTGAATGTATTGGGAACAATCTAAAAACAGAATTCTTTGTACTACCTGGTTTAAAAAGTTCCGATGGGATAATAGGCGAAATTCTAGATAACTATTTGGATGACTTGGATGAAAACATAAGAACTAAATTAAAAGTGTTAATAAATCAATAAATTTAGCTTTTCAGTTCAATTAACAATCAAAAAACCATTGACACATCTGTAGAAGCTAAAATTAAAACTACAACTGATGAGCCTATCTACAATAAAGTTTATCCATATCCTATTCACATGATAGCGGAAGTAGAAAAGCAAATACATCAAATGCTTCAAGATGGAATAATAAGACCTTCAAAAAGTCCAAATAATTCGCCCATATGTATCGTAGAAAAGAAAATCGATGCTTCAGGTTTAAAAAAATATCGACTACACTTCAAGTCGATTACACTTCAAAAGGTTAAATACAGTTACAGTTTCGGATACCTACCCTATTCCAAATATAATATCAACAATAGCTAGTTTGGGAAACTCTAAGTTTTACACCACTATCGATTTAACTTCTGGATTTCACCATATAAGAATTAAATCAAAAGACATCCCAAAAACTGCACTTTTCACACTAAATGGAAAATACGAATTTTTGAGATTACCTTTTGGACTGGAGAACGCGCCCGCAATCTTCCAAGGCATGATCGACGATGTACTCAAAGAATATATCGGAAAGATTTGCTACGTATACATCAACGATGTGATCATCTTTGGTGGTCCCGAGGAAGAATATCTTCAAAATATTGAAAACGTATTCAATAAATTACAATCAGCAAACGTAAAAGTCAATCTTGATAAAACATAATTTCTGAAGGAAGAATTCGAATTTCTCGGATATATCAAGCCAAGGTATCAAACCAGATCTAAGATAGCCAGACCCAGATAGCCAATGTATCAAACCAGAACCAACAAAGATTCAAGCAATTCACAAAATTCGTCTTCCCGAAAATCTCAAGGAATCAAATCGTTCTTAGGATTAGCACCCTATTACAGACGATTTATCAGAGATTTAGAAAAAATTGCTAAACCTCTAACCAACTTAGGAAGAAGTGAAAATGCTCAAATTAAAACAAACCAGTCAAAGATAAAAATAAGGTTTAAAGAAAATGACTTCACTGCTTTTCGAAATTTAAAGGAATTATTATAATCATCTGAACTTCTTATATTTCCAGACTTTGATAAACATTTTAATTTCACGACAGACACCTCAAAGGAAGCAATAGGAGCCGTCCTATCCCAAGGTGAAATGGGCAAAGATAGACCAATAACGTACATATCTTTCAATAAAACATAAGAAAATTACGCCACCAACGAGAGAGAAATGCTTGCAATTATGTGGGCATTGGACAAATTACGCAACTACCTATATGGCGCAAAGATTAAAATATTAACCGACCATCAACCATTAACATGTACCTTGAGCAACAGTAATAGCAACACTAAATTTAAACGTTGGAAATCACGGCTTGAAGAGTACAACTATGAGCTCATATATAAGCTCGGATGCACGTAAATAAAGTGGTAGATGCAATATCCAGACTGAAACTCGAGGCAAATTTTTTATCAAGCCCAAGAAGAGAACATGAAAATTCTTCAACCGATGTTATGTTAATAATCATTAAAGACGTGCTTTAAAAGAGCACATTTAAATTGGAAAGAAAACATCCACAAATTCTTCATATTCATTAGAATAAAATATGCCATCTGTACATATGTACATACATATAGTGACAAGCAATTTAACATTTTATAGTTATTTAATTTTTGTTACAGAAGTATTAAATGTAATTAAACATCTTATTTATTTAATTTATTTTTTTAACATCACTTAAAAGCATTTAATTACAATTTATAAAATGTACAATAAAAAAAAAATTAAAAAAAATTATCAAAATAAAAAACATAAACCGATTTGTTGTATTTTAATGCAATACAATAAGTGTGGCCAAAATGTAAATGTAAATTAAAAAATGTAAATTATGTCATAATTAAAAAAAAATTATTGCCTAGGTACTTATTAATTGTCTAAGGTCATTAAAGTGAAAAAATATTGTTTTAAAATGTGTTTGAAAGTAATTCTGGGGATGAATGTAGAATAAAGAAGACTAATTTTGCTAAAAAAGTAGTACAACATCTATTGATGGGTTCATTTCTTCCGTACTCTGTACTGTGTTTGTAATCCATTAACAATTTAGTGTTTCTAGTTTGCCTAACACTATCGTTAAGTCTAAACTTGTTAGTAAGAGATTGGATAGAAATACTATTATTCAAAATATCAAAAGTAAAACATGAAGACAATAATTGTCTACGTAAAGATAAAGAAAGCATGTTTAATGAATTAAGTCTTGAAGTGTAACTCGGTGGATTAGCAACATCAGAAGAAGCAAATAAAAGAAATTGCTTTTGAACTGATTCGATTATCTTGGAAATAACTTGAAAGGCTGGATTCCATATAATGTTACAGTATTATAAGATAGATCGAACTAGGGAACAATAGAGAGATTTAGTCACAACTATGTCTCAGAATTCTTTAGCTTTTCTCCTTCTAAGTATCCTTTGAAACCAAATGGTCATAGTAAAGATTAACATTAAGTTTATAATCGAGAAGAATTCCTAAATCAGTAATGCTAAAAAACCTTTACAAAGTTAAGTTATCTATTTTGTGGTCGTATATCAAAGAATATCGTTTTCGCTTATGTTGAGTTCCAATTTATTTGGCATACACCAAGCTTGTAACACTGATAAGCTTGATTGAAGTATAGCTTCAGAATTATCTTTAACAATTGATATATTTTTAGATCATTAGCAAACGAAATGTGAGATCTATTGCATAAATATTCCGAAAAATCTGAAATAAATACTTTAAACAGAAGTGGGCCTAAATCGCTTCTTTGCGGAACACCGGAAGTTATCCCGATTGTGTTGAATAATACACCTAGAAATTTAACTTTTAGAGTTCCTTCTCAAAGATAAAAGTTAAGCCACTCAAGAAATGAACCCGAAATGCCAAAAGTTGATAGATTGTTTAGCAACGTGTAGTGATCTACACGGCCGAAAGTTTGCTAAAATCAGTGTAAATTGCATTAACTTCCTATATCCTTCCTATTGCATTAACTTCCTGGTATCCTTTCCTTATTTGATTCAGGATTTCGGATGCGTAAACCATAAGTCGTTCGTTGTAGTGGAACGACTTTTTCTGAAACGATGTTGTTAATCATTGAGTTTTGCACTTATGATAGAAGTAATTCTATCAACGACAATTTTTTCAAATAATGTTGGTATAGTCGAAAGGATTGTTATACCTCGACAGTTTTCCATCGATGCCCTATCCCCTTTTTTAAAGATAGAGGTTAAGTCGGAGGATTCCTACTTTTGTGGATTAATTTGAAAGTGACTTATTGAAAATAAAATGAAGAGGAAAAATTAGACTGTGAGAACAATTATATAAAAAGATTGGAGGAATTAAGTCCGGACCAGCACCCTTTTTTATATCAAAATTCAAAATTGTTTCAAGAATTTCACTTTCAGAAAGATACACGTCTGTAATTAGCAAATGCAAGCTATTAGATAAAGAGTTATCTGAAGTTGTAACTGATGCTGTTGGACGACAAACTTGTTGAAAATTATCAGAAAAGACGTTAGTATTTTCCTTTGAGCACACAGAAACTACATTGCTCTTACACATCATTGAATTGGGATACCCAAAAAATTTTCGTTTTGTGTTAACAAAATCAAAAATTTTTTGGGATTACTAATAAGTTTGTTGCCAATATCAGTGACATTGTTTTCATATGCTGTATTGGGTTTTTGTTTAAAGCAAGTTGCTTATACATATTCAATGAATCGGAGGATGGCGCTTGACAGTGTTTAAGTTTCCTGTATATTTTATTCCGCCGATTTCTCAAGTTCCTAAGATCTCTTTTCTAACCATGATTCTGTTGTTTTATGTTTTTTGCGAATTTTAGGAACAAAGGCGTCTATAATTTGAAACAGACTTAAGTATAAGATAGAGATTACTGAATTTGTATCCTGTACTAACAATTCGTCCCACATGATTAATGACAAAGCATTATTAATACTTTGATAGTCAGCGTTAAAAAAATCATATACAATTTCATTATTGTAAGATGTGGTGAAGACCGGAATAGAAGTGGAGAACTCGAAAATTATTGCGTCATGATGAGTAGTGTTAGTAAAAAGATTATCTGCATCATCAGCGAGTTTAACCATCACTCTATCATATGCATTCGAAAAAGCAAGATCTAACGACTTGTTATTACTATTAGGATAACTAACAATTTGCTGTAGGTCGTTACCATAGAATTCACCAATTAAATCAAAGTCAATTTCGTCCTGAAAATTAAGTGATAATAACAAATTATCCGTATCGTTCAGAATAACAAAAAGAGAAGGACGGTTAAAATCACCAAAAAGAAAAATTGAGGCATCCTCTGCCATATCGGAAATAATATTGTGATATACACTATAAAATTCAGAATATGAGGAATTATGAGAGTTCGGCGGAAAATAAACAATACCTAGGTTTTTTTTCTTTTTTTTTCCTAAGGGAGGTGGGAATCTTCCAAAGACACCAAGAATTTCCCCTTGGTAGTGTCAGATTCTTACTGACTAAACCCACCTCCCCCTTTAGCCAATATAGTGGGATGAAACCCTTACCTGCGAACGCAGTATATTGGCTAGGGAGTAGGGATAGGAAAGGATAGGAAAATGGATACGGAAACATTGAATTGGGAGTGGGACTGTAAGGAAACAATGAATCCGCCTATTATTATTATTTTGCTAACAGTGACTAAAGCCGTCACAACAGTTACAACATGTAGTAGTAGTATATATTAACTACATGAGGCAACTATTGAAGGCAACCCCCACTGTCACTGTAGCGGCTGTTATTATTGGTATTAGTATTTTTATTAATATTATTATTATTTTACTACAGAGTCGTATATAACAGGATTACAACGTGCAGCAGTATATAACACCTTACTTGCATGATATAACCAAAGATAGCCCCACTGTAGTAGCTATTATTATTATTACTATTATTATTATTATTATTATTATAATTATTGTTATATTATTATTGTACTATTTATTATACTATTTAATTGTATTATTATTATTATTATTACTATCATTATTATTATTATTATTTTTACCACAGAGTCAACACCATCAGTGGATTACAACGTGCAGCAGTATATAACACCTTACTTGCATGATATAACCAAAGATGGCTCTACTGTAGCAGCTATTATTATTATAATTTGTTTTACTATTACTATTATTATTATTATTATTATTATTATTACTATTATCTGCTATTATTATTATTACTACTATTATTATTATTGTTATTTTACTACACAGTCAACGCCATCCGTGAATTACAACATGCAGCAGTATATAACACCTTACTTGCATGATATAACCAAAGATGGCTCCACTGTAGCAGCTATTATTTATTATTAATTATTATTATTATTACTATTATTATTATTGTTATTATTATTGTTATTATTACTAATATTAATTATACGATATACATTATTACGATATAAAAGTACTACATATTTTTTATTTATGACCTGACCGGGGTTTCAACCCAAGACCATTCGATTGAAAGGTGGCGACTTAACCACTGCGCCATGAGTCAGATCATGGCGCAGTATAAATTATTCGTACCTAAGTTTATTTTAATAACTTGGTGATCGATAGTGGTAACTACAGTGAATAGTTATGGTAAATAATGGTAACTAGATAAATAATTATTAACGGCAAGTAGCACGCTACCTTCTCGTGAACAATTTACAGATAGATGAGGATATTTTCTGTAAATGAGCCAATTTCTATTAAGAATTTTCTCGTTTTTAAAAAAATCATTAAGCCATGTTTCAGCAATACAAGTACACTGAAATTGCATCAAGGTAAAATTTATTGAGCTTGCCTCTCATACCAGCTGGGATAAAATAGTTTAATGTTATTTAAATTGTTGGTGGTATGTTAATAGGAATATTAATAAGATCATTTCGAGGAGCTTGGTAGAAAAAACTTATTATAACTTTCACGAGATGAATTAAGTGCTTATTAGATCCTCTTTTACATCCTTTTCCGAAATATCTATCGCATTATGCAATTTGATGTACAGTTTATACAGGTCTTCATATTTAGTAGGAAGTCCTTCATTGTTAATTAAGACTATTAGGTTAGTTCGAGTCTTGCCTTCTAGAACACTATTATAAGAATTATTGTAGAGGTAAGCTAAAAATAATCTAACATTATTATAGACTGTTTTTTCTCCAAATCTTGAAAGAGCATATGTGCTATCACCCTGCATCGATTCATATGTCATTCTAGTAACTAGTAGTCATTCAATAAATTGGCGGCATAAAAGATTTAACAAATGATTTACTTGTGGTACCACCAATTGAAGTGCTAGTATTATTATTACTATTGTCCAATTTAGTTTTAATAGTACCACTATAAACGAAATTAAGATAGTCATTGTTCTAAATCAGAAGAACATGCCGGTTTGGTTATAGAGATTAACGAGCTAGTATTACTGATACTGTTGTCATTATTATTATCATTAATACTATCAACCTCATTAATGCTATGGATACTGTCATTATCGTCATTATACTGTATAATTATTATTATTTTTATCAATTGGAAGCATTAAATAAGGTTTATTGTTCGAGAAACCAGTAGAGTTATTAAAAGAATGTAGTAAAGAATGCTTTTGTATAGTGGGGATGTACGGAAAGTAAAATTCTCGTTAGATAAAATTCAACTAATTAAATCAGTATTTCTATTATGTGAATTTAATAATGTTTGTGTTTTGGTACTGTTTTATTATTTTGACTAAATTTAATATTATTACTTTTACTAATATTTTTAACTACTATTATTACTAATTACGTTCTTATTATTATTTTTATTATTGCCGCTACTGCTATTATTATTAATTTTCTTATTCTTATTATCAAAATTTTTAATTCTATTTTTACTATTTTTATTACTTATTTTAGCTTTATTACTTACAGCAAAAAATAAAAATCAGTCTTATGACCAACGACAAAATTGTGTGTCGTTGTTTATTGTTCCGAAGAACATATTCAACAATATGACAAAATATATAACTGGCGTGGTTGTGGTTGCTAGTTCAATATTTTAATCAAAGTATGTCTATCTTTTATATGAATATCTATTATAATAAGTAATTTCACTTACCAAGTGACCACAAAAATTTTCTAGTAAGCCTACATATACATATCCAAAAATTTATTTAAAATGTAAAAAGTGTATAGTAATAAGAATATTTTATGCAAAAAAAAGGCAAAAAAGACAAAAAAAAAATTGTTTGAAATTGAAACATACAATTCAAGTAAATTGAATATTCATTTGGCTGACGTTATATATATATAAAAATAAACAAATATATCAATTGAGTTATCCCTATTGCCTATACCTAATACATTATACTTAATCATAAGCAAATTCATTTTTGTGGCATTTAAACTTACATTATAAAAATATATAATTATAGTGTTGCTTATTCTTATACCTTTGTCTTATAGTGCATAAAATGTATGTGAAACAAAGAAAAATAGATTGTACCTACTTTTACAAATAGAATTTTTTGTTGTAAAAAAAATGCATTAGTACTGCATTAGGAAAAAAGAGTCTAAATACTAATAACTTTTTGTAGTAATAGATATACTTTTGTTTTAATGTGAATGGGATATTGTTGGAGTTTAACAACTGAAGATTTTTATTTTCATTTCCAAACGAATTCTCTAGAGAAAAGAATGGCGGTTGTGGTCGATAAGGAAAGGTGGAGGGAATCTTTCGAAGGGTGTATAAGCCATAGATATATTAACTAATAGATAGGCAGTGAAGAAAATATTTTCAGCCAATTTTGAGAAACAGCTGAGTGAACCGTGCGTATGTACTGCTTAAGTTTCCTCAGGAATAGGTTCCCAAAAGGTGAAATAATTTCATTTCTAATTTTTTAAAGAATTTCATCACTTTTTTCGTTATTTTACAAGTAGCTAAAATTTTGAATAACCTTAATTAAATTTTAATTTTAAAAACAAAATATATCAATTATTAGTAATATAAAAACTTAAAATCTCTGAATGAAACTGGTTATGAAAAACTGCTTTATATTATTTTAATAAATGTTAACAGCAAAGTGAACGAAATGTACTTGTATACATATTATAAATGCATATGCATGTTTTGACTAAATACCTTAAGATAGGAAAACAGATAAGAAGAAAATAAATGACTATACTTAACTTCCCATCTATTAGTTAATTTATATGTATATGGTATAAGCTGTATGGACCTCTCATAAATCATTATTAATTAGTAATTACGCATAATTGTAATGGATATCTTTTAATATTAATTTTTCTGAATTTTTTTTACGGAATTATTTAAAATATTTGACAGCAAATATCTTACAGAAAAATGACATCTAAAGAAAAAAATCTTGACGGTTGAAAAAGTAGTTTAAATGATGTTGCAAATGTGTGCGGAGAAGTTTGCCAATATAATGTAAACATGGTTTTAAAAAAAGTTTAATAATGTTTAGGCAATAAGAATACATACATATGTACAAAATAATATTTTTCTTTTTTTTTTTTTTTATTCTCTTTCATTTCATACTCTTTAATCTTACTTTTCTTGTAGTTTTTTTTTTCTTCTTGTTAAATATGTTTTGTCTGCTGCACTTGTAATTTTTTTTATGAATGAATATTGAAGATTTTTCTAAATTATAATTATAGATATTAGATAAATGTTTATATATATGTATGTATGTATGTACAATGGTAAATTATTTAAAAAAATAGTATATGTATATTAATATTAAAAATTTAAAAGATTGAAACTTACTTTTTCCAACAACTTCTTTAGATTTTAATTGAAAATGTTTTAGTTTTTAAAGAAACCTAGTTAAATTTTGTGCTATCAAATTCTACTGATTTGTTAATTTAATTTTTTGAAGATCAATATGTGTTCCAAAAGTAAGCTGTAAAATGCAGTGGGAAAAAGAAAATAAATAAAAAAACATTATATTTAAATTTTATATTAACAATTTTATATTATAGAATTAAATAAGTTTGTCATATAACAAAATAAATGCAGAATTAACGTTTTGTAATAAAAGGCATAATGTCTGTTTGTTTTTTATGCTTTCCTTTATTGAAACAACGACACAAAATTTTGCAAGAAAATTCTTTATAAATTTGGGAGTATAGTCAACATACGTGTTCGAACATAATTCAAGGGTAAAATAAATTTACTATTACGTTTGAAACACCTCATAGGAAATGAGGGAGATATGGAAAAGTTTATAATACATATGTATTACATTTTTATTTATTTATTTATTTTCAACACTTCGCTTTTTAGGATGACGGGTTCGACTAGCTGCCATATTACTTTTTCAAAACAAGTTAATTTTTTGGCAAACGGTTTTTAAAATTTGTGTAGTTTAACAGGTTTAAGTAGGTGCAAAATTGATGTAACCTGTATTCTAAAAGATGATTCAATTTTATGGCAACAGCATACATTTTGTCCGGACATAGTCACACACAAATGTGGCTCAAAAAAATTTTTTCAACAATCGCCAACTTCTCCCCTCCACCCTGACCGTGTATCAAAAAAACAAATCTTTTAAATTTTATAACGTGAACATAAGTTAAATTTAAAAAATAACATAAATATCATATATTTATTTTGTAAATAAAAAAGTTAGACAATTAATTCAATTAATTTCTATGCTAAATTCAAAAATATTTATTAATTTTAATTTTATGTTTCGCTTTCAATTTGCGAATTTACAATATTTAGATTGTTGATTTTACCCACATTTGTAAAAAACAATAATTAATTTTTTTATAACTTTTTTAACTTTTACTTGCATTTTTTATTTAAAATAGTAATTTAAGTTTTCTAGCTTTTTGTTTAGCAAAGTCAGCAATACAATCTTCTATATTAATGTTTTGAGCTATTTAATTTTCAATTGACAGTGTCGCCAAGCCTACAAGCCGTTCTTGAGCCATTGTTGAACGAAGATAAGTTTTTATTTATTTATGTTTTGAAAGACTTCTTTCGCAACTTGCTACTGTAACTGTTAGCGTTAGAAGTATTCTTAAAGTAAAAGTATTTGGATAAATACCGGACAATTTTTTTTCACAAATAATATGTAGGATATCTTTCGGTGACGAATTCTGTTCAACACGTTTTGAAGTAGATTGTAGCTCATTACATAGATCCACAGCTTCAATTTCCTTGGAGCCATCGTGGCTTAATGCTGATTCAAGCTTAGTACACAACGCATACTATTTCTGTGTTGTTGCTTTTTATAGGTTGTCAATGTCAAAAGTAAATCCAGAAACTGATTCAAGATTTCGCATCTGTTTAAATCGATCGTTGACAGAGTTAATTACTGTATCAAGGACTATAAAGTAAAAATCAACTTTAAATCTTTCATGATAGTTTTGGATAACGTTATCTTGCGAATCATATGAAAATTGTTTCTTTTTTAAGCGAATGCGAGCTGGTTCTTGCTTGAAGTTGAAGTTGGAAAATCATTTTCCTTAGCAAGCTCAGAAGCATCTACTAAAATACTGTTAAATCCAGTATCACTTCTTAAATTCTACTAAATGACTAAAACTAACTAAATGAACATTTAAATTTTTTTCTTCAAGTATTTTGCTGGTTAGGTTAATTTCAAACAATATTGTAAGTTGCACAACAAATATAAATTTCGAAATTTTAGTTGCTAAATCCTGTGCTTCTGAACGGACTGCTGCTCCAATAGTACCAACAAAAGTTTTATCGTGAGAGATATCTATAATCGCATATATATTTCCCAATTCGTAACGCAGAGGCTTCAAAGCATCAATTCGACTTTCCCATCTTGTATTACTTAGTGGTTTTATAGTCAACGTTTTTACATACCGCACCAAAACGTTCCATCTACGTGTTGAACCCGAAAAAAGAGATATGTTCCTTGTACGATATCAAAAAATTTTACATTTTCTACACAACACTTGGCAGTATCATTAACAACCAAATTTAATGAATGTGAATTGCAAGGGACGAAAAAAGTTCTTGGATTTACATTAAAAAATTTTCTCTGTACTCCACTCTCCTTTCCTTTCATGTTACTTCCGTTATCATAAGATGGTCCACGTAGCTGTTGTACATCCAAAGACAAATCTTTCAATTCTTTTAAAACAGTATATGTCATATACTGACCTGTGGTAGATTTTAATGGTACGAAACCAAAAAATGTTCCTTAATAATTACTTCACTTTTCTTATTGTCTAACATTTTGTTTATATATCCACAAACCGAATTATCAATTTCATTTGCTCGATATGACTTACATCTCTGGAGTACAATCCAGAATTATTGAAAAATAATTTGCAGAAAGAACATTCTCGATAATTTTTTTCTTTATTGCATTTGCAAGAAGTAGAATCATTTAATTTTGAACATTTTTTCTAGATAATGATTGTGTATTTCTTTATTAGTAATTGCGTAAAGTTGTTGTGCTCTTGCATAAGCGGATCAAACATTGCCAGATATACAAGAAATTTGAAAACGTTTCCGTTGTCACGAGTAAATAATTTTTCTCCACCGGTACCAGTACCGCGAAGTGGTAAATTTTGTTGACCTAGAATTCGAATTAAAGCTATTAGCCGTGACAGAACCCCTTACCAATAATTTTCTTTTTGTTTGATAACCCGTAAATTATCATCATCAATAGTTCTGCCTGTTTTTAGCTGCATCTCAATCTCTTTCCATGCTTGAAAGCATTCCAAGTGTTTTGGACTTTTCTCATGCAATAAAAGGATCGCGGATATAGTTTTCCAAACACTGCAACCATATTCAACAACGGATGCAGTTTTCTTATTCTCATTCTCAAATAGTTTACAGCAAAAACAAAACAACTAATCTTTAATGAGTGAATATTGTAACCAAATTCTATTTATTACTTCACCCTCAACGAGTCTTTTTTATAATAGTAGTTGGAAAATTTTTGATTGTTAGAGTCGCTTGGATATGAAACATCATGAATAATTGTTTCCGACCAATTTTGAATAATCATACAGCGAACTGTGCTACTGCATTTTGTTGGCCATGTACCAGAATCCGTGTAATCGTATTCTAATTATAAGTTCTATTCATATTATATATTATTTTAATTTAAAGTGGCTCCAGCATCCATAGAAGATTCCCAATTTTCTGTAACGCAAATATTTTCGCTAAAAATGTCATTGTTTTGGTTTAAGCATATATTAGAGTGATCAGCATCGTTTTGTTTTTCTTTTGAAATATATTTTAAAAGAGTGCCGCTTCGCTTTGCTTTGCAATTTCTTTTTCTTTCTCACTCTTTCTTTTCCGATTTTCACTACCAGATAATTTTTTCTTTTTGTTTTCTTCCATGTTCATCATAAAGCTTGTACTTAAAAAAATATAAAATTTTTATATTTATATTACCTAATTTCACCAGATTTCATTATTTAATTTAAAATTATCATTTGATAACGGCCTAAAGAAAATTTACTCAATTTCTAATCACAAATAAACTATTTTACTAAAAAAAATTAATGTTTTTTAATGAACTTTTGTTTGGTACAACAAACAACTTCTTTTAATAAAAAACATTAAAGAAACTTCAAAATTTTTAAAACTTTTGTTCATGTTAGCGATCACTTGATTATATATATTTAATTAAGAAATATCGTTATGTGAGTTACAAAAAAATTTAAAGTTTCCATGACAAAAAACAAAATCGTATCAAAACGCCTATTACGTTATTTTATTTTTTCAAAAGTTTTGTGATTTTTTTCGTAAATTGATGTTATTCAGCATCAACAATAATATTTAAATTGCTGAATAAAATCAAGTGACATTCAAATAACAAAAAATATTGCATTATAAAATTAAAAAAAAAAAATCCTTTATATTTTTGGACGAGTAGAGTGCTGACTACTATAAATATTGTGTAATGCCGACTATTGGCGATCTTCTCATAAATATATTGTGGATTTTAACAAAAAAAAATTTTCAAAAGTAAAAAAAATTTTTGAATGTTTTAAAAATTTTTTTTTTTATATTTATCTGTATAAAAAATTGTAAAATGGATGTAGCAGAACAGATTTTGGTGCCCCAGACAGTCGCCTAGTTCGCCTATATGGTAGAGCCACCACTGCATACAGCCAAATCTACGTTTTTTCTCGTTTTTCTGCTTTAATATTTTGACTTATTGACTACTTGCTAACACCTTTTTAAAAATACGAATGAGAGTAAGTAAGATCTTATATTTTTGAAAATAAAATTTAAATGTGAGACTGCAGCTTTCTGAAGTTAAACAGAATGTAAATTATTAGTACAGCATGGACATCCAATAAATATAGTCAGGAGAATAGAACCTTTGAAGTTTATTGAATACAAGCAAGCTCATGTCATAAGAAATTCTTTTTTTGAGGAAAATTGTCTTAGATTCGCAGCAGGGCGGTCATAAAATTCATAGGTTAACTCTTTCAAATTAAAAAATTCTGGAAAGACTTACACTGAGTTTCTTTTTTTTAGTCTTTATAATTTTATTTTTTAAGTCAAATTTCCTCTTGTGTTTTTGCAGTTGCATACAAGCTTTTTCAAACAATCAGAGTTGATATTTAGAAATACAAATCAACTGAAATAAATAAAAGAAGAATTAAATTACTTTCTTTCGGAAAAAAATCGGAGTTAACAAAAATCAAAATATTATTGTTATTATGAGTCTTATTATTAATAAATAATGAGCCTGCATTAGTTTCAAAATCCTCAATCCATTGGTGTATGTCCAATGAGGAACTTGTACCTGTAAAAGTTGAAAGGCTTTCTTCCATATCCCTTGATGTAAAATACGATCTCTCCCTTCTTTGTAAAAGTTTATAATATTATAGTCGAATAGAAAACTTTAAGGCAATGAAGACTTACCAAAGAGAAGTGAAGATTTATAATCAAAATTTAATTGAATTATTTATAATTCTAATTTATTAGTTTAAACGTATTAAAAAAAATTCATCGTAGTAAAATATTTAGGAATTAAGAATTATTTATGTGATTAGATTACTTATTAAACTCAAAATTATTTAGCTTAATACTCCATTAAGAAGCATACTCTATCTAAAAATATTTTTATCAAAAAAAGTAACATATTATTCACACTATTTACTTAGAAAAATTTTGTTGTAAGTATTATTCCAAAAGTAGATTCACGATTTGGAGATTTTTTCGAATTTACGATTTGGAATACGTAATGATATTTAAAAATTTAATTTAAATTTAATTTATGATTACAGTAAGAAAAGTAATTTTTTTAGCAGAAATATTAAAATAAAATACTATAATATTAAAAAGTATAATGAAATTCAAAATCCAAAGCGATTAATTAAAATGGTAGGTTAACCAATTTAATTTTAACTCCAACATAAATCAAAATGTTGTAACGCGATATGAATTAAAAATTGTTTGACTAGTATTCGCCCACCCCTCGAACTTCGCGGTGTTTTAATGAGTAATTGCAATTCATGTAATAACAAATATTCGGGATTTTTTAAATTTACTCTATCAAATGTATATCATAGTCCTCAAAAGGATTTTTGTATTATTATTGTTTTTTTGTTTATTTATACGTTGAACTCGAAATTTGAGGTTGTTTGATAAATAAGTGTGGTTATCCACAATTATCCGTAGCCAATATTTATATTTTTTTTTAATATACTCTAAATATAAAGTATTTGATAACCATCAAAATGGCTTTATTTATATTTGATTTTAATTCATATGTACATTTTCAGTCAAAAACGAAATAAGCAATTTTTTTTTTGATTTTATCATAAAGAAACTATATATGTATACTGTATATAGTTTCTTTATGATTTTATTTAAAATGTAAAAATACAATTTTCAATAATAAATGCTTTTTTGAATTTAAAATTTCTTTGTAAACGATATTTTTTTGTAAAAACGCTGTTATTATTATCTTTCTATCTTTCATAAGATGCCCCTGTTTTATTAAATAATGAAAATGCGATATATACTTATTACTTGTTCATTATAAGATGCCCCTGATCGCTCCTAATTATATAAACAGGCAATCTTGTAGAAAATTTTGATCGAAGTTGAAACGAAGTATACCCGATATTGATGATCGTAAAATAATATTTCTCTATTAACTTTGGTATGGAGTTTGTAATCACCAAAAGCAAGAGAGTTAGATATGGACATGTATATATATTCAGAATCAGGATCGCCTCCTGAGTCGATCTAACGATATCCGTCCGTCCGTCCGCCCGTATGATAACTCGAAAAAGTAAAACTATCTTGATGAAATTTATATAGTAGGTTACTAATTACGAAAGGAAGGCTAAGGTCGAATCTGGACAAAATCGGTCTATGGGTTCGGATTCTGGAAGCTTCCAAATGATTTCGGAGCAAACGAGATTATCTTCAAAACCAACTAAGACAGAACCTTTAAATTTAGTACAATGATGTTCCTTCCTGTTTAATTTATGTCCGTGAAATTTGAGAGGATTTGGTCCATGAGTTTGGATTTTGGAAGCTTCCGAACGAGCCCCAGAGCAAACGAGATTATCTTCAATACCAACAAAAATAAAACCTTTAAACTTGATGCAAAGGTGTTCTTTCATGTTTGATTTAAGGTAAATGTCTATAATACTGACATATAATGTGACAAATGCAAGTTTGGTCTTAGTTTTTTAATAGAATTCGTATGTATTTTACCATAGCTTCGATTTTTTTATATAATTGTATTATTTAATATTAATTTTGTTTAAAAAAAAATTAAATTAAATCCTATTTTAGTTTATTTTTTTTAAAATTTACTAAAATGGAAAAATTAATACTGACAGTTTTCAAATTGATTGGATCTATTACTGACATTTTTGGTTTTTAATACTGACATAGTAGGTTGGTTGTAAAATAGTGTTGCAGAATAATAACTAAAATATTCATTTTTATTCATTCATTATATTCAATAAAATTTGTTATATAGGTTTAAAAATTAAAATGTTAAATAAATTAAACAAAATTATTTTAAGAATAAAAAAAAATATACACATAACAAAAGTTAGCTCTTAATCCCGGCTATCACACAGTAGTTACATTATAACATCACTAGAAGGTTCTTTAATATTTAATAAATAAGTGTCTCTTATCTCTAGATATTTTAAAAACTAAATTATTGAAATAAAACAAAAAAATACATAAAAGCGATATAAAAGTAAAACTATTTTCGAATAAAAAAAATATACTTAACAAAAATTAGCTTTTAATTCTGGATATCACAAAGTAATTAAATTATAATATTACTAAAAATTTAGTATTAAATACATAACTCTTATTTCTAGACATTAGATTACAAAGTCTAAAATATTGAATGATAACAAAATATAAATAATAAAAAACAAAATTATTTTTCAATAAGAAAAGAATTATGTAATTACTATAGCAGTCAAAAATACTTAAAAATAATTAAAAGATCAAAACGGTTTATTTAAAATTCTAAAATTTAGAATTTCGGGTACACAGTAAATTCCTCGGTAGTTAAGTAATTTTGGTTGAGAAATAATTTGGACAATGTCTTGAATTGGATAGAAGAAAATGTCATATTTTTTTCCAATTAGGTCCACTCATTCCCATTACTTTTACCGATGCTTCATTTGCCGTGATTTCCAAAACAATAAATCGGGACCGGGAAATAGTCCTCTTCATAGCGAATTATGACGCACTTTCCATCCTTTAATTGGGCGATTTCTAAGGTAGTGTTTGCTTTCGGTGGATCATTTTCAATTTTTGATTTTTTTGAAGTTTTACTTAGTTTTAATATAGATTTTGCTTCCCGTTTAAGTTTTCGCTCCATTTTATCCCTTATTTTTTGTTCTTCATCCTTTTTCTTTTTCAAATTGTAATTAATATATTCGTCTGAAGAAACAATAACAAGTCGGTATACAGTCGGTAGTCGTTTTTTAACGTTTTTGGCTTGATTTTTAATTTTATTTTCTGGCCAAAAGAAACTTTTTTTATAAGACGTTTCTATATTAGCCAAAAAGTTGTCTTCTTTTATCTGAGGGGTGTCCAAGGACGCGACAAAAGCATCATTAGCAGTTTGGTTTTCTTGGGTGTCCAGAGTCAGAGAAATATGTCTCTGAACACATCTCTGAAAACATCGCCAACTCCATCAATTTTTTTTCACAAATGATCAATCTGATAATCTTTAAATGCTTCATCTAAGTTTATGTTATTTTGAAGAGTTGTTTCGCCTATTGCTGGACAAGATGTCATTTGTTGTTGTATTTGAGAGCCAATGGTGATATTTAAATCTGAGTCCTCGTTGAAATTAATAATTTCAGAAAAATTTACTTGTTCTGATTGTATTTTAAATTTACGATTCACTTCAACCCATACTTTATATAAATTTTCATCCTCTTTTATTCTACACCAATTATCCTGTGATTCTTTGAATGATTTTAGTTGACTTTTAGATAAAAAAAGATTCAAATGTATCCAAAAATGATTCCTTTCTTACCGGGCAGCTGGTCTTAGGTGTTGAAGTTAACTCTTGTGGAATCTTTAGAATTTTGTTGTAATTTACAGCATCAGCTGAAAATGGATATATGGATATATTTTCTTGCTAACGCAAAGGGAATTCTTTAATATTTATAAACCACTATTGGCGGTGAAATATCTCCGCCATTATTAATGTTGTAAGACATTCTTTTTCATCATTGTTGATTAAATTGTAAACAGCTTTCTCACCTTTAGTTGCCAATACACATTTTTCTTTAGGCGCTACCAAAAACTAGCTCTCGTCACAGTTGAAAATACGCTTTGGATCGGTAGTAATATCCATGTAACTATTTTCCATAAAATAAGAATTAATTTGATGGAACCAGACACGTATACAGCTCTCTTTAATAATAGCACGGCTTTTTATTAAATGTTGAGAAACGCGCTCAGAAATTTCAGAGTTTCTTTTAAAACCTTCGTACCATCGTCTACCAGGTCTACCGTCTTTAAAATTATTTTGACGCTTGAGATGTTTATTTAACATTTGCACACTGTCCAAAAACTGATCTTTTGTAGCCGGAAACCCGGTTTTAGCTATATGTATGATCCAGTCTTTAATTTTTAATTCTTCTGCAACTGTTCTTCTGCAATTGTTGGATGTCCAATATTTGCATTTATATCATACACGCCTCTGTGCTTATATAACAATGTTGTTCTGGGAATATTATATTTCCGGCTAGCTGTGTATGTTGGCATTCCATTCGCCATGCACTCAAGTGCAGCCTTGAGATCTTCCCGAGAATATTGAAATCGCTCTGATTTTGTTGACATTCTATAATAAAAAAAATATTTCCTTTACTGTCCTATATTTGTATTCAATACTGACACATAACTTTAAAACGTTTTATATGAATGAACAATTCAGAAAGTTACAGTCAGATTTAAGATCACATATATTTAATTTATTTTGCAATTATTAAATTATATAGAAAGTACTTCAAATAT
This sequence comes from Poecilobothrus nobilitatus, assembly GCA_947095535.1. Classification (NCBI taxonomy): domain Eukaryota; kingdom Metazoa; phylum Arthropoda; class Insecta; order Diptera; family Dolichopodidae; genus Poecilobothrus; species Poecilobothrus nobilitatus. The sequence continues at coordinate 155,695,345 of OX352774.1, read as the reverse complement.
AATTAAATAGTTTGAATTTTACAGAAATAATTTCACAACTTAAAAACATAATACCGACATATTAATAATCTAATACTGAGCTAATATGTGTACCTAATTCTGATAGTCATCTTATTACTTGATTTATGTCATAATTATTATTAAATAGTTATTTCAGAATAAGGTCAGTGAAATAAAACAATAAATGTAAAACTAAATCAAAAAGAATTTTAAAAAACAATTATATACTTAATTCGAAATAAGACTTATAAAAATATTACCACATGACCTAATACTGACATGTATGTCAATAAAAGAAACAAATAAGTTATTCGCTTGTTCCTAATACTGACATTTCATTAAAATTCATACTTATTTTCACTTTTTTAATATAAATAAACTTTATTATTTCAAACTATTTAACATCGCAATGTATTTCATTTAAAATTAAATATTAATTCATACTTACATAGAAATATTATAATAAAAAATTAAAATTCCAGAATTTAAGCCAAAATTTTAAGACATTCACAAGATTAGTCGTCTTATCGTGATCACTTTCCTATTAGAACTGATTTTTGCTCTATTTTCAATGACAACATACTTATTTTTGAAAAAAATAGCATTTAGAATATATGAATTTAATTTTTGAAAAAAAAATAACCTACTTTATTTGAATAATATTCTTAATAACTGATAAATACGTTATATGTGTCAGTAATGCCGCCTATGTTAGTATTATAGCCATTTACCTTAAGCCTTTGAAATTTGAGAGGATTTTGTCTTTATGTTCCGATTTTGGAAGCTTCTGAATGAGCCCCAGAGCAAACGAGATTATCTGCAAAACCAACAAAGATAGAGCCTTTAAATTTAGTTCAATGATGTTCTTCCTGTTTGATTTATGTCTCTGAAATTTGAGAGGATTTGGTTCATGGGTTTGGATTTTGGAAGCTTCCGAAAGAGCTCCAGTGCAAACGAGATTATCTCCAAAACCAACAAAGATAAAACCTTTAAATTTGGTACAATGGTGTTGTTTCATGTTTTCTTTATGTTTCTGAAATTTGAGAGGATTTAGTCCATGATTTCGAATTTATAAGCTTCCGAAAGAGCCCGAAGCAAACGAGATTTTCTTTAAAACCTACAAAAGTAAAGAACTTTTAAATTTGGTACAATGCTGTTCTGTCATATTTTCCTTATGTCTCTTAAGTTTGAGAGGATTTGGGCTATGGGTTCGAATTTTGGACGCTTCCGAACGAGCCCCAAAGCAAACGATATTATCTCCAAAACCAACAAAGATAGAACCTTTGAATTTGGTACAATAGTGTTCTTTCGTGTTTTATTTATGTTTCTGAAATTTAGGAGGATTTGGTATATGGGTTCGGATCTTGGAAGCTTCCGAACAAGCCCCACAGAGTAATCTATGTAACCAATAAAAATAGAACCTTTATTTTTAGTACAATGGTGTTCTGTTATGATTCCTTTTCTGTAACTGACATTTGACAGAATTTAAACCATGGATTCGTATTTTGGAAACTTCCGAACGAGCACAAGAGCAAACGAGCATCCAAAACCAACAAAAGTAGAACATTTAAATTTAGTACAATGGTGTTCTGGCATGTTTTCTTTATGTCCCTGAGATGGATTTGATGAATTGGAGTGGCAATTCGGGTACCTGACGCAGCACATCTCCTAAGGACTATCAAGCATATCTTCATAATTAATAAAGATAGAAACTTGAAATTTTGTACAAGGGTGTTAAAGGATGCCTCTTTTGCGTTCCTGAAATTCGAGTTGCATAAAGAAGAAAAGGGAAGAAGTTCAAGCAGTTGCCAAAAAAACATGGATTTTTAATTTAATTGAAATTATTCAGGTGTAGGGTATTAATAAGTCGGTTGCATCGACTTACTGTTACATTTACTCGTTTATTATTTAGTGTGATTAAGCGAAGTGGGTGTGAATTTTTCAATTTCAGTATTTTTTTTTAAATTATGAGCATGAATATGAAAACATTTTTTAAAAAGATTTGCACAGTTGATAGAAAATATTCTAAATTTTATAAAAATAATATCATTTATTATTTTGTACTGCAGAAAAATAAGATCCATCACATATAAGTTGAAAAATTCTGTTTTTTCATACTAAATTGCCTAAAATTTGGTTCTTGTTTTATAAATATTCTCTCTACAAGATTACCTGAACATAATCCGCAGTGCCCTAATTTATGTAATATTGAAAATTTTGTTAAATTTTACATGTTACATTTGATGTTTATTCAAATAAAAAATTTGACTCAATTGAAATAACACGCTATTTGTGGCAAACAATTAAATTCTTATATAATATATTATGTTATTTTTATTTTATTAAAACAAAATTTCTTTTCTCTGTCCCGATACATCACTCACAAATGTCATAACTTACATGACGACCATATAGTCCATAACAAAATTTTGTTCTTCACGTAAAAATTAAAAACCGATTTATAAAATAAAATCAAATTTTAACAAGAAATACATAGTTAAGAAAAAAACATGGGTTTTCTATGTTTTTTTTTCGAGTAGCATATAGAGTAGTATATAGTATATATGTATATACTTTCTGATTGTAACAATATGCACGTATTACATAGCATAAAAAATACAACATTTTGATTTTCAAATACAGATTGTGCAAAAATTATTTTCAAAGTTCTATCGTAAAGAAACTATACTGTATAGAGTATTCATCTAGAACAAAATTTTTTGACCACTTTTTTGAATTTCATTTTATCTAAATTTACTACCACTCCCCAATGTATACTGTAATAAATGTTGTTGTTGTTGTAATATGTATACGTAATAAATGTTTTTTTTTTTCATATATTGATTTTAACGTGTTGCATTGCATTTTTTAAGATGGACATACATGTACAAAAACTATATTATGATTATATATATACTAAACTCCACATGTAGGTGTGTCTACAATACCTACATAGTAAATTTGTTTTATTTTTTTTTGTCTCAAAAGACATGTATTTAAACGGGGCCTCGGTGGCCTAGTGGGTGAGAGCGTATAAAATACACTGTAAACGCCGAGCGAGTGCAGGTTCAAATACCACACACGTCGTTAGAGTTATTCCCCCTTACGACATTTACAGCCACGCCTGATCAGGAAAGGTTGTATAATTTATGTTCACATTTATGTGGCAGAGAAATGCAATAAAAAAAAATATATCTAATGCTTCGAAAATATGTTTGATTTCAAAGCGAGGAATTTTAAAGAGATGAATGTGTAAAAAATATGTCGCACTTGAGAACACAGTGTAAAATTTAATATGCATTTACTTAAAATTTAGTAAGCAAGTGTTAAATTTAAATTTTTTGATTTGATAGTGTTTTAAGTATTCTAGAAAAGTATAAGAGTAAGTAAGTATTTGATAGTATTCGAGAAAAGAATATGTATTAAGATTTTTGTAGGGAAACAGCCAACTGGAAAATTTTAAAATATCTATGTATCTATGTACATATATTGAAAAGCAATAGCTATTAAATTTCCAATTGGCATAAAAACCCTGCATTTATTGAAAAGAAAAACAAAAGATCCAAATATTTTTAAAAATTAAAAGATAAAACAATACAAAATAATAAATAGATATAAAATAAAATAACATTTATAAATTACTAGCAGAGTACCCGGCGTTGCCCGGAGTATTTTATTGGCTTTATGAAGTAAAAATTATTAACTATTTCTTTTGCGTTGATATATAATTAATACATTTACAAATGCTGGTAGTTAATATTTTAATTTTTATTACATTTTAATTACATGTCATTCAATTTTTTTTTAACAAATTGAATAAACAGAGCGAAGAATTAGAGACAATTTGTTTATAAAAAATCTTTAAAGGAATTAGTAATCTGTTGAGCATACTATTTAGGGCGAAGTAAGTTTCCATAATAAATTCATTTATACCGAAACATTAAGGGCCTTATGATTGAAAACGTACGAAAAACGTAAGTACTACCGAAATATCAAATTAACTATTATTGTATGATTGAAAACGCATGGAAAACGTTTTTTTCGAACTTAGTTTATTTGTATGATTGAAAATGTACGGCGTTAGTTTCTTGTGAATAAGTTAAACGCGTGGATATGTTCACGTTTTAAAAAAATTAAAAAAACATTTAATTAAGTTTTTCATTTTAAATCTTTTAAGTAAACAAAATGAAAAATTTAATTTTTTTTAATTTAACTTTTCTAATTTTTAACCTTTTTGGAATACGAGAAAAATAACAAAACAGGACAAATACGCTGAATTGGTACGAAAGGTAAAAGAAAATAATTTGGTAGCAAATTTTACTTCTAACCCTTTAAATGAAACTTCTTTTTGGAAAAAATTATTCATGCTTTAAAATCAATTGCAAATGAAAAAACATGTTTATTATACATTTTTTACCTTAAAATCAACAAAATGCAAATTTTTTATTAAAACTTATAATCAAAAAAACAACTTATTTTTTTTAATTCTAAAAGTTTCCAAAATTTCAAATTTTATAAAAAAATTATTTTTGTTTGCCTACTTTATACCTACTTGACGTTTATATTTTACTACAAATTGTTTTTGGCAAGCGACATTTAATTTCGAATTAAAATTTAATCACGCGTTTTCAATCATACCAACATAGAGTGAAGGTGACTAATCTTTTTTGAGCAGCGCGTGTTCCGTGCGTTTTCAACCATAAACCCCTAAATAATAAAGACCCTAATATAATAAATTTTTTTTCGTAATCACTTCATGTTTTTATGAATTATTCTTTTAAGCACATTTTGAAAAATTTGCTATTAGTTTCACTATGTCCGTCCGTTTGTTTACAAAACTTATACACTGTTTAATAAAGAGCAATGAAATATTAACCATGCATAGGTCGCTTAAAAGAGCAACAACTTTTGTAGAACAACGTTTTTTTGTAGCCTCACCTTTACAGCTCCTAGAACACCTACAGCTCTTCAAATTTTTAAAAAACTTCTTTTTAAATGCATACTACTTCTCAGGTTCTGTTTAACATATTCTTAATAAAAAAAAAGACAGTATTGTTTTTTACCTTTATAAATCAACCAGAATTTATATATGTTAACTTTTTCTAATTATGTTTTCAAATTGATATTGGCTAAAAATATGTGTAAGAACTGTATATGGATAAGAATGTAAGGTTTCTGTTCTTTAAAGTACATACAGTACATACATGAGTACATACATAACTCATTTTTGATTAAATACTGTACAGAAATGTAAATATGTGTTCTAATTTAATTGATTGTGTTTATAGTATTTTTAAACATAAGCACATTATACATATAGTATGTACATATTTCAATGATATTTTTTGAGAAGTATATTATATTATATTATAATTAAATATATTATTTTTGAGAAATATATATAATAGAAATTTGCATTGAAAGCTTTTTATGGAATATTAAAAACAGTATAGACAAGTAAAGAGTGATGGAAATATCTTTTTAATAATATAATAACAATACAAAAAATTGGGCAGAATATTTTTAATAGCCTACTCGTGCGAAAATGGGTTAACGAACGATAACAAAAATTTATCAGAGGCGTTATTTAGAATCTTAAATTCACCGTGCCAAATTAGACAAAAATTAGGAACAACATTTTTTTTTATAGTCCACCATGTCGACATGGGTTAATGTATCACAGCAGAATTAATTGAATGAGCTTCTGTTTTAAAGTGCAATACTTGTGCCAATTTTTTAATTGGTCACACCGTTTAAGCACGACAACAAAAAAATGAAAAACTTCATGGAGGACTGATGCTGAAATGGGTTAATATATTGTAACCAAATTTACTCAGTAAGCTTCTGTTGTAAAAAGCTACACTTTTGTAAATTTTTAACTCAATTGGTCAAACCGTTTAAGCGCAACAACAAAGAAATTGAAATATTTCATTGAGCTCTGGCGCGAAATGGGTTAATGGATGGTAACCAAATCAACTAAGTGAGCTTCTGTGGTGGAAAACTACACTTTTGTAAATTTTTAACTTAATTGGTCAAATTAAATTAATTTTTTTTTTTTTTTTTTTGCTTATTAATTAGTATTAGTATTACCGTGTTAGTATATAGTTATGTTAGTATATTATCTACTTTAGATTTTATTTTGATTTTGGTTTAGTAATTATAGTTCTAAATAACAAATTCGACATTATATGTACATACAATACATACCTATAAAGAAATGATTAGCATTTCTTTCACTTTCTTTTAAAAATGGCAATGTTAACTATTTCTTTTATAGAGGCTGGTAGCTCATTATAGAATTTTAAGCAATTATATAGGCAGACAAATAAAAGTCAGAATTATTTTTTGTGTTATAGGTGTGTATGTTAATATTTCTATTCAGAATAAAGTTGTGCTTGATCTAATTATTAATTATTTTAAAAGCGATCATGTATAGTTCCTTCTTACCAATATTTACAAAGCTGAGAGACTTATCTGTATAGAGTAATCGAGAAGGATGTGTTGTATGGAGATTATTTATTATCTTAATAGCTTTTTTGTTGATCTTGTCCAAAATATAAAGCAAGTGACCTATTCCAAATCGGGTTTACGTAGACTAAATTTGAAACAATGAAGGACGAATAAATGCTGTATAGAGATTTCTCATTTAAATATTTTCTTAGCCTTTTTAAAATAAACACGTAGAGATATATTTTTTGAAATGTAGTCTGTATGCTCGCGCCATTTGAATTTACTATCTATAACTAAACCTGGATAGTTGAAAAATTTAACAATTTCAATTCTTTGGTTATTAAAAATAATTTCATTATTAAAGGTTTTATTTTCAAAAAATATAATTTTTGTTTTATTTGAATTCAAAATTAGACTGACTGACTCATGGCGCAGTGGTTAAGTTGCCAACCTTTTAATTGAAGCGTCTTGGGTTCAAACCCCGATCAGGTCATAAATAAAAAATATGTAGTACTTTTATATCGTAATAATGTATATCGTATAATTAATATTAGTAATAATAACAATAATAATATTAATAATAATAATAGTAATAATAATAACAATAATTATAATAATAATAATAATAGCTGCTACAGTGGAGCCATCTTTGGTTATATCATGCAAGTAAGGTGTTATATACTGCTGTATGTTGTAATTCACGGATGGAGCTGACTCTGTGGTAAAATAATAACAATAATAATAATAGTAATAATAATAATAGTAATAATAATTATAATAATACTAATAGTAATAAAACAATAACTATAATAATAATAATAATAATAATAATAATAATTATAATAATAATAATAGCAATAGTAATAAAGCAATAACTATAATAATAATAATAGCAATAGTAATAAAGCAATAACTATAATAATAATAATAATAGTAATAACAATAGCTGCTACAGTAGAGCCATCCACTGATGGCGCTGACTCTGTAGTAAAATAATAAGAATATTAATACCAATAATAACAGCCGCTACAGTAACAGTAGGGGTTGCCTTCAATAATTACCTCATGTAGTAATATATATACTACTACTACATGTTGTAACTGTTGTGACGGCTTTAGTCACTGTTAGGAAAATAATAATAATAGGCGCATTCATTGTTTCCTTACAGTCCCACTCCCAATACAATGTTTCCGTATCCATTTTCTTATCCTTTCCTATTCGTACTCCCTAGCCAATATGCTGCGTTCGCAGGTTAGGGTTTCATCCCATTATATTGACTAAAGAGGGAGGTGGGTTTAGTCAGTAAGAATCTGACACTACCAAGGGGGATATTCTTGGTGTCTTTGGAAGATTCCCACCTCTCTTAGGAAAAAAAAAGACGATGTTTTAGTAGCCATTCATTAACAGTACCTAAATCATTAACTATTGCATCCCTTATCTCTTCTTCACTGCCACAAGCGTATTTTATTACCGTGTCATCTGCGTAAAGCTGAACTATTCCTTTGAGCTTCAAGGAAGTAATATCATCTATATATATATTTTAAATAAATCTGGCCCTAAAATAGATCCCTGTGGAACGCCTTTAATGATCCCTTTTTTGGTACTTAAAATTTTCCCAATGGGCACCCTTTGGATTCTTTCATCTAAATAAGACTTGAAAAGGTTAAATGCCGATGATTGAATTTTAATAGAGAAAGTTTGTGAAGTAGAATGTCATGAGCGACACAGTCAAACGCTTTTTTCAAGTCGAGAAACACACAGGCTGTATACTTTTCTTCATCCATTTCATTCATTTTCGTAATGAATTCATTCAATTCGAGGCATGCAGCTACGGTATTCGAATTTTTTTCAAAGCCAAATTGAGAGTCAGAAAGTATGCCATTTATACTAAGAAAGTGCGACAATCTATTTTTAATTATTTCTTCAAAAATTTTTGAGAGAGTAGTTAAACAGAAACCGGCCGATAATTATTTGTGTCTAATTTGATGCCATTTTTATAAATCGGTGTAACTATTGCCGAGCTTGGAAAGACACCCGATTCAAACGAGTTATTAACAAATTTAGTTATTATCCGAACCAGCCGAGCAGAAAATTTACCGGTTATCAGAACTTCATAAAAATTTGTCAAAGGCTTGTTTTCAGACCATAAAACCACCATGCAAAATTCAGACATAAATCGGAAACAAACGTTTTTTTGGAAGCTCGCCGCGTCGTATCTGGGTAACATATTTGTTCGGTACCCGCCTAATGCTAAAGAGAATATTTGTACAAATTTTCAACTCAATCAGTCGAACCGTTTAGGCAGGACAACGAAAAAACCAGAAACCCTTAAAAGGCTCTCGGGCCGCAATTGGATTAATGAACCGAAACGCGATATATCCTACAACTCTTTCCGGAGTCGTAAAAATATTCCTGCAAAATTTGGTTGCAATCGGACTGCTGGTTTTTACGTGACTCCGGCCCAAACAAACATAATTTCTTCCTTATATATTAGATAATAGTTGAAAATTAATATAATATAACAAAACAAATAACAAAAAAATATACTAAATAACATATTTAAAAAAATATACTAATTCCATAATCCAGGACAATTAATAGGTTCTACAAAATTCAAGTAGCTCGATCAATGAAAACATGAAAAGAAAAAAGTAGTTTTACTATTCAAACAGTCAAATCATAATATTTAATCTGTAAATGATAGACTTTTTTAACCAACTTTAATTTTTTTTTTTTTTAAATGGTAAATATTCAGTACAGCCATCTTACAATATCAATATCTTCCCAAAATTTTCTGATTTGCATTATTAATTTTCCATTTTTATAAAAACAACCCATAAAAGGATTTACATATGTACATATTTATCATATAGTATAATCTATATCTATTATAATATTCAAATAAGACGCTCTTTTTCTGTTCTTTTGTTTCCGTTAATTTTTAAATTTTCCTATTTTCACTAGATACATAAACAAAATTTTCAAATGATGGTTTGTCATTTTAGGATTTTTTATTTGAATAAACATGAAATGTAACATGTAAAATTTAATAAAATTTTCAATATTACATAAATCAGGGGTATCTTATAAGATGCATCTATAATATATATAATAGGTATATATTGAGTGTCTAATACTCAATAAATTAGGGGCATCTTCTAAAAGATAATAATAACCGTGTTTTTACAAAAAATATAATTTGCAAAGAAATGTTAAATTCATAAAGGCATTAATTATTGAAAATTGTATTTTTACATTTAAAATAAAATCGTAAAGAAACTATATACTGTATACATGTATACTGTATCCTTTTCTACTGTATTCCTTTTCAGAACTATTATATACATATGTACATTTGATAGAGTAAATTTAAAAAATCCCGTTATTGATTGTGTGAATTGCAATTGCTTATTAAAACAGCTCGAATTTCGAGGGGCGAGCGAATACTTATTAATATTTAATTTGTAAATGATAGACATTTAAAACCCTTTTACTCAACAATTTTTCAACCGATTTTCATTGTTTTTTTTAAATGATAAATATTCAGTTCAGCTATCTTACAATCCCAATATTTTTTCACCTATCTTACAATATTATATTAGAATATTACAATATTCAATATTTCGGATTTTCATTATTAATTTTCCATTTTTATAAAAAAAAACCATATAAATAATACACATGTATGTATATAGTATAATTAAAATTTTCAATATTACTACATACATAAATCAGGGGCATCTTATAATATAAATAATTTGTATACATACCATATATTGATTTTCCAATATTCAATAATTCAGGGGCATCTTCTAAAAGATAATAATAACCATGTTTTTACAAAAAATAACGTTTGCAAAGAAATTTTAAATTCATAAAGGTATTATTTATTGAAAATTGTTACGTTTAAAATAAAATCATAGAAAACTATATACTGTATATAGTTTTATTATTAGAAAATCAAAAAAAAATAGCTTATTTCGTTTTTTAACTCAAAATGGACATATGAATTAAAATCAAATATAAATAAAGCTATTTTGAAAGCTACCAAATACTCATTAGTTAGAGTAAATTAAAAAAATTATAAACATTGGCTACAGACAAATGTGGTTAACAACAGTTATTTATCAAATAACCTCAAATTTCTAGTTCAACGTATAAATAGGAAAAAAAATCAATAATAATACAAAAATCCCTTTGAGGACTATCATATACATACATTTGATAGAATAAATAAAAAAAATTCCGAATATCTGTTATTGATTGCGTTAATTGCAATTGCTTATTAAAACATCTCGAATTTCGAGGGGCGGGCAAATACTAGTAAATTATTTATTTTATATATAAGACGTAATCTTTTAAGCACTTGTAATAAATATGCTCCATTAATAATTTTAATACCAAACAAAAACAAAAACAAAGAGAAAAAAAAATAAAAGCCCGTTTTTTTTCTAATAAAAAATAAAAGTTAAAAAAAATTATATACATATATAAAAATATATACATAAATACATGCAATATTTATATGTTGATTTACATACAAACATTCATTCAAAAAAAAAAAAAATTTAAAAGCATTCATTTATTTTTATTTTTTATGTATACACGCATAACCTACATTAATTTTTAGAAGGCCTGGACATTGAGAGAGGAAAGCTAAATAGTAGTCCCTTTTTTCAAAAAAAATACACGTAGTCTTATGGAAAAAAATAGTAGTCCTCCTAGAAATCTGTAAATAACAATAAAACAATAAATAACACAAAAACTACAGATTTTTTTTAATTTCGTCCTAAAGGAGCATTAAAGTTCCATCTTTTTTACGTTTTTTAGTAAAAAGAAATTTTTAAAAATTTTAAATTTTTATTCATAAATATGCATTTTAAAAAATGTCTTCCAACAAAAAAACAAAAACAAAAAAAACTTCTTCTTTTTTGTCTATGAACAAAAAAAACTTCTTAAAAACTTTTTAAAAGAGCATTAATTTGGTACATTACTGAGCAAAAAAAAATGTTGAAAACTAATTTTTATTGTAATATTGATTTGCTTTAATAAATATTGTAAATTTTTTAGAATGCATATAAAATTAAGTAGAAAAAATAAACTAAGTATATAATTATTTTTACAATAAGTTAATTTATGTTAACTTATTTAAAATTTGTATTACTATAATAAAATAAATTAATATTATAAGTTATTCGCCTTTTCCTTTGAGGTAGGGGATATGGCGATTATTTTTAAAGTGGTATCGTCTGAAGACTAGGCCTTAAACTAAAATAATAAAAAAAAATATATTAATACATACAAATAATATATAAATAATTTTTTAACTAAATAATATGATATATTTAAAATAAAATTTAATAAAACAAAATAAAGTAATTAATTTACAACAAAACAATATTAAAAAAAGTAAAAAACAAAAAAAATATCACAAAAATCAATATTTTCCGACCGGATAGTAATAATAGATCTTGAGTGGGCAAAAATGAAAAATGATATGACGATTGTATCCGAACTATATATAGGTACTATATATAAAACTATATATAGATTCATATCGAAAAGGTTAATTTAGTCAATAATACTATTTCATTTTTCGCGTTTTTCAATATCGTTCAATATTTTGAAATTGTTTTATTTCTGTATTACCTATCAAATAGGTAACTTAGATCGTTATTAATTATTATTATAAATTTAAAATCACATTTAAAGTAATTATTTTCTATTAAAATATATAAAATAATATTATTCTGGCCTTTATATAATTTCCAGTATTTTAAATTTATTTTTTTACTAACATTTAAAACTAAATTAGAGAAATTTAAAATTATATTATCATCGCGTAAGTTTTTATCATTCGTTTCTATTAAATTTACCAAGTAATTGGTGAATATACTTGGAAGTGCATCTGGTATTAAACGCGGACTTTTATCATTATTTAATTTAAAACACAATTCTGAAAAATGCAATTTACATATGGAACTATAAGCTGTTGGTTGCCAGTCTGATCTTTATACAAAGCTCTTTTAAGCTTCTCAAAGGCTCTTTATCCGGAAATTTAAAAATTTAGTTACAGATATCGTGCTATTATTATAATTGGATTTACACCCAACAACCGAATATTTTCCACCCACTTTATTTAAGGAAATTATTAAAAAAGGCAATATTAGGCACTAAATAATTGAATTAATTTTTTTAAATAGGTATTCATACAATAAAATCTTTTAAAAATAATAATTCAATTCAAAAATTTAACTCCACAAAAATATGACTATATAAAATAAAATATTACTAAAATTTACAGTTATTTAAAACAAAATATTACCTAATTTTTTTCTAATACTTTTCAAATATAATTGCAATGTAAAATTTTATTCATAAAAAGATTATTATATTTCATGTAAGTACATGAATATCTATTTACAATAATTTTTTTTTTATAGACTGTATAGAAAAACACGAAAATTGCTTAACCAGAATTTGGTACTTCTTTTTTTCTTTTCTTTAAAATATGTATTGCTTAAAAATATGATTTGAAAGTTAATTTTTTTATTGACATAAAGATAAAACTTCAAACTTTATTTTTATATAAATTTTATAATTTTTTAATATAATTAAAAATATAAAAACTTAGTTTGAATCATAAACTACATAAATATCAAGACCGGAACAAGACCCCTAAGAATGTATTAGTGCAAAATTTAAACATGTATTGTGAAAATTGAGAGAGTTTTGACAGTTTCTTTTTTTCATTCTTTTGCTTAGAAAAAAGTAGAAAATTAAGAAATTTTAGCAATTTTCATTTACAACTTTAAATATGAAATACTACCCTAAATATATCGAAATTTATATTAAAATAAAATTCAAAATTTTTTCTAACACATATCAAAAATGCAAGGTTCAACTCGAATTTTTAACTATATTTTTCTCAAAATATAATTTCCAACTTTTTCTAGCATTTCTTGACTCCAGCCATTTTAAATAACAAAAAAAAAAAATTTTTCTTTCTAAAAAAAACTGGGATGAAGCAAGTAACAAAATTTAATTTTATATCGAGTTTTAATATATATAATTTTAATGAAAATATATAAATTATATATTAAAAAAAAATTTAGAGTTTTTCCTAAATACTGGTGAAAAAATTAACTTTCTATCAATTTTTTTTAGTATCATTACAAGTATTGGAAAAAAAAAAGAACCTGAAATTTTTGATAAGCAATTTTATTTTTTCGATACACACTATAAAAAAAAATAAAGTGCATTAAGAATAGTGCAATATTTATATTTTTTAATTTAATTTTTTTATTGCTTTTTAATTATGGTTCGTACATGTTGTGTCCCTGGGTGTAAATCGAATTATAAATGTAAAACGAAAAATAAAATTTATACAGTTTCAACTTTTCGATTTCCCAAGGAAAAAATTTTAAGAAAAAAATGGATAGAAGCAATTCCACGAATAAATTGGAATCCAACAGAAAGTAGTGCTGTCTGTTCAATCCAGTTTTCTACGAAAAGTTTTCGTAATCAGAATTCTGACAAACCAACTTTATTACCTAATGCGATTCCAAGCATTTTCCCTAATATTTCGGATTTAAAATTAGTTGATGAAAATTGTATTTTTAATTTTAATAATTTAGTAACTAAAATTGAAGAAAAACTTGATTTAAATGGCTGGCTTTTGTTTAAAAATAAATCTTATATTGTCTTATACTGTTTAGAAAATGAGGATTATTACTGTTTAGAAATGAGAATTTAGAAAAAACTTGGTGAAAAGGTATAGTTATAATACAATAATAATGTCATTGTTAATCTATGCCCATTCTAAATCTACATATTCAGTTCTTAGTAAATTTCTTTTTCTTCCCTCTATTAGGTATCTTCGAAAATTATCTTTAAGTTTACATATAACACCAGATCATAAAAATGACGAAAATGATAATCATTATTTAACTGCTGCATCTCAGTCCTTAAATACATAAACTTAAATACATATTATTCATATACAGATCTACTATATGCACACGAAATAAATACCATATCAATTTTTCAAATTAATTTAATTTGCTCACTTTTTTTGTGCTATTACTGTACCAAATTATTGCTCTCTTTAAAGAGCTTTAAGCTTTAGGAAAAAAATGAAAAAATTTTACAAAATTCGGGTAGACTTTTTTTTATCAACGTTTTTATAAATAAAAAAATTATAAATTCAATTTTTGTTTGTATTCAGATAGTATAAAAAATTATGAATTTTAAGGTTTACTTAGAAAGTTTTTCAAAAAAATGTCTATTTTAGAAGTTATTAAAGATTTAAAGTTACCCCACTATTTAGCTTTTACTTTTCCCATAAGAGCCAATGTAAATAGTGGGGTAAATTGAGCTTTCGTTCTCTTCAGTTCCTGTCTTGATAGTTTATGTAGTTTATGGTTTGAACTAAAATATATTTTCCAAATTTGCAGTACAATTAATTTATTAGAAAGCTTTTAAATTATTAGGTTATGTTCACTAATTTATTATAATTGTGTACTCTCATAATTTTTTGAGAGTATTAAATGGCGACGATATGAAATGCTAGAGAAAAACTAAAAATTTTATTTTGTTGAAAATATGTTAAAAATTTCGAGTTGAAAGCTGAAATTTTGGTATGTTAAAGAAAAATTTCCAAATTTTATTTTAATATACAATTTGGCATGTTTGGGTAAATATTTCATATCGAAAACTCGAAAAGAAAATTGTTAAAAATCGGCATTTTTCTTAAACAAAAACAAAAACAGAAAAGAACAAGAAAATCTTTATGAAATGTCATTTTTGGAAGCTTTTTCTCACAATACATTTACAATTTGCACAACACAAACACATTTAAGTATTTCGATGTCCAGGCCTTCTAAAAATTAATGTAGGTTATGGTTGAATTCATTGTTAGATTATATTAATTTTATTATTCATTATTATATTTTTTAATGATTCAAAATGATTACTGGCGACGATCAAATAAAAAAAAATGTTATTAATTTTGATGGTGAAAAACGGTACGTTGAAATTGTAGTCCATAATGAAGAAAATATTTTAAATTATGAAAATGTTCTTCTGTCCGGTAATTATTTGTTATATTAATAAAAAAAGTGCAAATATTTTTAATAATATTACATAAAAAAAGAAAAAATAAATGAATATTGTGCCATAACGATATTTTGAAATCTTGGTTAAAAAGTTATTTTTATACGATGCACTTTTACATCATAAATATAGCATCTTTTTATTATACGAAGCAAGTTGACATCGTTTTTTAAAAATCAAAGTGTTTTTTATTCACTAGTGAAAAAAGCAATGTAAGTTTGCTTCGTATAGTAAAAAGAAGCTATATTTATGATGTAAAATTACATCGTATAAAAATAACTTTTTAACCACGAATTGAATCTTTACTACTCTTAATATAGTTAAATAAACTAATTAAAAGTGAAAATAATTAATAAAACATATGGATTCTAGTGGTTTAAAATTAAAAAAATACTACAATTTTTGACAATTTCATTTTAATACAAGATCACATCGTATATACATATATGACTTCTTTTGCAAACACTTTGCAAGATTGCAGGTTTTATGAATAAATAAACAGCATTTATTTACTCTTTGTATAATTTATGTTAAATATTACAGTGGCATTTTTTTGGTATTCCAGCGAGGGACATACATTATTTTACCGATTCCTCAGGTACAAAACTTCCTGAAGAAATGTTTATGGACATTTTTAACCAATTTTATTTACATCTTGAGTTTTTTTTAAATGTTATAATAAAAACGGAAAGTGGTAAGAAAATAAAATTATTAGATCCGTATTTAAGATAAGTTACTAAAATAATTTCAAATATTACAAAGAAATGATTCCACCACCATCGACACTGAAGCGGTTAAATTGCAAATTTGGATCTGAAATGTTTATTGACACAGAAGTAAATTATAATTTTAAATGAAGACAGTTAAAAATTCAAATTTTTCCTTTTTCCTCAGTGTCTTGAAAATTATATCAAAAAAAGTAAAAATTCATTAGTTTTAATCAAGAAGAATATGCCAAATAAAGATTTGCGCACTTTAACTGATGTTGAAAGAAGAACGATTGTCAGAGAAGGCGTCGATTTTCTTGTTGAAAAATTTACTCGTCATCCAAAACCTGATTATATTTCTGCCATAGTGAAAAGTTTTCCTCAGTTAAAAACTGACAATCAAGAAACAGGTGGAATTGTAAGATTACTATTTATTTTGATAAATTATTATTGATTGATAACCGGAAAAAAATCTATAATAAGAAAATTAATTAATTTAAAGCAATTTGTTTTATTTATTGCAAACATTAAAGAATTTGTTTATTTTGACTTCCTTTTTTCAGGAATTGCTATATAATCATAAAGAAAATCGAGGACATTTACTACAAAGACTTCAGAGAGTAAAACAAAAAATTTATTCTTTAGAGAAAGCAATTTCTGGCCAAACTTCCAGAAAGCGGAAATCAGCTAATTTTATTGCTGATATTGAAATTAACAATACCACTGATGACCAGATTATTCCAGATCTGGAAACAAATGAGGACATTATAATTTTAAAAAATGCAAATCACAAAACACAGAAAGATTTAATAAAACGAACATTAGTCTCGAGTTTGCAATTACGTATTGCTGCGTTTAAACATGAAAATATTGAACAATTATCAAGATGTTTCCCTTTTTTCTTTACTAGTCCAGATTTGGTATAACACATTTTATAAAAACATACATTAGATATTTCATATCAATATTTTTTCCAGATATTATTTGATTTTGAACTGAGATATTCTAATTTGCAAAATAATTTTTTAAAAAAGTGGGTTGTTGGTGCACATGTTCCAAAAGTATTAATAGACACTAAGGGTCCAACCTTCTTAGCTTTGCCAGATGTTGATGGTAAAAACCTGTTGATGACTTTAGTATAAAACTTAATACCCATTTGCTTTTTTAGAGTGGCAACCATCAGTAAAACATTTTTTTTTCATACTATATCTTCTACCAAATATTGTTGCTCCAAAATCTTCCGCAAAAGTACCATTCACCGAGTCTACTGAAAAACTAATTATATTCAAAAAGGTATGAGTTTCATATAATCTATATTTAAAATATATTTTAAAAATTTATAATTTGTTTTTCATTAAAAGCTTAATCTTACAAACAAGGAGCTAATTGAATCCAATTTTACCAATCCATACTTAATTGCTTCAGGGGAAAGCAAATTAGCAATATCTTCAATTTATCTGTGCGTTGAGAAGGAATTAATACTTTTACAAAATTCTGATATTACTGAAGCAATTGACATACTTTTTAAAGGCGCATTATGTTTTCAATCAAAATTTCGCTAATTGTCCAAACGTTCTGGACATTTATGACGTACTTTTTCTATAAAATGCCAGTTGAGAAAGTCATAACTCGCGTAAAAGAAATTGCAAACATTTTCAAAAAACAATGTTCAGGTATATAAAATAAAACTCAAAATAATTTAATTTTAATAATAAGTAATAAATTAAGAAATTTGAAGTAATCGTAACGAATTCAAAATAATTTTTTCATGTATATATTTTTTAGATGAAACAAATTGTGATTACATTCAAACTATTTTTATATCAATTTGACTCTAATTTTAGTTTAATTTAAAATGAATTTCTTTTGTTACCTTTGTTTTAAAACTTTTCGCACTGTTGAAAATGTAATTCTTCATTTAAAATACCAAGAATTTATTAAAGAAAATTCGAAAACTAAACTTTAATGTGTAAGAAAAAAAATTGTGAAAACACTTTTTAATCATATCAATCTCTTAAAAAACATATTAAAAAACACGATGAGAAAAAATTGATTTACAATCTAATGAGTTAGTCCATGCAAACTGTTTTAGAAAGTCTGATGATGTAGATTTAGTTATACATAAAAAATTTGCGACTGCTTTCATACAGATAATGACGATAACTTAAATTCATTTCAAAATGTTTTGAAAAAGTTTTATAGCAAATTAAATATACTTTGATTACCTGAGTCTAGAATTACAACAATTTTTGAAGAAACAGCTGTTATTACAAGAACAGCTTTAAACTCACTTGACATTCCAAAAGATAAAAACAATAATACATTCAAAATTGGTCAAACTTCTAAAAATTTTGAAACTTTTAGCTCAAAATATAAAAGAGTAAAACTAATTTCTGAAAATACATTTTTCGTTGATTCGCAAGAAATTCCAATAGAATTCAGATGGGAAATGCGTTTTGACCAAAAAACTGGTGCATATAAGAGAACCCTAGTCCAAAATTTTTTTCAATTTGTAGCTTGTACTGCTACTATTCAAAAAGTTTTTCAAAATGATTACTTCCGACAAATTTTTGAAAATTTCAATAGTTCTCATTGTTGTCAACCTGGAATTTTTGAAAATACTTGTTGTGGCAATCGTTTTCGTTCAATAGAATCTCATTTTAAAGATAAAACAAAGATATTAATTCACCTTTACTATGATGATTTTGAGATTGCAAGGGTTCTTGGAAGTAAGAATATAATCCATAAAATAGGAGCAATTTATTTTTATTTTAGTAAATGTTCCAAATAACCTAAAATCGAATCTCAACAACATATTTCTAGTGTGTCTTTTTTATGTAAATGATTTGTATGGAGGCTTCAATTTCAATAATATATTAAAACCAATCATCAATGATATTAAAATTTTAGAAACGAAAGGAATAGTCATTAACAAACTTGGTCAGGTGTATGGCACAATAATATCTCTTTCGCACGATAATCTTGCCGCAAATGACATGATTGGTTTAACTAAATCTTTTTCGGCAAGATATTTTTATCGGTTTTGTACTATGCCAATACAAAATACAAAATGCAGTACCGTTGCAATTACTGAATTCTTGAGACAGGAAAATTGTTATAGTATTTTAGATGTATAGCAACCTCTAAAAAAGTTAAAAATGATCGAAACTAATGGAATTTGTCGTAGCTCATTTCTAAATGAGCTTAAATTTTTTAATACTATGAAAAATTACAGCGTCGATATATTGCATGATGTCTTAGAAGGATTTGCATCACTCGCTATGAAATATATATTTGAATTTTTAATTGAAAAAAAAGTATTTTTAAATATCGAAAAATTAAATGATTGTGTTTCCGCTTACAATTTTGAATATATTGATCGAAAAACAAACCTTCGCATATTAAGTTTGAAAAAAACAACTTAGGCCAAAATGCTCGTTATTTTACAAGAAATTTGACTCAAAATTTTGTAAATGCTTGCAAAACATTAGCTGTAAGACATCAGCAAATGATAGCAGGAATTTGGGATAAATTAGATTTTCAACATACAATCGTTTAGGATAAAAAAAACTTTATATAAGAATTCGCAGAAATAATTGGCTCAAGTAATCCAATGTATTCCATATCTTATCTACAATTTATTTATCCATATCTATTACAAAAAGGGTTTTATTTTATTGAAAGATAAATGTGAAAGCAATGAAATATTGTATTTTTATGAAATTATAGAAATATTAGAAGAAAATGGGAAAATAATTTTTCTTGTAAAAGAATTTATTGGAATTTATGATAAATTTATGTGCTCTTATCAACTAATTGAAACTTATCAAATAATATGAAAAATATTTTTGTAATGAATTTAATAAATATTATATTTTAAGTTACAACATAAGATTAGTTTAATAAAAATATTTTTTTAGTTTTTAAGTTTTTATGGGTGTCCAACCATTGTTAATTTTTTAAAATGAAAAATTATAAAAAAATATAAAACAATATAAAACTTAATAAAAATAATTAAAAAAAATATTTGATTTTTGTGTATTTTTGTTTCGCTTAATTTTTCAGCAATGTATATGTACATATATATTATAACACTTATATCTGTGCTAAAAAAATAGCAGTGCAAGATCTTGAAAAAGTATTTGAAGCAAAAGTCGAATTCATTCAATCCATTATTTTTAATTTTTTTTATTATGTTTTCCTTAGTTTTACTAAATCGAAGTCAGATAACAAAAAAGTACAAAGTTACGAGAGTTACAACAACAATTTTTTCGCACAGAAGTTTATATATATATATATATTATTCTTGTTTATACATATTTATATTTATTCATATATAGATACATATATAGGTAAACATCGAAATATGGCTCTATTATATTGTATTAGCTCCATTTTAGCAAGAAACATTCAAATATAATTATTGCTTCGCATTTACTCCGTTGCAAAAAATAGCCAAATATAAATATTATGCATTGCATTTATTTCGTAGCAAGAAGCATTTAAATATATTGCATCGCATTTGCCCCATTGTAAAAAGCACTGAAATATAATATTATTGCATCGCATTTACTTCGTTGCAAAAACTAACAAACTAAAGCTTGTCATCCTTCCTTCTAAAAACCTTAGAAAGATTGATCGACATGCATATCCGCTGCAACTTAGATAAAAATCTGTTATCAGCCTCTCAACATGCTTACTGTAAACGGAAGTCAGTGTATACTGCACTTCAAACTTTGACGAGCTCGATTGAAAGATCTTTAAATTGCAAAGAGTATACTCTTGCAGCTTTTATAGACATTGAGGGAGCGTTTAATAACGTCAATCAGGTAGCAATTGTAGACGCACTCATAAGCCTAGGAGTTGAACCGGAGCTAAGAGCACTGATAGCTAATATGCTAAATAGCAGGGCCATCAGTGCCAACTTAGGCAACGCTTCAGCAAAAAGGTTTGTGAAAAGAGGGACTCCGCAAGATGTGCTATCTCCCCTTCTTTGGAATATGGTGGTAAATAAACTGCTTAAAATCCTGGAAGAGGAGGGCTACGCAACTATCGCTTATGCGGACGATGTTGCTGTCGTGGTCAGTGGTAAGTTCCCTGACAGTTTCAGGGACGTTTTGCAACTTGCACTAAACAAAATCACAACATGGGCTACAGAATGTGGACTATCAGTAAATCCACAGAAAACCGAACTGGTCTTTTTACAAGGAAATATAAAATTCCTAAAATAAAGCCGCCACTCTTGCCTTAAAGTTAGAGTCGGAGATAGAAAATTGATGAATAAATAATGAAGAGTAATATACCTTCTCCACGTTTACAAAGAATTCGATTAAAATTAACTAAGTGTAATTTAGAATTAGTACATGTACCGGCTAAAGATATGCATATTGCAGATGCGCTATCTCAATCATGTAACAATGTTGATTCACTTACACATACAAATACTGACGACTCTTTAAACGAAATAGAACATACTGTTGATATATCACACAGTACTGAATTCCCTAAAAAATTTCGTACGAAATGGATGGCCCAAAAAATTGAATATGGTTCCATATATTTTGAGACCGTTTTACAACAAAAGAGACGACTTATTCTTAGTGGACAATTTGTTATTTCTGAATAACAGAGTAATTGTTCCCAACACAATGATTAAAGAAATGCTAAAGATATTACATTTATCGCCTATGGGTATTAATAAAACTATAGCTTAAGCTAGGATCTTGTTATACTGGCCTAACATGAATAAGGACATAATAGACTTGATAAATAAATGCGAAGTCTGCGAAAAATATCGTCGTAATAATATAACAATATCCAATCCCAGAATTACCTTTTCAAGCGATTGTATGCGATATACTTGAATTTAGCGGAAAGAATTATTTAGTATGCATTGATTACTTATCTAAATGTATCAAATTAGTAGAGTTGAAATACAAAAATTTGAAAGAGATTATGACTGTTTTTAAAAAAATCTTCGCGTGTCACGTAAATTCAAGACCTAACTATCCAAAATCAGGACGGTATGGCCGAAAAAACTGTACATATTTGTAAGCAAATGTTATGTAAATCATTAAAAAGTGGCAATGAAATTGATTCCATGTTATCAGAATATAGAAATATGCCAGTTTGTGGTACCAAATGCTCCCCTGCTGAAATTTTATTTAACCGGCGAACGCGAACAAAGATTCCCGTACATAAAACATTGTTAAGACCAAAAATTTAATACAAATATTCAAGTATTTGATAAAAAGAAATCAAAGAATAAAAATAAATTAACAAAACAGCTAAAAGAAGGGAGTGTAATTTTAAGAAGGGTGATAACATAGTATTGAAACAAGGTAACAAAAGTTTTTGGCAGAAAGGGAAAATAATAGCGAAATCCAAGCACCCGAGATCATACCATGTAATAAACGACAATAATAATATAATACGTACAAATTCAGAACATTTAAGAGAATCACTAAATACTCCAAATTTTGGAAACAACTCGTTAGATTTTGATAATATATATAAAACAGTAAATGATAAAATAAAAAATACAAACAACTTTAACAATCGCTTAGAGGACCAAAATCAAAGCCCTAATTTAATGCAAAGCAATAGTAATGAAAAAATGATTTGTACCAACAACGAGAACATTAATAATAATAATATGTGAATATAAGGACGTTTTAAAAAAAATATATATATATATATATATATAAAATATGAAATTAATAATTGTTCCGATATATTACCAACTCTAATAAGTAAACTTAATTTATATGTTATATAGAACATTTAATTGAAAATTGTTTTTATATTGTAAATGTTGAAAACTTAAATTTTTAAATATTAATGCATAAATTAATAATTGATCGATTTTACCAATGTTTGAAAATTAACTTTAATTTTTTAATCTTTATTGTAAATAAATAAATTTTAGATTCAATTGTTAATATTTAATTGAAAAATAAAAAGGGAGATGTTGTATAATATTATGTAATGAAGCCTGGCAACACTCACAAATTCAAATGTATAAATGAAGTAATAGATTTATGTATAATTATGTAAACAATAATGGATAAAAATATAGATCACTTTTGTGCTACAACTCAGATCAAGAAGAGCATAAAATAACTAACAACGTTTTAATTTAAATAAATAAGAACACAACAAAACCCTAATTGATTATGTCTTAGTTAATGACCATTATAATATTAAAGCAAAAGTCGACATTAATTTAAAAATAAGTGACCACGAAACTTTAATAATTGATATTAATGAGAAAATAAATTTAAATAGTGATATAAAAGAAATAAAGTGTTTAAAATATAACAAAAATACATTTAGGAAAAAATAATGTTTAATGATCTAATGACTACCCATTTTGTAGATTGTAATAGAAAAGCTGAAATATTTAGTAATAGTTTAAAGAATATTGTAAATGAATTGACTGTTATAAAAAGGCTAAAGAGCATAAATTGTGAATGGTTTTCGCAAGAACTGCAAATAATGAAAAATGTGAAATCAATGCAATACGGAATTGTAATACATAGTAATAATCAGGATGAGTGGTATAAATATAAAATATTAAGAAATAAATATAAAATAATCTTAATAGTGCATAATCTAAATTAATTTCAAACAAAATCGATCTTTGCTGTTGATCAAAAATCTATGTGGAAAGCAATTAAAAAACTAGTTTTAAAGAAAAATAAAAATGAAATTAGAGAGATTATATTTGATAATATAATATATAAAAATAATTTAGAAATCGCTAACAAATTTAATAATATTTTGTTAGCAGTGTAGGAGAAGTTAATAAATCAATTCCGTTAAAACATATAAAAATAGTATAAACAGTGTAAACACTCAATTTAAATTGAAACAATTGACAGTTCATGATTTAAAATTAATATTAAAAACATTAAATAAAAAAAAGATATGGACTTGTGTAATGTTAAAATGGTTAGCGATTCCATTGATTTAATTGCTGAAACTGTTTTATCTATTATAAATGAATCACTCAGATGTGGAATTTTTCCTGATTGTTTTAAGGAGTCAATGGTAGTACCATACCAATTGAAAAGGTAACAAATACTATTAACTGTAGCGAGTTTCGTCCGATCAATATATGTCCTATATTGATAAAATACTGTGTATAATTAAATTAATGATTACTTTGAAGATAATAATTTAATATCACAACATCAATCAGGTTTCAGAAAAACACATAGTAGCGAATATATAGGTACTCAATTTAGTACTGACTAATTGGAAAATTACAGTTGATTATAATAAAATTGTTGCAGCAGTCTTCCTTTATCTGAGACGAGCATTTCAAACCATAGATCGTAATGTTTTATTGTCAAAATTGAACGTATATGGTTTTCGTGGAAATGAGATAAAGTGGTGTCCGTCGTATTTTAAAGATCGTAGATAAAGAGCAAAAGTAAACGGACTAGTATCTGACGAAATCAATGTGTTATTAGGAGCTCCGCAGGGTACAATATTGGGAGTTTTACTATTTTTATTATACATTAACGATATGGAAAAAGTAGTAAAATTTGGAAATGTGGAACTATTTGCAAACAATGCATTAATATATGTTGTTGGTAATAATGTTGATGAATATACAATGAAAATTAATGATGATATAGAAAATTTAAATGAATGGTTTACAATAAACAAATTAAAATTAAATATTGAAAAAACGAAATATATATGGTAGTTAAAAGTCTTGTAAGTAGTCAAATAAAAATTGATAATTTAGTAATTGATATTGTTAATTAAATAGTATTCAGGTGTAGTTATTGATAGAAAATTAATTTTCAAGAACCATTTAGATTACTGGCAAAAATATTAGTAAAAAGTTAAAATATTTTTCAATAATTAGAAGAAATTTGTCAGTTTTGAGTACAATAAAAATATTTAATGTTATGATAAGACCGCATTTTGAATACGGTTCATCAATACTTTTCATGTTTAATTCTGAAATAATGAATAGGTTGCAAAAATTACAAAATAAAGGGATGAGGATAATTTTAAAATTTAATAGATTGACCTCAAAAAATTTTATGTTAAGTACGTTGAAATGGTTGAGTGTGTCGCAAAGGATTAAAATTAATGTATTGATAATATTTAGTATTCAAAATAAAAAATGAAATGATGCCGAATTATTTTACAAGCAGGCTGGTATATGTACAAAAAGCACAAAATTATTATCTAAGAAGTATTTTTGATTTTAAATTAAACTTTCTTAAGAAAAGTAAAATCCTGAATATGTTATTGTATAACGGGTTAAAATTATATAATGAATTATCTATTAATTTAAAATTGGAAAAAAATTTAAGAATATTTATATGGTATTTGTATATATATATGGTATTTGTTATACTATGGTATTTATTATACTATTTAATTATTGTACTATTATTATTATTATTAATTATTATTATTATTATAATTGTTGAGAAATCTAAATCATTATTCTTTACAGCTGAAACATTCTTTTTTAATAAAATTAATAATTTTTAAGGAAAAATAGGAAGATAAAACCTTATCCGAGAATTTTGGTTTTAAATAAAACTTACGTCCATAATTTACATAGATTTTTTTTATTTTCCATGTTATTACTAACTAACCTTATCAGTTATCACTAATGTATGTTATTCATATTATGTATTATTATTTTACTTTACAAATTATTTACATACAAATTTTTTTATCAAATCATTTTTAATACATCTCCACAAAAATTTTGAAAAAAATTATTATTGTTATAAATAATTAAATTCAATTTATTTTTATTTCCATCAATATATAGTGTTCTTAAATATAATATAGTTAAGCTACATTTTTACAGAGTTGAGAAATTATTATTCTTTACAGCTGAAACATTCTTTTCTAATAAAGTTAATAAATTGGATATTATTAATTTTTAAGGAAAAATAAAACATTATCCGAGAATTTTGGTTTTAAATAAAACTTACGTCCATAACTTACATAGATTTATTTTATTTTCCATGTTATTACTAACTAACCTTATCTGTTATCACTAATGTATGTTATTCATATTATGTATTATTATTTTACTTTACAAATTATTTACATACAAATTTATTGATCAAATCATTTTTAGCACATCTCCAAAAAAATTTTGAAAAAATGTGCCTATTAGTTTTACTCTGTCCCGCCGTCCGTTTTTTAATTGATGTACATCTATTCGTCTATTTACAAAACTTCTGCACCGTTAAATATAGAGAAAAAAAATTTAAACCATGGGTAGGTCTCATAAAAAAATTAATTTTGAGGAACAGCTTTTTTATGTAGCTCCATCCATCAGGCAACTACAGTCCCTCCAACTTTGAAAAAGCGCTATTTTTATACGCGCTTAAGATTTTTTCAATCTGAAAACGCCACTCGACAGGAATTTTTTTTACTTTTATAAATCAAAACTAGATATATTTTTTAAATTTACCGTTATGTGAAAACCAAATTTTGCATGATTTTTCTACCTTCATAACTACGGAATGCTTTAGGGGCTTGAAATTTTGAAACAAGAAAGAACTTTTAGAACTAGTATAAGTTTCCTCAGAAAATTTTTTTTGTACCAGCTCCTGTTTAAGTTGAAAATTTGCTATTTTTAGGCACCTGTAACTTAAGCACCTGTATAAATTTTTCTTCGGCAATACATAAAAATTAAAGCTCCAGTAATATATTTTTACGTGTCTTAACAGTTTTTCTTAGTTATATAGACTTCCGGACTTACAGCTCCTAAATATTCCAGAAAAGTCATATTTTCACGTTTTTTCTTATTACATGATATTTTCAAATTTTTGGGCAAGTCACAATTCTAAACAGTTTGTAATGTCTTATGGAAATGTGCGCTTTTAAAAACCGTTGGTTTACATTCTACCTTTTTTGAATATTGAAGTTTGTTATTGAATTTATTTCTTATTATATTGATGTTTTCATCAGCAATATTCACGCAGACCTTATCATGTAATTTTTTTGTGGAAAAATTATTTGGCAATTTCAAAATCATTTTGAGTATT
The DNA here is from genome assembly GCA_947095535.1 of Poecilobothrus nobilitatus. Lineage (NCBI taxonomy): Eukaryota > Metazoa > Arthropoda > Insecta > Diptera > Dolichopodidae > Poecilobothrus > Poecilobothrus nobilitatus. The sequence continues at coordinate 155,668,032 of OX352774.1, read as the reverse complement.
TTATTTTGGATTATATGTAATTTTTTAAATGTGTTATTGCGCGAGTTATGTATCCTATACCGGACACTACAACAACAACTAACATATTATTATAAGTTAACTTACTAACCATTAATACATTATTTTACCTTATATTATTTTTGCTAACCTAATCATACTTGTAAATTAATAAAAGTTAAATTAAAGGTAACTTGTTCCATCATGTTAAAATCAATTGAATTATAAAGTATCCAATTATTCTCACAATTATTGTAGACATAGAATCAGCACCTTTTAATTAAACATGTGTAACTTACCGGTGCTGATTCAACAAATAAATAATATATAAGGAACCAAAATTGTAAAAATCAGGATGAATCAATAACAATCAATCAAATAAAGAAGTAATATTAAATTAAAGTTGCATTTTTTTAATTTAAATTGTGAACCAGTCACATATTTGGCGCAGTCGGTAGGATAGGCAAACGGTCTATCTTCGTGTAATAACAAAATCACTAATAAAATAAAATAGTATTGTGTGAATTAAGCCATAATTCTACCTAAGGTAAGGCTGCCTTGGGCACAGAAAATTAATAGAAAAAATTCTAATAAAATAGTGAAGTATGAAAGTGTAAATCAAAGACATTCAAAGGATTGTTGAAATTATTTGGTTATTGCATTATCCAAATTGTTAGTAGTGTTTGACTGTTTCAACGGACTATTGAGATAAACAGACACAGGTATTGAAGGAATATCAATACTTCACGAAGATTTCCGGAGGATTTTTATCCATTGTTGCCTTCCTTATATGATGTGGATACCCATAATTTTAATGTAAGTGCTGTTTTTATTATCATTTATAAAAAATAATTTATGCCTTTTAAACGCCCAAATCCTTACCCTAATTATAATAAGCTTAGGAAACTTAAATTAAACCATTTGGAAAGTATTAAAGAAGAAAATTGTGAGGATAACGCTAATATTCGCGAAAATCCAAATAATATATTTGGGAAAAATTAATAAATAACTCATATTTCAGCTTTGAAAATTCCGATCGTTTAACTCCTATAAACATGGAACCAATATATAATAATAATATACCAGAATTCCCAATTTTAAATCAAAACCCACGAAGTCCAAGAGTAAATGTTGTAACGTTAAATACAACTGATATTTTCAACTCATTAAGAGTTCCAGACGCTATAAAAGACCTTCCGAAATTTGAAGGTAATCCGAAATTATTATTTGAATTTATTAGCAATTGTGAAGAAATTCTTTCAATAATTGCATGTACAGACAGGACTCCCTACGGACAAATGTTACTTAGAGCAGTTAGAAATAAAATCGTAGGGTCGGCTAATGAGGTATTAAACATGTACGGTACTCCATTAGTATGGGAAAATATTAAAAAAAATTTAATTCTCCACTATTCAGACAAGAGAAACGAAACCTCTCTTATCCGAGACCTTCACGGTCTTAAACAAAATAACAAGACTGTAGAAACCTTCTACAGTGAAGTGATAGAAATTTTAACTACTATGACAAGCCATATACAAATACATAAAAGAAATTCTGCTATTATAAATTCTAAACGAGATTTATATACTGAAATGTGTTTAAATGTCTTTTTATCGGGTTTGAGAGAACTTTTGGGCTCAACTATAAGAGCCATGAAACCTCAATCATTATCAATAGCTTTTTCATACTGTATTAAAGAACAAAATATTTCATATACTAAATTTAACAATAATTCAATTACATCTAATAATCGTTTCTCACAAAATTTACAACAACCACGGTACCAAAATTTCAATAGACCACAAAATTCATTTCATTCAAACCCACGAAATTCCCTTTTTAATAATAATAATAAGCAAAATAACCAATTTAATCAGAATAAATTCCAAAGACAAAATTGGAATTCTAATAGACCAAATAATCAAAATATTACTCCCATGGATATTAGTACCGGTAATACAGTTGAACGTCGGTTAAACTCTTCAAGCCAACAAACTAGAAATTTTAATCAAAACCAAAATTGCAATAGAGAATTATACAATATATCAACAAATACATCTCAATGTTCATGTTCACATAGTAATAATAATAATAATTCTATTAAAAATGATAAATTTCAAAATTTAGACCAATTCTATAATTTTGAACACAATATTCCAGCTTGGATAAATAATACCAACATTGAAGAAACCCCGGAAAATCAAAATTTCCCGCCAACTGCCTCGAATCAACCATTGGGTTCATAGATTTGAATAAGCATGGTACAGTTCTTCCTTACATAAATATCAGCTCACCTTTTGGTCGTCCTTTAAAATTTCTTATTGACACCGGTTCATCTAACTCTTTTATAAGTCCTGATTTATTACAAAAAAAAATCTTTGAAAAAATTAAACCTATTTCTATTTCTACCGCTTTCAATAATATCAAATTAAATCAACAATTTACTCTATCGAACTTTGCTGAATTTAACCATCCTGGAAAAACCAAATTTTTAATCTTCAAATTTCACGCATATTTTGAAGGACTTCTTGGTTATGATGCACTTTCAACTTTAGGTGCCAAAGTGGACACTGAAAATAAAATTCTAATTACAAAATATTCTACCTTACCTCTAAATTTCAAACCGAATTATATGTCTAATAAATTCATAATCGAACCTAACTCTAAACAAATATTTAAACTACCAGTTGATATAGAATACGGTGATATCATAGTCAGTAAATTACAAATAAAACCTGGATTGTATATACAAGAAGGTATCTACAATGCTAACGATTGGTACAGTTTTATTGAAGTTTCAAATTTTCTTCCAACTCAACAAATTGTTTCCTCGAGCAACCTTTAAAAGTTAATACCTACTCTTCTAATCAATTTGTCGAAATTAATAACTTTAATCTTTCCTGTTCAACTTCCAATATTCTTCCTGAAAATTTTTAAAAATCTCTGAGAGTTTCCCACTTAAATAAAGAGGAACAAAGAGTTTTACTTAATTTATGTAAAAATTACGATGACGTTTTTTATAAAGAAGACCAAAATTTAACATTTACAAATAAAGTTAAACATCGTATTAATACAGTTGATGATATTCCTATATATACGAAATCCTATAGATACCCTTACGAGCATAAGGAGGAAGTAAAAAGACAAATTAATGATATGTTGTCCCAAGGTATCATTCGACCCAGCCATTCTCCATGGAGCTCTCCGGTCTGGATCGTTCCAAAAAAACTAGACGCGAGCGGTAAACAGAAATGACGACTAGTCATTAACTATCGCAAGGTTAATGAAAAAACAATAAGTGATCGTTACCCATTACCCAATATTACGGAAATTCTCGATAAATTAGGAAAAAGTATGTACTTTAGTACACTTGATTTAGCTTCGGGTTTTCATCAAATAGAGATGGACCCAAAAGACGTTCAAAAAACAGCATTCACTGTTGAAGGTGACCATTTCGAATACTTAAGAATGCCATTCGGGCTGAAAAATGCCCCATCTACCTTTCAACGCGTCATGGATAATATCCTTGAGGATTTACAAGGAAAAATATGTTTGGTCTACTTAGATGATATTATCGTCTACTCAACTTCGCTTCAGGAACATGAGGAAAGCCTGAGAAAAGTATTCGAAAAACTTCGTCAATCGAACCTTAAGGTTCAGCTTGACAAATTCGAATTCCTCCATAAAGAAGTACCATTTTTAGGTCATATTGTGACCACAAAAGGAGTCAAACCTAATCCTGAAAAAATCAAAGCCGTCAAAAAATTTTCAATTCCAAAAACCCAAAAGGAAATTAAATCATTCCTTGGACTTTTAGGGTACTATCGTAAATTTATAAAAGATTTCGCGAAATTAACTAAGCCACTCACTTCATGTTTAAAGAAAAACAAAAAATTGATCTTGACGACCAATAACGATCCAATCTTACAATATCCTGGCTTTTCGAAACCTTTCGTACTAGCAACTGACGCAAGCAATATCGCAATAGGAGCTGTACTATCTCAAGGCCCTATTGGTAATGATTTACCCATTTGTTTCGCAAGTCGCACTCTCACCGACACCGAGATTAACTACTCAACAATTGAAAACGAACTCTTAGCCATAGTATGGGCCACTAAATACTTTAGGCCATACCTTTACGGTCACAAATTTCAAATCGTTACCGATGATAAACCGTTAACTTGGCTCATGAGTCTTAAAGACCCAAATTCAAAATTAGCCAGATGGCGCCTTAAACTTGAAGAATTTGACTACCAAGTCATCTACAAAAAAGACACTCAAAATGCAAACGCTGACGCTTTAAGTAGAACTATAATTGAGCAAATTCCAACCAAAATTCCCAACATCGAATTAATATTAACGAAACAAATTCAATAATATGTTTTCATTCCAACATTGTTTCTACAATCTATAATACTAACCCCAACACTCAATCTAACCCTAATCCAAATTCTGATTCATCCTCTACTATTCATTCTGCTGTTGAAAACCTTGACGATGGAATACATATCTCTGAACGATTGTTAAATGAATTTAACCTTCAAGTAATCTTAATAAAAACTGATACAAGACCTCCATTCTCATTAGAATCCGTTTTCAGAAATAAATATCGTAGAACAATTCATAGTCCTGCATTTAACGAAGAAAATGTCACTGAAATCCTTAAAGTATACTTAGCTCCAAACAAACTTGCGGCAATTCACACAGATGATGAAACATTTAAAATAATACAAAATGTATATTCCAAATATTTTTCAAATAGTAAAATCTTTAAACTAGTTAGATGCGCTGAATTTTTAACGGACATAAAGGAAAATGACGAACAAGACAAATTAATAAGAGATTATCATATTAAGAACAATCACAGAGGCATAAACGAAACATTGAACCACTTAAAAAGGAAATATTACTTTCCGTTTCTAAAAAATAAAATTCAAAAAACAATAAATAATTGTGAAATCTGTAACAGATTTAAATATGACAGACATCCAGTCAAATTAAAATTCGAAAAAACTGAAATCCCTACAAAACCTTTAGACATAATACATATCGACATATATACAATAAATAACTCTTTGAACTTAACAATAATCGACAAATTCTCTAAATTTGCATCAGCTTACCCTCTAGAAATCAGGAATAGTTTTAATATTGTCAAATCAATTAAACATTTCATAAGCCTTCACGGTATTTCTCAAAAAATTCTATGTGATCAAGGTGGTGAATTTACTGCCAATATTTTCAAAGATTTTTGCCTTGAATATAATAGCAATGTTCACTACACTTCCTTTCAACAATCGTCATCTAACTCACCTGTTGAACGTCTTCATTCTACAATTACCGAAATTTATCGAATCGTTTTAAATAAAATTAAAGAAAATAATATTGAAATAAAACACTCAGATATTCTAAACGAATGCTTAACAACCTATAATAACTCAATACACTCTTCGACAAAATTTACTCCTTTTGAACTGTTTTATGGAAAAACCTCCAAATTTAATGATAATGTAAAATTTAATAACGAACATGAATATTTAGAAAAGTTGAATTTATTTAAACAAGAATTATACCCAAAAATAAAATCGCAATTAGAAAAAATGTTATGAATCAAAATATTGATAAACTAAACAGTAATAGCGAAGACCCTGTCGAAATAAATAAGAAACAAGTAATATTCAGAAAAGAAAACCGTAGAAATAAAATCACTGCTAGATTTAAAAGATGTAGAGTTAAGAAAAATAATAGAGTTACAGTTATTACAAAAAACAATCAAAAATTACATAAATCCAAAATTAAACGTAAACTTAAATTTCAGACTGATACCGCTAGACCTTAGCCAGCGGATGGAAATTCATGATATTTCAAATAATAATGGCATTCTCCCTTTAAACCTTGGTTCGGCAAAAGTTTTAAAAACTCATATAAACTTCCTTCATATTGTTAAATTGGAACAGTATCAACAAAACATAAATAACTTAAGAAATTTCTATAAATTCACTAGACAAAATAACCACTTTAGATCAATCTCTCACAATTTCCAAACTAAAATTTGGAACTTTAAAAGATAAACTATCTAACTTAATGCCCACATTCCGGAAACGTAGAGGTATTATAAACGGACTAGGAACTCTTATTAAAAGTATCACAGGAAATATGAACGCAAATAACGCATTAAAACTAAACGAAGAAATCGAAACTATTATCAAGACAGAAAATAACTTAAAAAACAGTATTTTCAACCAAAAACTTTTGAATAATAATGTGATCAAACGATTTGAAAATATCACAAACCACATTAACGAACAACAAACCTCAATATCCCACCATTTGAACGATATCCAAGATCAACTTAGAAATTCAATAAGGTCTGAAAATTCAAAGTTCAAATATCTCCAATTATTACAACAAATTAATTACAATATCTATCTATTACAAGATCCTTTAAATAATATCGCAGAAGCCGTTATCCTTGCAAAATTGAATATAATATCAAAACAAATTCTAAACCAAAATGAAATTCAGGAAATCCATAATATTTTCCAAAATCAAAATTTAAGTTTAAAATCTGATGAAAACCTCTATGAGATGTTGGAACTACAAGCTTATTATAACAATACAAATATAATTTTTAACATCCAGATTCCTCTAATTTCTAATGAAACATTCTCATTGTTTCACATCATAACACTTCCTATTCAATCTACTAAAACTATTTCTTCTAAACCTTTCATAATTATAAATGATGATATAATTCAGTACTTAGATAAAAAAATGTCCAAAAATAGAAAATTTATTTTATTGCAAGGAAAATCCACATAGGGAAAGAGTTCAAAATTCAACATGTATTGGCAACCTAATACAAAACAAGCCTACATCATGTGAATTACACAACAGAGAAACGGATTTAGAAATCTTTCAACCTGAATCAAATTATATTGCATTAATCAATATTCCAGAAACAACTATCCTTACAACTTGTGGTACAAGTCATAAAAAACTTAAAGGCTCTATACTTATACATTTCAACAACTGTGAAATAAAAATCAACAGCGTAACATATACATCAGTAATCAATAGTCATTGGGACGAAATAAACATCCATCCAACCATTTTCAATAAAATCAATTCAACTTATTCAAATAGTAAAATACTTTTAAAAAACTTAAATAATTATCAATTTACTGAATTCAAAGCAGATCAATCAACAATAATCGAAAGAAATACAATTTACACTTCACTTTCACTAACTGTTATTACTATATTATTCATAATCACAATTACATTTCATTTAATATTCTACATCCTGTATCGCAAGAAAAAGTACTACACCAATCCTATAATACCAGTCGATTTCAAACAACCAGGAATTATAAATGAAAATCAAGCCAATATTTTGTTCCATCCATCGAACCGACAACTCGATTCATCTGGCCGTAACATCTATCTTAGGGGAGAGGAGTTATGTATCCTATACCGGACACTACAACAACAACTAACATATTATTATAAGTTAACTTACTAACCATTAATACATTATTTTACCTTATATTATTTTTGCTAACCTAATCATACTTGTAAATTAATAAAAGTTAAATTAAAGGTAACTTGTTCCATCATGTTAAAATCAATTGAATTATAAAGTATCAAATTATTTCTCACAATTATTGTAGACATAGAATCAGCACCTTTTAATTAAACATGTGTAACTTACCGGTGCTGATTCAACAAATAAATAATATATAAGGAACCAAAATTGTAAAAATCAGGATGAATCAATAACAATCAATCAAATAAAGAAGTAATATTAAATTAAAGTTGCATTTTTTTTATTTAAATTGTGAACCAGTCACATATTTCGCGCTATTGACCCAATTTTTTTTCAATTTTTTTTAAGCGATTTTCTTGATACCTATATAAACGTAAAGTGAAACGTAAGTTAAGCAACCGTACGGGTTTCATGATCAGTAACATAAAATAAAGTAAATTCAAATTTAAAGGTTTTTAATTTAGGTAGGTACTCGGTAGGTACTCAATAAAATCAGATAAACAAACTTTTTTTAATTAATTTAATTTAATAAACACATGTTAAATGTACATCAATTAATAAAATTATGTTAATAAAAAAAATTATTAGCTGATAAAACAAATTAATACATTGACATTATTTTCTTAGTGTTACAAATTACATAACTTCTGACATAATTAAAAACGAAGTATACCATCAGCTGGTATATTGAAATTGTCTGGTACAACATGCAATACACATGTTAGTTCATAATTTTGTATATAAATTTTAGTATATACAGTACCCAAAGACTCAATATAATTATTAGTAATGCCTTTAATTTTTAGCACATTTCCAAAAAAATTTTGAAAAAATGTGCTTATTAGTTTCACTTTGTCCGCCCGTCCGTCTGTTTACAAAACTTCTACACCGTTAAGGATAGAGAAAAAAATGTTAACCATGGGTATGTCTCATAAAAAAAATAATTTTGTGGAACAACTTTTTCATGTAGCCCCTCCCATTACGGAGCTACAGCCCCTCAAACTTTGAAAAAGCCCTATTTTTAAATGCATATATCATATGTTCTGCTTAAGATTTTTCCAATCTGAAAACACCATTCGACAGGTATTTCTTTTATCTTTGTAAATTATTATCAAAATTATACAATTTTTTTTAAATTTACCGTTATGTGAAAACCAAATTTTGTATGATTTTTCTACTTTCATAACTCCGGCACGCTTTTAGATAGAGGCTTGCAATTTTGAGGTAAGAAAGAACTTTTGGAATTAGTATAAGTTTGATCAGAAATTTTTTATGAGTTACTAGGGCTTAAAAATTGAAAATTTGCTATTTTTAAACACCTGTAACTTAGGAACCTGTACACATTTTACTTCTGCAAGATATAAAAATTAAAGCTACAGTAATATATTTTTACGTGTGTTAAAGGTTTATTTTAGTTGTAAAGGGTTCCAAAGTAGCAGCTCTTCAAAATTGCGAAAAAGCCCCATTTTCAGATGTATACATCTCAGGCTCTGCATAATAGTTTTGCAATATAAAACAGCCAGAAGATCGAAAATTTTATTATCTATATAAAACAATATCAAAATTATGTAATATTTTGTAATTTATGATTTAAATTTACCGTTATGTGAAAACCATATTTTGCATGAAATTTCTTTTAATTAGTATAAGTTTCCTCAGAAAATTTTTTGGTAGCACGCCCTCTTTAAGAGTTATTACGTCTCAAAAATTGAAAATTTGCTATTTTTAAACACCTGTAACTTAGGCACCTGTACAAATTTTTCTTCGGCAAGACATGAAAATTAAAGGTTTAATATTATATTTTTACTTGTGTTAACGGCTTTTCTTAGTTATATAGGATTCCGGAATTACGGCCCCTCAAAATTTCAAAAATGTCCTATTTTCACATATTTTCTTATTACATGAAATTTTCAAATTTTCAAATCAACCAACGGTTTTTGAAAGCGCACATTTCCAAAACTCAATACAAACTGTTTAGAAGTGTGACTTACAAACAGTTTGTATTGAGTTTTGGAAATGTGCGCTTTTAAAAACCGTTGGTTTACATTCTACCTTGTTATTATATAATTTTTATTTAAATTGAAATTATTATTAATTGATGAAATTTTTATCAGAGAAATGTACGCTTGGGTATCTATTAGAAAATTTAATTTGGACATATTTAATTTACGATTACGATTGAGACGTAGTCTGGAAAATTTAGATTTAGGGTATAAATATTTTTGATTAATTTATTTACTGTTTCTCCTCTGTGGATTGTTCTTCTACCCCCTCCGCCCTTGCCATTAGAGGCTGTAGAGTTTTACATATACCTAACATTACCATAATTCCTATTATTGTTATTTCTGTATTGTTGGTTAAATTGTCTATTATTATTGAAATTAGTCCTATAGTTATTTATTGCTATTCCTATTAAAATTAGCTTGATTATTTCGATTATTAAAGTTATGGAGTTATTAGGTTTATTATTATTAAAATTTTTTGTTCTGTTATTAAAGTTACCTCTAAAATTATTATTCTTAAAATTACGATTTTGGGTTTTAAAGCTAAAAGACAAAACTTGTTTTTCTTTGCTTTCTGTGTTTGTCTCTACTATAAACTTAGCTACTACTTCTTTTGCATCGTGAAATTTAGAAGCTGCTGGGATTGATTTAACAAGGTCAGACCTAGCTGAATCTCTGCACATGTTAACTGTTTTTTCATCAAAGAGCTCAATTGCTTTACTACTACGAATCTCTTCCATGACAAGAGATCTTCGGAAACTTTCTGCTAAACTTTCCGCTTATTTAGCAAAGTCTGGCAGGGCAACTCTATTCGTTTTAAGACCTTCTTCTCCTACCTTCTATCACTTTAGAACTTTCCGTTTTATTTTCTTTTTAGTGTTTCTACATTTTGTCCTGACGTACCTTCGTCAGCTATTGTTTCTCGTACTTTTGCTTCTAATTTTGATAGTATGAATGATTTTAATAATGTTTCAAGTGGCTGATTTGTTGCCATTTCCTCCAATAAGTTCACTGAGTCCACAAAAGATTGTAGAGCTAACGGGTCACTATTATAATTCTTATTAATAGTCCACGAAGCTAATTTTAGAAATTCTTGACTAGAGAGAGCCATTATGTCTGTTACAGAGTCGTCACTGTCAAATTCAGATTTTACACTATCAGATTCAGAGATAACAATTATAGAGAATAAATCATTTGATATTTTTGTTTCGCAATCCAGTATTTTGTAAACTCTTTTCAGTTTATCCCTTACGAAACTAAAATGTTCTAATAGAGTTTTCTAATTATCAACCTTTCCCCACAATAATTGAATAACACTAATTAATTTGTTATAGTTTTTTGTAATTCTTATTTTGCTCTTATTCAAGGTAATCGGATTTATTGACCTTCGGATTTTTAGTACTGTCTTTGTCGCTTTTAAAAATTCATGTCTTGCTACAATTAAACTCTCATACATGGATTTCAGAATGATTAGATTAATTTTCATAAAATAACAAATGTTTAGTATTTTTTTTGTTTTTAAAGAAAATTCTAACATGATATTTTTTTTTCATTATTTAGAGAGAAGAGAAAAAAAATCAGCTGTCTCCACCACAGGACCGACCGCCACTACACAAAAAGTACAATGCCAAAATTTATAGATTTTTTACATAATAATTTATATCAAAGCAAAATAACTTCTAATAATTTAATAACATTTTGTTTTATTCAATAAAAATAATTATATGCAATGAAATCGTAAAAATATATGTACATTCATTCATACATCCATTGATTATTATTATTATTGTAATGTACATAAGTGTATTGTAAGATACATGATTTTTTTTCATTCAAAAAATAATATTAAAAGTAAAAAATAATAAAAACTGTAAACAAATACAAAACAAACATAAGATTAATATTAAATCTGCTAACAAAAATTTTACCGTTTTAATTTTATGTCATCAACAAATGAATAATATGCATTGGCATAGATATAAGTACATACATATGTATGTATAAAAATTTTTAGAGATATAAAAAAAAAACAAAAAAAAATTGTTCATATAAATTCATATGGAGTATAATGTATGAAATTTGGACTTAGAAAAAAAAATTAAATAAAAGTTAAAGTTAGTCGGATCAAAAAATGTTCTATGGCAAAGTTGTTCGTCTTTACTTGTGTAACAATTTTTTCTTAATAATTTTTCTCACAAAATTTTTCTGTTACGAAATATTCGTAAAAAACTTAAAAAGTACACTAGTAAACTACCACTTGCGGTTGTCCGATTTGCTCCAGAAGCTTATCAATCTGAGATATTTACGTCAAAACCTTAAATATAAAATTTCAAAAAATTCCACTCAGTCGTTTAAGCTGTACACGTGCCCACAGACATACCCACACACGCACCCATACACACAGACGGACATCATGCTGAAAATTTTTTTACTGCCTTCTCCACACCGTAATAGTGCATCTTTGCGAAAATCTCGGGTACAAATTTTTAGTATGAAAACAATACCTACCTTATACATTAATGTATGCGGTCGGTAAAAATTTTATAATATACAAAATTTAGTTCAAATTTAGTTTTCTTCATTATCATAGTATAATATTTAATAAAAGCTAACTCTTTTATATTAGAAAAGTTTTTTAGTTTAATTTTTATAATTTTTTTTTGACTTTTAAATAGTTAAAATTTAATTTATTTGATCTTTAGCTTTTCCTTAACTTAATTATATATTAAAAAAAAATTGATTATTTATTAAAGATATATAATCATTTATTTAATTTAATGTTAATAGTAAAAAAAATCATTTAATTATTTAGTATACTTAATACTTAATACGTAAAAAAAAATCCTGTTATTTATTAGAAATTCTATTTGAAAGTTAGAACCCGTTTGTAATAAAATAATTTTAATTTTATTTTATTTTATTTAAAATAGTAATTTTCAAATAATAGTTTTATTTATAATATGCTATTATTTTATTTAATTTTACAATAAATGAAATTTAAAGTTTGACTTATCTTTTTCTTTTTACTCGACCTGTGGCACTCGTACTTGATATCTTATGTTTTTCGTGATGTTGTTGTATACCATGTTAACTACTTCCAACACTTTTACTACTGCAATCACCAACAGGATCCAATGTATACTATCATGTTACTTACTCTTGTAGTATTTCTACGATGATGGTGTTGTTTATCTCTCCTGTGTTGTCTATTTTTGATTTTTATTGCCCATTTTAATAATTATATTTAATATTTGAATTTTACATTTTTTCTTTTATATATATATTTTTTTTTTGGTTTTTATGATTTTTCTTTTAGGTTCTAATTTTATTTTATAATATTTTTTTTTAAATAAATAAAATTTTATGTATAGATTTATTTTTTTTTTTTTTTGAATGTACAAAGTGTGACTGGTTTTCATGTAATTGTCCCAGTCCTCACCTGCAGTTATATATTCAAGTCTATTTATTTGTATCCAAGAGTAGCTTAGGATTTCACATCCAGTCTCTCTTCCGTAAGTACACACGCTTCTTTTTTCACTAAGTCTGAAGAGTCCCTCGTCTGTTATTATTGAGATTTTCTTTCAATATCTTACACTTTTCACTTTTGTCATTATTTTTAGTTATTTATTTATTTAATTTTGACTGTAATTTATTTTAATTCTTAACACAAAAAGTTTTATTTAGCAATTTTAACACAAAAAAAAAATTAATTATTTTTAACCAAATCGAAAACTGTCACGGTCGCCATGTAATATGTTTGAATTAAACTCAAGTGGTTTTCCATTTCAAACTGTTTTCTTTATTTTAATTTTTGTCTTATTTATAACTTAGAACTAACACTACTAATACTAATACATTACATTTAATTTCTTAATATATTATATTTAATTTTGGTAATTAATACCAATTTGATTATTGACAAAAACTTACAGTAGAACACAGTACAGTAGAATTAGTGCATTCCTTATTATAATTATTATTTAATAACAAATGTATAGTTGATTATGATTAATCAAAGCATATCAAATTTATTTGTAATATTTAAGGCCAATGTTTTTTTTTTTTGTCCATTTCACTCCGCGAAGGAGCATAGGGCTTCCATTTGGCATCTCCATCTCACACGGTTTCCTGCTGCTGTTTGTGCATTCTGCCATGTGAGGTTACACTCCAGGTGTTACTTGGACGCCCGCGTCTTCTGCTTCCTTGGGGGTTCCACTCCAGAGCCATGTGAATTATGTTGTACTTTGGACTTATGTTTCCTTAGCGCGTGGCCTATCCACCTCCATTTTTTCCTTCTTAATTGCCTCAGTATGGATTCCTCTCCTGTCAGTCTCCATAGATCTTCGTTGGTTATTCTGAGTGGCCAGAATATTCTGCAGATTATGCGCAGACAGCGGTTAGTAAAGACTTGTATCTTTTGAATGATGGTGTTGGATAACATCCAGATTGATGCAGATTATGCGCAGACAGCGGTTAGTAAAGACTTGTATCTTTTGAATGATGGTGTTGGATAACATCCATGTTTCGCTAACATACATTAGTACGGTTTTCACAAAGCGTTGAAGATCCTTAATTTTGTTTTCAATTCAAGAGTCAATGTATTTTCCTTGAATTTTATGAAAATGCCATAAAGTTTAATCACCCATAGAATGTTATTTGATTTCATATTTATTATTAACTGATAATATTATATGTTATACGAATAAATGCAATTCATTGTACTGTACTGCACACAATTCATTGTACTGTACTGTACATCCCTCCAGTTTTTCCTTTCAAACTTTAAACACGTACTTGTGGTTTTTAATTTAATTTAATTTCTTGTTTCTTTTTTAAACTTTTGATATTAACCTAAGTGCGATTCAATTAATTTATTAAATACAAAGTAAATTTAAGCTAACTAAATTGATAAAAAAAAAAAAAAAAAAAAATAAAGGGGTAATTTGATCTCGTTAAATACTTTTTAATTTTTATTGCATTTCGTTCTTGAACTTGAATTTTATTTGAATTGCAATTATATGAACTTGAATTATATTTAAATTTAAATTTAATTTGCGTTGACTGTGCACTTTTTCTTTTTAACTTATTTTACTTTAAGAATTATAATTAAAATTAAAACTTATTGTGTAAAATGGAATTTAAATGCAATTTAGAAAACTGTTATATTAATGATAATAAATCTAAATTTGTTATTTGTAAAGCGTTCTGTAAAAGGAAGCTTAATGGAGTGTGTATGGGTTTAAGTAGAGATTGGTATTATCCAACTCTAGACTCATATTTTATTTTGACGATTGCCAAAATTACGAAGGTTTGTTGACAAGTATGTTTTGATAACATAAATAATTTATTCACAAATCTGGATAATGCGAAATCTGGTTTGGTTTCTAAAACTAACCAGACTATAGACTCTAATACAAACACATTTCATGATATGGCAAAATCGTTTGATACATTTTGTAACAAGTTTTCCAGTCACAAAAATGAGCACGATATTTTAAATGCGATTGATTCGGTTAAAAATGAAGTGTTAACAGCCCTTCCGAATCAATGTAATCGACTGGTCCGTAACACTAAAGATTCTATAGAAGCTGGTCCTTCTCATATGTCATGTGATGCGTCAGTAATTGAACATAATTGTTAATGGCTAAAATGGAATCACTCCACAGTGATTTTCTCAGTTCATTTTCTTCTGTAAAACATGGTGAATTTAGTAAATTATTGAATATTGAAGAATCAATTAATCCAGCTCACAAGTGCACTAGTGTTGATAATGGAACCCAAACTGACCCTATTTATATTCATAAGCTTGGCGTTCTGCGGTCTGAAGAGGATTGGATTCAAAGAATTAAGAAATTAAATAAAAATAATTATTCCTCGTCAACATCAAACCATGATATGATTAAAACATCCACATCATTATTTCTTAAAGGAGTTCCCTATACTTTTGATGAACGTAGGATGCGTCAATTTATAAAACGTGAATTTAACAACATATCAGTTTCCTGTCTCCTAGTCACACCTAAGCGCATCAAATTTAATAAATTAAAATACCATTGCTTTTTACTGTCTGGTCCAGATCGCATCATTCAAACTCTTAATTTCTCAAGCAATAAAAATATATGGAAGAAAATTGGTGCAACTATTAATATTAGCAATAAAAAGGGTCCTATAAATTTAAAACAGTCTATTACTAACGCTATTCTTTCAGCTACACCTAAAACTAATATTAAAAGTTTACTTGATTTATATTTCCCCTCTGAAACAATTCCACCTATTAAAACTTCTAATCATTTTTCTTTAAAAAATTCTACCAACTCTATTAATAATCCCAAATCCTTTACTAATAAAAATCATAGTGACTCATTCTTAAATAATAAGCTCTCCAAATTTAAAAAATCTATTTCAAATAAATATTATAATTTTATTTACGGAGAAACAATTAATTCCCGTGATCCGCCCACTTCATTAAATTCATCACCTCTTTCTTCCGGAACTCATTCTTCTGTTCTACAATCTAAATCGAATTCGAAGTCCTACCTAGCCAGTGCAGTTTTAAAAAATATAAATTCATCATACAACGATCCTATTAATTCAAATATAACTGCTATTTCAGAAGTAGCTAACCCTAGTATTTCTACTCCAAACCCACCAATCTTCGATCCTCTTTTACCACCTGTAGTTAAGTTAACTCAAAAATCTATTCAAAATAATAATGATAGTAGATATGTTTTGGCTAGATTAAGAGATACTAAGATTTTTGAAAATGTAAGACTATATTTAGCTTACTTACATGATAAATCTAATGACGCTTCTATAGGCGGTAAAACGAACACTTCGTTAAAAGTTGCAATCTAACAAGAGGGTCTTGCGACGGATGTAAATGAACTTCGTAATATTTTTGTAAGATACCATCAAACATTTGATATTTCTCCACAGAGTGCTCTAACTGATCTTGAATTTTATGCTTCCCGCATTTCTTCTAATAGAATCGATTATCTGCAAAGGAGAAGAGACAACCATTTCAAGTACTTTCGTCCCCATACAAATGGGAAGAAATTTAGTTAATATTAACTCATCTCAATCTATCCTCTTTAATTGCAGTCTTTCTAAATTTCCGATTTATTATCAAAATGTTAGAGGACTTCGTACTAAAACTAAAATGGTTTTTTTTCCAATTCTTCTCTGCTAGATTTTGATATTTTTATTTTAACTGAAACTTGGCTTAATTCTTCTATTAATAATTTAGAAATTTTCCCGCTATTATATACTGTTTACAGAAAAGACAAATATGGATCAATCTTGTCTGGAAATCTTAGAAAAGGTGGAGGTGTTCTGATAGCTATTAAAAATACATTTAATTCAGACGAAATAATAATTCCCCGGTTTTTATTAAGTATATTGATATTATTGAGTCAATAATTGGTGATCTTAAGAACAACGATGATATAATTCTTTGTGGGAATTTCAACCTTCCAAGTATTAACTGGGTAGAGCATGATGAAGAAGCCTATCTTATTCCTTTAGTATTAATGAATAATACAGAATGTCTTTTAATTGATGCATTTAATTCGTTTAATCTTCAACAGATATCATCAATTTGTAATCATCAAGGTAATCAATTAGATCTTATATTCACAACTAACTGGAATAATATTTGTTTTTTTAATTGTCCTTTGGAACTTGTAAAAATTGATGTTTATCATCCTCCTATTTGTTTTTCTTTTAGCTCTTTTTTACTTCCAAATATTGAATCAGCACTTTCTTATCGTTACAATTTTCTCAAAGCTAACTACGATGGTATTAATTATATATTAAGCACCTATTATTTTGAGTTTTTAAATTCCGTCGATACTAATATATTAGTAAATAGTTTTTATTCAACCATTTTTTCTATTATTTCACAATTTTACCGTTAGTTATTAACAGAAGTAATAATTCTAGTCCGCTTTGGTTCACTAAAAATCTTAAAAAAATAAAAAAAATAAAGCCTGGCGGAAATTTATCGTGTTATTTAATGAATTTAAACTATAGTCCGACAACCTTTATTTAAATTATGTGCAGAGTATGTCTTTAAATATCAAATCTAATTCTAAATTGTTTTGAAATTTTGTGAACTCTAAAAGAAAATGTGATCAATATCCCACTTTTATGAATTATAATAATAATAGTAGCTGTGATTCCACAATTATTTCCGAATGGTTTCGTGACTTTTTTTCAGCAAGCTATTCCCCATCGTTTTTCAATCTTAACTCAGTTAATTTTTCCTATTTAAATAATTTTCCTAAAACAACGCTTAGAAATATTACTATTGATCCTAATTTGCTACTATGTTACTTGAATAAATTGGATGATAATTCTAGTCCCGGAACTGATGGTATTCCCAGTTTATTTTTAAAAAATTGTTCTATGTTTTTAGCAGACCCACTTTCTAAGCTATTTAATCTTTCTTTATCTTCAGGAATCTTCCCATCACTTTGGAAAATAGCTCTTATTAAGCCTGTCCATAAAAAAAACCTCAAAAATTGGCACTATTAATTATCGCCCGATCGCAAAATTATCTTCTATTCCTAAAATTTTTGAATTAATAGTATTCGATTCTATATATGATCATTGCACTAGCCTTTTATTACCCAATCAACATGGCTTTATAAAAAGTAAATCTACAGTCACCAATCTTGTGGAATCCACAGCTACATTTCTGAAACATATGGAGGATGGTTTTCAAACGGATGTAATTTACACCGACTTTAGTAAAGCATTCGATTTACTTTCTCATAGTATTATTATTTTAAAATTGCAGAACATGGGGTTTCCACTTTATTTTATTAATTGGATCTATTCTTATCTTTCTGATCGTAGCTGCCGTATTTCTTTTAGATCTTCAATTTCTTCTCAATTTAAAGCTCCTACAGGTGTTCCTCAAGGTAGCCACCTTGGACCGATTTTGTTTATTATTGCAATCAAAGATGTCACTTCCGTAATTCAACATTGTAATATTAGAATTTATGCTGATGATATGAAAATTTTCAAGAAAATTACTTCCTTCGACGATTCGAAAGCATTACAAGCTGATCTTAATTGTTTTTATAATTGGTGTAATATCAACAATCTTTAACTAAATATTACTAAATGTGCTCATATTACTTTTACTCGCCGTTCTAATCCAATTTCATATAATTATTGCTTTAACCTTCAAACTATCCCTAAAGTTAATTCTATAAAAGACTTGGGTGTATTTTTTGACAGTAAACTTTCTTTTCATGCTCATTAGTAGTATACATGCCACTTGAGCGTGGGAAAATATTTATGCAAATGAGATCAAGTATCGTGATACCGTCATAATTAATTTCCGGAAAAAGCTTCCCCAAGTTCAACGACTTAACCTAGTATCGTGATGCCGGCATAATTAATTTCCGGAAAAAGCTTTCGAAAATAATAGACAAGCTCAACTCGATAATGTAGAACAAGTAAGTGCAATGATCTTGTTGTGATAGTATAGTAACATAAATTATTGTAACAAATAAAATGCAGATATTCAACTTGTTATTTGTATTTTAGTTTAAAGTAATTTTAAATGAAAAACAATTGAAGGTGTGTTATTAGGTGTGTTATACTCTGCAAAAAATTAATAAATACTTGTAAAATAAAACAAATAAGTTAAGTTTCATATAATATCATTGTTATTATTTGAGGGAGGTACAATTGTAAGGAAAAAAATTGATTTGTGTTTAATTGAAATATATTTTGAAAAAAATTCGTTCGTGTAAATTACTTTGTATAATATGCGGTAGAAAATGAAAGTTGTTTAAAATAGAATTATTCTATTTGGGTGTAGCCAGTCACGAGTTTTTTTTAATATTAATATATGCATTAGATGGAATTTCAAACAAATTTTTTTAAACAACTATGCAAATTAAAATATTTATGCTCTTGTAAATTACTTTGTATGAGGCCTTTTATTTGTACCTGTTTCCCCCCACTTAAGGTAGCACATATTAAAGGTTTCCCTTGGTTAAAGGTGCTACCTTAGGTTTCCCCCCACCTAAGGTAGCACCAGCACATTGTACAGAATGGAGAGAAATTTTCGGATTTTTGAAATACAGCGGGGCGGCGGGGGCGCGCGCCTGTGCGCACGTACAAAGGGCGACCGTCAGCACGTACACGTCAGCACGTACAAAAGGGTGGCCGGTCGTTCCGGGGAATCCAAACCACTAAAGTCAACTATACTTTAAATTACACCATTAAAAAAAATTCTAAGTTTACTTTTTTCTTATGCTCTAAATTATTAACGCCTATATTATAGTGATGGAAAAAAAAAAAAAAAAAAATACATTTTTGCTAGAGTATAAAAGTTAGTTTTCAAATTCAAAATTTTTAAGGTTTTTTAAAAAATATTCAAGATTAAGACCTATATTATATAAAACAATAATATATTATGGAAGAAAAATACTTAACAGTTCCAGAGCCTTTTGAATTTGAAATTGGCAAATGTGATATTTTTTGAAAGGTGATTTTACACTGTCTGAGGAGTTAGACCTGAAAAAACTTCCTTGTCATAACCAGCAACCTTTGGTAAATAACCGTTCAAAAATAGACCTACATTGCTGTGAAACAATGCCTAGTATTAAAAAATCTTTGGATTTACATTGTTACGAAAAACTGCTTGAAGAAGAATAATTTAAAAAAAAAAATTTTTTAATTGTTAAATAAAAACACAAAATTTGTTATAATACAATTTTATTTTTCTTTTTATTTTAATGATTTTTATTATCAGTTTATATTTATATTGGAATCAAATCAATCAGAGCCATATTCATTCTTTCTTTGTTACGCCCCAAAAATTTAAAATTGAATCGGGTCATATTTAATTCTTCCAATTCTGATTCAATAGTCACCTTGTTGGAGAAGCGGTCTGGCATATAAATTGTGTATTTTTGCTTGTCAATTGGATCTAGCAACTGACAAAGAAGTACTCTGTCACCTCTTTTTGTGTTTAAAAATTTCCAGCGGATGACATTATACAATTTATCTTTCTCCAGTGTATCGATGTTTACGTAATCTTCAAAATCTTCATGATGACCCTTTGCTATGGTTAATATACTTTTAATAAAATCCGTCATCGTAGATTGATCTTTTTTAGTTTTTAGTGTTTGTTCAGTGTACTAAACTGATTAAAGTAGGTTAATTGGCATGAGTTTATATACTTTAGTAAAAATATTAAAACATAGGTTTCCCTACCATTTTAATATTAAAATTACATTCTTTTTAATCCATCTTCAATATTCGGGTTTCTTTCATCTGGTAGTATAAAACAATAATGTTCCTGAGGAAAATGTTTACTACATGTTTTGCAATAATATTCGCCGCAAGTATGTTCTCTATTTGTCTGGTATGTTCTTAGACATTTTGTGCATCTCTTTACTGTGCTGCAAATGGATGCTTCCTTCCGTGAATTGGAAGCTTTATGGTTATTAAAACAATCATTCCCTCTAAAATAGCGGTTACAATCTTTACACAAAATATTTAATTGGTTTTTTGGGCATGCTGGAGAATATTGACATTGGGAACATGTTCCACCACATCTGTGACTATTTCGCATATTAAATGGCTTATGGCACTTTTCACAATAATAACTACAGCAAAATGCTGCAGTAAGCGAAGTGATTACGTTGTAATGGCCTTTGTCGTACAGGAGATTGATCCTTTTTTTCATCGCCATTTCCATCAAATATAATATCTTTACCTTTGCTTCCATATTTATAAACAGTTATGGAGAATTCCTTTAAATATTGTTGGAACTGCTGAAGTTTTGGTATTCCACAACCTTCTTCAGGTATATTTATGTTGGCGTTGTTAATAAGTTCTGCTGCCTTCATTGTTTGTAATTTTTCAGTGTCTTTTCGAATTTTGATGTAATCAGAATGCTTATCAATGTAAGACATTGCCACTACTAACGCTCTTGGAAGGCATAAGTTATCGTTGTTGCTAATACTAACGATACCTTTTTTCTTAGCACATTCCTCATTGAAGGTATTATACTTTTTTGCCGTCCCTCTGCCCTGAGGAAGCTTAACAGAAGTAATACCTATGCAAAATGTATCAGTGCTAAGTCAGAGTTGCTTTGAAAAATTTTTGATATCATTTTCCAGATATCTCGAAATTTAATTTCTGAAGCGTCTCCAAAATTTATCCACCCGGGACCTCGCTCTTCAAAACTTCTTCCACAAAATGTAATACCCACCTTATCCGTGGGGTTGACATTTTCGAGAATGTAAAGTGTTACTTCATTTATTGCATTTTTGATCAAATTGGTTGGTTCTTCATGATCCAGTAGCGGTTTGATTTTAAATTCAATTTTACGTCCTTGTAAATTAAACCGTTTTACCATCGTACTAGCATCTTTTGTGATTGCAACATAATTTTCGTGATTCTGTTGTTGCTGCTCTTCTTGATATTTATTTAGTAAAATTTTTTTCGACATTTTTATTATTTTATATTTTTAATTATTTTTAACTATTTAAGTTTTAATATGACTAGTTATGGAACTGATTTGCTGTATTTTTTAAAAACTACTTGTTAAATACCAAAATAATTTGTATTCCTATGGTTCAGGTATTTCCATTTAGATTAAAAATAATTTGAGAACACAAATTAATTTATACTTTTTATGCAACATTAAATATATTGCATATAAGATTATACCACATAATTACAACATTCTAAAATATGCAAAATATATTTTTGCATTCTCATTAATTAATCACTGTTCATTTTATAAACTATGCTTAAGAATTAAATTATTATGGAGTTAAAATGTTAGTCACCAACAATTTGTAATTTTAAATTGAAAAATTGTTTGTATTTCATATTTTTCAGGCTAATCCATTTAAATCAGACCTTGTGTCTGAAGGTCCGATTTCGGTCGCCGAAGATCAGATTTCGTTCCCCGAAAGCTCGATTTCGGTCTCCGAAGGTCCGGCACCCTTTAAAATGGAGCCTTGTTCTGACGACCCCCTTTCCCAATTTTGGATGGGGTCCCCGGAGGTCGGAAATACGGTCCTCATAGGTGCGATTTCGGAAATAGTGAAGTTTTCAATTCACGGTTTCGTCCCTTGAAAGTTACCCATTCTCATTGATTTTTTCCCCTCTTTTTAAAATGTATTAGTTATAAATTAGAGGATTTCAAGGTATTTTAAAATAGTAAGGCACAAAATGAGCAGCAGGAAGGCAGTAGCAGATTTACTATTTATTGTTGGAAATAATAAGCAATATTTCTTGAAGGAATTTGCTTTGATAGCTGATGGGTTACTGATACCAATGCTGTTTATGTTTAAAGCACCTTATTCGTTCGAAGAGTTAAATACTGATGTTAAACAGCAAGATAAATTCAATAAAACACAAATAAATGGTCTTGACTGGGATGATGCCTTTATAGAATATTCAGCAATTAAAAATACCTTAAAGGAACATTTAAATTCATTCGACGTCGTTTACGTAAAGGGGTACTAGAAAAAGGAATTTTTAGATAAATTTGTTTCGAGTTCAGTAGAAGTTATCAACTTAGATAATGACATTCCATCTCTTCAGAAACTAAGGAATTTCACAACCATTTGTCCTCACCATAACATTACTGAAAATTTAAAAAGATGTGCTGTAAAAAATTGTATGAATTTATATATGTATTTAATAAAAGAAAATAATTGGTTTTAAAAAATATTTGTTTTATTTATTGTTGACCAAGATAATTTTTCTGACAAAAACATAGGTATTTCATAAAATAGCCTGGAATAATTACACTGAGCTATGTGTAAATTCATTGGAATGTAGAAATCTTCTTGTTCCAATCTTAGTTTATTCTTTTCAATACATCTCTCAAAATATTTGAATACATATTCTCTTATATTAAGTTCAGCTCCGTTGTTATATGACATCACTGCTTGTATAAAGTCTAGCATAAAACAAAAACGGGTGTACTCATCTAACTGCAATACAAGTTTTTTAGTGCGCTCATCATGATTAAATGCTAGCGAAAATCCTTTTGCATTTAATTTTGCTTGACTGTTTTTAAAGTCGTGATAAAATGTATAACACTCCAAATAATTCATTTCGCTTATGACTTTGTTTTGTCGTTGGAAAATTATTGATACAGCAAAATTCTCAATATTAAATCCAATTTGAATTTTTATTGTTTGTTTTTTATCCAAAAAATAAATATAGCTTAATAAAAGGTTCTGCGGTGGCTCACCTTTTTCTGTTTTAAATACTTCTGAATTTGTAGATTGCTCCATTGTTTTGTTTTGGTTTAACTGATGAATTCTATTTTAGAATTTTGTATTTATAGTTTTTCTTCCACATTTTTAAAAAATTTTTCGAAATATTCTTTGTATTTTTTTATCGTTTTTAAGTGGGGATGATGTGTCGAATAAATTAAGAAAATATTTTATGCTTTTACGGGAACTTCGCATCCATAGATATTACACAACAATAATGTCCACAAACAGATGTTAAATTACTTTGTAAACGCTTATTGTTGAAAACAAAACATGTTGATTGATTTTGTAGAAATATAATTTTATAATCTCATTGTGAAACGGGGGATTTCCAAACGAATCAAAATATTCTGCACACCCTTGAACTGGAACAAATATTGCTAACCAATGTGTTCCCTTTTCATTAGAATTATCGGTATTTACCACCAAAATACTAGGTTTTAAAACTTGTTTTGGTAATTTATCAAGAGCATAAACGCCTCTAAATATTTTATGTGTTAACTTATAACATTTCAGAACCTTTGAAATCTGAAGTGTATTCATTATCTTGCAAACGTGAGATATCAATTAGTCGAGTATTTCCTCGTATAAATGCTATCAAAAATTCTGCTTTAAGTTTTCCATTTGTTAAGACTATATCGAATTTTTCAAGCAAATTTATTAAGTTATTAGTTATTTTTTCGTTATCGATATGTCCAAAAGAGTAATTCTCAATATCTGTTTTTTTCAAATCTCTGACAGGAAATTTATACTTTAATTCTTTTACAATAGTTTTACATTTTTCTTTTATACCAGCCACAGCAATATTTTTTACAAATATTGTATTGTTATCGTCCGTACAGAACGATAAATCTACTAGAGCACATGAATATGAAATGAATAGAGATGGTTCACTAAACTTCCTTTTATATGTTCACGTAGACGTTACGATTTTTATCAATTTCGATATTAGCATCGAATTCTGCAAATACAATACAAGTTAATGTTGAAGTTAATGGAGAGCTGAGTCTTACTTCAATCTTTACTACTTTCTGGTTTAATAAACTCTGATATGTATCTGTTCCCGAGCCGTCTGGTGATAAATCAAAAGCCAGTATTGTATAACCTTTTGAAAATAATTCTTTTGAAATTTGATGTCCTCTATCAGAATGATGTATACCTGTTCCCGCTAAATAATGTTAAATATGCTCGAGAATTACAAGAATTATTTGGTGTAAAACTTGTTTCAATTGCAGAGTTTGGTGTAGGCGCTCCATTCACATATAATTGAAATTGTGTGAGATTTTGATGGTCGAAATGGTATAGATTTTTTGATCTCTTACCATTGAAATTTTCATTATTAACCATACAAAATACTAGAGCTTTTGGTATTTGCCCTATAAATATATTATCCAATGATATGTTAGATGTGTTAGCTGGAATTGTAAATGTTTTGATTTCACTTCTGGTATAAAAATATTTCGCGTTAGCCTTTTCCAATACAGTATTATGTGCCATCAATATACTAGGATTAATTGTTAAATGTTTCATGTAGCTTCGAGAATTTTTAAATAGCTTTCATCGGCATCGTTAAAGAAAATAAAAAAATCCTGTTTTTCTAGGGCTAAAGCAATTCGAATGTCAACATTATTTAAAAGTAATTTAGGAGTATTGAAGAAATCTACATGTAATTTTCCCATTATTTCTACTACTGTAGAATTTTTATATGATTTTTGTCTTGATTTAGAACCAGAATTATTAAAATCATTTACATTTGGTTTATCCAATTCCCAACCAGATGCTTCCAGATGTGTTTGACTGGAATCTGTACCATAATTTAGTAAAGTAGTTAAGTATGCTTTATAATGGTATAAAGAGTCTGAAGGAGTGTTTTTTCCGTTTAGAGTTACATTACATTGTTTAATTAAAGAGTGTAATAAATTATTTATAACACTGGGCTGTGGAGCTGCCCTTGCTTCAGTTCCAGTTCCTACTTTATCATTTGCACTCCAAACTGATCCATCTTTTTTTAATATTTGAACTTTAAATTTTATATAGGTTGAGGATAAATCCCGATATGTATCTCCATTTCCAAGTGAAACAAATTCAATAGTTGACGGTGATGCCTCTAAAGAAGCTAAAGGGTTGTATGCTACCTCTTCTGAACGCAAAATACTTGTTTGTACGGGTAATCACGCAAAAAGGTCAAGTTCAGATTTCATACATTCCATTTTTAATTGAATATGTCGGAGGTTTTACTTTGCTTTTTTCGTCGTTTCAACTTCAAATGTGTCTTTTTAGAAACTGTTCGTCTTTTAATAGCTCTTTGTCCTTTTATAGTTCTTTGTCTTCCACCATACATCGAATGCAGTTGGTTAACTACTGATTTCCGTAAATTTTTTATACCGCCTTTGCTTTGATCAATTATAGCTTCTTTTATGTTTGCACCAGATGCTATATCATTAAAAATATTTTTACTTGTGTTTACAGCCTCTTTTTTAATTAAGTCCCAACCAACCTGATGTAAAAACTGGTTTTAAGTAACGAATTAAACTTCCGAATATATTTCCAAAACCACAACCTCTTTGTATAGCTGGATAAAATTGTAATAAAGGCCCAATATCGTTGACTCCTCCACCTACTTGAGAGGAATAATATCTCACGTAAGCTCTTTCCATGTTTGATAGGATACCATATTTGAGTAGTAGTATTCATATTGTTTTTGGGGAATCAATACTTTTTAAAGTGTAATACAATTTTTGTTGGATAGTAACTGGAAACAAAATTTATTTCATCACCGTATTGGTTATAAATTTTAATTGCTATTGTTTCAAAACAATTTTTTTCTATGGGTTTGTAATGAACATTTTCAAATTCAATATTTGTAGGTATTCTACAATTTTCTATATTGATAGCTCTCAACGCCCGCACTTTGCTACTTCCAAAAACAGATGATTGAATGATATCTGAATAAATCATCACAATTCCATTCAATTCATCTTTATTATTAGCAACAGCTAATTTGAATAGTTCAGGTAATTTTGTTTTGAAATTTTTTATAGTTTTTTTTTGTTGAAATAATTCAGTTAATGTTTTTACATTATAACTTTGATTAACTTTTATATAGAAACTGTCTTCATCAAAAGTCTGCGATATTCGAATTAAATCCCCTCGGTTAGATTCTGATACTTTTTTAAATATTACATCATCATAATTGTTAGGAGTAGAGATATATGTCAAAACTTCATTAAAAAATTCTTTGAAACCTTGATTTCGAGTAAACCCGGGATTAGGAGTTATATTTTTAATAAGCGTTGGCAAAAAATTAAATTTCCAATCATCCAAATGTAATTCCGAATCGTCATATGAATAATATGTGTAGCCTATAGATTTGGTTACTTTAATTTTTTCGAGAGATTTTTCAATATTTGTTACATAAACATTATACTGTCCAATATTAATAAAAGCACATTTCTCTTTGTTAAATTCTTCTGTTTGTAGGAAATCGTTCAGATATATTTCTGAAAGACCAACTTTCCAATTTCCATTTCTTAAATCAAAGTGAATAGGTAATTTATTTTCGAATGAAGCTAAAGTGCTGTCTGGAAACCGTGTTAAATTATCATTACTAAACAATGTTACATAGAAGTCATCTTGACTATCCATCTTTGTTAACTTCTACTAAAACATAAAATGTTGAACTATTTATATGTTGTCCATTCCGGTGTTGATGAAGTTCTTAGTTTTGGACTTCTTAGTAAAGGTTTTACGTTTTCGTTTTTTGTTTCAGGAAACTGTGAAAGTATAGTTGAGGAAATTGAACTACCGGCTGATCTTAGTGTCTTCTTTTTTTCAGGAGATGGTACAGCAACGGTAATTACATCACCACTTGGTGTTTCAAACATTCGATAATCAGAACTTAGAGATGATCTTTCGACTAATTTTTCATCTTTCAACATTTCTGTTTGAGCTAATTTTTTAAATGAATTTTCGTCCTCCAAATCATAATGTGTTAAATCGATATCCATACTTGAATTTTCTTTTTTAGGATCATATTCAAACACACCATCAGTAACTAATTCTAAAAAATCGGTCTGTGCTGATGTTGATTTGTATTTAGGTAATTCAGTTTCTGTATATGCATTTCGTTTAGAAAAAAATTTTGTTTGAGTGAATGTAAGATTATCAAATGTAAGATTATTAGCCTTTTCTGGTAATTTTTTTGCGTGTCTTTTGTTAATTCTATATTTGAGGAGATTTTGCCGATATAAGTACCATTTTTGCAATGGTTTTAATTTTTTGTCATATAAAACTTTTTTCATTTTTTGTTCTAATAAATCTAAGTTTTTATCATCTTGAAATAATTTACTAAATTTTGAAAATATTTCTGGTGACATAACAATCATTCGCTGCATTATGTCTTACTGAGCAATTTTCCTATTACAGCAGATAATATAGTACCGATTAAAGTTGGTAAAAATCCACCATGTTGAACTAATATTTTTCGTTTGGCTTTTATACTTTTCTTTGCACAGGTCAGGAATCTTAATTTTTTTTTATGTTTTTTTAATTTAGCTTTTTGTGCTGGTGAAATTTTATTATTACCATTTAATATATTGATTGCAATTTCAGCAATAGTTTTTATAATATCATCATCACAAAATTTAAGAATATTTTCACGAAATTTCTTCTTACACTTTCCTAGTACATGTAATATATGTTGGTTTTTCTTCAATCGTTTCATACTTTTGACAGTTGTTCAAATCACTCGTATCACAGAAGCAATATGCAATATGCAAGCATATGCAATATTCTTTTGAAAAAATATTAGTTCTAATATGAAACAAATCGTTAACGTCTTGTGTTAAATCCAACACAATATAACCATGTGGACTTGAGGTTGATTCATTATATACCCCCAGGAAACCTTTTATATTTTCCGGATATAGTTGTCTAGCAAGAGGAAAAATCTGTGATTTGTCTCGAGGGTTTTTAAAAAGCACTAAATATTTACAATTTAATGAAACATCTCTTGAAAATTTCCCCTGATGAAAACCGTTTTGCGTTAACAATACAATAGATAAATTACGAAGGTGTGAACCTTTAGTAAATAATTCGCATACCTGTTTATTTGCATAATCTAACATTAAATCATCTAAAACAATTAATGTAGGTTTATTTTCATTCTCACTAAACTTTTCCGGAATACTGGTATAAAAGTCTATATCAGAAAAATCTATATTTTTCGGAATAGCTGAAATTTCTGGGTTACACCATTTTATTGTTTCAATTCTTGGATGTATCAATCTGTTAATATTTTTAATTAAGTTGCATATAAATGTTGTTTTTCCACAACCAGATGGTCCCGCCACCATCATTGTAAATGGATGATTAAAATATATCATTATTGGTTCGCGTTTTAAAAGTCATTGAAAGATAATTGGATTTGTTTTTCAAATATATAAAAACGTGTATAACTTATTCTCATTTTGAAAAATGGAGGTGAAGGAGGTGGAAGAGTTTTTAAAATTATATTCCTCTGTGTTATTAAATGAGCATAAGCAACGTATTTTTCACATGTATAAATACATTCAAGAATTTTCAACAACAGAAAAATTTACGTCAATATACGGAACTCATTTTACTCTTTGTCCTTGGGCTTACAATAACTCGTCATCTGGACCGGATACATGTAACTGTTGCTTTATAGAAAATTATAAAATAGAATTGAAAAATCTGATTAAATGGTACAAACATAATGTCAAGGGCACAAATAGTATCGGAAATACATAGATCAGCCAGACGAAAGTTCCATCGAAGAAAATTTATTCAAAAAGGTTTAAACATAAATAAACCATCTGCAATAAACATAAAACCATACATGGTAAATCGATTTAGTAGAAATGATTCCATATGCAAAGTATAACAAAGAAAGTAAATATTTATTAACTGTAATAGATATCTTTTCGAAATATGCTTATGCTGAACCAATTAAAACTAAAAAGGCTAATAACGTTTTACTGGGCATGCAAAAGATTTTTAAAAGTGCTGGAACACTCCCAAAAAATATTCAATCTGATCAAGGTAAAGAGTTTTTTAACAAAGAATTTAGAAAACTTATGGAAATAAAAAAAATTAATCATTATCATACATATTCTGAAATGAAAGCATCCATAGTAGAACGTTTCAACCGTACTTTAAAATATGCAATGTGAAAGCAGTTTAGTTTTCAGGGTAATTATAAATGGATATCTATTTTACCCTCACTTATTGAGAAATACAACTCAACATATCATCGTACAATTAAGCTTCAACCTAAAAAAGTTACAAAAGCAAACGAGAAATATATTTTGAAGAATATATACATGCAGCCGAAATTTTATCAGAAAGCAAAATACAAAGTTGGAGATTATGTACGTATAAGTAAATACAAAGGAAACTTTGCAAAAGGTTATCAACCAAATTGGTCAACAGAAATATTTACAATTAAAGAAGTAAAACGCACAGACCCAATTACTTACAATTTACTTGATTATACAAAAACACCAATTTCAGGTTCTTTTTACGAGCCTGAACTTACTCAAGTCAAAAATCCTGACACTTTTCTTGTTGAAAAAATATTGAAAAGAAAAGGAAATCAGGCTTTTGTTAAATAGTTAGGTTTTGCTAAAGATCACAATTCTTGGGTAAATAAAAACGATATTATATGAAACTAATTTGCTTTTTTATTTTTAATTTTTTTAATAAATCAATTAACATTAACATAAATTCATATCAAACACCTGGATTTTTTCTTTAAAAATTTTTTCTGCAACACAATAAATTTATTTGATTTTATAATGTTCTAATTTGTATGTACAATAACAGAAAATTTAATTTACATTATACAAAGTAGCAGAAAATTTAACAATAACTGACTTTTTTATTTGCAAAGTACAAAGTAGTTAATATAATAAATCAATTAACATTAACATAAATTTTTATCAAACACCTGAATTTTTTCTTTAAAAATTTTTTCTGCAATAAACATAACAATTAATCAATAAATACATTTTTTAAATTACTTTAAAATTAAGATACAATATCAAGGTCAATGTCTGCATTTTATTTATCTCATAAATAACAACTGCATTCTTGTGTTAATATTACGTTAAAATAACTGATTAACCGTGAAAGCTTTTTATTAAAAAATACTATTCTTGAACGGTTATTTACCAAAGGTATCTGGTTATGACAAGGAAGTTTTTTCAGGTCTAACTCCTCAGACAGTGTAAAATCACCTTTCAATTGAAAAATATCACATTTGCCAATTTCAAAGTCAAAAGGCTCTGGAACTGTTAAGTATTTTTCCTCCATAATATATTATTGTTATATATAATATAGATCTTAATCTAGAATATTTTTTAAAATAACTTAAAAATTTTGAATTTGAAAACTAAGTGCGCACGGGCGCGCGCCCGCGGCTCCCCGCTGGATCTCAAAAATCCGAAAATTTCTCCCCGTTCTGTACAATGTGCTGGTACCTACCTTAGGTGGGGGGAAGCAGGTATAAATAAAAGGCCTCATACAAAGTAATTTACAAGAGCATAAATATTTTAATTTGCATAGTTGTTTAAAAAAATTTGTTTGAAATTCCATCTAATGCATATATTAATATTAAAAAAAACTCGTGACTGGCTACACCCAAATAGAATAAGTCTATTTTAAACAACTTTCATTTTCTACCGCATATTATAGAAAGTAATTTACACGAACGAATTTTTTTCAAAATATATTTCAATTAAACACAAATCAAATTTTTCCTTACAATTGTACCTCCCTCAAATAATAACAATGATATTATATATTAACTTAACTTATTTGTTTTATTTTACAAGTATTTATTAATTTTTTGCAGAGTATAACACACCTAATAACACACCTTCAATTGTTTTTCATTTAAAATTACTTTAAACTAAAATACAAATAACAAGTTGAATATCTGCATTTTATTTGTTACAATAATTTATGTTACTATACCATCACAACAAGATCATTGCACTTACTTGTTCTACATTATCTAGTTGACCTTGTCTATTATTTACAAAAGCGTTTTCCGGAAATTAATTGTGCCGGTATCACGATACTAGGTTAAGTCGTTGAACTTGGGGAAGCTTTTTCCGGAAATTAATTATGACGGTATCACGATACTTGATCTCATTTGCATAAATATTTTCCCACGCTCAAGTGGCATGTATACTACTCTCATTATACATATATTTTAAACAAATCCAACTCGGTTTTATTAAACGATGGGCTAGAGAGTTTGATGACCCTTTTGTTTTTAAATCTCTTTACACTTGCTTAGTTCGTCCCAATTTAGAATATACCAGCCAGGTGTGAAGTCCATTTTATAAAACCCATATATTCAGAATGAAATCTGTAGGAAGATCCTTATAATGTACCTCCGTATGAACATAGACTAAACCTTTTACATATGTGTACGCTTGAAAAACGTCGTAACGTCGCAGACATATTATTCTTGACGGAATTGGTAAAAGGTAATATTTTATCTGCACAATTATTAGCCAACATTAGCTTTTGTACCAATACTAGGCTAAGATCGGTTAACCTCTTTAATATGAAGTTTCACCGCACTAATTATGGTAAGTTTGAACAACTTAATAGAATGATGTCTCTATGCAACTTACACAAATCCCAAATTAACTTTCAACTAACCAAAGAATCTTTAAAAAGAGATTTATATTCATGTCAATGAAACTGCATTGTCGAGATATATTTTTTTTATTTATATCAATCGATGGTTAATTTTGATTTGTAATTTCATGCAGTTTGTTAATAATAACTATGATTTTAATGTCATATGTATTATTTAATTAAAAATTTTTGTTTTTTGTAATAAATTTTTATCTTTAACTTGTTTTTTTTTTGCCTTATAAATTTTATTTTTGATTAAATTTATATTGTAGTATTTATGAGTATTAATTATTACATTAAATGTCATAAAATATTTTGTAAATTTTTATTTTATAAAATTATTGTTTAAATTTAATAATTTTTTTTTTTAATTGAATTATATTGTAACTGGCTTGTGTTAAGCTTGAACTAAATAAATAAATAATATAAATATATTTATATTATAGTTGTATATTTAATACTACAATGCATTCATAGAAAGCTTTTAAACTCTACAAGGCTGACGTTGAAAGCTATAAATTAAAAGTTTTGTACTCTAACACAAACTAGATGCACTACTTAGCAATATAAATTGAGTACATTATGTAGGAGTATATAACACCTCCGCACTAAAGTTCTTTGAGTCGCAAAGACTCTGTAGGTATCTGTCAGTGAAATCAAAAATTAAACATGAGAAGTAACACTACATGAATGTTACTGAAACACTTCTATAACATGTGTTTCAATACTTGTTTCAATATATGTTGCGATTCTTTTACATTTATTTTTAGGACACTTTTAAAATTAGCGGAATTTATTTTTTAAAAAATACAAGCGTAGAAATGGGAAATATTTTCTGCAATGGAATTAGCCTTTTCTTAATTTTGTTATTGATGAAAATTTGGAATTATGTGAAAGTCGCTTATTAAAATATATCTATAGGAAGCGTAAATTACGTAACAATTCTTTCCAAGCGGAGCAATAATTTTTTTGTGGAAAAATTAATTGATAATTTCAAAATCATTTTGAGTATTTTATTTTGGGTTATATGTACCTACTTAATTTCTATGTTATTGCGCGCGCTATTGATCCAATTTTTTTAGTATAATTAATTTATGTTTTACTGAAAGAAATGATCTCCGATTTATAAATGGGTATAGAATTTTAATGATCGTATTAATTTTGCCAATTGTTTTATATACATGATATTGAAACTTGTTTTTTGTGTAGATATAATCCTAAGTGTCTAATTGTGTTTGATTGCAATAGCATTAAGAAGCACATTGAATTGTGGCAATGGGGAAGCTTTTCTCTCTTTTGTTAAATATATAACATTTGTTTTTTTTAAGTTCAGTTTTATTTTCAATTGGAAATAATACTCATATAAAATATTTGGGTTCATTGTAAATTTGACACAATGGTTTGATGGGAAGAATTTGAAGTATATAGCAGTATCATCAGCGAATACTCAAATAGGACTGTTATCTAATATTGGAATGTCATATGTGATATGTTGGCAAATGTATATGTACATACTCTTATAGGCCTTAATTCTGATTTAATGTTAGGTATTGATAGATACGCAAAAATTTCTATTACTCAGGAAGTTTTGTATTTAACTATATATGCATATTGGTAGACCAATTACACTCAGCTTGTAAATTAGACCATTAGTGCCATACTGCGTCAAAAGTAGTGATAATAATATATATAATAAATATTCTTCTATATAAAAAATTCTTATTTCTTATGTTCGTAAAGAAAAAAAAACAATAAAAGAATAATAACAAATAGATATTTCGACTTCGACTTAGGTAACTCAAGCTCAATTTATTACAATAATGTTACATTTATGATTTATGGTTTGATATGATTTAATACTACATATTAAGTGATTTTGAGCAGTTCTCTTAAATATTATAACTATCTAACTGTAAATATATGCTCCTGTATTTTATTCTCTTAGATTAATTACTCCTTGGTTTTCAACAAAGATTATGTATTATAAGAAGTTGAGCCACTCTAATTTACACAATTTAATGCATTTTTTACGACATCTAAACAAAAAAAACCATTAATAAAAATAGATAAAATATATGTTACTTCGTTTCAAAACAATTCTGTTATTGAAATTACTGAAAGAGAGAAAATGAGCGAAATATTGTTTAGGTAGTAGTTTTACAATGATTTTTTAAAGGTGCAACTTTGTTTCTATGTTTATGTATTGTTATAATACAAAGTATAGGAATATTTGAAATTGAATCGCTTTGAATTTTTAAAGGCGCTTTGTTTTATTTTATTCTTCTAAAAACAAAGTGCATTGAACAAAGCAAAGTTAATTGAAGTTTTATGGAATTAAATAAAAAGTAATAATCGAGTGTGTTTCAAATTTTTTTAATTATTTAGTGTAATGGGGAAACATTATTTAAAATGCAATTTATTTAGGCTGCAATTTTATTAGTGAAAGAAGGAATTCTCGAAAGAACACTTCATATTTTACCTTTAAATCACAAAAAGTAAGTTCAATTATGTAATTTTTTTATAAGTTTTATTATAAAATATTAATAAGTAATAAGTATTAATTATTAAATATTTGTGTTTTTAGAAAAAACATGTGGCCAAGAAGCAGATTGGAATTTCAATACGGAAATTTCCAAAGATTACCGTGTCTGTGAAAAACATTTTACTAAGGAAATGGTAGAAAAATCAAATAAAAAATTATTTAAAAGTACAATTCCAATTAAGGTTTTAGCTAAAGCCAGTACATACATCAAAAATTAAATTATAAACGATATATTGTTAGTTGCAAGAAAAAATATAACAGGTAAAATAAGAATGATAAAAATATTAAAATTTTATTCAAAATTGTATATTTTATCGTTTTCAGAAAAAGTCAGTGAAGCATATTTCAAAACTGATGAATTAAATGCTGTATTGGAGAATGTTCAGGTAAAAGTTAAAAATAAATATTGAAACAAACCAAATACTAATAATTGTTTTTGTTTTAATAGGTATAGAAATTTTTGCGAATACAAATGTCGGAATAAATGATTATGCAGATACAGGTGTTCAAAATACAAAATGTATTGCAGAACTTTCAAATATTATGCCAGTAACTCATAAATCTACTCAAACAAAAATATATTAAAATCCCAAGGAAGAAAATGAAAAATTAAAATCTGAAAAACAAAATTAAGATAAATAGGTCAAAATTATTATTTTTGAGATTAAAACAATATAAATTTAACATATACATATATGTATATGTATGAATGCGTTAAAAAAATGTGTACCTCGTAAATTAATGATGTAATAATTTACAATAAAATGACAAAAGTTTATTTTTTTGCTATATTGCATTAATATTAAAATCTTTAATTCGACAAAATATTTCCTGGGATAATACATACATTACATACATATGTAAATGTACAACAGTTTAATTTAAACTACAATACAGTACAGATGTGTTTTATTTTTCTTTATCGATTATAATATTAATTAATACATTACGTGTCAGCGCTATAAATAATAAAAAATAGAAGGGAAAATTTTTTCTTTTTTTTTAGTTAAGCGAAATGGCTTCGTGCCAAACATGCAAATTAAAGATAAAAGGTGACACATTCAATAATGTGCAGGAATATGCAAAAAAAATTTTCCATGAGGCACTAAAATGTTCCGGGATAGATCAGTCTACAATAAATATACTTTTTGCGAATAAGAATATAAAATTCATTTGTGACGACTGTGTACAGTACATTCAAAATGTGGACTCAATTGTGGAAAATATGGAACGAGCAGTCGCAAAAAATAATGAATATTTGAAGGAATATAAAGAGGATTTTGAAAGAGCAATAAAAAACAATGAAAAAGGAGTGATCGATTTACTTAAAGCGATGGAAACAAATTACAGATTACGGCTAGAAGAAATCAACAAGTCAACAAAAAGAAATTCAGAAAATGGAAAAAATTACTGAAGTCTTTAAAACTGAAAGTGAAAAGGTTAATGAATCATTTATTAATGCAACGAAAAAAAATGATGAGCTTTGCACTAACTTAAATGATAAAAATGAAAAAAATACAAATTTTAATGTGGCTCAAACGGTGTCATTTTCGGATATTGTAAAAAATAATAAAACTTGTGCTAATTTAACAATGAAAAAACAATTAACTTTAATAATAAAATTTCCTATTAAATATGAAGACCTGTATAAACTGTACATCAAATTCCATAACTCGATAGATATTTCGGAAAAGGATGTAAAAGAGGATCTTCGGTCTTATCGGAGCCATTGTGAAAGTAACTACTATAAGCACTAGAATTCATCTCGTGAAAGTTATAATAAGTTTTTTCTACCAAGCTTCTCGAAATGATCTTATTAATATTCCTATTAAAAGAACCACACATACCACAAACAATTTAAATAACATTAAAATATTTTATCACAACTGTAGTGGTATGAGAGGCAAGCTCAATAAACTTTATCTTGATGCTAAGTCATGCAATTTCAGTGTTCTTGCTATTACTGAAACATGGCTTAATGATTCTTTTAAAAACGAGGAAATTCTTGATGAAAATTGGTCCATTTACAGGAAAGATCGTGATTATCTATCTATAAATTGTTCGCGAGGAGGTGGCGTGCTACTTGTCGTTAGTAATTATATATCTAGTGTATCAATATTTACTGATACATATCAATCTTTCGATCACCAATTTATTAAAATAAACTTAGGTACGAATAATTTATAGCTAGGTATTGTTTACTTTCCTCCGAATTCTGATAATTTCAATCAATTTTTGTTTTTGGCGATTTCAACCGTCCTTCTCTCACTTTTATTATAGACGATACGGATAATTTATTATTACCATTTAATTTTCAGGACGAAATTGACTTTAGTTTAATTAGTGAATTCTATGGTAACGATCTACAGCAAATTATTAGTTATTCTAATAGTAATAACAAGTATGATAGAGTGATGGTTAAACTGGCTGATGATGCAGATAATCTATTTACTAACACTACTCATCATAGCGCAATCATTTTCGAGTTCTCCACTTCTATTTCACTTTTGACCACATCTTACAATAATAAAATTGTATATGATTTTTTTTGTAGATGATTGTAGATGATTTCGATGACTATCAAAGTATTAGTAATGCTTTGTCATTAATCATGTGGAACAATTGTTAGTACAGGATACCAATTCAGTAATCTCTATCTTATACTTAAGTCTGTTTCAAATTATAGACGCCTTTGTTCCTAAAATTCGCAAAAAACATAAAATACAGAACCATGGTTAGATAGAGATCTTAGAAACTTGAGAAATCGGCGCAATAAAATATACAAGAAACTTAAACAATATCAAGCACCATGCAACGACTTATTGAATATATATAAGCAAATTTCTATCGAATTTAAACAAAAACCCAATACAGCATATGAAAACTATGTCACTGATATTGGCAACAAACTTGTTACTAATCCCAAAAAATTTTTTGATTTTGTTAATACAAAACGAAAATTATTTTGGTATCCCAATTCAATGATTTCTAAAGACAATGTGGTTTCTACTTGCCCAAAAGAAATTTGCAACTTCTTTTCTGATCATTTTTAACAAGTTTATCGTCCAACAGCACCAGTTACAATTTCGACTAACTCTTTATCTAATAGCTCGAATTTGTTAATTACAGACGTGTATCTTTCTGAAAGTGAAATTCTTGAAGCAATTTTGAGCTTTGATATAAAAAAGGGTGCTGGTTCGGACTTAATTCCTCCAATTTTTTTATATAATTGTTCTCACATTCTAATTTTCCCTTTTCATTTTATTTTCAAATAGGTTACTTTCAATTGGGATTTTCCCACAAGAGTGGACATCGTCTTACTTAACCCCTATCTTTAAAAAGCGGAATAAAGCATCGGTGGAAAACTATGGAGGTATAACAATCCTTTCGACTATACCGAAATTATTTGAAAAAATTGTCATTGATAGAATTACTCCTATCATAAATGCAAAACTCAATGAACAACAACATGGTTTCAGAAAAGGTCGTTCCACTACAACGAACCTTATGGTTTACACATCTGAAATCCTAAATCAAATAAAGAAAAGATACCAAGTTGATGCAATATACAATGATTTTAGCAAGGCTTTCGATCGTGTAGATCACTTCACTTTGTCAAGCAAACTATCAACTTTTAGCATTTCGGGTTCATTTCTTGAGTGGCTTAACTTTTATCTAACGAAAGAACTCTAAAAGTTAAATTTCAAGGTGTATTATCGAGATAACTTCCGGTGTTCCGCAAGGAAGCGATTTAGGGCCACTTTTGTTTAAAGTATTTATTTCAGATCTTTCAGAATATCTATGCAATATACCTCACATTTCGTTTGCTGATGACCGAAAAATATATCAAGTTATTAAAGATAATTGTGATGCAGCTATACTTCAATCAAGCTTATCAGTGTTACAAGCTTGGTGCACGTCAAATAAATTGGAACTCAACATACAAAAATGTAAGGTTATAAGCTTTACGCGAAAACG
Source organism: Poecilobothrus nobilitatus (assembly GCA_947095535.1). Taxonomy (NCBI): domain Eukaryota; kingdom Metazoa; phylum Arthropoda; class Insecta; order Diptera; family Dolichopodidae; genus Poecilobothrus; species Poecilobothrus nobilitatus. The sequence goes on along the minus strand of OX352774.1, from coordinate 155,629,017 downwards.
ATCTTCTTTGATATACGAGTACAAAATAGATAACGTAACTTTGGAAAGGGTTACTGATTTAGGAATTCTTCTCGATAATAAACTTAATTGTAATCTTCACTATGACCAATTAGTTTCAAAAGCTAATAAAATGTTAGGTTTCATTAAGAGAAGAGCTAATGAATTCAATGACATAACTGTGACTAAATCTCTCTATTGTTCGCTAGTTCGATCTATCTTAGAATACGGTAACATTATATGGAATCCAGACTTTCAAATTCATTCTAATAGAATCGAATCAGTTCAAAAGCAATTTCTTTTATTTGCATTAAGAAATCAATATAATCCTTCTGATTTTGCTAATCTTCCTAATTACACTACAAGACTTAATTCATTAAACATGCTTTCTTTATCTTTACGTAGACAATTACTGTCTTCATGTTTTACTTTTGATATTTTGAATAATAGTATTTCTATCCAATCTATTACTAACAAGTTTAGACTTAACGATAGTGTTAGGCAAGCTAGAAATACTAAATTCTAAATGGATTACAAACACAATACAGAGTACGGAAGAAATGAACCCATTAATAGATGTTGTACTACTTTTAATAAAATTAGTCATCTTTATTCTACATCCATCTCCAGAATTACTTTCAAACACATTTTACAACAACATTTTTCCACTTTAATGACCTCAGACAATTAATTCTTACCTAGCCAATTATTTTTTTTTTTTTTTAGTTGACATAATTTAAACATACCGCACTTATTGTAATACATTAAAATACAATAAATCGGTTTATGTTTTTTATTTAGATCATTTTTTTATTTTTGTACATTTTATAAATTGGAATTAAACGTTTTTAAGTAATGTTAAAGAAAAAATTCATTTTTTCAATTTTACTACTACTTAATAATAAGATATCCAATTACATTTTATATGTTAAAAAAATTAATATTCAAAATGTTAAATTGCTTGTTACTATATGTATGAAATGTACAGATATCATATTAATTTTTTTGTTAGTACTTTTTTTTTTGATCTGAGTGATTCATATGCATGTAAAATGAATTTGAAAATGTAATTTGATAATGAATAATAACTAACAATAATAAATTAACTTAACTTACTTTTTTTTAGATTAAGTATTAAAAGTTCAGTTCTAAGTCATTGTTTTGTATAATTTTAAATATAAGCATTAATTTAAGAATTTTTTAGTAACGACCTTGTTTTGGTTTTGATTTATAAATTAAAATAAAAATAAATAAATAAAAACCTAAGAACAAGCAAAAAAGTGAAAAAACGAAAAGTGATCTAAATACTAAGGCAGATTTAAAAAATTTGAAAATAAAAAACATTGAAAATAAAAGTAATGGAATGATTTTAATTGAAACGGTGACAACGGAAGATCGGGAAAATATTAAAAAAGTATTAGTAGAAACAATGAAGGAAGACTATGACATAAAAATACCAGTGATCATCAGACCCAAAATAGAAATAGTGTACATGAACAATAAATTAAGTAAGGAAGATATAATAGAAGGGCTCAAAAAGCAAAACGTGTTTTTGGAAAGGAGCGAAATGAAAGCGGTTAAAATATTTAATGTAAATAAATATGGCAAGGAAATGTTTAACGTAATAGTTGAAGTTGATAAGGAATCGTTTCCAAAAATAATCGCTAGTAAGAAGCTATGTATAGGATGGGAAAGGTTCAAAGTGTTTGATGCTATAAGCGTACCAAGGTGTTTTAAATGTAAAGGTTTCACCCATAAATCAGTGGGCTGTACAAACACTGAAACTTGTTTGAAGTGTCACGGAGAACAAAAAACTAGTGAATGCCAAATAGAAGAAATCAATAAATGCATAAATTGTGTAAAATCGAATGAAAAATTCAGTTTGATTTTGGATGTAAATCACAAAACTTTAAGTAAATTATGCCCAGTGTACCAGAACAAGTTAAATATGTTAAAGCGTAGAATTGAATACTAGCAATTAAAGGAGTTAGAAGTAAAAGATAACAACTTAAATAAAGATAAAAAAAGTGATTCTTCCTATATCAACTATGCTTATGTCAATTCTAATACCAATAATGATAATAATAATTCTAAGTTTAAAAATAATAATAACAATAATGATAGTAATAGTTTTAATAATATTAGTAATAATATTGGTAATAAAAACAAAAATAATGATAGTAAGATTAATAATGGTAATGAAATTAGTAATAATAACAAAAATATTGATACAAGTAATAATAGCACTGTAATTAGTCAAAATAATAATATATTTGATACAAAAAAAATGTTTACAATAACAATAGTAAATCTGCTAGTATGATTGATATTAAAGATAAAAATAAAAATAGTGATGAAGACCAAATATTTTTTGACCAAAATTATGATAGTAATAGTGTTAAGATTAATAATCTTAATGAAATTAGTAATAATAACAAAAATAATAATACAAGTAATAATTGCACGGTAATTAGTCAAAATAATAATAAATTTGTTACAAATAAAAATGTTTACAATAGCAATAGAAATTCTGCTAGTATGATAGATATTAAAGATAAAAATAAAAATAGTGATGAACGTATACCAGTAGCTACAGTAATAAAAATTATGTGTTATCTAATATGTGTTATCTAAAAACATGTTAGCACACTTTCTTACATGCCTAAATTTTGGTCAAAAAAAATAGAATGTTTATAAATGACAATAAAATTAATAAAAGTAATACTAATAATGATAATGATAAAAATAATGTTAAGAATAATGACAATAACAATAGTAATAGTGCTGGTCATAATAATAGTAATAGCAAAATTGATGAAAGTAATAACAATAATAAAGACTCTAATAGTAATATTAATAATAATTATGACAGTATAGTAGGAATGAATTCTGTAACAATAAAGATTGAATTAAGAATAGTAACGAAAACGTGAGCGTTAGCGATAGTGCCAATAAAGTGGAAGTAGCTTCTAAATACCATAACTGGATCAAAGGAGAAATACTGTATCAGCAAAACAAAGAAGTGGAAAATGCTTCTTATAATACTAAAAATCCACAACTTGTAAACAAGAGCTTTTTAAATCCAATGGAACCTCCAATTATTAAATTTACAAAAAAAGGCGGTTGAAAATGGTGACAGTATATATGTATTATTACAATTGCGAGACTACAGAATATATAATAACATTAGATTATTTTTGTCTTTTTTGCACGATCACGATTGTTATGAAGGTATAAAGAAAATAAATATCAAAGTACTGATCGATATGGAAGGATTGCTAACGAATTATCAGGAATTACGTGAATTATATTATAAATTCCATGAAAATAGGGGAATCTCCAACAAAGAAGTACAAAAAGACCTACGAGCATATAGGCAACATATCTACAATAAATCAGAGAACATGTACAAACAATTTGGAATTCCACGCAAAATTATTTAATTGGTAGACCGTAATGGCAGTCCATTCCACAAATACTTTAGAAACGGGTAAATTAAAAATTTTGTATCTAAATCTATCTATTTTGAACTAGAAACATTAATTAATGGAATGTAAGGAAATTGATATTGTGATTCTTACAGAAGTATGGATATACAGCAATGAAATCATTACTTATAATATTCCAAACTATAGCGCAGTTTTCAATTGCAGAGATGAGAAAAGATGTGGTGGAACTGTCATCTTTATAAAAAATAATAAAAATTTTACTGAAGTATTAAAAGATGAAAAATATAATTTTAGTGTAATTGAAATTCTGAATTCTGCACCTAAATTAAGAATTGGTACATTTTACAAGGCTCCAGCGGAAATAGATTAAACAAGGTAGTTATGAAAAAAGAAATTTCATGCAAAATATGGTTTTCAAAATATTGCATAATTTTGATATTGTTTTATGTAGATAATAAAATTTGCGGTCTTCTGGCGGTTTTAGATTGCAAAACTATTATGCAGAGCCTGAGATATATACATCTGCAAATGGGGCTTTTTCGCAATTTTGAAGAGCTGTAACTCAGGAACCCTATATAACTAAAATAAACCTTTAACACACGTTAAAACATATTACTGTAGCTTTAATTTTTATATCTTTCCGAAGTAAAATGTGTACAGGTGCCTAAATTATAGATGTTTAAAAATAGCAAATTTTCAATTTTTTAGCCTAATTCTAAAAGTTATTTCTTGCCTCAAAATTTCAAGCCTCTATCTAAAAGCATGCCGGAGTTATGAAAGTAGAAAAATCATGCAAAATTTGGTTTTCACATAACGGTAAATTTAAATACTAAATTTAAAAAAATTGTATAATTCTGATATTAATTTACAAGGTAAAAAAAAAATACCTGTCGAATGATGTTTTCCGATTGAAAAAATCTTAAGCATAACATAAGATATATGCATTCAAAAATAGGGCTTTTTCAAAGTTTTAGGGGCTATAGCTCCGTAATGGATGGGGCTACATGAAAAAGTTGTTCCACAAATTTTTTTTTTCATGAGACTTACCCATGGTTAAAATTTTGTTTCTCTATCTTTAATGGTGTAGAAGTTTTGTAAACAGACGGACGGACGGACTGAGTGAAACTAATAAGCACATTTTTTCAAAATTTTTTTGGAAATGTGCTAAAAATAAAGGTGTGATAGCAACAACTGGTTATTCATTCATTTTCATTTATTTATTTATTAAGTTTAAAACTAATTTAACAATTATCACATTTTTTTCTTTTTTTTATAATCTTTTTTTTAAATATAAGAAATATTTTCTTTAATATACCTAATAATTAATTTTTTATAAACTTCTAATTTTGATTCTATTTTGACTTCATTTGGTAAGGCATTATACACTTTTAATCCATTGTAAAACAATATTTATTTATTTCTTTCATTTCTTACTATATCTAATCTAAAATCTAATCTATTTCTTAAATAATAATTATGGACTTCATTTACATACAATAACTTTTCAGATAGATATTTAGATAATAAACCATATTTAATTTTAAATACTTGAGTTAAAACATTCATTATTACTTTTTGCCTTACACTTAACCACTTTAATGTATTTAACATATATAATCTAGCTGTATATCTATTAACTTTTAATATAATCCTCATTGATTTATTTTGCAGTTTTTGTAACTTTGGTTTGACATAAAAATTATTATATGTACAAACTAATGTGATATTTTTTCTAATTTTTGAAAAAATTTTTTTACAATCAATATGAGATTTGAAATTTAAATTATTATCAACAATCACCTCTAAATATTTTATTTCATTAACTGTTTCTATTTATTTCATTATTTAATTTACTATTAGTGATCAAACATTTAGTTTTATCAATATTTATTTTTAGTTTATGCATTTGGAACCATTCATTTAAATTTTATAAATCTAAGTTTATTTTATTAACGCAATCATTTACATTTTCACCTATTATATATAAAAGAGCATCATCTTCGAAGAGTGCAATTTGATTAAATTTAATGCTTTTTTGAATATCGTTGATGTATATTAAGAACAAAAATACCCCAAGAACTGATCCTTGAGGCACTCCAAGCTTTGTGTCTATTACTTTTGAAATGCATTCTTTTACTTTTGTACGTTGCTTTCTATTTTGTAGATACGATTCAAACCATTTTATTTCAGTACCAGTAACACCATACCTTTGAAGTTTTTTTAATAAAATTGACTATCTATTGTTTCAAAGGCTCTGCGTAGATCCTCTTATCGTCCACTGCATCCTTCCAATTAGTTATAACCAGATGCAGTAGTGATTCACAACTGTGCCCTCTTCTAAAGCCTGATTGCAATTTAGTGATTAAATTATTTTTCTCAAAATAGTGTTTTAATTGTTCTAAAACAATTTTTTCTAATATTTTTGATTCAATACAGTTCTATACAATTTTTCTATTCTATAGACGAAATTCTATACTATTTTTTGTTCCAGCTACTTTCGAAATAAGAATTACAACAGTTTCTTTCCAAGTATATGGGAAAGTACCGGATTTCAACGATTCATTAACAGTAGTTAAAAAATTCTTCTCCAATTAAATCAAAACATTCAATAAAAATATTCTTATTCATAATATTAAGATCTCTTTTGTTATTTAGTGATTTTATAACTTTATTCGATTCTTCAATACTAATTAACTGGAATTTAAATTGATAAGAATAGTTCTCAACGATATTACTGTGCTTAAATGCTATACTACTATTTATTTCACTTATACTATCTACAAAATATTGATTAAATTTTGTAGCAATCTCAGCCTCTTTTGATTATATTTTACTCCCGAAACAAACATCTTTGATTTCATTCCTTGATTTTCTTAATATATAACTTTTTATTTTAAGCCACATAGATTTTTAGTCTCTTGCATTTTCAATTTGATTATTAATAAAACTATTTTTTGTTTCAAAAAGTTTGTTGGAATAAATATTTCTAATATGTTTATACCTCTGCCACTCATTTATATTATTTATCAAAATTGCTCTCTGGTATTGTTTAACTTTTTCTACATTCATAAGTCTTAGTTCTTCTGTATACCATTCACAACTTTCCCTTATGGTTTGGTTTTTTACAAATTCATTTAAGATTGTAATCAGTGATTTGCTAAAAATATCAGCTTTCAAATTACAATTTGAATAATATACTGTTAGCAATTCACTTTGACATACTTTTGCTCTAAATATATTCTTATTGTATTTAAAATATTTAACGGTTTTTTTACAACTCTAGTATTTTCATTTTGCATACTGACTACTATTGTTTCGTGATCACTTATTTTTAATTGGCTGTCTACCATTGCCTTAACATTATATTTGTCATTTACCATTACCAAGTCAATTAGTGTTTTAGAACGCATGATGATACGTGTTGGTTGACTCACTATCTGTTTAAACCCATCATCATGAATTATACCTTCTAAAATTTTTTTTGTATTACTGTTCATTAGCCAATTTATGTTAAAGCGTCCCATAATAATAGTTTTTTCTGTATTTTCTCCAATATTTTCTATCCATTTTGAAAAATTCTGATAAAAATCTGAATTGATATTTATATATTTCGGAGATCTGTATACCACCACTATATTAATATATCGATTTTGTTTATATATTTTTACATTTATCCCCCACCAATTCATTGCGGAGTTAAAGTTGCTTATTATCTCATAATTCCAACATTTTTTAAAATAAACTAGTATACCACCCCTATGTTTTGAAGTTGAATCTATTCTTATAATATTATAATCCTCTATATAAATTAAACTATCATCATCATCCTTCATTAAATGAGTTTCAGTTAACGAAATAAAATGGCATTTTTTAGGAATAAGTACTGATTCTATTTGTGCAAAATTATTTGTTGTACCTTGTATATTAAGGCAAACACCTTCAACATTCTTTAATTGTTAATATGCTGTTTTACTTCTTGCAACATTCAATTTTTTGTTTATAACTAGGGCATGATAGACTTCTGGAGTCGTGTTCCACATTCAAATCAGTAAGACCTAATTTAATCTTAGCTCCTATACAATTTACACATTTTTGAACAGGTTCCTGACATTCATTTGATTTATGATCAGTTTCACCACATTTAAAACAACAAATTCCATTTTTACAATCTGTAGTCTTATGATTAAAATCATAACAATTAAAGCACCTTAAAATTTGTAAATGTTACCTTACAACGATCCCATTCAATTTTAATTTTTCCAATTTCCATAATTTTTTTAAATGCATTCCCATCGATTTCAACTATTGCATTAAAATAATATGTTTTTTTTTTTTGAGACTTATATACTTTTAAACATTTCATCTCGCCAAATTCTATATTATTTTGCTTCTTTATTGCATCCACAACTACCTATTTAGATATCTCTTCACTCATTCGCACAATTAATATTTTGGGATTTATTTCCTTAGTTACTTGAATTTCATAATTTTCATCTAATTTTTCTTTTATTGCACTTTCTACTATTTTAACAGATTCTTCATTTTTACAAGTAATAGCAATTGCACCATCATTTTTTAATTCTTTTAAATTTTCGATTTCTACTTGCAATGACGAGGGAATAATTTTTGATTTTATTTCATTTTTTGTTATATCACTTTTTTGTTTATTATCTTTTGGTTTCACAATTATTGGTAATTTCAACGTATCAGCATAACTGGTTGATTGTAAATTTTTTTTTAAATTGTTTTTTTTTTATTATCTTCTAATTTTTTTATTTCTTTTGATATAAATATTTTATGTACGTGGAATGCATTATTTACATCAACATTACCATGTTTTATGTTTTTATTATTTTCCCTCATTATTTCTCTCATTTCTTTTAATTCCAATGCTAATTTTGAAACAGTTTTGTTAACGTTTTGTAAATCATTTTTTGAGTATTAATCACAACTATACTTTATATTTTTATTTCTATTTATTAAATGAATTACACTGCTTAGCACATTTTATATGTATAGCTTTACTACAACCATATGCACATATTATATAACTCTCATTATTCTTAATTGGTTTATTACAGCTTTCTAATAGGCACATAACACTCATCTTAGTTTTTTTTTAATATTTGTTATTTTTACTCAATATAAAAAATTCAATATAATTTGCATTTGTATTTTTTTGAATAAAAATTTTTTTTATTGAAATTTTATAATTTATTCAATTTTATTGACCAAATTATTAATTAAAAATGTTCTTTATAGTTCTTTATCACTTAAAAAAATAGAATTTCACAATTATATTCTGTTTATATATTTTTATTTATTTTTTAAAGTTTTAACTAAAATTTCTCATCTACGCTATTTTCAAATCACTCAATCAAAAAATAGTATAGTATAGTAAACAAAACACAAAGTACAAGAAACACAGTTCATTCCAAAACCTTAATTGATCACATTTTAACAAATTCAAATGATAAATATGATATTAAATTTTGATTAGAAAATAACAATCTATCGAATAGTATCACTAAAACCAATCAGTATTATGAAAATACCAATGAAAAAGCACACTATAAGTAAAACTGATTATAACCAGATGTCTCAAATTGTAAATAATAAAATACTGTACTATACAATACTAACGTTTTGGAAATAGACACGTTAACAAAAATAATACAAGAAGCAGCAGTTTTTGGTACAAATCCAATGTCGGTTAGCACTAGGAATAATACTTGGATAACACCGTCGATATATAAAGAATTAAAAATTAGAAAATCACTATACGATAGCCATAAAAGAGATCCAAATAACAGAGATAAAAAGATAAAATATAACTTATTTAAGAGAAGGTCGATAAACAAATAAAAGAGGCTAAAAAAAACCATATCAATAAAAGTATTGAAAATGTAGATAATGTTGAATTGAAAGAGTAGGTAATGTTAAATATCTGGGAATAATAATTGATGATAATTTGAAATGTGACAATCATATCAAAAACGTGAAAAAAAGTTATGCCTATTATATTAGCTATAAAAAGATGTGGTGGTATTTCCCAGCATGCAGCCAAGCTTATCTATAATAATACTATCAAAAATAAGGTATAATATATGTAGTTGGAGCTATTGCTTAAATTTTCATATTAATCAAATTGGTATTTTAATTAACAAAGCAATTAAAATTCTTTTCAAATATAATTACAGAACCAGTACTAAGTATCTATATAAAAAAACTAATGAATTAGACATTAACCAATTAATCTATTTTGGAAAAGGCAAATACATTTATACAATTATAAATAGTTGTCTTAAATCAAATTTAAATTTAATAAATAGAGAAAATGTTCATAAATATAATACTAGAAATAAAAAAAATATTGAAATACCTAAAGCTAGAACCACAACAACACAAAAAAGTTTAAAATGTAGTGCTATTAAAATCTTTAATTCATTACCGTTAGAAATTATGATGAGTCAAACTATGGAAATATTAATAGAAAACTTAAAAAATATATAAAAAACTTTAGAAATTAAAAACTGGAAATAAGTAAAATTAGAGAAAACAAAATAATTATTTTAAAACTAAAATTAATTGTAATTGTATAATTTATTAAATTGTAGTTTTAATTAAATAATTTCTTATACATAATTTTATATATATTGTAAAATTAAATCAAATAAAAAAAATTACACAATTTTATATTAACTCGTCGGTGTCGGTGTCGGTTTATTTATTTATTTATTTGTCATTCTGTCAAAAAGAAACACGAACCTCAAATTTCCTAGATTTTTATTTAACCTTATTCCAGCAATATACTTTTTCGATTTTTATACCCGTTCGATAGGATCGGGTATAATAAAATTACTCCTCCGTTTGTAACACCTCGAAATAAGCGAGCTAGATATACCTTGAAAGGTATGGATCGGATCAGAAAAAAATTCTAAGACGTTTGAGCCATGTTCGTCCGTCCGTCAGCACGCTAACTCAAAAACTAAGATAGCTAGAATCTTGAAATTTACACAAAATATTCTGGGAGTAATTTGTAGGTTCCCTATTTTTTTTGGTTGAGTTTGGACCAAAACTTACGGTAGCTCTCGAACACCTTTTAGATCCCCACATTTTTTTTGAAACAGAGCTATGAAATAACTGCTGATAGATCTCACAAAAATATTAATTTTATTTTTAATAACTTTTTTTTGTAGCCCCACCCGTTACGGAGCTACAGCTCCCCAAAGGTTCAAAAAAGCTCTATATTTAAATTGTTATAGCACAAGTTGTATAAGGTATATCTTCATTTTGAAAACGCCAAACGATTACTACTTTTATTAGCTTTAAAAGTATATATACAATAAATATATATTTGTGGCATACGGTGTCTTAATTTACCGTTATGCGAAACTAAAATTTTGCAAAATCCTTTAACCCTTCTATCTTCTAAACGGTTTAAGTTGGAAGCTTGAAATTTTGATAGAAGTTAGATCTTTGAAAATAAGTATGAGTCATTTCAGAAATTTTTTTTGTATCACCACCCGTTTAGGAGCTGTAAGGGGTCAAAAACTGAAAATTTCCTATTTTTAAACACCTGTAACTTGAACACCTGTTAAAAATTTTTTGAAGTAATACACAAAAATTAAAGCTTCAACATTATACTCTTATTTCTGTTAACAACTTTTTTTAATAATATAGGGTTACTTTATAATTGACGAAAGTGTTACTTGATTTTTTCAAATTTTCTAACAAATTTCTTCAACAAATTTTTTGCATTTTGTTTTACTCGATAATTTGAAATTGTTGAGGATATAATGCGTAGTACAAAAAAATGTAAATAAATAAACAACATAACGGTTGCATGAAGAATTTTTATTATTTATATGATATTGACATACATACATACTTATATAATATCATGTTTATTTACATATCGTATATGTCACTAGTGAATGAATGATAAGAGTATAGATGTATATTATATAGCGCCGTATTTATATACATATATGTATTTTATTGTACTTATAAGAAATTATTCTGTCAATGGAATATTTAAATATAATATAATATAATATAATATTTAAAATTATATTTACTATTTTGTACTAAGTAAATTTAATATATATTTACCGCTTAGTATTAAATGGTACTATAGAATATTTGAAAAACTTTTGGATTGATAATCGTTATGTGGAAGTTTAGAATCTGCTTTTGAAGAATGTACATATAAACATATAGTTTGAATATATGTACAACCCATATTACAAGAAATTATAAAATGCACTCAAATTATTTTAAAAGAAGCAGAGTGACAGGCTGTGAACATACTAACGGTTCGTATGGGTATCTAAGAGTTGACAAAGGCAACTGTATTCTTCCTCGTTTAATATGTAGGCAACAGTTATATTTATATGAATGGAGGGTAAACATAAACGAACAAAAAAAATGTTATGTATGCATATGAATGGACGGTTAACATAAACGAACAAAAAAAAAATTCAAAATGTTCTATAGCTAATAATTTCTATTCTTGAAATAGACTGTATGCATAAATTTAATATTAAAAAAAAAAAAATAAGTTCTTAGTGTACCTAAATAACAGAAAAAAAAGTAAAATGTAATACTGGAAGAAAAATAGAAAAGAATAGAAAAAAAGAGAACACAAAATGTTACTTTGATTGTTTTTAAATATTTTTAAAGGTTATTTCTTATGTATATGTGCAGATCTGATATTTACCCACATAACAGATAGAAAAAAAGAACTATTAAAATGTTATGATTTTAAAAGAAAGAAACATACGTTTGATATTTCCGTACATAACAGATAAAAAAAAATAAATATTAAAATGATATGTTATTAAAAGAAAGAAAAAACAAGGCAGTGTATGAATCAAAGTTTTTAAAGGGTCGCATTTTAAGTGGAAATAAAGAACATTATAAAATTGCAATATTTTTATTTAAATTTTGAATTTAGCTATGCAACGTTTTCTTAATTTTTTAAAAATTTTGCCGCATTATGATATAATGCAACACTGAGAAGTTCAGCTCATAATATAGATACATATGTATATGAATGAATATATGGCTATTTATGTATGTAGTTATAGATTTATTATTTTTTAATATGTAGGCAACAGTTACATTTATATGAATAGACGGTAAACATAAACGAACAAAAAAAAATTTTATGTATGTATATGAATGGACGGTAAATATAAACGAAACAAGAAAAAATTCAGAATGTTCTATAAGTTATAATTCATATTTTTTAAATAGAATGCATGTATAAATTAAACATCAGCTCATAATATAGATACATATGTATATGAATGAATATATGGCTATTTATGTATGTAGTTATAGATTTATTATTTTTTAATATGTAGGCAACAGTTATATTTAAATGAATGGACGGTAAACATAAACGAACGAAGAAAAATTTTATGTATGCATATGAATGGACGGTAAATATAAACGAACAAAAAAAATTTAGAATGTTCTATAGGTTATAATTTATATTTTTTAAATAGAATACATGTATAAATTAAACATTTAAAACAAAAAAAGAAATACTTAGCGTACCTAAATAACAGAAAACAAAACAATGAAAATGTAATATCGTCGCATTTTAAGTGGAAATAAAGAACATTATAAAATTGCAATATTTTTATTTAAATTTTGAATTTAGCTATGCAACGTTTTCTTAATTTTTTAAAAATTTTGCAGCATTATGATATAATGCAACACTGAGAAGTTCAGCTCATAATATAGATACATATGTATATGAATGAATATATGGCTATTTATGTATGTAGTTATAGATTTATTATATTTTAATATGTAGGCAACAGTTATATTTATATGAATGGACGGTAAACATAAACGAAAAAGATAAAATTTTATGTATGCATATGAATGGACGGTAAATATAAACGAACAAAAAAAAATTCGGAATGTTCTATAGATTATAATTTATATTTTTTAAATATAATGCATGTATAAATTAAACATTTAAAAAAAAAAAAAAGAAATTCTTAGCGTACCTAAATAACAGAAAACAAAAAATAAAGAATAAATGTAATACTGGAAGAAAAATAAAAACGAATAGAAAAAAAAAAAAATGTTACTTTGATTGTTTTTAAATATTTTTAAAGTCTATTTCTTATGTATATATTGTGCACATCTGATATTTACCCACGTAACAGATAGAAACAAATAACTATTAAAATGTTATGATTTTAAAAGAAAGAAACATACGTTTGATATTTCCGTACATAACAGATAAAAAAAAAAAATATTAAAATGTTATGTTATGAAAAGAAAGAAAAAACAAGGCAGCGTATGAATCAAAGTTTTTAAAGGGCCGCATTTTAAGTGGAAATAAAGAACATTATAAAATTGCAATATTTTTATTTAAATTTTGAATTTAGCTATGCAACGTTTTCTTAATTTTTTAAAAATTTTGCCGCATTATGATATAATGCAACACTGAGAAGTTCAGCTCATAATATAGATACATATGTATATGAATGAATATATGGCTATTTATGTATGTAGTTATAGATTTATTATTTTTTAATATGTAGGCAACAGTTACATTTATATGAATAGACGGTAAACATAAACGAACAAAAAAAAATTTTATGTATGTATATGAATGGACGGTAAATATAAACGAAACAAGAAAAAATTCAGAATGTTCTATAAGTTATAATTCATATTTTTTAAATAGAATGCATGTATAAATTAAACATCAGCTCATAATATAGATACATATGTATATGAATGAATATATGGCTATTTATGTATGTAGTTATAGATTTATTATTTTTTAATATGTAGGCAACAGTTATATTTAAATGAATGGACGGTAAACATAAACGAACGAAGAAAAATTTTATGTATGCATATGAATGGACGGTAAATATAAACGAACAAAAAAAATTTAGAATGTTCTATAGGTTATAATTTATATTTTTTAAATAGAATACATGTATAAATTAAACATTTAAAACAAAAAAAGAAATACTTAGCGTACCTAAATAACAGAAAACAAAACAATGAAAATGTAATATCGTCGCATTTTAAGTGGAAATAAAGAACATTATAAAATTGCAATATTTTTATTTAAATTTTGAATTTAGCTATGCAACGTTTTCTTAATTTTTTAAAAATTTTGCCGCATTATGATATAATGCAACACTGAGAAGTTCAGCTCATAATATAGATACATATGTATATGAATGGATATATGGCTATTTATGTATGTAGTTATAGATTTATTATTTTTTAATATGTAGGCAACAGTTATATTTATATGAATGGACGGTAAACATAAACGAACAAAAAAAAATTTTATGTATGCATATGAATGGAAGGTAAATATAAACGAACAAAAAAAATTCAGAATGTTCTATAGCTAATAATTTCTATTTTTTAAATAGACTGTATGCATAAATTTAATATTAAAAAACAAAAATAAGTTCTTAGCTAAATACCTAAATAACAGAAAAATAAAGTAAAATGTAATACTGGAAGAAAAATAAAAACGAATAGAAAAAAAAAGAACAAAAAATGTTACTTTGATTGTTTTTAAATATTTTTAAAGGCTATTTCTTATGTATATGTGCACATCTGATATTTACACAGATAGAAAAAAAGAAATATTAAAATGTCATGCTATAAAAGAAAAAAAAAACAAGGCAGTATATAAATCAAAGTTTTCAAAGGGTCGCATTTTTAAGTGGAAACAAAGAACATTATAAAATTGCAATATTTTTATTTAAATTTTGAATTTAGCTATGCAACGTTTTCTTAATTTTTTAAAAATTTTGCCACAATAAATTAATAATAAAAAAATTCAATATATTCTATATTATAACAGGTAATAATATAATTATAGACTGTGAGGGCAACTGTAAAAATTCAAAATTAAACAAGGAAAAAAAAAATATCAATTCAATACTTATATTTGTCGTTACTAAAAAGAATAAAATAAAATAAATAAAAAAAATTTTTTAAAAAACAGCTTTTTTGAACTAAAAAGTAGAAAATAAATTTTCAATAGCAAATTTTTCTGTAATTTTCTAAACTATATTGTTAAGATTAAGATTTCTTTGAAAAAGTTTATTTCAATATGTCAAATATATATATAAATATAAGTATATATAAGTTTTAAAGTGTGTGAAATTAATATAAAAGCTGGAGGCAAAATTTAAAAATATAAGTTTATAGTTATGCGTTTGTTGCCTCCAGCTTTTATTTTAATTTCAGAGACTGTAAAACTTATATATACTTATATTTATATATATATTTGAGATATTAACTTTTTCAAAGAAATCCTGATTGTAACAATATAGTTTAGAAAATTATAGAAAAATTTGCTATTAAAAATTTATTTTCTATTTTTTTTTAGTTCAAAACAGCTGTTTTTTTAAAAAATTTTTTTATTTATTTTTTTAAATGTTTAATTTATACATGCATTATATTTAAAAAATATAAATTATAACCTATAGAAACATTCTGAATTTTTTTTCGTTCGTTTATATTTACTGTCCATTCATATGCATACATAAAATTTTTTTTTTTCGTTTATGTTTACCGTCCATTCATATAAATATAACTGTTGCCTACATATTAAAATATAATAAATCTATAACTACAGACATAAATAACCATATATTCATTCATATACATATGTATCTATATTATGAGCTGAACTTCTCAGTGTTGCATTATATCATAATGCGGCAAAATTTTTAAAAAATTAAGAAAACGTTGCATAGCTAAATTCAAAATTTAAATAAAAATATTGCAATTTTATAATGTTCTTTATTTCCACTTAAAATGCGACCCTTTAAAAACTTTGATTCATACACTGCCTTGTTTTTTTTTTATTTTCATAACATAACATTTTAATATTTTTTTTTTTATCTGTTATGTACGGAAATATCAAACGTATGTTTCTCTCTTTTAATATCATAACATTTTAATAGTTCTTTTTTTCTATCTGTTATATGGGTAAATATCAGATCTATAAATATACATAAGAAATAGCCTTTAAAAATATTTAAAAACAATCAAAGTAACATTTTTTGTTCTCCTTTTTTTCTATTCGTTTTTATTTTTCTTCCAGTATTACATTTTACTTTTTTTTCTGTTATTTAGGTACACTAAGAACTTATTTTTTTTTTTTAATATTAAATTTATGCATACAGTCTATTTCAAAAATAGAAATTATTAGCTATAGAACATTCTGAATTTTTTTTTGTTCGTTTATGTTAACCGTTCATTCATATGCATACATAAAATTTTTTTTTGTTCGTTTATGTTTACCGTCCATTCATATAAATATAACTGCTGCCTACATATTAAAAAATAATAAATCGATAAATCAACTAAATAATAATAGTTGGGAATTTGGTGTGACTGTGTTAGTAGATTTTTAATAGTACAGCACACATAAAAATACGCATACCATTTTTGTACATGTTTGTACCTACATACATATGTAGTAAAACAATTTGGTTTTAAAAGTATGTAATTGAGAATATATTAAATTGCTTACTTCTAAATGCTAATGTTTTTGAATTAAAAAAAAATTATTTTGCTTTTTCTAGACGATGTAGATATACATATATGTATGTATGTACATAACATATATTTTATGATTAATTCATAATTATTGTTATTGAAAAGAAAAATATTGTTGTTATTTACTATTTTTAAAAAAGACTGGATTTTTTATTTTTAATATATTCTTTTTGTTGTTTCATTGTTTTATTGTTGTTTCATTGTTTCAATGTTTTTACATAATTGGAAATATATTCTTAGTTTTTATACTTCAGAAAAAGGCATTAGTGGTGCAGATCATCATTCCCTAATAGATCTTAATTTAAAGGCAGCTCCCAATTTAGATATCAATGTTAGGGCCATAATATGCCATTTTAATATGTTAAGAGTTTCAACAGAAAAGCCCTATTTTAATTATAATTAAGAAAGGAAAAACACATATCTATATAAATATTATAAATAAACACATTGCTTTTATAAATAAAAATGTATACTAAAAATCAATTGATTTGATGCAAAAAAACTTAAATTTAACACTTGCTATCTAAATTGTAAGTAAATGCATATTAAGTTTTACACTGTGTTCTCAAGTGCGACACATTAATTTGTTTACACATTCGTGTCTTTCAAATTTATCGCTTTCAAACCAAAAATATTTTCGAAGCACATATTATTACATATTTTTAAGTATGTACCTATATGTATATGTACACATACAATGCAATGGGCTATATAAAAAACAATAGTCTTTTATAGAAAAAAAAAAACATTTATGTATTACGTATACGTATTGGTATTGGTGAGTTTAGTAAATTTAGATAAAATGTTTTATTTTGGTTCTGTAATAATTCTGTTAAAAATTCTGTTATATCTTTGTATGAAAATTTAATTTTGAAATTAAGCTAATTTCTCTAATGTTTTTCGATATTATTATTTTAAAATCATGTATTGTCATCGGGATCTGATCTAATGAAGAAAATTTCAAGTCTCTAGCTCAACGGGAAGTGTGTTTAAAATGGCTTCTAAGATTGCATCCTTTACCCAACCAAGTTAATAAAAAGCTGTTAAAAAGACTTTTACTTCGTAAATAAACAGATTATACTGGATAACCTAGATTTTATTGGTAACAACTTTGTGTCAATTGCAAACAGCTCATTGCAGAGTGGGTTGTTTCCTGAGATATGGAAAGAAGCAGTAGTGATACTCATTGAAAAAGGTACTAACAAGGCTGCAGACCGGTAGACCGGTCATTTAGAGCGGTTAATACAATTACATTCGAGGCAAAAATTCTAGAGAAAATAGTTTATGACCAGTTGCTGCATTATATGGAAAGATATAACTTCATAGCTAAATATCAATCAGGATTCAGAAAAGATCATAGTTGTGAATCATAGAATCATGAAAGATCATAGTTGCGTATTCTTGTACTTGAGAAGAGCATTGGAAACGGTTGACAGAAATTTGTTATTAATAAAATTAGAAAGCTATGGTATAAGGGAAGTAGAATTGGATCGGTTTCGTTCTTTTATATCTAATAGGAAGCAAAGAACTAAATTTAATGATACTTTATCAGATGCTGTTGATGTTTTGTTAGGTGTGCCGTAAGGCTCTATTCTTGGTGTGCTACTATTTTTAATATATGTTAATGGTATAGAACGAGTGGTATTATCAAATATAGTTTTATTCGCAGATGATGCTTTGCTTTATTCTGTTGCGGATACCGTGGAAGAAGATATACAAAACATTAATAATGATTTAGGTAGTTTAAGTATGTGGTTTAGAATGAATAAACTTAAACTAAGTTGATTTTGAGAAAACCAAATGTATGTTTATTAATGGAAACTTAATTGACAATATTAAAATAGAAAATGAAATAATTGAAAAAGTAGATGAAATAAAATATGTAGGTGTTGTATTTGATAATAAGCTAGACTTTAAAAAATATATTGATTACATTTGTAGTAAAATTTCAAAAAAGATTAAATTTTTTTCAAAAATAAGAAAGAGTTTAAGTTTTACAAGTGCAATAACAATTTATAATACAATTATTAAATCGCATTTTGAATATTGCTCAACCATTTTATTTATGATGAGTAATATTAATAAAATTAGGCTGCAAAGGCTACAGAATAGGGCTATGAGAATAATTATCAAAGCAAATACATTCACATCAAGTGATTTTATGTTAAATACTTTAAAATGGCTAAGCGTCAATCAAAGAATTTTAATGAATGCGTTAGTAATATTCCACAAGATGAAAATAGGTAAATATGCAAATTATTTAGGTGAGCCTTTGGGTTATGTATCAGATATTCATAATTATAGTTTAAGAAATGTAAATTGTTTTAGATTAAATCTATTTAGAAATGGAAAGACTAAAAATATACTGATATATAATGGTTTAAAGCTTTTTAATGAATTACCTTTTGAATTAAGTAATGAAATAAATACAAATATATTTAAAAACAAAATTGTGGAATATGTAAGAAAAAAGTTTATGTAATAACAATTCTAATGAAGGAATTTTGAAATTATTTAATTATAAAGTAGTTATATTAACTAAATAAATAAATAAAATAACCTTCTTAACCTTCAGTTAAAATCATGTGTCGCTGCCCTTTAAAAGTGTTTTATTGTTTAAATTATTGACTTCAAGTTCACATCCTATTTATATACAAGTTAACAAAGAAATATTATAAATATAAATATAATTGGTAATCGACTTACCAATTATATTGTCATAGTGAAGCTGAAAATGAAGTTTCCTGTCTGTCTGCAAAGATAATACCTAAATCTGTTATCGAGTTTGTTCGCTTGAACTTTGTTCCACTAAGAAGATAATCGTGATTGATAACAGTATTATATTTTTTCCTAGTGAATGTAATAACATAACATTTGTTAACACTAAGAAAAAGATTGTTTTTATCACAAATTTATTATCACAAAATTATCACAAATTTATTTATTTTTTTCTTTTTTTTAATTTTATTTAATTTCAGATAATTTAATAATAACTAGGGGCCCCTGTTAATGTGTAGTTAAATTCTATGTTGAATCCCATAATAGACAATTGCAGTTTAGAAAAATAGAATTTATGGAAAAAGTACAATCCATAAAAAATCTGAAAGCAAAACCAAATTCGTCAAAACAATAACTGAAATTATTTTTAAAATAACGCCAAAACAGAATTAAATTGTATAAAGAGCCTGTAGTTGGTGTACGTACATTTAGATTATATTTATTTATCGAGTTAGAAATAAATGTTTTAAAGGTACATACGTGGGGAAAACAGAATAGGTATCCGTAAAACATTCGTAAAATGCACAAACAAAGTTTGGAGGAAAGTTCAGTTAAATTTTTTTATAGGCCACGTTGTCTGTATATTTTTTTTTTATAGGCTATATTGCTGTTCTTCGTTTTATATTTAATTTTAATGAAAATATATAAATTATATATTAAAAAAAAATTTAGAGTTTTTCCTAAATACTGGTGAAAAAATTAACTTTCTATCAATTTTTTTTAGTATCATTACAAGTATTGGAAAAAAAAAGAACCTGAAATTTTGGGTAAGTAATTTTATTTTCTCGATACTATAAAAAAAAATAAGGTGCATTAAGAATAGTGATATTTATATTTTATAATTTAATTTTTTTATTGCTTTTTAATTATGGTTCGTACTTGTTGTGTCCCTGGGTGTAAATCGAATTATAAATGTAAAACGAAAAATAAAATTTATACAGTTTCAACTTTTCGATTTCCCAAGGAAAAAATTTTAAGAAAAAAATGGATAGAAGCAATTCCACGAATAAATTGGAATCCAACAGAAAGTAGTGCTGTCTGTTCAATCCATTTTTGTACGAAAAGTTTTCGTGGTCAGAATTCTGAAAGACCAACTTTATTACCTAATGCGATTCCAAGCATTTCCCCTAATATTTAATAATTTAGTAACTAAAATTGAAGAAAAAATTGATTTAAATGGCTGGCTTTTGTTTAAAAATAAATCTTATATTGTGTTATACTGTTTAATTTAATTCGCTCACTTTTTTGTGCTATTACTGTACCAAATTATTGCTCTCTTTAAAGAGCTTTAAGCTTTAGGAAAAAAATGAAAAAATTTTACAAAAATCGGGTAGACTTTTTTTATCAACGTTTTTATAAATAAAAAAATTATAAATTCATTTTTTTTTTGTATTCAGATAGTGTACAAAATTATGAATTTTAAGGTTTGCTTAGAAATTTTTTCAAAAAAATGTCTATTTTAGAAGTTATTAAAGATTTAAAGTTACCCCACTATTTAGCTTTTACTTTTCTCATAAGAGCCAATGTAAATAGTGTAGGAAATTGAGCTTTCGTTCTCTTCAGTTCCTGTCTTGATAGTTTATGTAGTTTATGCATATAGCCAAAGAATAGTTGAACCGTTGAGGTCGAGTCGACTATAGAGTAAAAAAAAATACAATTTTGAAGAGAGTAAGTGAGAATGTCTCTTATAATTTTATGTTTTGTTTTTGTTATTCTGTTGTGTACGTTTTGTTACTACTACCGACTATCGTAGGTACCATACTACTGTAATAGTGTAATGTAAATATGAAACGTGTTATTTATGTTTTATTATTAATATTACGTATAGGTTTTATAGTAGAAAAATCGTAAAAAATATGTAGTTACTGATGTTCAAAGCTTGAAACGGAATTCATATACGTAGTGTGTGGCTGAAAACTACTAAATTATAATTATAGATATGTATATAAAATTATGTATAAGAAATTAAGTAATTTAAAACAACAACTTATATCTAATATTTAAATAACTTTTTTCTAATTTTTAAGATTTTTTGCAAATTTTCTAAGTTTACTTTTAAATACCCACATATTCGGAATTTTGATATTATTTCTTTTTATTGGTTGGATAGTTAGTTATAAATATTTTCCATTTTGAAGAATTAATTTCGATTTAATATTATTATTTAGGATGTTATACATGTATTTAGATTTTTCAAATTAAATTAGTTGATTTATATGCAATCTATCAATTATTTTTTATCAACTTGTTGGCAACACTTGATTTGTCAAGTTGATAAAAATTTAACTCCCGCAAAAATAAATTAAAAAAATTAAAAAAATTAAAAAATTATACTATTTTATTGAATTAAATTGAATAAAAGTAGTATAGCGATTTACTTAAACAAAAGTATAGTATATAGATAAAAAGAAAAATGCCACGTAAAAATAAAAGATTTTCAATAAATCAAAATAAAATTAGATCCGAATGTCTGGTTTGCAGCGTAGAAATTATTTCGAGTGATGAGGAAGATCTCAGTTTACAATGTGATACTTGTACTAAATGGATACACTTAAAATGTTTCAGAATCAATAAAAATACTTATGAAATGTTGAATAGTAATAAAGAAGCACCATTTCACTGTCATACGTGTTCTCCATGGTTTCATAAAAATGTAAAAAAGTATAATACAGTAACAACCAATGAATCTAGTTTGAAAGTTCAGTATGACACTATTCTATCAAAACTGGATACTTTAACAAATGAGATGAAGGATATGCGAAATCTAGTCAATTTTGTCAACGTACAGTATGATGATGTCAATAATAAGTTAAAAAAAATTATGCAAGAAAATAGAGAGATAAAAAAAGTAAACAAAAATCTCAATGAAAAACTATTTGACATGAACAAAGTTATTCATAATTTAGAAAATGCAAATGTCTGCAAACAAATAATTTTAAGAGGCGATTTTAACAAATTAAAAAATAATGATGATATTATTTCCCAAACATTAGAGGCTGCTAAAGCTTTGGAGGTTAATATATCTCCAAATGATATTACTAATACAAATATTGTCAAACGTTATAAAATAATGTCCAAAAATGGCAAAGAATATGAAAAGGCGATCGCAAGAGTAGAATTTGCAAACTCAAATATTAAAACAAATTTTATGCGTAATAAAAAAATTCTCAAAAATCTACCAAATTTTAAACATATTCATTACGTTGACGCTTTGACAACAAATACAATGAAACTTTTTAATTACTCAAAAAAATTAAAAACATATGGTTATTCTGCTGTTTATGTTTTATATGGTAAAGTTTTTGCTAAAATAAATGCTACATCAAAACCTATTCTACTAAAAAATGAATGTACTGTTGATAATTTACTCAAGAAAATCCAGAATGGAAATGATGACCAGAATGGAAACGATAATCAGATACCAGAAAATAGTGAATATAACAACAATGTAAATAACAATGCTCAAACAACAGATAATAGTGATGTGGAAGAAGTTTAATTGTTTAAGTATCATTTTTATCATTTTTTTTTTTTTTTCCTTATGAATAATGCTTGCAACATAGACTATTTTTTTAATCAGAACTTAATTTTAGATTCAAAATCATTCAAAATATTATATATAAATTCAAGAGTATGTTAAACAAATTGGATAAAATTCAAGAAATAATTAGCCAGTATAATACGATAATTAATGTACTTGTCATAAGTGAAACTTGGTTGCTTTGTGGTGAAGAACTATTTGCAAATATTCCACATTATGTGGGATTTCATTCTTTTCGAGAAAGCACAAATAGAGGAGATGGAGTGAGTATTTTTCTGCATGAATGTATTTGTGGCCATACTATTTATGAAAACTCCGATAGTCTCAATAATATTTTATTAGTAGAAATTCCAAAATTAAAATTTAAGATTTTTGCAGTTTATAGATCGCCTAATCCGTCCAATTCAATTATAGATTTTATAAACAAACTTGAGCAACTTACCCACACTTTTAATGATTTATATTTAGTTGGCGACCTCAACATAAATCTTTTAGAAAATCGAAACTATACGCAAAGTTACACTAATTCATTAAATTCTAATGGTTTTATTATCTTAAATTCCATATCACCTTCAATGCCAACGAGAACTAGCTTAACATCTTCAACAATAATTGATCATTTTTGCACTGATCTTTTAACATATGATTATACACTTTCTATAAATGAAAATTCTTTAAGTGATCATAATATATTACTATTAGAAATAAAAACTCTAAGATCAAATCTTAATGAAAACACAATAACTCAAACTATTATTAACAAAACAAAATCAGTTTTAGAATTTAATAATCTAAACTTCAACAATGATAACTTAAACTACACTGATTTTATTTCTAAATGGATTAAAATAGTCCACCTTAATACTAAACAAAATATTAAATTGCAAAAATATAAATTTTTAAAACCATTCATGACGCATGAATTACTAGAATTATCGAAAGAAAAAGAAAGACTGTATAAATTGACAAAATTATATCCCAATAATTCTTATATACAAGCCGAATTTAAAAAGATAAGAAACCGGTTTGCAAATAAAAAATAAAAAAAAACAATTTCTTATTGATCAATGTACAAAAAAGTAAACAAAAATCTCAATGAAAAACTATTTGACATGAACAAAGTTATTCATAATTTAGAAAATGCAAATGTCTGCAAACAAATAATTTTAAGAGGCGATTTTAACAAATTAAAAAATAATGATGATATTATTTCCCAAACATTAGAGGCTGCTAAAGCTTTGGAGGTTAATATATCTCCAAATGATATTACTAATACAAATATTGTCAAACGTTATAAAATAATGTCCAAAAATGGCAAAGAATATGAAAAGGCGATCGCAAGAGTAGAATTTGCAAACTCAAATATTAAAACAAATTTTATGCGTAATAAAAAAATTCTCAAAAATCTACCAAATTTTAAACATATTCATTACGTTGACGCTTTGACAACAAATACAATGAAACTTTTTAATTACTCAAAAAAATTAAAAACATATGGTTATTCTGCTGTTTATGTTTTATATGGTAAAGTTTTTGCTAAAATAAATGCTACATCAAAACCTATTCTACTAAAAAATGAATGTACTGTTGATAATTTACTCAAGAAAATCCAGAATGGAAATGATGACCAGAATGGAAACGATAATCAGATACCAGAAAATAGTGAATATAACAACAATGTAAATAACAATGCTCAAACAACAGATAATAGTGATGTGGAAGAAGTTTAATTGTTTAAGTATCATTTTTATCATTTTTTTTTTTTTCCTTATGAATAATGCTTGCAACATAGACTATTTTTTTAATCAGAACTTAATTTTAGATTCAAAATCATTCAAAATATTATATATAAATTCAAGAAGTATGTTAAACAAATTGGATAAAATTCAAGAAATAATTAGCCAGTATAATACGATAATTAATGTACTTGTCATAAGTGAAACTTGGTTGCTTTGTGGTGAAGAACTATTTGCAAATATTCCACATTATGTGGGATTTCATTCTTTTCGAGAAAGCACAAATAGAGGAGGTGGAGTGAGTATTTTTCTGCATGAATGTATTTGTGGCCATACTATTTATGAAAACTCCGATAGTCTCAATAATATTTTATTAGTAGAAATTCCAAAATTAAAATTTAAGATTTTTGCAGTTTATAGATCGCCTAATCCGTCCAATTCAATTATAGATTTTATAAACAAACTTGAGCAACTTACCCACACTTTTAATGATTTATATTTAGTTGGCGACCTCAACATAAATCTTTTAGAAAATCGAAACTATACGCAAAGTTACACTAATTCATTAAATTCTAATGGTTTTATTATCTTAAATTCCATATCACCTTCAATGCCAACGAGAACTAGCTTAACATCTTCAACAATAATTGATCATTTTTGCACTGATCTTTTAACATATGATTATACACTTTCTATAAATGAAAATTCTTTAAGTGATCATAATATATTACTATTAGAAATAAAAACTCTAAGATCAAATCTTAATGAAAACACAATAACTCAAACTATTATTAACAAAACAAAATCAGTTTTAGAATTTAATAATCTAAACTTCAACAATGATAACTTAAACTACACTGATTTTATTTCTAAATGGATTAAAATAGTCCACCTTAATACTAAACAAAATATTAAATTGCAAAAATATAAATTTTTAAAACCATTCATGACGCATGAATTACTAGAATTATCGAAAGAAAAAGAAAGACTGTATAAATTGACAAAATTATATCCCAATAATTCTTATATACAAGCCGAATTTAAAAAGATAAGAAACCGGTTTGCAAATAAAAAATAAAAAAAAACAATTACTTATTGATCAATGTACACAGAACATAAACAATCCAAAGAAATTATGGCAAATAATTAATTATTCAATGTATAATAGAACAATAAATTACAACAACAATAATTTACCTAAAAATATCAATCATAATGGGACCATGATACAAGACCCTATTAAAATCGTAAATTTTTTTAATGATCACTTTTCTACAAATATTAATACTAGGTATCAAAATATAAATACAGAGTGTGACGAAAGTAGTTTCGGTTTGGAATATTTGTTTGAGGAAAACCAATTCTTTTTTAAATCTGTTTCAGTTTCTACATTGACTGAATATATAAAAAGTGTAAAAAACAATATCTCTGCTGGATATGATTGTCTGTCTGTTAAAGATCTCAAGTCCCTATCCAATGAAAAAATAATTACGTTAAAGAATTTCTTCAATAATTGCATCAAAAAGAGTTGCTTTCCTGACGAGCTCAAAATTGCAAAAATAACTCCCTTGCACAAAGGTGGGTCAAAACAAGACTTAAATAACTATAGGGCCATATCAGTGCTTCCAGTCTTTTCTAAACTTTTAGAAAAAATTTTACTTAATCAAACATGGGATCATTGCCTAAACTTTAATTTGATTCACGCAAATCAATTTGGGTTTGTTCCAACCTCAAGCACGTCATCTGCTTGTATTGAAGTTATGAATGAGATACAAACTTCTATATCTAATGGTTGTGTGACGGGAATTATTAGTATTGATTTGCAAAAAGCATTTGACTCAATTGACCATGAAATACTGCTTCAGAAACTAAAAAGGTTGCAATTTTCTAATGAGTCTATAAAGCTTATTAACAGTTATTTATCTAATAGAACTCAATATGTTCAAATAGGGTCATATAAAAGCACTTTTCGCGTAGTACAAAAAGGTGTCCCACAGGGGTCAATTCTTGGACCACTATTGTTCCTCATCTACATCAATGATGTTTTTAACGTTCCCTTAAATGGTACCTTAACTATGTATGCGGATGATGCTCTTTTAGTTTTTAGTGAAGCATCGATGGAAAGTTTATTTAGAACAATGAAGGCGGACTTAAATTCACTTGATAAATATTTTAGGTCTAATAAACTTAAAATTAATAAGTCTAAAACAAAATATATGATATTTAAAAAAAATATACCGGATACATACGAACTAAGTTTAAATAATGAAATTATAGAGAAAGTAAATACAATTAAATATCTTGGACTACATATAGATAAAAATTTGAAGTGGGAAGACCACATTAATTACTTAAAGAAGAAAATTATACCATATGTTGCAGCGCTAAATAGGCTACGTAAAAATTTACCAAAGCAATTACAATTCAATATATACTTTTCACATATTCACTCGAGATTGGTCTATTTAAACTCGATTTGGTCATCTGCGTCAGCATATAGACTACGAGAACTTCAGGTTTTGCAAAACAAAGCAGTAAAATTTGTAAACAATCTACCTATGTTAACTCCGTCAAGTCAACTCTATAATGTGAAGATTCTTCCATTGGATATACTTAAGATCTTTGAAATGTGTGTATTGTGTTATAAACTAATTCATAAAATAATTAAATCTGGCTTAATCCTATCAAAAGTTTCTGAGACTCATCACTACAATACACGTAATCGAAACAATCTAACAGCTCAAAATTTTCCAATGAATGCTTTTCTGTCCACAATGATATTCCATTACAATAGCTTACCTATGCATGTAAAAAACTCAAATACGATCTTAATTTTCAAAAAGCAACTAAAAGTGTACCTTATGGCTAACTAAACCACATTTCTTTTCATACAGCTTTTTATTTTTTTTATCTATTTTTATTTCTTTTTTTTTTTTTTTATTTCTTAAAATGTTATGTTATTGAATTTGGATCAAGTGTTATAATAATATTTAAGTAGGTTATTTTGTAAATATGAAATTCTACACAAGTGCTTTGCACTTTTTTGAATTTGTCAATAAAAAAATAAAAAAAATAAAAAAATAATTAATAAATTACTTGAAATTAATAAAGTTCTTTTATTCAATTTAAATAAAGTTGTGAGAACTCTATTCATTACTGTACCGATTTGATTTTTATGAAAATATGAGCAATAGCTGCAACTGCATATATTATATCAGATTCTTGATAATATGTATCCATTACATATCAGTTCAACTGCATAATTTGGAATACCCACAATTCTTCTAATAGCCATAATTATAGGAATAATTTCTTTCTTTATAGTTTTTATGTGTTTATCCCATCTTAAATTTTCATCAATTATCACTCTCAAGTACTTAACCTTATCAACTGGTTCTATTATAGTATCTTTTACCTTAAGCGTAATACCAGAGACTACATAGAGATGTCCAAATGGCAACAAAAAAGTTTAGATGTCGCTAGAATATCGATTTTTAAATTTAGTCTCATTTTTCAACCTTTTTTTTAAAAGTTTCTTAAAGTAATTTTTTGTCTCGGATATTTTTTTTTCATATACATAAATTAACTTTCGTATGATTGGTATGGATGATAGAAATAACAAGTAAATACTTATATGAATATGATCATATGATATATTATGATATCAGATGACATATTATGGATATACATGATCTGATCAGTATCTAATATAATTTTTATATTATATATGCATTATGCATTTATATTACTTGAACCAGCTTGAACCTACATGCTTATTAAATTGTGAAACTGTATGTGAAGCAAAATTAAATATAAATACACATAAATACTATCGGCACTTCTTATATATGTATTTCAATATGATTCAAAAATCAATACATATTTATATTATTATTTTGTTTTATGTAAATGTTAATTAAGTTCCAATTTGATATAATTTGATTAAAACAGCAAATGTATAGTAAAAATAGAAATAATGTGTATGAACGAAAAATGTTGTAAAATATGAATGAAGAAATGCCATTTTTTTTTAAATTTTGTAGGACTGGAAATTATTTTCAATAATGCGTTATCTGGGCGTTATAAAGATTACCTACAATGTAAATCAATATAAATATTTCGATATTTATTAATAAAAAAATTGAATTTCTTTTTAATTAAATTTTTATTTAAGAGGGGAAAAGCTAAATGGAAATTATTGGAATTAAATTAAAAATATTAATTTCAATTCGTCATAAAAACCCCTCTTGTTTTTAAAATTATATAGGTTATTAGTTATTACAAATTATTTACATATTTACAAAACTCAGAACAAAATAAATTAGAACATAAAAATTTCAAAATAAAAAATTATTTTATTTGCATAAAATAAAATAAAAATAAAACAACAATTAATAATATGGTATAATGGCATAATCTGTAACTGAAACGAAACTCCAAAATAAATTCAATTAAAATATTTACAATATTTGCAATATAACACAAAATAATGTTAGATAAAGATCTTACCAGTATCTTACCTAATTTTACATTGTAAAGTCCTAAAGTGTACTTTTTATTGTAAAGTCCAGTTCCAGGACATTTGCAACCATGAAAGGTTGACATATTTCTCTCACAATTTGTGGCTATTAATATTATTAAAATATTAACAGATATTAATCTGATTATAATTGTTCAATAGTGTTTTATATGAGTTCATAATTCATTTCATTTCTGTTTTCTTATACATACATATGTATGTTATATGTACAGAAATAGCTACTTATTTCTTGTAAATAAATAAATTTTTAACTTTTTTCATAACTTATTTCATAAGTAATTTTATTTTATATTCTTTTTTTCTTTTACTTACAAATAACTAATAATCAAAGACTGGAAGTTGTATTAAAAATTTTGAAACTTGCATGTAAATGTGCATTTTAAAACTAAGAAATATGTCCTTAAACATGATCTATAAAACAAAACCAAAATTGCATTTATACGCAAATCAATCTTAAACATCGTAAAATATACATAGTTAGTACACCTAAAAACAAAATCATTTTTCCATATGAAGATGAAAGTAATTTTTTCAGTTACTCAGTTCAGTTCAGATTTCAAAACAGGCTATAAAAACGGCAGAAAACTACTTCCATTTCCAATTAAGATACTACCGTTATATTGTATATACATATGTACATAATATAAATGAAATAATATTTGTAAATAATTATTCTTACCGCTTAATTGATCTTGGAAATTTAAAAAATTTCCTTTCTGGACAATCTGTGTTTTTTGCTTTACAGTTGGATGTACAGCATTTTATTGCCCAACTTTTAACTGAACTCATATTGCTAATAATTTTATTTTAACTCAAATTATTTAATTAAATTTAATTAAAATTTTACTGTTGTTGTAATAATTTCAAATATAATCAGATATGAGTTTTAATAACTATATTTTATAAGAAAAATTAGAAAAAGAAAACAAGGTAAGGGTAAAAATAATTTCAATAATATTTTTTTTTTCCTAAGGGAGGTGGGAATCCTCCAAAGACACCAAGAATTTTCCTCTTGGTAGTATCAGATTCTTACTGACTAAACCCACCTCTCCCTTTAGCCAATATAATGGTTTGAAACCCTTACCTGCGAACGCAGCATATTGGCTAGGGAGTAGGGATAGGAAAGGATAGGAAATGCATACGGAAACATTGAATTGGGAGTGGGACTGTAAGCAAACAATGAATCCGTCTATTATTATTACTATTTTGCTAACAGTGACTATAGCCGTTACAACAGTTACAACATGTAGTAGTATATAACACCTTACTACATGAGGTAATTATTATTACAGCTCCACTGTAGCAGCTATTTTTATTATTATTTATTTTTTATTATTTATTTATTTATTTATTATTTATTTATTTATTTATTTATTTATTTATTTATTATTTATTATTTATTATTTATTATTTATTATTTATTATTTATTATTATTATTATTATTATTATTATTATTATTATTATTATTATTATTATTATTATTATTATTATTATTATTATTATTATTACTATTATAATTATTACTATTATTATTACTATTATTATATTAAAAAAATTTTAAATTAAAAAAATGTTTAGAAGAATTTTAAAGCATTATTTTTCATTTCAGTTATTTTTATTAGATTATACATTAGTAGTATGTATATGCCGTTTCAGCGCCAGGAGGAGCTTTTTTAAAGCTTTTATTATGCCGTTACAGCGTCAGGAGGAGCTTTTATTCAAGTTCTCCTAAATATATGCAATAAAATTGTGATAAGTAAAAAGTTTTATGCTTTTGAGTATTTTAAATTAAGCTTAGCGGTTAGAATATCAGTTATGTTTAAATTTAAAATTAAAGGAGGAGCTTTTATTCAAGTTCTCCTAAATATATGCAATAAAATTGTGATAAGTAAAAAGTTTTATGCTTTTGAGTATTTTAAATTAAGCTTAGCGGTTAGAATATCAGTTATGTTTAAATTTCAAATTAAAGATATTGTGCTTAAGATATTGTGCTTACTGTTCTTAATTAAATATGAAAAATTTTTAAAGTTTGGGTTGGTTTAAATACAAAGTTAAGCTTGATTTAATATTTGCATAAAAATTGAAAAAAAAGTTTTATAAATTAAAAAAAAAAAAAATGAATATTCCTAATTAGATATGAAAAGTTTTTTAAGTTTGGTTTATTCTTAATATTATTAAAGTTTAAGTTTGTTTTAATATTTACGTGAAAATTTGAAAAAAAGTTTTAAAAAATATAACCATAATAAGCTTAAGCTATTGTGCTGAAATTCCAAAATTAGTTATAAAAAGTTTTTAAAGTTTTTGTTTATATTCAAAGTTATTATTATCATATAGTTTAAGCTTGATTTAATATTAACTTACCAAAAAAAATTTAAATATAAAACTTTTTATATTTAAAACAATAATAAGCTTAAGAAGTTAAACTGTAGTGCTGAGTATTAAAAAAATAATATGAAAAGTTTTTAAAGTTGGGTTTAAATACAAAACTATTATTAGGAAAGTTTAAGCTTGGTTTAAAATTTACTTGAAATTATTAAAGAAAAGTTTTTTAAATTAATAATAAGCATAAGCTATATAATGCTATTGAAAAGTTTTCAAAGTTAATATTATTAAGGTTTGGATTTGAAAAATTAAAAGTTTTTTATGTTTTAAAATTTTAACAAAATTATTATTAAAGTTTAAATTTGATTTACTTGAAAATTAAAAAAAAAATTTTAAAAACTTGATTTGAATACATAATAATTCTTCAAATGAAATGTTTGGTAATGTTTTTACTTCAATAAAAGCTTGATTTAAATAATTGAAATTATATTGTTAATAATATAAGCTATGAAAAAACGTGATCGAGTTCAAGTTCAAAATAAAAAACTAGTTTTATAAAGTTGTTTTTATTAATAAATAACAGCATTGCATTTTGTCTTTTGTTTTTAATTAAATAATATCTTGTTTATTTATCCACGAATCATGTTTTTTATCAAAGCCAAGCCACCTAACCAAAACTTGATTTCCTTTTTTTTTATTTTTTTTTCTACAAGATAAACATTAGGAAATTTAACAGATGTAAGTTCAGGTTCATAAAAACTGCCTTTTATTGGTTTTTGTGTGTAATCAAGTAAATTGTATGTTATTGGATCAGTTCTTTTAATTTTCGCTATTGTATAAATTTCTGTTGACCAATTGGGTTGATAACCTTTTGTAAATATACCTTTAAATTTACTAATACGAACAAAATCTCCAACTTTATATTTTCCTTTACGAAATACTTTTATTTTATTGTAGACTGTTTTTAATAACAATTTCTCATTTTTCTTTGTAACCTTTTTAGGTGGAAGTTTAATTGTGTGTTGATATGTTAAATTATATTTTTCTATTAGTGGTGGTAGAATAGATAACCATTTATATGTGCCTTGTAAACTAAATTTTTTCCACATCGTATTTTTTAGGGTGCGATTGAAACGTTCTACAATTGAAGCTTTTAGCTCTGAATATGTATGATAATGGTTAATTTTATTTTTCCTCATTAGATTTTGAAATTTTTTGTTAAAAAATTCCGTACCTTGATCAGATTGTAAATTTTTTGGTTTTTGACCAGCACGCTTAAAAATATTTTTCATTGCGATTAAAACATTATCAGCGCTCTTATTTTTAACTGGTTCGGCATGACTGTTAATAAATATTTATATCCCTTATTAAATTTAGCATATGGAATCATTTCAACCAAATCAATTTGCCAAGTATCATTTAAACCCTTTTGAATAAATTTTCTTTGAGTAAATTTTCTTCTAGCTCCTCTATGAATTTCTGACACAACTTGTAACCTCGACATTATTCTTGTACCATTCAATTAAATTTTTCAAAGTGATTTTATGTTTTTCTATTGTATGACATTCACATGTATCTGGTCCAGAAGTAGAATTATTATATGCCCACGGACAAATGGCAAAATGAGTACCATAAATTGAAGTGTATTTATTGACTTCAGAAAAATTTTTGATGTGTTTATATAGATGTAATATTAGTTTCTTATGATCATCTAATAAGACGGAGGAATAAATATTTAAGAACTCTTCTACTTCCATAATTCAAAATGACTGTACTAAGAATATGTTCGCTGCTTTTATATTATCTCTAAATTGTATTTTAAATTCAGTTTCTTATCAGACACAGACCAAAAATGATTAATTTTATTCATCCATTTACAATGATGATAGCGGGACCATCTGGATGTGGAAAAACAACATTTGTGAGCAATTTAATTGAAAATATTGATAGATAGATTTATCCGAAAATTGAAACAATAAAATGGTGTAACCCAGAAATTTCTGCTATTCCAAAAAATCTAGCTTTTCCTTATATAGACTTTTATACCAGTATCCCAAAAGAATTTAGTGGTAATGAAAATAAACCTACTTTAATTGTTCTAGATGACTTAATGTTAGATTCTGCAAATAAACAGGTATGTGAGCTATTTACTAAAGGTTCACACCATCGTAATTTATCTATTATATTGTTAACGCAAAACGTTTTTCATCAGGGAAAATTTTCAAGAGATATTTCATTAAATTGTAAATATTTAGTGCTTTTCAAAAACCCTCGAGACAAATCACAGATTTTTCCTCTTGCTAGACAACTATATCCGGAAAATATAAAAGATTTCTTGAAAGTATATCATGAGTCAACATCAAAATCTCATGGTTATATTGTGTTGGATTTAACACAAGACATTAACGATTTATTTCGTATTAGAACTAATATTTTTTCCAAGGAATATTGTATATGTTTCTGTGATACGGGTGATTTGAATAACAGCAGCTGTGAAAAGTATGAAACGATTGAAGAAAAACCAACTTATATTACGTGTACTAGGAAAGTGCAACAACAAGAAATTTCGTAAAAATATTCTTAAATATTGTGATGACGATATTATAAAAACTATTGCTGAAATTGCAATCAATATATTAAATGGTAATAATAAAATATCACCAGCACAAAAAGCAAAATTAAAAAAACATAAAAAACAATTAAGATTTCTAGCCTGTTCTAAGAAAAGTATAAAAGCCAAAAGAAAAATATTAGTTCAACATGGTGGGTTTTTACCAACTTTAATTGGAACTATATTATCTGGTGTAATAGGGAAATTGCTCAGTAAAACATAATGCAGCGAATGATTGTTATGTCACCAGAAATATTTTCAAAATTTAGTAAATTGTTTCAGGATGATAAAAACTTGGATTTATTAGATCAAAAAATGAAAAAAGTTTTATATGATAAAAAACTAAAACCATTGCAAAAATGGTACTTATATCGGCAAAATCTCCTCAAATATGGAATTAACAAAAGACACGCAAAAAAATTACCAGAAAAGGCTAATAATCTTACATTTTATACAGGTACTCAAACAAAATTCTTTTCTAAACGAAATGCATATACAGAAACTGAATTGCCCAAATACAAATC
The DNA here is from genome assembly GCA_947095535.1 of Poecilobothrus nobilitatus. NCBI lineage: Eukaryota > Metazoa > Arthropoda > Insecta > Diptera > Dolichopodidae > Poecilobothrus > Poecilobothrus nobilitatus. The sequence continues at coordinate 155,593,940 of OX352774.1, read as the reverse complement.
AACATCAGCACAGACTAATTTTGTACCATTAGTTCCTGATGAAGTGTTTGAATATGATCCAAAAAAAGAGCATTCAGATATGGATATTGATTTAACACATTACGACTTAGATGATGAAAATTCATTTAAAAAATTAGCTCAAACTGAAATGCTGAAAGACGAAAAACTAATACAAAGACCATCTCTAAGCTCTAATTATCGAATGTTTGAAACACCAAGTGGTGATGTAATTACCGTTGCTGTACCATCTCCTGAAAAAAAGAAGACACTAAGATCAGCCGGTAGTTCAATTTCCTCAACTATACTTTCACAGTTTCCTGAAACAAAAAAACGAAAACTAAAACCTTTACTAAGAAGTCCAAAACTAAGAACTTCATCAACACCAGAATGGACAACATATAAATAGTGCAACATTTTATGTTTTAGAAGAAGTTAACAAAGATGGATAGTCAAGATGATTTATACGTAACATTGTTTAGTAATGATAATTTAAAACTGTTTCCAGACAACACTTTAGCTTCATTCGAAAATAAACTGCCTATTCACTTTGATTTAAGAAACGGAAACTGGAAAGTAGGTCTTTCAGAAATTTATCTGAATGATTTCCTACAAACGGAAAAATTTAACAAAGAGAATTGTGCTCTTATTAATATCGGAGAGTATAATGTTTATGTAAGAAACATTGAAAAACCTCTTGAAAAAATCAAAGTAACCAAATCTATAGGTTACACATATTATTCATATGACGATTCGGAATTACATTTGGATGATTGGAAGTTTAATTTTTTGCCAACACTTATTAAAAATATAACTCCTAATCCAGGATTTACTCGAAACCAGGTTTTTATAGAATTTTTTAATGAAATTTTGACATATATCTCTAATGCAAAAAATTATGATGATGTAGTATTTAAAAAAATGTCAGAATCTAATCGAAAGGATTTAATTCGTATATCGCAAACTTTTGATGAAGATAGTTTCTATATAAAAGTTAATCATAGCTATAACGTAAAAACATTATTAACTGAACTATTTCAACAGAAAAAAAATATAAAAAGTTTCAAAACAAAATTACCTGAACTATTCAAATTAGCTGTTGCTAATAATAAAGACGAATTGAAAGGAATGGTGATGATTTATTCAGATATAGTTCAATCATCTGTTTTTGGAAGTAGCAAAGTGCGTGCATTAAGAGCTATCAATATAGAAAATTGCAGAATACTTACAAATATTGAATTTGAAAATGTCCATTACATACCTACAGAAAAAAATTGTTTTAAAACTATAGCGATTAAAATTTGCAACCAATACGGTGATGGTTTAAATTTTGTTTCCAGTTACTATCCAACAAAAATTGTATTACACTTTATAAAGCATTGATTGCCCGAAGACAATATAAATACTACTACTCAAATATGATATCATATCAAACATGGAAAGAGCTTACGTGAGATATTATTCCTCTCAAGTAGGTGGAGGAATCAACGATATAGGACCCTTATTACAATTTTATCCAGCTATTCAAAGAGGTCGTGGTTTTGGAAATATATTCGGAAGTTTAATTCGTTACTTAAAGCCGGTTTTTACATCAGGTTGGGACTTAATTAAAACAGAGGCTGTGAACACAAGTAAAAATATTTTAAGTGATATAGCATCTGGTGCAAACATAAAAGAAGCTGTAATTGATCAAAGTAAAGGTGGCATGAAAAATCTACGAAAATCCGTAGTTAATCAACTGCATTCAATGTATGGTGGAAGACGAAAAGCCATAAAAAGACGAAGCGGTATAAAAAAACGAGCAGTTTCTAAAAAGACACATTTAAAGTCGAAGCGACGAAAAAAGCAAATTAAAACCTCCGACATATTCAATTAAAAATGGAATGTATGAAATCTGAACTTGATCTTTTTGCGTATAGTATATAAGTATATTGTATTATATATACAAACAAGTATATTGCGTTCAGAAGAGGTAGCATACAATCCTTTAGCTTCTTTAGAGGCATCACCGTCAACTATTGAATTTGTTTCGCTTGGAAATGGAGATACATATCGAGATTTATCGTCAACCTACATCAAATTTAAAGTTCAAATATTAAAAAAAGATGGATCAGCTTGGAGTGCAAATGATAAAGTAGGAACCGGAACTGATGTAAGAGCAGCCCCGCAGCCCAGTATTGTATAATTTATTACACTCTTTAATTAAACAATGTAATGTAACTCTAAATGGAAAAAACATCACTCCTTCAGACTCCTTATACCATTATAAAGCATACTTAACTACTTTACTAAATTATGGTACAGATTCCAGTCAAACACATTTGGAAGCATCTGGTTGGGAATTGGATAAACCAAATGTAAATGATTTTAGCAATTCTGGTTCTAAATCAAGACAAAAATTGTACAATAATTCTACAATAGTAGAATTAATGGGAAAATTGCATGTAGATTTCTTCAACACTTCCAAATTACTTTTAAATAACGTTGACATTCGAATTGCTCTGGCATTAGAAAAACAAGATTTTTTTATTTTCTTTAACGATAACGATGAAAGTTATTTAAAAATTCTCGAAGCTACATTATACATGAAACATTTAACAATTAATCCTAGCATATTAATAGCACATAATACTGTTTTGGAAAAGGCTAATGCAAAATATTTTTATATTAGAAGTGAAATCAAAACATTTACAATTCCAGCTAACACATCCAACATATAATTGGATAATATATTTATAGGGCAAATACCAAAAGCTCTTGTATTTTGTATGGTTAATAATGAAAATTTTAATGGTAAAAGATCAAAAAATCCATACCATTTCGATCATCAAAATCTCACACAATTTCAATTGTATGTGAATGGAGTGCCTACACCAAACTCTGCAATTGAAACAAGTTTTACATCGAATAACAATTGCAATTCTCGTGCATATTTAACATTATTTAGCGGAACAGGTATACATCATTCTGATAGAGGACATCAAATTTCAAAAGAACTATTTGCAAAAGGTTATACAATACTAGCTTTTGATTTATCACCAGACGGCTCTGGAACTGATACATGCCAGAGTTTATTAAACCCAGGGAGTTGTAAAGATTGAAGCAAGACTCAGTTCTCCATTAACTTCAACATTAACATGCATTGTGTTTGCGGAATTCGACGCCAGTATCGAAATTGATAAAAATCGTAACGTCTACGTAAACATATAAAAGGCAGTTTAGTGAACCATTTTTAATCACTTGAAAATGACGTGCGCTCTAGTAGATTTATCGTTCTGTACGGACGACAGCAATACAATATTTGTGAAAAACCTTGCTGTGGTTGGAATAATAGAAAAATGTAAAACTATTGTAAAAGAATTAAAGTATAAATTCCCAACCAGAGACTTAAAAAGAACAGACCTCAAGAATTACTCTTGTGGACATATGGACAATGAAAAAACAACTAATCAAATAATAAATTTGCTTGAAAAATTCGATATAGTGTTAACAAATGGAAAACTTAAAGCTGAATTTTTAACAGCATACATAAGTGGAAATACTCGACTAATTGATATTTCTCATTTGCAAAAGAATGAACAGACTTCAGATAACGAAAGTTCTGAAATGTAATAGTGCAACACGTAAATTATTTAAAGGAGTTTTTGCGCTTGATCTAATACCACATAAGATTTCTAAACCAGGTATTTTAGTAATAAACACTGACACTTCTGCTAAAAAAGGAACACATTGGTTAGCAATTTTCGTGCCAGTTCAAGGTTGTGCAGAATATTTTGATTCATTTGGAAATCCACCATTCCACAATGAGATTGTGAAATTTCTACAAAATCAATCAAAATGTTTTGTTTTCAACAATAAGCGTTTACAAAGTGATCTTACATCAGTCTGTGGACAATATTGTTGTGTATATTTATGGATGCGATGTAACTGCAAAAGTATGAAAAATTTTATTAATTTATTCAACACAATGTCGTCCGCCGCCCCACCCAAAAACGATAAAAAAATACAATTATTGTTTCGGAAAATTTTCAAAAAATGTATACGATAAAAGCTATAAATACAAAACTTTCAAGCTATAAAACTAAACATAGTTTAAAAAACATGGAGCCAACATCAAATGCTGAAGTATTTATCGAAAAACAAATAAACAACGACAACAATAACAATAACGATAACGACGAACAACAACAAAAAAATCTTTTATTAAGCTATATTTACTATTTGGATAAAAAACAAACAATAAAAATACAAATTGGATTTAATGTTGAAAATTTAGCTGCAACAATAATTTTCCAACGTCATCGCAAAGTCATTAGCGAGATGAATTATTTGCAGTGGCATACTTTTTGTGTAGATTTTACAACAAACATTCAACCTAAATTAAATTCAAATAAATTTCCACTCAAATTCAATCATACAGAGCAAACTAAAAAACTAACATTGGAACTAGATGAGTATACCCGTTTTTGCCTTATGTTGGACTTTATACAAGCAGTGATGTCATATAACAATGGAGCTGAATTAAATGTATGGGAATATGTATTCAAGTATTTCGATAGATGTATTGAAAGGAATAAACTGAAATTGGAACAAGAAGATTTTTACATTCCTATGAATTTACATATAGCTCAGTGCAATTATTCTAGACTATTTTATGAAATACCATTGTTTATGTCTGAAAAAATATATTCTTCAATAATAAATAAAACAAATATTTTTTAAAGCCAATTATTATTATTATTATCTTTTATTAAATACATGTACAAGTTTATACAATTTTTTACAGCACATCTTTGCAACAAATTTTCTGTATTATGATGGTGAGAGCAAATGGTGATGTAATTCCTTAGTTTTTGTAGAGATGGAATTTTGTTATCTAAATTAATAACTTTTACTGAATTTGAAATAAAAGTGTCTAAAACTTGCTTTTTTTTAAGACCTTTTACATAAACAACATCAAATAATGTTGTTAGATGTTCCTCAAAGACATTTTTAACTTTTAAATACTCTATAAAGCCATCATTCCAATCCAAGTTATTAATGTTCTTTTCGTTGTACCCATTTTGCCATTTAACATCACTATTTAACTCTTCAAATGAATACGGTGCTTTAAACATAAATAACACTGGTATTAGAGAACCATCAGCTATCAAAGAAAATTCTTTCAAAAAATATTGTTTGTTATTTTCAATAACAAATTGTAAATCAACTATAGCTTTCTTATTGCAATTGTTGCTACTGCTGCTACTGCTGCCGCTGTTGTTGTTGTTGTTGTTGTTGCTGCTATTCATTTTGTTCTTTATTATAATAAAAAAAAAATTAATAACCTAGCCTTTTATTTATAACTCTGATTTCATAAACAAAAGTGGGGATACCTACCTATACTAAAGAGCAGTAAATTTTTAAATTAACGGACCTTCGCAGATCGTTTTCGGACCTTCGCAGACCGTTTTCGGACCTTCACAGACCGTTTTCGGACCTTCACAGACTGTTTTCGGACCTGCAAAGACCGAAACTAGTCTTGAATACGGGCCTTTGCGCCAAGGGGTCGCCTAAGCACTGTAATAAGTATCTGGGAAAAATTTTTTTTTTCAGACCGTTTTCGGACCTTCACAGACCGTTTCCGGACCTTCAAAGACCGAGACTAGTCGTGAATACAGACCTCTGACACCTTTGCACCTTGATAAGTATCTGAAAAAAAAAAACAATTTTTCCTTTTCTTTCAAAATAAAACAAAAAAAAAAACAAAAAAACAAATTAAATTTTTAATCTTAAAGTTTATTTATTTCAAAAATTTTTCTTGTGAATCGATATCAATCGATGGAATTAATTGAAATAATGCCATATTTCGTCTGTCTTTATCCCGTCCCAAAAATTTGAAATAAAACTGCGCTCTATTCAATTCCTCTAATTCTGGTTCGTTTGTTACTTTTTTTGAAAACCTGTCCTGCATGAAAAATATAATTTTTTCATTGGTTAGTGGATCTTCTACCTCGCAAAGCACCACCGTTTGACCTCTTTTCGTCTCTAAAAAGCGCCAGGAAATCACCTCGTATATTTTATTTTGTTGTAAAATATCAATATTTTGATATTTTTCACTTGAACCAACTCCCAATTCCATTAAATTTATTAAAAAGGCAGCCTATTTCATATTAAAAAAATAGAAAATAGAAAATTAAAAATAAAAAGAAAACAAATATCTTACCATATTGTTTGTTTTATTTTGTAATGTTATGTATAATATACTTAATAAAGTAAATAATTTCTAATGATATTAAAGGAAAATTGTTGTTTTTATATATGAAAAACTTTATATATCAAATCCCTACTATATAGTATACAATCACAAGTTTTTTTTTTTTGTTTTTGAAAACATAAAATTATCTTTAAAAAAAAACCAAATAACTAACTCATTATGCAATTAAGGAATTTTTTGTTTTGTTTTGTTTTTGTTTCTCTAATTGATACCCATATGAACCTACCGTCCTTTTAAAAGGAATGTCAAAACTCGCGCCTTATTTAAAAAAAAAAAATAATTAATGAGAAATATCATAGTTTGCCATGATTATTGTTGTTTTCGCAACTATTTATACAAAATTGCAAACAGTTATTATCAATTTTGTAAATTTTATTCAAGTTTTAAAAACTTGTTTTTTATTCCCACTGACAATGGCTGATTCCAAGTAAGCTATTTTATTATTTTTAGTAAAAAATAAAATTAAAATGTACATTTTATGTTAGATTATAATGCTATTAAATTTTTTCAATTTCACAAACTCAATTTTGTTTGAATCTGTAAATGATATTCAATGGATAATATCACTGTTCTTTTAAAAGGACGGTAGGACCATATACTACTATCTATATTTTATTTTTATTTTTTGTGAGACATTAGTGAAATTATATTTATTTTGCTTATTTTCGGCATAATTTGCGCAGTTTTTCAAAGCAGTACAAGATTTTGGGTTTTTTATTTTTTTTATTATTTTTTTTTTGTCATTTAGGAATTGGCAGAAGCCTCTTACCTTGACGGAACTATTAGCAGAGTTAGAAAAAGATGACGTAGATGATATTCCGGTAGAAATTGTAATTTTTCCACCAGATAATGCAAACGAAGATAGAGATACTGATGAAGACTCTGGCGATGAAGATGACGTTACTTTAAATAATTTGCCTGGGTCCCAGTTATTAGCTAATGCAGAAGCAATATTACCAATATAAAACGAAGACTGGGAAAGTGAAGATGAGAAACCTCTGTCATCAATTATGCAATACACACCTAAAAAGCAAAAAATATTTCATTACAAAATAAGTGATTTGGAAGCGGTAAATTTGCCAGTTTGAGAAAATATATTAACAGTATCAAATAATCTTTCACCATTGGCTATCTTCAGGCTATTCTTTGATGAAGAAGTAATAAATCAAAGAGCATAACCAATTTTAAATTTTACCAATACGTATACGCAGCAAAAGAATCGCTCAGGAGACATTACTTCATCTGAATTTCTCTGCTTTGTTGGAGTTCTCCTTTTAAGTGGTTATGCTCCATATCCTCGAAGGAAGATGTACTCGCAAAACAGAGAAGATACAAATAAAAAATTGGTGTGTGATGCAATATCTCGTGACAGGTTTGTGTATATAATGACTAATTTGCATTGCAATGATAATACGCAGCTGAATAGCAATGACAAGTTTTCAAAAATGAGACCTATTTTCGATCTCTTGAATAAAAAATTTTGTGAAAATGCACCAGTTGAAGAAAACCATTCTGTAGACGAATCTATGGTTCCATACTATGGACGTCATAGTGGTGAGCAATTTATCAAAGGAAAACCTATTCGATGGGGTTACAAATTTTGGATGGCAGCTTTGAAATTAGGTTACATTGTTTATTTTGACCCATATCAAGGTTCGTCAACTACACTACCTACAAGATACAAGCATATGGAATTAGGATCTTCTGTGGTTTTGACGTACGCAGATATCTTACAAAAAAATGCCATATAAATCATTTCATTTATACTTTGACAATTTTTTTACCTCGCTTTCTTTGCTGAAAGAGTTGAAAATAAGAAATATAAAAGCAACTGGTACTTTAAGGGAAAATCGTGTTCCACATTCTCCTCTATCCAATTCAAAAATTATGAAAAAGCAAGATCGCGGAACGTTTGAACATGCAGTAGCTGATGAAGAAATTTTGATATGTAAATGGAATGACAATAGTGTGGTGACAATTGCTTCAAATGTATCAAAAGTTTTTCCGCTACATAAAGTAAAAAGATTTTCTCAAGCAGAAAAAAAATATATAACTATAGATCAACCTAGACTAATTCAGTCTTACAACGAGAATATGGGTGGGGTCGATCGTGCAGATCAAAACCTTAATAAATATCGTGTATCTATTAGAGGGAAAAAATGGTATTTCCCATTATTTGCGCATTGTATAGATATGGCTTTGCAAAATTCTTGGCGCCTGCATAAAGCTAATAATGGAACACTAGATTTATTGGAATTTCGTCGATCTGTAGCTACAGAATTGTTAAAAACTTATAAAAGAACGGAAAAAAGAGGACCCTCTAAAACCACTAGGAATGTCTACGAATTTTCCCGATATGATAGGATGGACCACACAATTTTATATATAGAAGCTCAGAGACGTTGTGCTATGTGTGGCAAAAAAGCTAATTTTGTATGCAAAAAATGTAATGTTGGTTTACATCCGAAAAATTGCTTTATAGAATATCATACTATCAAATAAATTATAGTTTGATATTCTATAACAACAAATTATTCTGGCATTATGTACTAATATGTTTAGAATTTTATTTTGTTTTAGTGTAGTTTTATTTAGTATTGTACTTATGAATTTTGTTTTGTTTTTGTTTTAATTTAATTTCTGTTATGGTATTTATGGATTTATTAAAAAATGCACAGATTTATAAAAAATATGAATTAAAAATGATGATTATTAAAAAATAAAAAATGGATTTATTAAAAAATGAAATTCACTTTATTATTATTTTTATAGTAGTATATAATCCTACCGTCCCTTTAAAAGTCCAGTATGTCGTGCCCATACTAGTTAATAAAATTTTTTTTTTTTATCATTTTCATGCTAATTCATAAATTAATCAATAATATTTTTACAGTAAAACGGTTTTTTCTTACAAAAAAAGTTTCAGGTTTAAATGGGTTAAATCTGTAAAAGATTTTTTTTTTTTTTTTTAAAGTTGATATTCTAATACGATACAACAATTTTGCCGTATTTGAAAAATATCGTATAAATTAAAAAGTTATGAAGGTTGCTGCAGCTGCGCTTTTATAGCGCAAAACCTTTTTTTATAGATTTATTTTATTTTATGATTAGAATAGTAATGCGAGCACGCCTTTCTAAACAAGTTAATATGCTAATACGATGCAACACTGTTGCAGTATTTGAAAAATATAATATAAATTAAATAGTTGTCAAGGATGTGACAGTTGATGTAGTGTCTCAACAACTTTTTATAGATTTATTTATTTTTATGATTAGAATAGTAAGGTTGCCTTTCTAAAAAAAAAAAAAAAAACATAAAAAAAACATAAAAAAAACAGTTAATATGCTAATACGATGCAACATTGTTGCAGAATTAATAAGTTACAGTAAGTAAATTCATAGTGAGCTTTTTAAATGTATTTACCCGGTGGTAGTTTTTAAAAATATATATATGATCTTATGTTAAAATCCATTTTTAGTTAGCAATAATTTTTGTTACGAAATAATAACGTTTTACATAAATAAAAACAAACAAAAAAAAAATGAATTCAGCAAATAAAAAAATGAAATTAGAATGTAATGAGTGTAAAAAAATTTTTACAAGATCGGATAATCTAAAAAGACATAAATGTAGAACACAATTAAAACATAAATGTGATTTATGTCAAAAAACATTTAGTAGAAAAAGAATTTTATTAGATCATATAAAAAACCACAGAGAAAGTTATGAAAATACAAAATTTTGTGAGAAGTGCAAAACAACCATCTCAAATAATTTGTGGAACTACCACATTCGGACAAATAAACATAAGAAAAATGCAGCAGAAGTCATTAAAACTAATGTTAGGTGTATTAATGAATGTTTTCAAAATAGACTAGAAACATTTATTAGAGATAATGATGATGAAGGCATATTAAACCCATCACAATTTTTAGAAAAGGCTCAAACCGATATAATTGAATTGTTGAGACAATCACTAAAAAAGCACAATGCCATTAAGGTAAATCTTGAACTTTTCGGCGAATATATAAAACCAACAGAAAAAGAGTTTGAAAATATATCAATCAAATCTTTTCAAACTCGAATGTTTAGCATTACACAGACAGACGATCTTAATGATTTTTTTGAAAATGCTAAAGAAGTTATTCAGCAACAAGCAGAAGACTTCCAAGAAAAGGATAGTGGCTGGGCGTTGATTAGAATTTTACACGTGGAAATAAATATTAATAAATATGAACCAATCCGCGTTTCTAGTTATATTAAGTTACCAAAAAACATAGAAGATAAAAAAGCCTGCATTAATATCAACAATAATGATAACTTCTGTTTTAAGTGGAGTTTGGTATCAGCCTTACAAACTTGTGCTGAACATGCAAAACGAACATCTCCATACAAAATTAGTGACATTTCTCAACCCATAGTCAAGCTTGAGTTTGGCGATGTTTTACAACTTAATTTTAGTAATATGCAATTTCCAGCTAAATTGTCTGAATTAAATTTATTCGAAGAGCTTAATAATGACATAAGCATAAATTTGTTTGGACTGGAAGTCATTAATAAGAAATATGAGGTTGTAGGGCCATTTTATTTGACAAAATGTGAAAAAAAGTTTCATGTCAATTTATTGCTTTTGGAAAGGGATGAAAAATTTCATTTTGTTTACATAAAACATTTATCAAGATTGATAAGTCGATCTGTAACAAAGAATACTCATCAAATTTATATTTGTAATATGTGCTTGCAACATTTTCATACTTTACAACAACGTGACCTACACATACTCGAATGCAATAAAGTAGTTACAAAGCTTCCATCTGTTGAAAAAAGTACACTAGAGTTTAAGAATTACCAACAACAATTGAAAACACCTTTTGTTATTTATGCTGATGCTGAGAGTATTTTACAGCCTATTGCAACATGCAATCCTGATCCCATGATGTCTTCAACAACAAATATTCATCAACATGTTCCAGTAGCTTTCTCGTACTATATTAAGTGATCTTTTGATGATAGTCTAAGCTGTTTCAAAGAATTTGTTGGAGCTAACTGTGCTAAGGAATTTATCCAATCATTGACGGAAACATGCAGTGAATTATATTCAACTTTCTTTATGAGTTCAAAGCCGATGAATTCACTAACACTGGATGAGCAGCTGCAACAATTGGTTCAAGAAACGTGTCCATATGTGGTAAGCATTTAGATTTTAATAATAGAATTAGAAACCATTGTCACTTTACTGGTAATTATAGAGGTCCTGCTCATTCTTATTGCAACTTATTGTATAGGCGATCAAATTTTTTCCCAATATTCTTTCACAATTTTTCCGGCTATGATTGTCATCTTTTATTTAAAGAGCTAAACGAAGTGAATGGACATATTGGTGTCATTCCTTTGAATAAAGAACGTTATATTTCATTATCTAAAAAAATTACAATAGATAATAATCATTCATTTTATTTACGTTTTCTTGATAGCTTCAGATTTATGGCTTCTAGCCTTGATTCATTGTGTAAAAATTTAAATGAAAACGATTTGTTTCATATAAAAAAAGAATTCAATAATAATGAAAAATTTATACTTATGACTCGAAAGGGGGCTTTTCCCTATGAGTATTTAAATTCCATTAAACGACTTGACGAAACATGTTTACCGTCACAAGACAATTTTACCAATCAAATGACAAACACACCATGTTCCGATGAAGACTACATTCATGCAGTTAATGTATGGAATACGTTTAAATGTCAAAATTTATGGGACTATCTTAAACTTTACCTTAAAACAGATGTACTTATTTTGACTGATGTTTTTGAAAACTTCCGAAAAATATGCTCCAAAATCTATTCTTTAGATCCTGCAAATTTTTACACTACACCAGGTTTGTCATGGGCGGCTATGTTAAAATACACTGATATCAAGTTAGAGTTGTTAACTGATGTTGATATGTATAATTTTTTAAAAAAAGGGATACGTGGTGGAATTAGTCAGTGCTCACTTAGACATTCAGTAGCAAATAATAAATTTATGGGGGAATCTTATAAAAAAACGAACCTTCTAAATACATAGTATATGAAGATGCTAACAATTTATATGGGTGGGCAATGATACAATATTTACCACATAAAGATTTTCAGTGGGTTGATACTCCTGAAAATATTGATGTGCTTTCAGTTGCCGATGATTCGCAAACTGATTACGTTTTAGAAGTGGATTTAGATTACCAACATTTACTCAACATTTACATGATTTGCACAATAATTTTCCTTTTTGTGCTAAAAACAAAGTTCCACCGAAAGGTAAAGTTCCTAAACTGTTAGTTGACTTAACAAACAAACGAAAATATATTATTCATTATCGAAATTTAAAACAATGTCTTCGAAACGGCATGATTCTCAAAAAAATTTATAGAGTACTAAAATTCACAAAAAGCAATTGGTTAAAAAAATATATTGATTTAAATAACGCACACAGGTCAATGGCTAAAAATGTCACACAGGTCAATGGCTAAATGGCAAAACCAAATTATCATAGCCACTCTAGATTTACTGAAAACTTGATAGCCATTCAACTTAATCATACAAATATATATTACGACAAACCTATATATTTGGGATTTACGGTACTCGAACAATCTAAAATTCTTATGTATGATTTTCATTATGATTATATTAAACCTAAATATGGTAGTAAGGCTTTATTAAATTATACAGACACTGACAGTTTTATTTATACTATACAGACAGATGATTTTTACGCTGACATATTTAATGAAATACCAAAACGTTTTGATACATCAGATTATCCATCCGACAATTTATTTATTTTTCCTCTAATGAATAAAAAAGTTCTGGGTCTTTTTAAAGATGAATTTAATGGAAAAATTGTTTCTGAATTTATTGGACTAAAATCTAAAATGTATTTCCTTCAAACATATGAAAATAAAACTATTAAAAAAGCTAAAGGAATAAAGAAATATGTTGTCAATTCTTTAACATTAGATAATTATAAAAATTGTTTGTTAAAAAATGAAACTTGTTTAAAACAAATGAAAATATTTAGATCACATTTACATACAATTTATACACAAAATTTAAATAAAGTAGCTTTAAGTTCAATAGATAATAAAAGATATGTAACTGAAGATAATATAAAAACATATGCTTGGGGGCATTATGCCATTGAGCAATAGTTGTAAAAAAACAAAATAAAAAAATCAAATTTTTGTTAGCTTAATATTAATAATAAAAATCACAATTTAAAGATGTTTAAAAAAAAAAAATATTATACACATTAAAAGTGTTTTTCAATTTTTTAAAAACTTTTTTTTTTAATTTTTCAGATAAATATTAAACCAAAAGCTTTAACTTTAATAATTACTTAAACAAGACTTTATAAACTTTTCATATCTTCACTTTAACCAGCTTAACTTTTAAAATTTGAAAACATAAAAAACTTTTAACTTTTCAGTTAAATATTAATTCATCTAAATCTAAACTTTAATAATATTAACTTTGAAAACTTTTCTAATCTGTTTGAAAATTTTCAACAGTACTATAGCTTAAGCTTAATATTATTAATTTAAAAAACTTTTCTTTAATTTTTCAAGTAAATTTTAAACCAAGTTTAAACTTTCCTAATAATAGTTTTGTATTTAAACCCTACTTTAAAAACTTTTCATATTATCTTTTTAATACTCAGCACTACAGTTTAACTTCTTAAGCTTATTATTGTTTTAAATATAAAAAGTTTTATATTTAAATTTTTTTTGGTAAGTTAATATTAAATCAAGCTTAAACTATATGATAATAATAACTTTGAATATAAACCAAACTTTAAAAACTTTTTATAACTAATTTTGGAATTTCAGCACAATAGCTTAAGCTTTTATGGTTAAATTTTTAAAACTTTTTTTCAATTTTTCAGGTTAATATTAAATCAAGTTTAAACTTTGATTATAATAACTTTGTATTTAAACCAAACTAAAAGCTTGAAAAACTTTTCATAGCTTCCCACATATAAAAATATTTCAGCAGTTTTAAATCAAGTTTTAAGTTTCATAACCAAGCGTTTTAGAAGAAGAAGAAGAATTTTAATATTGATATTAGTTTTGTGTATTAACTTTGTATTTAAGTCAAAACTTTAAAATCTTTTCATATCTAATTAAGAATATTCAACACAATAGCTTAAGCTTATTTTTTTATTTTATAAAACTTTTTTTAATTTTTCACGTAAATATTAAATCAAGCTTAAACTTGAATAAACTTTTCATATCTAATTAAGAATATTTCGTTCAATAGCTTAAGCTTATTTTATTTTTTATTTTAATTTACAAAACTTTTTTTTCATTTTTCACAGAAATATTAAATCAAGTTTAAACTTTAATAATATTAAAAATAAACCAAACTTAAAAAACTTTTCATATCTAATTAGGAATATTCAGCTCAATAGCTTAAATTTATTTTTTATTTTAATTTATAAAACTTTTTTTTCAATTTTCACGGAAATATTAAATCAAGTTTAAACTTTGATAATATTAACTTTGTATTTAAACCAAACCAAACTTTAAAAACTTTTCATATTTAATTAAGAACAGTAAGCACAATATCTTAAGCTTATTACTGTTTTAATTTGAAATTTAAACATAACTGATATTCTAACCGCTAAGCTTAATTTATAATACTCAAAAGCATAAAACTTTTTACTTATCACAATTTTATTGCATACATTTAGGAGAACTGTTCAATAAAAGCTCCTCCTGGCGCTGAAACGGCATAATAAAAGCTTTAAAAAAGCTCCTCCTGGCGCTGAAACGGCATATACATACTACTTACATTATATTATCTTCAAAAAATGCCCTCATATATATGTAGGTATACCGTTACCAATATATATGAGATCAAAAAATAAAATAAAATCATAATGCAAAAAATTTTGTTACTTTTTTTGTTTGTTTTTCCATGAAGTGATCAAGTTAAAAATATTACTAGAAAAAATTCGAACGCCTACATTATTTTGTTGCTTTTCTATATATATTTTTTGTAGTTTATATATTTTTTTAAATTACCAATACTTTTGCTGGATACTGTATATTAAATCAGTTAAATAAATCATGCAGTTAAATCAGATGATTTTCATAAAATAGATAACTTTCATACCATTCATACCATATAATATACGATATACCATTTCATACATTCAAAAAATTCTGCTTGTATAGGATTTTCGAATCTGAGTGATATGATTTCTTTTCAAAAAAAACACACTAATTGTTAAGGAAATTCAAATGTTTTTTATTAATGTGAAGTACAATTACCATGTCAAATGCTTTTGTTAAGTCAATAATACTGTCCTCTTGAAGTAACAGACGGTCAGCAATATTCAAAATTTCTTTTTATAGTTTTCGAAACAATCTAAGGTGGAATAAATAGTCGCAAAAACATCATCATTTGTAGAAACAATAGAAGCAAGAGGTCTCAATGTGAAACTTGTGGTACATCATTATTAGCTATAAAATTTTTTGTAGAGCTGATCTAAAACGGCCTAAGTAAGTACTCTATTGATTAGATATCATTTAAGCCATTTCAGGCTGTTAGGTGAAAAACAAATGGCTTTATGATACTGAGGGATTTTGTCAAATGCTTTGCGAATAGCTGTGAAAATTGTATCAACCTGTTTACCATTTTCAATGGAATAAGCATTCCTGAAAACGAAAGGTAATCAATTAGTAGCCGTTGATTTGCTTTTTAAAGAACCACGTTGGTAAGCACATATGCATGTTTTACAGTTACATAAGTAATTATAATAGTCTGTTCAAAAAGTTTTGGAATACATGATTTTTCTATTGCTCTGTAAATTGCAAATACAGAACGATTTGTTTTTTGTGTATAGGAATCATATATCATTTCTTTCAGAAGTCTGGAAATATACAATTTATTAATGATAAATTAAAAAGTTTAGACAATTGGAGTGACAAATGATTGGAACATCTTTTAAGTATGGTGGCATGCCAACGGGACCAGATGGGTACTCGCTTTAAGACGGTGAATATACGAAAAAATCAAGCCTAATAAGTTCAAAATAGTTCTGGGATCATTGAAGGAATTATTTAATAATTTCAAAGTAGTTAGACGGATATTCATCAGATTTCTGCGTTGAGTTAAAAAATTAAAAAAAATTAACGTGGATCACGGAAGATGTTAACTAAGATGATACAAGTAGATGTTAAGATGATATAAACCCGAGTTGTAAACAGGGTCATACAGGTTAATAAAATTCTCATGATATATAAATATTATTATTATAATTAAATAAAAAATAAGAAAAAATGTATGTAGTACATCCTATAATGAATATAATATCGTAATATACATATTCTAAAATAGTAATAAAATAATTCTTGTATAAATATTTATGGCGCAGAAATAAAAAAAATATTTACGTTTGTACAATAATCAACGAATAATCAAAAAATTATGAAATTAAAAAAAAAACACAAATTTAAAGGAAAATAAAATCAATAAGGAACAAAAAAAGGTTTAAAGTCAAAGTACACATCTATTTAAATACAAAAATCGCAATATGACACACCTAGTTATAACATATGAAATGAAAGAAGCCACAAAGTTTACTTAAATATTTTCAAGGTTTCTGTAAATAAAAAATCGATTTTTGCTCTTTTAATTTTTATTTATTGCAATATTTTTACAGTAAGGTAAAGGTATATTGTATTCTGTGAGAATCTATAGTGTATATAACAACGAAAAATTATTTTTTCTTTTTCTTCTCTAATTCTGCAAAAAACCTATTATGTACTTTCATATCTACGCATGTATGTGTAATGTTTTTAAAATATTTTTTTTATTATAAATCTATATATATATGCTTTTTATTATAACATATATGTAAAAATTGGTAAGCTTTTTTTAAATATTGTAATTTTGACAATATTTTATATTATATATATGTATTTAGAAATGTTGTTCAAACACGAAAGCATAATAAATTAATTTTTTTTATTTCGAAAACGCAATTTTTATTTAAATACTTTGGTTCCTTTTTAAAATAGAAACACAATTTGAATTTAAACAATTTAGTTTTCTTTATTAACAATTTTTTTCGATCTTATAACTCTGATCGTTTAAAAAAGCGAACTGATTTTTTTACATTTTTCCAAAATAAAAATTTTACAGTATATTACATAACAAAGAATAAAAATTGTAAATTTATTGATTTTTCTTACAATCAGCAATTTTTTAAAAGGAAAAAAAATTAATTGATTTCATAACAAAATTATTTACTTAAACTAATTATAAGTCTTTTACTTTATTTTAATACAAAGTTGTAATGTGACACTTTTATTTTGTAAGATTTGAAATTTGACAATATTTGGATATTAAGTATGAATTTTATTGATTTTTACTTAGGCTAAGCGATTTATTAAAAAGAATTAAAACTAATTGATTTCGTAATAAAATTGTTTACTTAGACTATTTGTAATTTATTGTTTTATATTGTTTATTTATATTATTTATATTGTTTAATGTTAATACAAAATTGTAATTTAACACTCAAGATTTTTATTTTTTAATTTGGGTTTGTGGTTTAACAATTTGGATATTGAATATGAAATTTTGAAGTGGTTCTGAAATAAGGAGAAGAACAAAAATGTTAGTATGATAACAAGAGTAAATTTTAGTGGAATGGTATGTTTGTTGTTGAAGGGCGATCTTGTGACAAGGGGCAATACTGCGAGGATGTAACATCTCCCTCCTTAGGATTCGACTCCTGGCGAATATTGTTTAATTGTATTTTTATCTTTGGAAGTCCCTTTTTAAACTTCATAAATAAGTAAAGACAAATTAAAAGTAAAATTATAAGAATAGTGGAATCCGTCGCCATATTTGAATACCATTTCCAGTTATTTTCGAATTTAATTTTTTCGATATGTTTTGTGTTATTAATATGTGAGAAATACAAATCTTCCGCGAGAAAATTATTTGTGATTTTCTCAACATTTATGTTACGTTCAACATATGGGAAAATTTGATGCTTATATTCTTCTTGTGACGGTGGCAGAACATTGTTCAATAATGGTTTAATAATTTTTCTAAATATTTATACATATAATTTTTTTTTAATTGTAAAAATTTATTTCATTCTAAAAATTCATTTATTTACAAAAAAAATTTACTATCGAAATTCACCTTTTTTTTTTAAATAATTTTCTATAAAAAAATTTTTGGTTAATTCTTTAACAACAATTTTTTTAATTCAACAATTTATTTAATTTTAATTTCATCAGATTGATTCAAACACATTCGAACGAATCACTTCTTCATTGATTCATCTTATTGGTTTACCAATGAATCACAATTTTCTCTTTTAATTTTTACCGATTTTTATCATAAAACAATTATTGAATTGAAATACCGATTGAAATTTTCAATGTCAACACGATTTATTTTTTTTATATGAAGGTGTGTAATAAAAAAAAATTCATTTTTTTAAGCGGTTTCTTGCGAACAAAATTAAGAAACCCATCGGTTTTGTTTAAAAAAAAACACAGAGATTTTAAAGAATTTTACCATATATGGTAAAAATTCTAAATGAAAAAGGAAAAACGGTTCGCCATTTTGTAGAACTTTTTTTTTGGGAAACGAAATTTGAGACACTAGAAGATAGATTTAGATTTGAAAGGATCAAAAATTAGAAAATATTTAAAATATCAAAAAGTTAGAAACAAAATAAAAAAATTAGTTAAAAATTAAAACCAAAAAAAAAAAATAGTTCTAGTGGATAAAAATTTAAAACAAAAAAAAAAAAACAAATTTTAAGAAAGACTTGTTAAAATTTGAATAATTTTTGTTAAATGTTAAAAACTAAAAAAAAAAAAAATTTTTTTTACTTAAACTTTAATTTTAGTAAAAGTGAGAAAAAAAAATTTAATTGAACTCTGTTTAACGCAAAGAAAATTTTTAAACAAATTAATTAAAATTTGGAAAATATTAAAGCTATTAATTAGACAATATTAAAACAAAACAAAAGAAAAAACATTATAAAAAAAACTCAGTAAAGTTCAATTGTGGAAAAAAAAAATTAAAATTCTTAAATAAACTTAAGGATTAATAAAAATAAAACTAAAAAAACAAAGAAAAAAAAACTCGAAAAAAAGGGAACAAAAAAAATTATAAATTGGTAGAATGTTCGTTATTTCGTTTTTTTTTTAACAATTAAATATGTGCATAACTGAAGGGATCAGAAGGATCAGAAAGATCGGAAGGATATAGAAAAGATAAAAATTAGAAGAATTAGTTCTAAATATAAATTATTTGTTTTTTTTTTGTGTTTATTTTCACACTTTATATATGTATATATTTTAGGTTAAATTATCTATGTATAAATTAAAATTTAATTAACAAAAAAAAAAATTAAAATTAAATTCTTAATAGCCAAATTGTTCCAGCGCAGGCCTGATGCAGAGAATAATTTTGGGTTAAGTTATTTTATATTATTCTTTATTGTGCCATATTTATTTATTTTTTCTATTAAATTTTTTTTGATATATATTGAATAAAATTTAAAATTTTGAAAATGTTCTTTTTTTTTAAGAAAAATATTAATATATGTTAGTAGGTAGCTTAATTTTTTTTATATATAAAAAAAAAAATATTCTAAGTTAAATTGTTTTTTTTTGTTGTAATTTTCATTTGCTATTTTTTTTAAATTTTTTTTCGATCATATGTTGTAAGTTGAAATTTGTTTAAAAGGTCATTGAACTTTTAGTTAATAAAATAATTGTTTGAATATTATAATATTAAAAAAATTTTTTTTTTAATTTTTATGATCCCAAATATCCTTTTTGTTTTATGACCTGGATTTTGTTGTTGTAAAATGTAAGTGATTTGAAAGAAAAAGCAAAAAAAAATAAATAAATTTAATAAAATAAAAAAAAGGGTACATACAATTTTGTTATCATAAATTTAGAAAAAAAATTCTTATAACATTTGATTTATTTTAGATGGAGTGAAAAAAATATATTAATTAATTAATTAAGAAAAGAAATATGATAAATATGTTTAAACATAATGTAACCTAGGTAGGGGGGAATTTGATCAAGAATGGGTTACCTAAAGTTTCCCGTGGAGGGGTAGGTAACATGGTTGGGAAGGGCCAGGGAGGATATATCAGAGATCCTCCTGAGTGGAAGATTTTTTTTTCTTCAAGCATATGATTTAATGCATTCTCTGTAAATTTATATTTTTTTTTGTATTGGTTTGTTGTGATTTTTTTTAGTTGATTTTGTTAAATATATAGCATGTAGATGATAATGATATAATTCTAGGTGAAGATCAGGAGCTCCACCCCAATCCGGCGAGCTAAGCCTAGAAACAAGACGTGCTATAGTTCATTCACCTGGGATCATTTCAATTAATGTGGTGAAAAAGTGTACATGTTAAGTTGAAAAGAAATTCATTACAATAACAATGGCATTAAAATAACAACGTGGGGCCACGAATCGTGCAAAGGTGGGTCACGAAAAGTCACAGTGTTCAAAATATAAGGAGCTCAACGCCTGCACGGCAAGTAGTTCAAACCTTTACGGTTATTAAAGCCCCGCGTAAAAGAAACCTTCACGGTAATTCAATCCATTTTTTTATTCTGTCTTATTTTATTTTTTTTGTTAATTTGGAAATATTGTTTGGGTTAGTTGACTTTTCTAGAATTCGAATTGAATAGGTTATTATGTATAACTATTAAAATTTGACCGAAAGGAAAACTTAACTTTTAAATAATAGAGTTCCAACTTTAATACTATATCATTGTGGAATAGTTGAAGTTTGGAATTTTGGAACTAATTAGATGAACTATCTGCTGAATAGTGAAATTTCTGGCTAATGAGAACTGAACTTTAACCAAAGTAAGTAATCTCATCCAAATTCAGTATTTATACGTGAATTTATCAATTAATTTTCCAACCACTTGAGACAACATTAAACTAATGAATATAATATTGAACGAATTTGGCTAACCGCTAAATAGTGAAATTCTGGATAATGAGAACTGAACTTTAACCAAAGTAAGTAATCTCATCCGAATTCAATATTTATGCGTAAAATGCTTGGCTAATTTTTCAAAATAAATGTGGACAATAGCAATTTAATTATCTTTTTTTTTAATGTTTATTATGATTTTTTATCAATATCTCAGATAAAGATAAAATTTTTTTATAACTTAAATTAGTTTTTATTGAAAATAAAACAAACACTCAAACAATATTGTTATATAAAGTAACTTTAAATTTCATATTTTATTAGGAATTAAGTTAATTTAGCTGTACGCTGAACAATGCATTAGTGGATTATTAGAACTTTACTTGAACTTAAGGTAGTTATCATCCGAATTTAATGTTCAAGTGTAAATTTTGTAGCTAATTTTAGTAAATAATTTTATGATAACTGATTTCTATATTATCCCGGTAATCTTTTTTGTATCCACTTGATTCAAATATTTTCTGAACTACCTAGGTTAAATTAAGTTGGAAAGAGAGTTATTATATCCGTTTTTTTTGTTTTGGAAGAATAATTGTTTTTGTATTTATTACATATTATATCATATATAAATTTAATTTTTTATATATATCTATATGCATATTTGATTGTTCAATTGTGTATGCATTTTCAGAGTTTTGTTTATGTATATTTAATTACTATAAATAGAATTAACTCAAGAGTTATGCCGATTGTAAATAATGAAGTCCACGCTCACAACACCAGAAATTCTACTCAGTTAAGAATCATATCGTCAAAAGTCAGATTCAACAATCATGAAACTATATACAATAGAGCTTATAAAAACTTCAATGAACTGCCTACTGAAATTAAAAATATAACGAACAACAGTGTCAAGTTCAAAAAAAAGTTAAATGAATACTACATTAATAAAATATAAATTATTCGATTATGATTTTAATAGTTATCTAAATTTTTTCCATTTTATCTTTTCTGTTTTATTATTTTGAATGAATTATTTTATTGTGAATTGTTATTATTATTTACACACTTATATAGTTATTAGATTTATTGTATAGCTATTTTTTTTTTAAATTTGCTTTATTTTTTTTTTTTTGTTTTGGATTACATTTGTGATTACTAGTTTATAATAATTGTTTTTGAATTATATTTTGCCTATTTTTGTAAATTGTATACTTGTTGAAACTTAAAATTTTTGAATGTAGAAGCACTCTATACGAGCATTAGTGCTCTCTGAGTTTAAATAAAAGAAATAAATAAATATTACATTACATTTTTTTTGGTTTAAATTGGAACTTAAATTTGTCATGAATTTTTATTTTTGTGTTTAAATTTTTTTTTAAATTTGAACTGGGTTTAAATTTGGATTTGAATTAAATTTAGAATCTGTTTGTTATTTAGGTTTATTATTTAGGTTAATATTGCAATTGGATTAGAAAAAAAGGAAAAATAATTCGATTCGATGTAAATAATAACAGGTTTTAAAATAAAATTTAAAATAAATGCGGTTAAAATTTATTTATAATTTAAAACAAAAACTTTGTTTTGAAATTTGAGCCGTACCTTGTGTTTTTTTAAATAAGGAAATACTATTTGAAACTTTTTTTTTGGTTATTTATATCGTTATACTTAGGATTACTTGGAATTATAATATAATAAATAAATAAAAAAATAATAAAAATATAAATAAATTTAATTTTTAGAATTTAAAATAAATTTTGTTAAAAATTAATTGATTTTTTTTTGGAATAAGTTTAATTTTCTTTTTTAAAATAAAAAGATTTTAATTTTTTTCATTAAATTTAGTATTATGGCTTTAAGACATAGCAATAATTTCAATATTCCACAAGACTCAAATATTTGTCTTATCTGTTACGAAGCTTTGGAAAATTCAACAGATATATTTTCAACCAGGTGTAAGCATATGTTCCATTTAGCGTGTATCTATGATTGGTTGAATAGTTCAAATTCTTGCCCAAATTGTCATAGCTCTGTCACAAAAAATAGTTTACTGGAAATGGAAAACATGAGAGGAAATGTTCCGGCAACTGAAAGACTAAATGTTCCAACTGTTCCAAGTAAAGGAGCGGTATCTAAAACAAGAGATAATGCTTCAAAGACAAAAATCCAAAAAGAACGAGAGAATGCTCTAAAGTTTCCAACTTGATTTATAGTTGGAACTTAAATTTGAATGGATCGCAATCAGGATTACCAGTTGAAAATTTTATTTACATGGTTAATTCATTGGTACATGATAGTGTGGGTGGTGATTTCAAACTGTTAAGTGAAAATTGTCATTTACCATTTAGTGGAAAGGCTAGAGAATGGTTTTGGCGGTACTGTTGATCTGTAATGGTGGTAGAATGGTCAGCGCTGTGCAAAGCTTTAAAATCACATTTTAACGATTATATGTCCGATATGGATATTCGAGAAATGACGCACGACAGAAAACAACACGCGAATGAAAGCTTTGACGATTTCTATTGTGCAATTTTATCGCTGAGTGATCGTTTAAGTTACCCAATAAACGAAAAGGAGCTTGTAGAACTTTTAAGAAAAAATCAAATAACATTTGCAGATGTTATTATTTTTGGTCGCACAATTGGAGGATTAATAGATTCAGGTGCATCTATTTCCTGTATTAGTAGTAATGCGTTACTAGAATTTTTAGATAAAAATATAAAATATAAAAAATTGTGCAAATTTCGTAGAAACAGCTGGTGGTGAGAAATTTAAAATTTTAGGTAGTATTAATATCAGTTTTAATAATATATCCAAACAAATGAAATTATATTAGTTCCTGGTTTAACACAAAATCTATATCTTGGAATAGATTTTTGGAATACGTTCGGTTTTATAAACAAACTTAAAGGTAATTTTCAATTAGAAGAGCTTAATCAACATTGTGATTCACACGGGTTAAATCAATTTCAAAAATAAAAGTTATTACGGGCGAAAAAATGTTTTCCTGATTGTGATATTGAAGGTCTAGGAAAAATCAAAATTTTAAAACACAATATCGAAATAGAAAAGGATGTAAAACCTATAAAACAACATTATTTTTCCATATCACCGGTTGAGAAAAAGATACGTGCAGAAATTGATCGAATGTTGGAACTCAACATAATTGAACCAGCTCCAAACTGTCCATGGAGTAGCCCAGTAGAAGTTGTGCAGAAAGAGGGAAAATTTCGATTGTGTTTGGATTCCAGGAAGCTCAACAAAGTAACAATAAAAGATGCACATCCGCAACCGAAAATAAATGGAATTATTTCACAATTACCTAAAGCTGAATTTATTAGCTCATTAGATTTGAAACATGCATTTTGGGAGATTGAGTTAGATGAAGAATCCCGTAATATGACAGCATTCACAGTGCCAAACCGCCCATTATACCGATTTAAGGTAATGCCTTTTGGCCTTACAAATGTTCCACAAACGTTATGTCGTCTTATGGATCTTGTCATCCCCGCTCAATTGAAAAATCGTGTTTTCATTTATTTAGATGATTTACTTGGATACATAATAGGAAATGGATGTTTAAAGCCCGATTCAGATCGAATTTCTGCCATAAGGAACCTGTTAGCTCCTGTTTTTGGGCCTTGTTGGCTGGTATCGTCGTTTCATTGATAATTATGCGTCTCTAACAGCTCCGTTAACCGAGCTTACAAAGAAGGTCAAAACTTTTAAATGGACTGAAGAAGCCCAACAAGCTTTTGAGATTATAAAAGAAAAAAAGGCCACCGCTCCTGTTTTGATTACACCAGATTTCGAAAAACCCTTTATAATTTCGTGTGATGCTTCTAAAATAGGTGTAGGAGGTGTTCTGGACCAAGAAGATGAAGAAGAAAACGAAAGGCCTATTGATTTTGTTTCAAAAAAATTAAATAGAGCCCAACAAAATTACTTACTCTATTACAGAGCTTGAATGTTTAGCGGCCATACTATGCATTGAGAAATTCCGAGAATACGTGGAAGGCCAAGAGTTTAAAGTTATTACCGATCATGCCAGTTAAATATGGTTAATGAGACAGCAGGATTTAAGTGGAAGATTGGCACTTTGGTCTCTTAAACTTCAACGCTTCAACTTTACTATTGAGCATAGAAAAGGAAATCTACATGTAGTTCCCGACGCACTGTCCAGACTAATAGTAGAAGAAATTCAAAACTCGGAAGTGGTTGAACCGGAAATAAATTTAAATTCGCCCCTTTTTAATCAAAAAGTTATACAGATTTGCTCAAATACATAGAAGAAAATCAAAACCGACTACCAGATCTGAAAATAATTGATGGTTATTTATACATCCGAAAAGAATTGGAGTGGAAATGAGAATATGGATATCTCCGCTTGGAAGCTATGGGTTCCACAAGAGCTGATTGAAGATGTCATAGAACGCGCTCATAATCCGCCGACGTCTGCTCATGGCGAAATTGGAAAAACGTTGGAAAAGATAAGAAGAAATTTATATTGGCCAAATATGGCAAAAGATGTGAAAAGCTATGTTTCAAAATGTGAAGTATGTAGGCAATGCAAAGCTCCAAATTTTGTGTTAAAACCACCTATGGGTTCCCAAGCCGTATCATACCGCCCATTTCAAAGATTATATATGGATTTTCTGGGTCCGTATCCACGTTCCAAAAAAAAGTCATGTTGGAATATTCATAGTTTTAGATCATTTTTCCAAATATGCATTAAAAACCAATTCGGCAATTTACCACGTAAGCCATAATCGAATTTATAGAAGATCATATTTTTCACATATTTGACGTACCAGAAATAATAGTGACAAATAATGGTTCGCAGTTTAAATTGGCGCAATTCACACAGCTTTTCAATAAATACGGCATAAAACATATATTTACAGCAATCTATACACCGCAATAAAACAATGCAGAGCGAGTTAATAGAACATTAATAGCAGGAATTCGGTCGAATTTGTCCAAGGATCAAAGAGAGTGGGATAAGAATCTTAGCCACATAGCATTCGCGTTACGAAGTTCTTAACATAATGCTATAGGTTTTTCTCCATATACATGGTCTTGTTTGGTCAACAGATGGCAACACAATCAGAAACACAATAGAAATCCTTGATCCAAATTATAAATTGCAGTTGCTGAGACAACAAGTACATGATAATTTAGACAAAGCTTTTTCTACCAATGAAAAGAGATAGAATCTTAAAACGAGGCCAAATAATTTCAAGGAAGGCGATATTGTTTTTAGAAGAAATTTGGCTCAAAATAGTAAAATAAATAAATTTAACGCGAAATTACCATCGAAATTCTTAAAAGCAAAAATCAGCAAAAGGTGCGGAAACCACTATTACGAGCTAATAGATATGGAGGGCAACAAAATTGGAACATACCATGCAAAAGATATATTGACCTATACGCCTAATTAACCTAATCTAATTTCCTAATTTTCACCGTTTTCCAGCATATTTTAACTCGTTCGTGTCTCTCTTTAAAATCTTCTGTTTTGTGACGGTGACAGAACATTGTTCAATAATGGTTTAATAATTTTTCTAAATATTTATACATATAATTTTTTTTAATTGTAAAAATTTATTTCATTCAAAAAATTCATTTATTTACAAAAAAAATTTACTATCGAAATTCACTTTTTTTTTTTTTAAATAATTTTCTATAAAAAAATTTTTGGTTCATTCTTTAACAATATATCAATTTTTTTAATTCAACAATTTATTTAATTTTAATTTCATCAGATTGATTTAAACACACATTCTTCATTTTTCATTGATTCATCTTACACACTTCTTCATTGATTCATCTTATTGCTTTACCAATGAATCACAATTTTGTCTTTTAATTTTTACCGATAAACCAATTTTACAGATTTTTGTCATAAAACATTTATTGAATTGAAATACCGATTGAAATTTTCAATGCCAACACGATTCATTTTTAACAGCTTTTTATTAACTTGGTTGGGTAAAGGATGGAATCTTAGAAGCCATTTTAAACACACTTCCCGTTGAGCTAGAGACTTGAAATTTTCTTTATTAGATCAGATCGCGATGACAATACATGCTTTTAAAATAATAATATCCAAAAACATTGGAGAAATTAGCTTAATTTCAAAATTAAATTTTCATACAAAGATATAATAGAATTTTTAACAGAATTATTACAGAACCAAATAAAAACATTTTATCTAAAATTACTAAACTCACCAATACCAATTTCAATACGTATACGTAATACATAAATGTTTTTTTTTTTCTACAAAAGACTATTGTTTTTTATGTAGCAATTGCATTGTATGTGTACATATGCATAGGTACATACTTAAAAATATGTAATAAATGTGCTTCGAAAATATTTTTGGTTTGAAAGCGATGAATTTGAAAGATATGAATGTGTAAACAAATTAATGTGCCGCACATGAGAACACAGTGTAAAACCTAATATGCATTTACTTAAAATTTAGTTAGCAAGTGTTAAATTTAAGTTTTTTTTCATCACATCAATTGATTTTTAGTATACATTTTTATTTATAAAAGCAATGTGTTTATTTATAATATTTATATAGATATGTGTTTTTCCTTTCTTAATTATAATTAAAATAAGGCTTTTCTTTCGAAACTCTTAACATATTAAAATCGCGTATCATGGCCCTAACATTGATATCTAAATTGGCAGCTGCCTTTAAATTAAGATCTATTAGGGAATGATGATCTGCACCACTAATGCCTTTTTCTGAAGTATAAAAACTAAGAATATATTTCCATTTACTTATGTAAAAACATTAAACAACAAAAAGAATATATTAAAAATAAAAAATCCAGTCTTTTTCAAAAATAGTAAATAACAACAATATTTTTCTTTTCAATAACAATAATTATGAACTAATCATAAAATATATTTTATGTACATACATCATATATGTATAAGCGATGAATTTGAAAGATATGAATGTGTAAACAAATTAATGTGCGCACATGAGAACACAGTGTAAAACCTAATATGTATTTACTTAAAATTTAGTTAGCAAGTGTTAAATTTAAGTTTTTTTTCATCACATCAATTGATTTTTAGTATACATCGTCTAGAAAAAGCAAAATCATTTTTTTTTAATTCAAAAACATTAGCATTTAGAAGTAAGCAATTTAATATATTCTCAATTACATACTTTTAAAACCAAATTTTTTTACTACATATGTATGTAGGTACAAACATGTACAAAAATGGTATGCATATTTTTATGTGTGCTGTACTATTAAAAATCTGCTAACACAGTCACACCAAATTCCCAAATTCCAACTATTATTATTTAGTTGATTTATCGATTTAATATTTTTTAATATGTAGGCAACAGTTATATTTATATGAATGGACGGTAAACATAAACGAACAAAAAAAAATTGTATGTATGCATATGAATGGACGGTAAACATAAACGAAAAAAATTCAGAATGTTCTATAGCTAATAATTTCTATTCTTTAAATAGACTGTATGCATAAATTTAATATTAAAAAAAAAAAATAAGTTCTTAGCGTACCTAAATAACAGAAAAAAAAAAGTATAATGTAATACTGGAAGAAAAATAAAAACGAATAGAAAAAAAGGAGAACAAAAATTGTTACTTTGATTGTTTTTAAATATTTTTAAAGGCTATTTCTTATGTATATGTGCAGATCTGATGTTTACACACATAACAGATAGAAAAAAAGAAATATTAAAATGTCATGCTATAAAATAAAGAACATTATAAAATTGCAATATTTTTATTTAAATTTTAAATTTAGCTATGCAACGTTTTCTTAATTTTTAAAAATTTTGCCACAATAAATTAATAATAAAAAAATTCAATATATTCTATATTATAACAGGTAATAAGATAATTATAGACTGTGAGGGCAACTGTAAAAATTCAAAATTAAACAAGGAAAAAAAAAATATCAATTTAATACTTATATTTGTCGTTACTAAAAAGAATAAAATAAAATAAAATAAAAAAAATTTTTTTAAAAAACAGCTTTTTTGAAACTAAATTTTGAACTAAATTACGTAGAAAATAAATTTTTAATAGCAAATTTTTCTGTATTTTCTAAACTATATTGTTACAATGGAGATTTCTTTGAAAAAGTTTATTTCAATATGTCAAATATATATATAAATATAAGTATATATAAGTTTTAAAGTCTGTGAAATTAATATAAAAGCTGGAGGCAAAATTTAAAAATATAAGTTTATAGTTATGCGTTTGTTGCCTCCAGCTTTTATTTTAATTTCACAGGCTGTAAAACTTATATATACTTATATTTATATATATATATGACATATTGAAATAAACTTTTTCAAAGAAATCTGGATTGTAACAATATAGTTTAGAAAATTACAGAAAAATTTGCTATTAAAAATTTATTTTCTACGTTTTAGTTCAAAAAAGCTGTTTTTTAAAAAATTTTTTTTTATTTTATTTTTTTTTATATGAGGGTGTATAATAAAAAAAAATTAATTTTTTGAAGCGGTTTCTTGCGAACAAAATTAAGAAACCCATCGGTTTTGTTTAAAAAAAAAAAAAACACAACGAGATTTTAAAGAATTTTACCATATATGGTAAAAATTCTAAATGAAAAAGGAAAAACGGTTCCCTATTTTGTAGAACTTTTTTTTTTGGGAAATAAAATTTGGGATCACTTAAAAGATAGATTTAGATTTGAAAGGATCTAAAATTAGAAAATATTTAAAATATAAAAAAGTTAGAAACAAAAAAATAAAAAAATTTTGGGATAAAATTTAATTTATAAAAAGGAAAAATTAGTTAAAAATTAAAACCCAAAAAAAAAATAGTTCTAGTGGATAAAAATTTAAAACAAAAAAAAAAAAATTTTAAGAAAGACTTTTTTTTTTTGCTTATATTTAATTTGTTAGACTTAAATAAACTTTATTACATTTACTATTAATACGTTTGATCTTTATTAATTAATTTACAGTTGATATCATACGTTTAATTTTACATTTAAATTCTACTATATTATTAATAGATTTAAAACTTTGTGGGAGTTGATTATACACCTTTAAAACAATAGAATAGACAGTTGTTATTTTGATTATTAGTTCTAAACAACGATAAGTAGAAGTTTGTTTTGTTACGCGTGTTGTGATTATGTAGTTCTATTCTTCTATTTAAAATAAAATTGTGTTTTATTTGGTTGTTTATTATTTTAAAAGCAAGTACATAAAGCTCACATTTACCTATATCTTTAAGACTAATATACTGACTAGTATATAACAGTCAGTCGGATGTCGTATAGGGAGTTGACGAATAATTTTAATACTTTTTTTGTGTAGTATCTCTAGTTTATTCATTTATACTTGCGAAGCCCTATTCCAAATGGGATTGAGATAGCAAATATGTGATTTTATATACGCAGAATAAATTGTATAAAGCGCATCCATGGATACATAGTTTCATAGTCTACGCATAATAAAGATGTATGGTGCAATTTTTTTATTATATATTGTAAATTATTACTCCAATTAAGTTTAGCATATAATATTAATCCCAAGTAATTAAAACTTTGTACCATTTCTATTATACCATTTCTATGCTGAAGGTTTGGTCTTGTAGTTAGAGATCTGTGCTCGAAAAATATTATTTTAGTTTTAGCTATATTCAAATTGAGGCGGTTCTTGAATAACCATTACTGAATAGTATCAAGATCATTTTGAATTGCCGGGTTTAAATCAATTTCATTCATCTGCATATAGTTGTAAACTGCCTTTTAGATTCAGACGAGTTAAATCATCAATGTAAATCTTGAAGAGGTCTGGACCTAGAATGGAGCCTTGGGGAACACCTTTTACAATATACTTTTCCGAGCTACAAAAGCCTATACGAACTATTTGTTTTCGATTACGCAGATATGATTTAAAATACTCTAAGTGAATATTTGTAAAATTAAGCTTTTCAAGTTTAAATAATAAATCATAATCTACACAATCGAAGGCTTTTTGTAAGTCTAAAAAAATGCAGCTTACATATTTTCCCATATCTCTATTTTTTGAAATAAAATCCGTTAAACTGAGACAAGCAGCAGCAGTATTTGATGTCTTTTCAAACCCATACTGCTCCTCGCTTAAGATACCATTATTATACATAAAGTCATTTAGTCGGTTTTTAACAATAATTTCAAATATTTTTGAGAAAGCTGACAGGATAGATATAGGCCGGTAATTTGAACAACTAGTTTTGCTACCATTTTTGAAGATGGGAATTACAATGGCTGTTTTAAGTTTTTCTGGGAAAATGCCAGTTTGAAATGATTTGTTTATGAATTTTACTAATATCGGAGTCAGTTAGTCAAAAAATTGTCTAATAAACTTTGTTGAGATATTATCATCCTGTGGCTGCCGAAACATTTAATGAATTCATTGTTAATCTTACTTCGTCTTCATTGGTTGGGTTTAAATGGAAGTCAGAAAGGGTGTTGCGACCGAATAGATTTAAGTAGGAGTAGGCAATATTTTAATTCGATATATTAATTTCCTTAGTAACATTAATAAAATAGTTATTAAAAGCTTCCGAAATATCATTTTCATTCTCTAGCATTTTATTATTCTGACAAATAGCTTTGATTTTATTTTTAGAGTCAACGCTATCGGAGTTAAACATAACTTGTTTATATAAATACCATAGTTTTCCCGTGTTGCTTTTTTGTTGTAATAATTTATCAGAATATTTTTTTTTTGCTTCGGTTACTAATTTTTTAACCTTATTCCTATAATGAGCGTACAGATTTCTAACATGAAGATCATTTGGATATTTTTTCCTATATTTGTAAAAAGAATCTCTAATTTTCATTAATCTAAAAATATCTTCAGTTAACCATTCCGTTTTTTTGTTTGTCTATTCTTTTTTATTTCGATACGCTGAGTATTTCTTTTACTAGTAAATACAATTTATCGATGACCTCATCAAAATTATCATATGAATCAAGGTTCGCCCAAATATTATTACGACTAATATTTAAGTAATTCAAAATAGTTTTATATTGATTTTTATTAGTTATTACCGGTTTTCGAAAGGAGCTAATAAAAAACATTTGATGGTCCGACAAATCAGTGTCTAACACGTAAAAGAAATATTTCTTATCGAAAATATCTGTAACAAAATGATCTATAATTGTTTTAGGGCTATTACCGATCCTGGTTGCATACTCTTCTGAGATTTTGTTACCAATTAAGAAGCCATTACTTAAAAACATACTATAATACGATTGAATCTCAGGGTTATCAATATTTATTAAATTAAGGTTCATATCGCCTATTACAGTAGATCTTTTATATTTATATGTCAGCTCATCAAGTCTATTAATAAAATTTGAAATACTCGTATGGTGAGATCTATACACACCTATAATGTTAATATTTTCTTTTACTAATTTTACTCCTAGTATATTAGTATATTCAAACTCCTCGTTAAAAATAAAATTATGTACAATATTATTTTTTATGTATATAGCCACGCCGTCATATGAGTCATCACGGGTGGCAACGTATGGTTCATCATATCCTGGTATATTAAAAAATTTTTTTTCAGAATCAATTATCCATATTTCAGTTAATACCACAGCGTGTACTTCACAATTAAAACTTTTTATTAGGGTTTCTACTTGATTAAGTTTATTTTGTAGACTTTGAATATTTAAATACAAAATATTGAGATTATCCCTATATTTAGTACTCATTGAAATATTATCATAATCTAAGTAGTATGCCACCCTTAAATTCTTTTCAATGTTCTCTGTCTCGTTAGAAAGCATTGAGATAGAAGAGAAAATAAAAATTTTTTTGATTAACTGTCAACTTATAAGAAAAGTATTATTTGAATAAGTAATTTTAAATACCAGAGAAAATAAATTCTGTTACATATGCATTAACATGATCAGCTG
Source organism: Poecilobothrus nobilitatus (assembly GCA_947095535.1). Classification (NCBI taxonomy): domain Eukaryota; kingdom Metazoa; phylum Arthropoda; class Insecta; order Diptera; family Dolichopodidae; genus Poecilobothrus; species Poecilobothrus nobilitatus. The sequence goes on along the minus strand of OX352774.1, from coordinate 155,560,735 downwards.
ATACTGATTTGTCATAATTATTTATCGTGCTTGTAAATATTATTAGTATGTAAATAAATATCAAAAAGAAATGTTTTAAATTCGTTCTAAATATTATTCGTATGTAATTAAAAAAAATCAGGAGGAAATATTTTAAACTGGAGAATATAGTGCATACTAGAGGCCCCTGTTAATGTGTAGTGTATGTTGAATCCCAATTCATATAATATACAGTTGCAGTTTAGAAAAGTAGAATTTATGGAAAAAGCACAATCCGTAAAAAATCAGAAAACAAAACCAAATTCGTCAAAACGCTAACTGAAATTATTTTTAAAATAACGCCAAAACAGAATTAAATTGTGTAAAGAGCCTGTACTTGGTGTACGTATATTTAGATTATTTGGTATTGTGAGTGATGACTATTATATCTATTTATTTATCGAGTTCGAAATAAATGTTTTAAACGTACGTGGGGAAAACAGAATAGGTATCCGTAAAACATTCGTAAAATGCATAAACAAAGTTGTGCATTTGCCGTACAATCCTTGATTAAGATTGCACATGGTACAGAGGGCGAGAAAACCGTACAAATATTACCACAATTCTACAAATGGTAACCCTGCATAATATTAACATACAAAATATTTAAAAATAAAAAATTACTCAAATTTAATTTTGGGTGTAAGACTAAGTACTAAAATTTGTATTGCTGTAATGCTGTTTACTAAAATTTTAGTACTTATATGCGAAGAAATTGAATTCAAAAAAGAATACAATTAGAAAAGTTTTCTAATCGCTTCAAATAATATACAATCATTCATACATTAATGCAACAATTTAATAGAAAAGTACAAAACCAAAACAATTATATATTTGAATTTTAAATAGACTCTGCCCGCTGGTCATACATAAGTACATACTTAGATACATATTGATTATTAATATCAGAATAATATCATTCATCATTATTTAAAATTGCAATACATATTGTGATAAATGATGATTTTTATCAATTTTTAATTTTTTTTCTTTATACATGCATAAGTTAAAGTACATACTAGATACTACATTACATACATACTAGAAAATCCCCTGTGCAATTGCACAATTTCTATAGATTCAAAAACATTTACTTTATCATACTGACTCCCTTAATAAACTACCTAAAAGTTTCATTTTTACATCAGCACCACTAAAAAAACGTTGGAATCACTTACTTATACTTGCTGTAATAGAAAAAAAACATAAAACAAATCTAAACACATAAAATTAAAAATGTTAGGTATTAATTTTTTCTCGCCGTTTTTTCGTGGCGGTAATTTTTGACAGTTTTTTAATCATAAAGAAAAAATGGTCCAAGCTAAAAACACATTCAGAGTAAAAGTTCGTGCCGATATCTCAAAAATTGTTTAAAACACATGTATAAAGTGCACAATAAAAACCGGCGAAAAACCAACCAACACCAACCGCTACTACATTTTTTCTTTTGTTACATTTAAAACAATCCCAATAATCGAAATAATTTTCATATTTGTTAAAATTTTACTCTCTATTTTCTTTAGTTTTAAAAAAAATTTTTATGTCGTTGAAAAACCGTTGTTTTCGCCGCGAAATTACTTTAATTACCAAAACTACTTTCAAGTCTTTTGCGTTTATTTTTTTTTTGCTTGAAAAAAATTTTCTGAATTTATTTTATTTAAATGTACTTTGGAAGAGGTCTTTGGTATATTTAATAAAAGATTCATGTCTCTGATAATGAAATTTCATAAATTTCCGGGGGCTTTTTTTGTGACGGTTGTTTTCGACAGCTTTTTAATTTAATGGTCTAATAATAAATTAGTACAAAATTATGAATCTATTGTGAGAGAAGGCTTCTAAAATGATATCCATATCCAAAATATCCATTTCTATAATATTTGGTAAGTTCCAGACTTCTGTTATGAAATATAATTATTTAAGTCTGCCGAATTTTATATTAATAAAAAAATTTCGAATATTTTATGTTATACCAGTTATACCGAAAATTTAGCTTAAAAATCTAAATTTCAACCTAAATAAACAAAACTACTTTAAAGTCTGTTCCGAAGCTTTTACCAGCTGTTATACTAATGAAAACAAAATCAAGAATAAAATCGGCCTATTATTTTTTTCTTATAAATATGAGGCTTAGTATAAACTTTGCTCTTTTCACTTTCAGGCGTTTTAATTTTATTAAGAGTACCTATTTTTATTTTTATTTTTCAAAACAAAGATTGAAAACGCCAACAGAAGATTAATAATTTATTTTTAATTTACCGCTGCGACCGTTCATAATGGATGTGGCGGTCAAATTTAAAAATTTAAAATTTGCTGAATTTATTTTTATTGAAAATGTGTGTTTTTTAAGTATGTACTTTTCCTTTTTTGACTGTACTCACTTTTAATGAACGGTTTGTGTCTCTTGATAATACTTTTGAGTCAAAGATTTGTGTCTCTGATAATAAAATTTTAACTTATTAAATAAATATACAGAAATATCATCATTGCCAGTTTAGTTTACATTCAGTGTGAGTGTTTTATTATAGATATAAAATATATTTTTTTACACATTGGCAAGGTCTCGCCAACATTTTGTGTATTATATTATAGATAGCCAAAGAATAGTTGAGCCGTTGGTTGAGATTGAGTCGGCTCAATTTTATACTCAATTTTAAAGAGAGTAAGTGAGAATTTCTCTATAATTTTGTGTTTTTTTTTGTTATTTTGTTGTGTACGATTTGTTACTACTACCGACTATCGTAGGTACCATGCTACTGTAATGTAAATATGAAATGTGTTGTTTGTTTTATTATTAATATTACGTATAGGTTTTATAGTAGAAAAATCGTAAAAAATATGTAGTTACTGATGTTCAAAGCTTGAAACGGAATTCATAATACGTAGTGTGTGGCTAAAAACTACTAAATTATAATTATAGATAATATAATAATAGTAGTAGCATGAGTATGATTACTAGTATATAATATAATAATAATAAAAGTTAAAATTTGTTAAAATTTGAATAATTTTTGTTAAATGTTAAAAACTAAAAAAAAATGTTTTAACTAAACTAACTTTGTAAAAAGTGAGAAAAATTTTTTTTACTAAAACTTTAATTTTAGTAAAAATGAGAAAAAAAATTTAATTGAACTCTGTTTAACGCAAATAAAATTTTTAAACAAATTAATTCAAATTTGGAAAATATTTAAGCTATTAATTAGACAATATTAAAACAAAACAAAAGAAAAAAAATTATAAAAAAACTCAAAAAAATTCAGTAAAGTTCAATTGTGGAAAAAAAAAATTAAAATTCTTAAATAAACTTAAGGATTAATAAAAATAAAACTAAAAAAACTCGAAAAAAAAGGAACAAAAAAAATTATAAATTGATAGTTCGTTATTTCGTTTTTTTTAACAAACAAATATGTGCAAACAAATATGTGCATAAGAAGGATCAGGAAGATAAGGATATAGAAAAAAAGATAAAAATTAGAAGAATTAGTTCTAAATATAAATTATTTGTTTTTTCTGTGTTTATTTTCACACTTTATATATGTATATATTTTAGGTTAAATTATCTATGTATAAATTAAAATTTAATTAACAAAAAAAAAAATTAAAATTAAATTCTTAATAGCCAAATTGTTCCAGCGCAGGCCTGATGCAGAGAATAATTTTGGGTTAAGTTATTTTATATTATTCTTTATTGTGCCATATTTATTTATTTTTTCTATTAAATTTTTTTTGATATATATTGAATAAAATTTGAAAAATGTTCTTTTTTTTTAAGAAAAATATTAATATATGTTAGTAGGTAACTTAATTATTTTTATATATAAAAAAAAATATTCTAAGTTAAGTTGTTTTTTTTTGTTGTAATTTTCATTTGCAATTTTTTCTTTTTTTAATAAAAAAAAATCTGATCATATGTTGTAAGTTGAAATTTGTTTAAAAGGTCATTGAACTTTAGTTAATAAAATAATTATTTGAATATTATAATGTTAAAAAAAATTTTTTTTTAATTTTTATGATCCCAAATATCATTTTTGTTTTATGACCTGGATTTTGTTGTTGTAAAATGTAAGTGATTTGAAAGAGAAAGAAAAAAAATAAATAAATTTAATAAAATAAAAAAAAGGGTACATACAATTTTGTTATTATAAATTTAGAAAAAAAAATCTTATAACATTTGATTTATTTTGGATTGAGTGAAAAAAATATATTAATTAATTAATTAAGAAAAGAAATATGATAAATATGTTCTGCTAAACCCAAAGCATAATGTAACCTAGGTAGGGGGGAATTTGATCAAGAATGGGTTACCTAAAGTTTTCCGTGGAGGGCTATGTAACATGGTTGGGAAGGGCCAGGGAGGATATATCAGAGATCCTTCCTGAGTGGAAGATTTTTTTTTCTTCAAGCATATGATTTAATGCATGCTCTGTAAATTTATATTTTTTTTTATATTGGTTTGTTGTGATTTTTTTTTAGTTGATTTTGTTAAATATATAGCACGTAGATGATAATGATATAATTCTAGGTGAAGAGCAAGAACTCCATCCCAATCCGGCGAGCTAAGCCTAGACACGCTAAGCCTAAGCTCATTCATCTGGGATCATTTCAATTAATCTGGTGAAAAAGTGTACATGTTAAGTTGAAAAGAAACTCATTACATTCTTCGAAATTTTCCTTTTGGAAAATTCCGAGAGAAATTTTACAATTTGTGAATTTAATTATGTTATTTCTTCTTATCTCAATTTCCACAATTGTTACCAACAAGGTTTTATTTAAATTTTTTGTAACTACAATATTATTTGATACTGATTTAAGTTCCATTGTATAATTTTTATGAAAATTACATATCATTTGATTATTACTTAATAAATGTGAAAAACATTGATCTTCGTATGAAATCTGTTAAATCAAGTAAATCAAGTTTGAGTATGTTATTTTTATTTACAGGTAAATAAAATAAAATATTTTCTTTACAGGTAATAATTTGATCAACATCAAGATCTATTTCTAGATGGTTATTTATATTTGGAATTTTTTCAATTATTGTTCTATAACAAGATTCTTTTATAAAATTAGGTATTGATATAACAAATATAATTGTATTTTCTTTAAAAAGTACACTAGTTTTAATGGGAGGTAGTTTTTCAACTGTAATGTTATAATTTTTTATTTCCTCCTGTGTGAGGAGATCTTTAGGCAAAATTTCTAACCTACTTGTTAGTATAATTTCTTTTATATCTGAAATTTGTTTTAGTAATATTTTTACATTTTCGTTAATTTCTGTTTTTATAATAAAGTAATTTAATTAATTTTCTATTTCGTTAACATGATTTCCAAAAAAATTAATTGTAAGAGTTATATTTTTTTGTATTGAGTTAACATGGTTTGTGATAGTTTTTACCTGATCTGAAATTTGGTTATTTATTTATACCTGTTTATTTAAATTTACTATAATTTTGTAGTTATTTTGTTCTATTGTCTGTAGATGTTTTTCAATTTCTTTTCTGTCTTCACTGTCCATTATTCCAGTTATAAAACGGAGTCCATTTCCTGCTAGATTAATTAAGCCATGTTTACTTACATGATGTGGAATTATGCTATAAAAATTTTCCTTCAAATATTTAGGATTAAATAATAAATTTGTTGGAATATTAGTTTTTTCATGCAATTTATCAATGTTTAATTCTATTTTGTTAATTGTTTCCTCGTATAGACTTAAATTTATAACATGCATAATTTTATTGTAACTGTGTATGATTCTTATTTCGGAATCTTGAAGTAGGATGTAGTAGTTTTCTGACTGTATTTCGGTTACTTCAATTAATGATTTTGCCAGAGTAAAATAAGGAAATGCCAAAAGAAGAATGATGAAAGTTATTGCTGAAATGGGGGTAGTGTATTAATTAATTTTAAAAATTTTAAGTTTCTCTTGAATAGATAATAATATAATAATAATATCAAGTGCTTTGTTATTATTTTAAAATTTTCATTTTAGAAATTATATCGCGGTTAGTCAGTTATTTGTGAGATAGGTCATGTATTTTTATATTAAAATTTTTGTAATTTAATACTTAATCTTCACAAAAATTTTTATTTAATTTTTTTTCAAACATAATGAATGAATGAGTATTATTATTATTATTATTTTTATATTTTTTTTTTTTTTTGTTTAGACTTTATTGTACAATAAGCTGTACAAACAAAGTGTTTATTCAGCAATTTTAATCAATTTAATATTAAGGTCATTATTTATGTTAGTAAAAGCATGTAAGTTAGGGTAGGTTAGGTAGTAATAATTTAATTAGAACAATAATACGCTTTTCCTTTACTTCTAAACCATATGTCCATATGAACAATTTCTAAAGGTCTACTTGGCGTTTCAATAGTTTTAAATGATAGTTTTAGAGGATGTCTGTCGTATTTAGCTGTATTACAAATGTGACAGTTATTTAAGACTTTTTGAATTTCCATTTTGACTTTAGGAAAATAGATTTTGTCTTTTAGATTCAAGTAAACGTCGTTAATACCTCTATGATTTGTTTTTGTATGTTGTTTTAATATTCGTTCTTGAAGATCATTTCGGTTTGCGATGTCTTCGAGCACGAAAGAACATTTATTGATTTTTAATAGTTTATTTTTTGAAAAATGTTTCAAATACGTATTTTGAAAGAGGCTATAAATTTTAATATTATCTATCATGATTGCAATTATACGCTTACATGGAACATGATTTTTCAAAATGTCTACAAAATAATTTTCATTTGGATTTGGATGAGTGAAAATTTGTCTAACTCTGCCATGATATTTTTCTACTTTTAAATTTTCCGATGGTGCAATTTTAACAATAATTTGTGTTTTGTAAAAGTTTAGAGGAAGTTCTGTTATCGGTATATAGTCAGTGTTGTCTTCATCAGGTGAATGAATAGTTGCATCTGTCGAGCGTATTTCGTCAACTTCCATTTCATTTATGTTGTTTTCAGCTCGAGATAATGCGTCAGTAACTTCATTATCTCTACCCGTTAAATATTCAATATTAAAATTGAACTCTTCTAATTTTATCTTCTATCTTTGTAATTTTGAATTGGGCTCTTTCAAATTATGGAGCCATTGTAGAGGGTTGTGGTCGGTTCTAATTGTGAAATTTCGACCATAAAGTTAAGGGCGGAAATATTTTGTCGCCCAAACTATCGCAAGTAATTCTTTCTAAATAGTCGAGTAGTTAATCTCATGTTCATTGAAAGTGCGTGAAACATAACAGACAGGATGGTTGTCTTGAGAAAGAACTGCTCCTATAGCGTAACCACTAGCATCTGTGGTAAGACAAATTTTTTTTGAAAAATCATGATACTTCAATATTGGGTCAGTTGTTATTAAAAGTTTCAATTTGTTAAAGGCTTCTATGTATTCTGGATTATTTGTATTAACACGTTTATTTTTTTTTCAAACAGGCTGTCGCGACCTAGTTTGTCCAGTGTATCTTCTATGTTCGGGATAGGGTATTTATCGTCAATGGTCACATTATTTAACTTGCGATAGTCAATAACAATGCGCCATTTTTTTTCCCCCGGACACATCTTTTTTTTTTGGAACCACCCATACGGGTGCAGAATATGGGGAGTCACTTGGCCTTATTATTCCCTGTTTCAACATATCATTAATTTGCTCTACAACGTCCAAACGATGTATTTCTGGATACCGATACAGTTTTGTATAAATTGGGATTTCATTAGTTGTATTGTAGCGTGAACGTTAGATCATCACCTTCGTGGTAGAAGGCTTTATTAAACCTCTTTATTATTTTCAGAAGTTCTTTTGTCACTACATCTAAATGGTTAATTTTAAAATCTTTTCTATCAAGAAAAATTTCATTTTGAAATATTTCAAGTTCTTTAAGTGAAAAAGGAATAAAATATTGTTTTTCCTCATTTTCATTGAAAAATAATGGAATTTAATTTCTGGTTTTTAATTTTAAAATTTTATCCTTATAATTTATTATACCTTAAAAGGTATTAAAATGTTATTCTATATTAATCCGTCAAATTTGTCGTGAAAATTCAGTTCTAAAAATTCTATTTTTTTATCGGAATTAAATTCTAAAAATGAATCTATGGTTATTTTAGTATTACAATAAGTAAATGGTCTTTGTCAAAGTTTTTATTGGAATTTCTTTTATTCTATTGGCATATATGGGATTAGAAATTCCGGTATTTATGATGCTCATTGTAGCACCTGTAAATGAACTTTAAAGGTCTACCTCGCGATTGTATTATTAAATAAGGTAAGGTGTGTGATGATTGCTCGAGGCTTCCAATTGAAAATTTTTTTCGTGCGGTTTTTGTGTTTCTAATGCATTGATTCGCGAGTTTCTCGAAGGATCAACTTCCATTGTTTCATCTTGAGTACGACGGTAATTTATGTTAGATTGTTCTTTTCTCTGAAAATTTTGTGATCTATTTGATTGAAAATTTCTATGTTTAAAAGTTTGATTAGTTCTATTAGTTTGATTAGAATTAGTATTGTTATTGTTAGTTAAATTATTATTATTATTGTTATTATAACTGTTATTATTCCTGTTATAATTTAAATTTCTATTGTTGTTATTGTAAGTTGAATTATTTCTGTTGTTAGTTGAATAATTATTATCATCGTTACTATTTCTATTATAATTATTAGAGGTATAATTTCTGTTATAGTTAAAATTTCTATTGTTATTATTGTTAGTATTATTATAGCTAGTGTCACAATTAAAGTTAGTATTATTATAATTAGGATAACTACGATTTATTTTATTTTTAGTGTAATTATAGTAATTTTTTCCACCCATAGGATTATAATATGCATAATTCCCTTCATGTAGAATATATAACGCTTGTTCAAGAGAAGAAGGATTTCTGCTAAATAAAATCGAACGCATTGGTTCGGGTAATTTATCTTTAAAAATATGCAAGCCTGATTCGATATTAGCTGCTATTATAATGTGAATTGCCCTCGTCTTTTACCTTATTATTAGATTGTCTTAAAATACCTTGGATTGGGTTATAAAGATCGACACTGTTAGAGTTAAACGAAACAGATCTTAATTCGTCAAAAATTTGGTTAAAAAGTTATCAATTATAATTACTCTTAATTCTATTTAATAATATTTTTTGACTTTCAACTTTAAGGTATACTTAATACTAAACTACTAATATTTTCAACTAATTCTATAAACGTATATAGAAATTTTTCCATTGAATTCCGGCAATCTCTCGATGTATTTTAGTGGGTCTATGGATAAACTCAGCTGTTCTTGTTGAACTCGGAGTCTTGGTGGTTGTAACAACGGTTGTGGTTGTCGTTCATCCATAATTTTATATCACTTTTGATTTATTTTTTTTTTTTATTTTTTATTTTTAGTTTTCTTTTTAGTTTTTGAATTTGGTTTGTAAATGTAAGTAAAGTTTAATTTTATTTTAAATTAATAACTATTGTATAAAAACTGTGGTAGACTTTTAGAGTTTTGACAAAAAATTCTTCCACTTTTTTTTTGAATTTAAGATAATTAAAATTAAATTACATTTGAAAAAAAAGTTTTTTTTAATGTCTTTTTGTTTTTGGTTCAAATAGGATTTGCACTTTACTAAAATAATTTTGTATCTTATCTTTTTTTAAAGATAATAAAAATTTTAAATTTATTGATTTTTTTTACAATCAGCAATTTTTTAAAAGGAAAAAAAATTAATTGATTTCATAACAAAATTATTTACTTAAACTAATTATAAGTCTTTTACTTTATTTTAATACAAAGTTGTAATCTGACACTTTTATTTTGTAAGATTTGAAATTTGACAATATTTGGATATTAATTACTTAGGCTAAGCGATTTATTAAAAAGAATTAAAACTAATTGATTTCGTAACAAAATTGTTTACTTAGACTATTTGTAATTTATTGTTTTCCTTTAACTATAAAATTGTAATTTAACACTTATGATTTTTAGTTTTTAATTTGGGTTTGTGGTTTAACAATTTGGATATTGAATATGAAATTTTGAAGCGGTTTTGAAATAAGAAGAAGAACTAAAAAAATGTTAGTATGATAACAAGAGTAAATTTTAGTGAAATGGTATATTTGTTGTTGAAGGGCGATCTTGTGGCAAGGGGCAAACCTGCGAGGATGTAACAATATATTTTATATTATTATACTTATGTATGTTTTATGTAATTTTTCTGTTTCTACTTAAATACATGGTGTTTCATTTTGGAATGCAATCCCATTAAAGAGTGGTTTCTTATTTGATTGGAAGAAAACATTTTAATGGAGAGAGTCGGGAAAAGTTATGGTGAAGAGCACGCTTCTCTAGTTCGAATATCTTTATAAATTCCAATGAGCTTGTTACGAAATCAAAGAAAGTATCAATTTAACATTTTTTATTTTAAAGAAATTAATAAATTATAATTAGTCAATCAATTAATCAATCCATTTTTTTTTCTTTTTTAAAAACTGTTCATTATAAGAAAAAATTTCACATTTTATTATTATGTATGTAATTTTAAAATCAAATACTCTGTAAAATGTTAATTTGATAAAAATGTAGAAAGTCACTTCATTTGAATAACCAGAGTTGTGAGACTTATCTTACCATAAATAAAAAAAAATTTTAAAATGAAATTAAAAATAAAAAGATTTTATTAAAATAAAATAAAATTGTTCTTTTATTTCAAATTTCATTACGTTCGAGTTTCAATAACATTTCTAATATGTACATATAATGCTTTACCGTTTGCTTAGTTGTTGATACAAAAAAATTATATACATCTAAACTAAATGTATAATAAATTATACATTAATAAATTATACAATTCTGGTCAAATTCAGGTATTTACTAAATATATTCAGGTTTTTGGTAAATATATTTAAATATTTATTAAATAAGTAAGTTCAGATTTTTTTTTTCTGGCTACTAAATGAATTCAGATTTTTACTAAATCATTTCAGATTTTTTCTATTGAATTCCGATTTTTACTAAATAAATTCAGATAATTTTTTTGATTCACAAATTATAAAAATTAAAAACTTTCTATTTACAAAAAAAAATATGAAATTATTTAGTAAAACTCTGAAAAAAAAATAGTTTAATTTTAAGTGGAAAAATGATTTTATTTGAAAAAAAAAAAATAATTTCATATTATTTGAAAATAGTTTTATTTGAATGAAAACAAGGTAGAATGTAAACCAACGGTTTTTAAAAGTGCACATTTCCAAAACTCAATACAAACTGTTTAGAATTGTGACTTGCACAAAAACTTGAAAATTTCATGCAATAAGAAAAAACGTGAAAATAGGACATTTAAGAAATTTTAAGGGGCCGTAAGTCCGGAATCCTATATAACTAAGAAAAACTGTTAACATATGTAAAAATATATTATTGAACCTTTAATTTTCATGTCTTGCCGAAGAAAAGGTGTCTAAGTTACAGGTGTCTAAAAATAGCAAATTTTTTAATTTTTGAGGCGTAATAACTCTTAAAGGGGTGCTACCAAAAATTTTTTTGAGGAAACTTATACTAACTCTAAAAGTACTTTCTTGCCTCAAAATTTCAGGTTCCTATCTAAAGGTGTGCCGGAGTTATGAAAAAAGAAATTTCAAGCAATATGAGGTTTTCACATAACGGTAAATTTAAATAGTAAATTACAAAATATTACATAATTTTGATATTGTTTTATATAGATAATAAAATTTTCGATCTCCTAGTGGTTTTAGATTGCAAAACTATTACGCAGAGCCAGAGATATACATCTAAAAATGGGGCTTTTTCGCAATTTTGAAGAGCTGCAACTTTGGAATCCTTTACAATTAAAATAAACCTTTAACACACGTAAAAATATATTACTGTAGCTTTAATTTTTATATCTTGCAGGAGTAAAATATGTACAGGTTGCTAAGTTACAGATGTTTAAAAATAGCAAATTTTCAATTTTTGAGCCCTAATAGCTCATAAACAGGGTCCAAAAAAAAATTTCTGAGCAAACTTATACTAATTCTAAAAGTTCTTTCTTGCCTCAAAATTTCAAGCCTCTATCTAAAAGCATGCCGGAGTTATGAAAGTAGAAAAATCATGCAAAATTTGGTTTTCACATAACGGTAAATTTAAATACTAAATTTAAAAAAATTGGATTTTGATATTAATTTACAAAGCTAAAAAAAATACCTGTCGAATGACGTTTTCAGATTGAAAAAATCTTAAGCAGAACATAAGATATATGCATTTAAAAATAGGGCTTTTTCAAAGTTTGAGGGGCTGTAGCTCCGTAATGGATGTAAAAGTTGGTCCACAAAATTATTTTTTTTATGAGACCTATCCATGGTTAAAATTTTTTTTCTCTATCTTTAACGGTGTAGAAGTTTTGTAAACAGAGGACGAACGTACGGACAGAGTGAAACTAATAAGCACATTTTTTCAAATTTTTTTTGGAAATGTGCTAAAAAAATATATATATATGTATATACATTTAGTTATCCCTATAGCTTATTATATTACCTATAGCTAATTATTGTTTTTTTTTTTTAATTTTAGAAAAAATTTTCAATATATTAGAAGGCAACAACCAAACAAACACATGAAGAAGATATTGTTTGCTATTTTTTCCAAATAAATATTTTTTTTTTTTAATACATTTCTCTGCCACATAAATGTGGACAGGAAATTACACAGTCTTTCCTGTTCAGGCGTGACTGTAAATGTCGTAAGGGGGAATAACTCTCAACTCCCAAAACCGAACAAACATATCTTTGAAATTAATAAAGATAAAAGGTTCCAATTTAATACAAGGGTGATGTTTCCTAAATCCCTGATTTGCCTAAAATTTGAGATGAATTGAAGTGGTTGGTCGAGTACCTCGCATACAACTCCCAAAACCGAACAAGCATATCTTCTAAATTAATAAAGATAGAAACTGCAAATTTGATACGAGGGTGTTGTTTCCTGAATCCCTGTTTGCCTAAAATTTCAGATGAATTGGATTGGTTGTTCGGGTATCTCCCACACAACTCCCAAGACCGAACAGACATATCTTCGAAATTATTAAATATAAAAACTGCAAATTTGATACGAGGGTGTTGTTTCCTGAATCCCTGTTTGCCTAAAATTTCAGATTGGTTGTTCGGGTATTTCCCACACAACTCCCAAGACCGAACAGGCATATCTTCGAAATTATTAAATATAAAAACTTGAAATTTGATATAAGAGTATTCTGTCCCGTTCTGATGTCTCTAAAATTTGGGATGAATTGGGGAGGTGGTCCGGGTGCCTTCACACACTTTCCAAGACCTAACAAGCATATCTTCGAATTTAATAAAGATAGAAACCTGAAATTTTGTACAAAGGTTGTAAAAGCATTTATTTTTTTAGCTTATATTAAATAACTAACTAAAATAACTTATGGATTTTTAATTTAATTTGAATTTTTTAAGTGTAGGGTATAAATAAGTCGGTTACATCGACTACTTGTTAATTATTAGTTCCGTTTGAGTTAATATTGTGGTAAACTTAGTTAGTTTTATTAAATGGTTTATTGTTTTTAAGTTATTTTGTTTTATTTTAGTTTAGATTTAGTTTTTATTTTTTAATTAATTATATTTTTCAGTTTCATATTATAATTTTAATTTATTGTTTTTATTTTAAGTTATTTAGTTTTATTTATTTTAGTTTAGGTTTAGTTTTTATTTTCTAATTAATTATATTTTGTGTTTCCTATTATAATTTCATTTAATTATCTTTATTTGTTATTTGGTTTATTAATATTTATTTAACATTTATGTTTTGTGTTGTTTTAATTTATCATGTTTAGTTATCATATTATGTTTTGAAATTATTGAAATTATTATTATTTATGAAGTCTTGATTTCTGATGATGGACCGTAATTATTTTTCCAATTTTAGTTTCTTATAAATTATACTTGCTTAATTATTTTATGTGCAGATATATTTGTGGATTTTAGATTTTGTGCGTCAGTGTGTGTATTTATTGTATGATTTATTAGTTAATGCATCTTTATAGTTGAAGTGTATAATGGTTATGGCTTATATGTGTATGGTATAAGTGTATATGGCTTCTTATATGTAGTTGTGTATATTTTTTCATTATTATTACTCTCTATGTGACTTATATTTTATTTCTTTATTGACTGTCCTCTTTAATTCACCTGTATTGTTTTTTTAGGTGCTGTATTGTGGTATCGATCTCAGCCAGATCAAGCGCCCAATTTTTTGTTTTTTTTTTTATTTATTTAAAACAAAATCCCAAAAGAGCCTGAGGGCTCGTATAGGGTGTATAAAATTACAGTAGTTTACAATCATAAAGATATCATGAATATTATGTTAAAATTATGAACATATGTAATAATTAAATTATACAAACTAGTGACAAATTAGGTGTAAATAATGTGCAACAAAATAATAGAAAAGAGAACAAAACAAAAATAAAATAAAAAATATACAAAAGCAAGAGAAAAAAAAAATAAAAATAAAAGAGAGCATAATTATAAACTAGAAATGATATTTACGATTGGATTTGATTGCTATTGTTATTGGTTATTATACTTGAGCACTAATACATTCCTAACTGAGTTTTTAAACTTTTTATAAGAGAATCTTTTAATGTCACTTGGAACAGTATTGTACAGTATTGATTGATTGATTAAGTATTGTGGTATTTCCTGCGTTCATACGCAACTGATTTGCCGTTCTAGTGTTGTAGTTATGAATTTCATTGTTGGCAATTAATTTTGTGTTTGATTTTATGTTTTTTATCTGCATATTATGTATTTGTAAGATTTGAGCCAAATTTGTACTGTCTTCCACTTTAAGTATTTTATACTGCTGGTGAATTCGATTAGTAGATGTTCTATGATTAAGTTCATACATATTTTTTATTGCCTTGTTTTGAATTCTTTGTAATTTGTTTAAGTTTTTAGCATATGTGTTTCCCCAGATGGCTAAACCATACGAAATTACACTGTTAAATAAACTGAAGAAGATAGTTCTTTTTAATTTTAGTGGGACTCGCTTCCCAATTTTCCTAAAAATCCCTGCTATTCTACGCGTTTTCTTAATAAGCTCCTTTACGTGACAATTCCAATTTAACTTTTCATCAACAACAAGAACTAAATATTTATACTGGCTGACTTTTTCAATCTGACAACTGTTATAATGTACAGATAAGTTTACATTAGCTTCCTTGATCATCATAAATTTTGTTTTGTTCACGTTGACTGTTAATTTATGCAGTGACATCCATTTATAAATAGCTTCCATATCCTGATTTATTTTTGTTTCCAATATTTCTAGATTATTTTCAGCATATATTATAACTAGGTGATCTGCATACATAAACTGTTTCCCATTTAAACTAAGATTTGATAATGTACTCACATAGCAGTTAAATAACGCTGGCCCCAACGAACTACCTTGTATTACGCCATAGTTAATACTTTCGGTACTGCTTATGGTATCCTCGCACTCTGCATACTGTCTTCTGTCTTTGAAGTAACTAGCAAACCAATTGTATTCTTTACTTCTTATTCCTAATTCAAATAAGATTTTCAACAATATTTTCCTATCAATCGAATAAAAATTCCTTAGTCAGATCAAAGAATACTAAAGCGGTTTTTTTATTATTACATACAGCATTTTGAGTATACGTTATAACATCGAACAAGGCTGCTTGAGTATTAGAATTTTTTGTAAAGCCATACTGTGACTTACTTATTAAATTATTATTTAATAAATATTTTGTAATTTGACTATTAACATATGTTTCCAAAATTTTACTTAATATTCGAGCTATCGATATCGATATTTGATTGAAAATTTCTATGTTTAAAAGTTTGATTAGTTCTATTAGTTTGATTAGAATTAGTATTGTTATTGTTAGTTAAATTATTATTATTATTATTGTTATTATAACTGTTATTATTCCTGTTATAATTTAAATTTCTATTGTTGTTATTGTAAGTTGAATTATTTCTGTTGTTAGTTGAATAATTATTATCATCGTTACTATTTCTATTATAATTATTAGAGGTATAATTTCTGTTATAATTAAAATTTCTATTGTTATTATTGTTAGTATTATTATAGCTAGTGTTATTATTAAAGTTAGTATAATTATAATTAGGATAACTACGATTTATTTTATTTTTAGTGTTGTTATAGTAATTTTTTCCACCCATAGGATTATAATATGCATAATTCCCTTCATGTAGAATATATAACGCTTGTTCAAGAGAAGAAGGATTTCTGCTAAATAAAATCGAACGCATTGGTTCGGGTAATTTATCTTTAAAAATATGCAAGCCTGATTCGATATTAGCTGCTATTATAATGTGAATTGCCCTCGTCTTTTACCTTATTATTAGGTCGTCTTAAAATACCTTGGATTGGGTTATAAAGATCGACACTGTTAGAGGTAAACGAAACAGATCTTAATTCGTCAAAAATTTGGTTAAAAAGTTATCAATTATAATTACTCTTAATTCTATTTAATAATATTTTTTGACTTTCAACTTTAAGGTATACTTAATACTAAACTACTAATATTTTCAACTAATTCTATAAACGTATATAGAAATTTTTCCATTGAATTCCGGCAATCTCTCGATGTATTTTAGTGGGTCTATGGATAAACTCAGCTGTTCTTGTTGAACTCGGAGTCTTGGTGGTTGTAACAACGGTTGTCGTTGTCGTTCATCCATAATTTTATATCACTTTTGATATATTTTTTTTTTATTTTTTATTTTTAGTTTTCGTTTGAGTTTTTGAATTTGGTTTGTAAATGTAAGTAAAGTTTAATTTTATTTTAAGTTAATAACTATTGTATAAAAACTGTGGTAGACTTTTAGAGTTTTGACAAAAAATTCTTCCACTTTTTTTTTGAATTTAAGATAATTAAAATTAAATTACATTTGAAAAAAAAGTTTTGGTTCAAATAAGATTTGCACTTTACTAAAATAATTTTGTATCTTATCTTTTTTAAAAGATAATAAAAATTTTAAATTTATTGATTTTTTTTACAATCAGCAATTTTTTAAAAGGAAAAAAAAATAATTGATTTCATAACAAAATTATTTACTTAAACTAATTATAAGTCTTTTACTTTATTTTAATACAAAGTTGTAATCTGACACTTTTATTTTGTAAGATTTGAAATTTGACAATATTTGGATATTAAGTATGAATTTTATTGATTTTTACTTAGGCTAAGCGATTTATTAAAAAGAATTAAAACTAATTGATTTCGTAACAAAATTGTTTACTTAGACTATTTGTAATTTATTGTTTTCCTTTAACTATAAAATTATAATTTAACACTTATGATTTTTATTTTTTAATTTGGGTTTGTGGTTTAACAATTTGGATATTGAATATGAAATTTTGAAGCGGTTTTGAAATAAGAAGAAGAACTAAAAAAATTTTAGTATGATAACAAGAGTAAATTTTAGTGGAATGGTATGTTTGTTGTTGAAGGGCGATCTTGTGGCAAGGGGCAAACCTGCGAACAATATATTTTATATTATTATACTTATGTAAGTTTTATGTAATTTTTCTGTTTCTAGCTTAAATACATGGTGTTTCATTTTGGAATGCAATCCCATTAAAGAGTGGTTTCTTATTTGATTGGAAGAAAACATTTTAATGGAGAGAGTCGGGAAAAGTTATGGTGAAGAGCATATATATGTTTCCAAAATTTTACTTAATATTGGAGCTATCAATATCGGTCTATAATTATTTATATCAGTTTTGTCACCTGACTTATAAATAGGAATTACTTTATTAATTTTAAGAGAATCTGGAATATTAGAATGATGAAGTGAGGCGTTGATAAATGCGCAAATAGGTTTGACTAGTTCATTTTTACACTTCTTTACCATAGTGGTTTGAATGCCATCAACCCCAGCACTGTTAGTATTGTTCAGCTGATTTATAACTACTATTGTTT
Source organism: Poecilobothrus nobilitatus (assembly GCA_947095535.1). Taxonomy (NCBI): domain Eukaryota; kingdom Metazoa; phylum Arthropoda; class Insecta; order Diptera; family Dolichopodidae; genus Poecilobothrus; species Poecilobothrus nobilitatus. Next base: position 155,542,745 of record OX352774.1, on the reverse strand, counting down.
CCTCCTCATTAATTTTTTAAAAATAAAATCTACTGCTAGTTCTACATACCGGTAAGTAAATTGTTGAGAAGTTTTTTGCCATATGATTTCCTACATTGCAGTATAAATGATTAAAGTTTTCTAATTTAATATGCTTTTCAGAATAATTTTCATCTTGATAGAAATCATTTAATTTGCTTGTGTTATCTGTAATTATAGCTTTTACTAAATTCCATGTCTTTTGTAGATTATTAGATGTTTTCTCAAAATTTATCATATCAAACTGACGTCGCTTTTTTCTTTTCATTGCTGTTAACTTATTTTGCCAAAATTGATATTTACTTTTAACATATTGATTCTCTGTGTTATTAAAGTATTTTCTATACCAGTAGTTCCTTATTTTTATTAAATTTAGACATTCATTATCAATCTACGGTTTAGTATATTTTACAGCTTTAGTATATTTTTTTTCAGTTGTAGATAAGTCAGCACAGCTACGTATAGTATTTATAATATTTTTGCAAATAACTTCGGCAACACCAGGAAATATGTCGATATTGCAGTTCGTTAATTGATTTTTTAATAAATTGACTTTGGTATGCTTATAAGTATATTGACATGTAGTTTTGTTTACAAAATATTTATAATTGAGTTCAACTATTAAGATATGATGATCAGTAATATTAGAATTTAGATGTGTAATATTTAGTTGTTTTTGTGTTTTATTTAATAATATATGATCGATACATGATTTTGAACGTGGTCTGGTTGTTGAGGTATCAGCGAAATAAAATCCGTTGGATTCGACTATAGTTTTGTAAGTGCTAATATTATTATTATTTTTATTTTTGAGGTTGAAGTTGAAATCACCAATTATTAACGTATTTTCATTTTTTAATTCTTCCAGGTGCGAATCTAGGATAGAGAAAAAATTATTTATCAAATTTCTATTGTTGTTGGGTGGCCTATAGATAGCCGAGATATTTAGATTCATCTTGCTGTTTTGAATTTTAAGTGACAGTATGCTATTAAAGTTATCGCAGTAATTTTTTAATATTTTGTAGTTTAAAGAAGTGTGTATAAATAAACCGACTCCATCACCACGTCTATTTTGTCGACAAGAGAAACTTTTATTGTAGTTTTTAATATTAACCAAATTTATTTCTTCATCAAGTATCCAAGTTTCACTAAAAACAATTATATGAAAAGTTGACTGTAAATTATCCAGTAAAACAGTGATTTCGTCTATTTTGTGCTTTAAACTTCGAATGTTTAGGTATAAAATTTTTAGTGAGTGTAAATTATCAAATCGAAAATTTTCTATTCTAGCTACATTTTTAACTTGAGTATTTAATGGTGAAGTGTTAAGATAAGTTTCATTGTTTTTTATCATTTACCTGCTCAAAATTTTTATTTGACAAAATTTGTATCATTTTTGTGTTCTTTCCTTCTCTTAACCAAACGTTACCATCCTTTACCCAAGCAAATTTTATTTTTTTTCTCTTTTGAGATCTCTAGCTTTTTTATATAATAATCCAAAGTATGGTGTGATTCTTTCATTGATGAAAACTGTTTTTGGTGTTTCACTACTGGGTTGTTGAAATATCTGATTGTAAACTAAGTTTATTTTCTTTTTAGCTTGCAAGATTTTATTTTTGATTTCAAGATTATTCAGCTTTACGATTATTTGTTTCGGTTCACCAGAGTTTTTTGAATTATTTTTGTTTGAGAAATAAGCTTCTTTGATATCATGATTTTCTAAAGTAAAACCTGTAGCTTTTATAATTTCGGATGCGGAACTCATTGCATCAAGCTCTGGGATTTCCCCCACTCCAGATATTTCAATATGTTTTTTAAATTTATTTTGTTTAAATAGTTCCATGTTGATGTCAATTTTGTCTTTTTGTCAATTTGAGTCAATTTTGTCTTTTATTACAGCATTCTCATTGCGTAAACAAATATTATCTTCCACTAATGAATCCACTATGTTTTTATACTCACTTTGTAACCCATTTATCTTTTTTTCAAGTTCAGTTTGTCTTGTGATAATTTCATCCAATTTTTGTAGAATTAGTGTTGAATGAGGATCGTGGTCCTTTTGATCACTTCCAGACATTTTAGGAGTGTTCATACTACATATTACGCTAGTTGACTTACGTTTTAGGCGCTTATCCTTACATGACTGGCAAAACCAAAACTTCTCAGGATCCAGTATAATTCTGTTGAAATCTTCAGCAGCCAATTTAGAACATGCAATGTGGAACCAGCTACTGCACTCACCGTCACATTGGATGCTTTTATCTTTTCGTAAATTTATTATTTTATTGCACTGTTTACAAGAGTTTTTATTTGACATGTTAATTTTATTTTTTAAATATTTATTTTTTATGTACCTATATTTAGTTTATTTTAATAATAATCTTAATTTTTTTTTTAAATTAAAATTAACTTAATTTCTAAACCAAAATTCTTGATAAAATTGGTTTTGCAAATTTTTTTACTCTATTTATTTATTACCCGCATTCCTTGTGTCATACCCATGTCTGCGTGGCTTTGTAGGTATCTATTGATCTTTCCGAGGTTATGTTGGATTTTATATATATATATTGCTTTATCAAGCTTGATCATGCTATGGATGTTTACCTTATTTGACATTAGGTAGATTTCTCTTGTGCTTTCGTCCCAATTAAAGTAATAAAGCCTTTTTATTGCGCGATTTATTAGTATGTGTACTCTATTTACTTATGACGTATGCCGGAGAACTAGACCAGCACATAATATTGTACCTGATGTGGGACATTATGTGGGCGTTATATATCAGCTTGGCTCTCTCTTTCTTCAGGTTTATGCTGGACCTTCTTTTTGCACCGCTAAGTGATCCTATTTTTTGCAAAACCTATCAACATGTAAATTCCAGTTGGGTTTTTCTTCCAATAGTAGCTCCAGGTACGTGAATGTTGTTGTTCTTTCATTTCGATTGTCATCTATTTTTATATTCCGTGTTACGTCCTCTGCTCTTCTCGGTTTAAATAGCATGAATTTTGTTGTTTTTGTAGTCTAATTTTAGCTGGTTGCCCAATCTCTATCTGTTAGAATTGCATCAAGTCCCGGTTTGCATTTTCTTCCAATTCATTTACTGTATTTCCCTTATAAAATAGGCATATGTCGTCCGCAAATGTGCGTTCCTCATATTGTTAACGTATAATAGATATAGCGTTGGCCCCAGAACAGAACCCTGCGGTAATTCATACCAATGTTCATTGGTAATTTCTTGCTTGTCTTGTTTTGTATCCTTGTGTTGATGTTCCTGTTATTAAAGTAACTTTTTATCAGATGGTTGGCTACCAACAGTTATAGATAGTTTGCTTGCATGCGGACTTCAACAAGTCTCTTCAACTAAAAATCTATTAAACAAACAATTAGACCTTCTTTTTACTTCTGACTGGGTAAATGTAACTAGAATATTGACGGCAACACCTCTTTCAAAAATTGATTGTCATCATCCCCCTTTCAGTTTTCAATTTCATTATAATTGTTTAAATAAATCGTCATTAAATATCTCATATAAATTTAATTTTTCCAAAACTAATTTTTATATGCTTAACAATTTTTTTCTTTCAATTGACTTTAATTCTTTGCTAGACATAAATGATTTAAATAATACGATTGATAAATTTTACGAAGTAATTTACCATGGAATTGACTTGTATGTTTCTCGAGTTCGTGATAGATATATCAATTCAAGCCCACCATGGTATGATGGTGAACTAAAAACTCTTAGAAATAAAGAAAATAAAGCGTGGAATGCATATTTAAAAAAGAAGGATAATATTTCTTATTCAAATTTTCTAAATTTATTTACCGCATTCAAATCCTTACTAAATCTTAAATATGAAGCTTACATTAGTAAAATTGCTTCGCAGCTTCGTACAGATCCTAAATCTTTTTGGAAGCTTGTAAATTCAAATCGTAAATCCGATCAATATCCAAATTATATGTCTTACAAAGATTAAAATTCTAACGACTCAATTGTTATATCTAATTATTTTAAGGATTTTTTCGCTGGTAGTTATTCTACTTCTTCTTTCGATATTGATGAATCTAATTTTAACCATTTGGAAGACTTTCCAAGTTTACCTCTTCAAAATATTAATTTTACACCAGCCGCGGTACAGCTTTATCTAACTAAATTGGGTGATAACTCTGCTCCTGGACCAGATAACCTCCCAGAAATTATTTTAAAGCATTGCACCGATTCCCTATCTAATCCTATAGCACTTCTTTTTAAAAAATCTTTTGCTTCTGGGATGTGAAAGAATCGTACATAAGGCCAATTCATAAAAAAGACTCAAACAGTAATGTCGTTAATTATAGTCCTATTGCTAAACTTTCTAGTTTGCCGAAAGTGTTTGAGCTTATGGTCTTTGATGCAATTTATGATTATTGTTCTGAATTTATAGTGAATGATCAACATGGATTTGTAAAAAAGAGATCAACTGTAATTAACCTCACAGAAATAGCTTCAACTACTTTGAAAACAATGGAAGTTGGGCGCCAAACTGACATGGTTTACACTGACTTAAGTAAAGCGTTTGATCTTCTACCTCATAGTGTAATACTCTATAAATTAAAAAAATGTGCTTTTAAATATATTTAAAAAATTTGCTGAATTTATTTTATTTAAATGTACTTTGGAAGTGGTCTTTGGTATATTTAATAAAAGATTCATGTCTCTGATAATGAAATTTCATAAATTTTTGGAGGCTTTTTTTTTGTGACGGGCGTTTTCGACAGCTTTTTAATTTAATGGTCTAATAATAAATTAGTACAAAATTATGAATCTATTATGAGAGAAGGTTTCTAAAATGATATTTTCTATGTTATTTTTTCTTTTTTTTAAAGAAAAATATCCATTTCTATAATATTTGGTAAGTTCCAGACTTCTGTTATGAAATATAATTATTTAAGTCTGCCGAATTTTATATTAATAAAAAAATTTCGAATATTTTATGTTATGTTTTATGTTAAAAATCTATATTTCAACCTAAATAAACAAAACTATTTTAAAGTCTGTTACGAAGCTTTTACCAGCTTTTATACTAATGAAAACAAAATCAAGAATAAAATCGGCCTATTATTTTTTTCTTATAAATATGAGACTTACTATAAACTTTGCTCTTTTCACTTTTTTAATTTTATTAAGAGTACCTATTTTTATTTTTTTTTTCTAAAAAAAAAAAAAAAAAGATTGAAAACGCCAACAGAAGATTAATAATTTATTTTTAATTTACTGCTGCGACCAGTTCATAATGGATGTGGCGGTCAAATTTAAAAATTAAAAATTTGCTGAATTTATTTTTATTGAAAATGTGTTTTTTAAGTATGTACTTCTCCTTTTTTGACTGTACTAACTTTTAATGAACGGTTTGTGTCTCTGATAATACTTCTAGTGGAAAATTTATATTTTTAATTAACGGTTTGTGTCTCTTGATAATACTTTGAGTCAAAGATTTGTGTCTCTGGTAATAAAATTTTAAATTATTAAATAAATATACAGAAATATCATCAATGCCAGTTTAGTTTACATTCAGTGTGAGTGTTTTATTATAGATATAAAATATATTTTTTTACATGTTGGCAAGGTCTCGCCAACATCTTGTTTATTATATTATAGATAAATGTGCCGTCATTTCATTTATGCGTTCCCTAAACTTAATCACAAATAATTACACTTTTAATAACAACATAATAAAAAGAGTCACCGAATTTTATGATCTTGGTGTAACTTTTGATTGTAAACTTACTTTTAATACACATATTAGCAAGATCATTAGTAAAGCAAACTCAATGCTGGGTTTTGTAAAAAGATGGTCTAGAGAATTTAATGACCCATATTTTATAAAGTCTCTTTACACGGCTTTAGTTCGTCCTATTCTGGAGTATGCAAATCAGGTCTGGTCTCCACACTATATTGTTAGAATTGAAGCAATACAAAGAAATTTTCTAAGATTCGCCTTAAAAAATCTAAATTGGGCTGATCCCCTTATATTGCCTCCATATGTCAATCGTCTCAAATTACATGATATGAATACTTTAGAATGCAGACGAACTGTCATGGGTATTGTTTTTATTACTCAGGTATTTCATAACTATATAGATTCACACTACATTAACAACATATTAATTAACTCAATCAAAACACGAACACGTTTCAGGTCCGAAAACACATTTTCGATTAGATATCATAGGACTAATTACGATAAATACGAGCCGATTAATAGAATGTTGATAAATGTGAATCAATACAAAACTATAATAAATATAAACATGAGTAAAGATGTGATAAAAAAATCACTATTCAAATTATTCCTTAATTGTTCTTCACTATTTTTGTTGTAAAAATTTTGTGAAATATTAAATATAAGTAAATATACATTTTTTTAATAAAATAAATTTAGCTTTGTATAACTTTAATATTAATTTTAGATTAAGTATAATTATCTAAATGTAATATGTAAATACTTGAATTAAGTAATAAATAAATAACAAAGCTCCTTATTCTTATGTTGACCACTTTTTCGTAAATCTTCCCTATATTATTGATTAATGTGATTGGCCTATAATTAGCTGCTTCCATTCTACATCCTCCTTTAAATATAAGTATCATGGTGGATTGCTTGCATTCCTCCGGAAAACTCCGTTTATTAGGGTCTTGTTTATAAGTCTGGAAAGTATCGGTGCTATTTTATTCGCTATCTGTGTTAAATGTGTCGAAGTAATTCCATCCGGCCGTGCTGAATTTGTATTCTTATGGGCTGGGCTGATTATGCTCACTATTTCATCTATATTCGTTGAGTACAGGAATATGGTGTTGCATTGGTTGTTTATTGTTCTTTTTCTTCTTCTGCTGTCTCCCGCCAGTTTAACTCCGTCTGTCGCGAAATGTATGTTAAGACCATCTAGTATTATCTCCTCATTTTTGGTTTTCCTATCATCTATTATTAGTTCGTCGACTAATTTTTTATCTTCTTTATCCAATGAGTTGTAAACAACCGAGTTTATTGTTTAACTTTAGGTCTTTACCTGTTTTAGCCATTTCATTGTTGTAGTGGTCTTGTTTAGCAGCTCTCATTTTTGTGTTACTTCGTCTTTAATTTTTTGAATTGTCTCCTTACAGCTTCTTGTATATTTTATCCCTTTTGTTCATTTCACCTAGTAGTTCATATCTGATCCAGCCATTATTCCTAGTTCTTATCTTCCTTACATTTGTGTTGTAGCTTATTGCTCTTTGTATCATCTCTATTAATTCACCTACTCCTGTGATGTGAGTATTAGCTAGCATGCTACTTAGGCTCTCTCTAAATCTTTCCGTTTTTAGACATTTGATTCAATTTTTGACATCTTAGCTTTTATAGCCTTAACTCCCTCGCTAGTGTTGCCTGTATTTATGATTTGTATTTTATTTATGATTTGTATCCCATTTGCCTGGATAATCTCAATATAGTTCCGTGCCAATTGTGTTTGTTTTAAAAGGTCAATATCTACAATTATTAGTAAATTTTCATATTTGTTGAAGAGTTCCTCAAAATGGCTCCTGTATTCCGCATCTTCCGAATGATCCGCTTTGTCCGCCGTTATCATTTTGATATGCTCGTTGCTGGTGCATAAAATACCTCTATTACAATCGTGTTAAATTTGTTGATAATCTCTCTTATTACATATTTTGTGTTGTTGCTTATAAAAAATGCTGTTCCTCCTTCTCCGTTTGTATCCCTGCAGTTGAACATCGCCTTGTACCCTGGCAAGTTATAATGTTTAGTCTCATGGGAAAAAATCCACCTTTCGTTTATTATGATTATATCCCCGCCTTTGCAGTAAAACTTGCTTCCTGCTTCTAATTCCTCTAGCTTACCTTTTATGCTCCTCGCATTTGTATACATCACCTTAATCGTCTCAATCTTCATGAAGTTTGTTGGATTTCTAGTCTATTTTATCTCTTTTTGTATATGTTTTCGTAACAACGGACAGTGAATGCATGCTTATGTTCCCTTAGCTTCATGTTCCTCCGCGCATTTTGCACATCTCAATTCTTTTTGTACATTCCGCCGCTTTGTAGTTGAATCCCAGGCACTTGTAACATTGAAGCACGTTTATATCTTCCTTCACGTAGTAAGTTTCCCAGCCAATGTTAATGTGCTTATTGGTCATCTTTTCATCTTTTCATCCTCTTTTGTGTGTGCTATCCGCACTTCATCTTCTTCTGTAAACTGGTGGTTTAGGCTCGTTAATTCCATTTTGAATTATTCCGTTGTATATCTCCTTCTGGCTCCCACTAGTTTAATCCTCAGCTTCAGCTGTCTTATGTTGTTTACCTTATATAGTGCATTTTCTATTTCTTTTTTTAATTTTTCGACATTTGATTCATTGTTCGATCTGATAATTATTTCACCTTTCTTTATGTTTTTTAGCATGTTTATAGGTGTTTTTAGGTTCGATGGGAATATCTTCTCCTATATTATCTTCTTTATAATTTCGAATGTTTGCTCACTTTTCGGCTTTATTACTATGATTTTGGTGAATTGTTGGTTCCTGTACCCCAACTCCGCGTTACTTGGTTTCAGAACTTCTGCTATCGTCGCTGGTGCTTTGGTTATGTTGTTCGTTTCGCGTTGCCATTACTGTTTATTATCTTATTTAGTTTTTTACTAATTCCTTACAGTTCCTCATTTATTTCCTTAAATTTGTTTTCGTATCCGCTATTCCTTTTCTGGCTAATTAGGTCATTTTGATGAGTATTGTTTTTTGCAGCTTTCTTGAAGAACAATCTTTACACATCCATAATACCAGGTTGACCCATTTAGTGTGCGTTCATATGTTGCAATAGCCATCGCGTTGTAGAACTTTGTCCTCACTAGTTACCTCCTTGTTACATTTCTTGCATAGATCCTTTTTAGAGCTCTTATTTTTCCTATTTTTTTATTCTTCCGCCATCATGAATAAATATTTTAATTTTTGTTGCATGTAATTTCTAATATGCAATCTTCTCACATGCGACAAATCCAATATATCAATATATTACATCTCATGCTATATTTTCAGTATTCACAAGCAACTTTTTGCTATGTATATTTCTGACACACACTTTAGATAAACTTATTCTGTGTATAATATTTAACTAGTATGCAGTATTGTATTTTGTATTTACCAGTTTAACAGGTACTTCTTATCTTTGTATTTGTACTTCTCGTAGTGATCTTCTAATTCAATATTTGCGTTAATGCACTATGTATCGTCCAATGCGCACGTATTGGTGTGCATTTATCCAATAAGTAATTTGTATGCAGTAATAGCGCAATGTGTTGTATAAAATCAATCAATCAATTAATTAATCGAAGGGTCTTGGGTTCAAACCCCGGTCAGGTCATAAATAAAAAATATGTAGTACTTTTATATCGTAATAATATATATTGTATAATTAATAGTAATAATATTAACATTAATAATATTAATAATAATAATAATAGTAATAGTAATAATAACAATAATTATAATAATAGTAATAATAATATTAGCTGCAACAGTGGGGCTATCTTTGGTTATATCATGCAAGTAAAGTGTTATATACTACTCACGTTGTAATCCACGGATGGCGCTGACTCTGTAGTAAAATAATAACAATAATTTATTTATTTATTTATTTATTTAAAACAAAATCCCAAAAGAGCCTGAGGGCTCGTATAGGGTGTATAAAATTACAGTAGTTTACAATCATAAAGATATCATGAATATTATGTTAAAATTATGTACATATGTAATAATTAAATTATACAAACTAGTGACAAATTAGGTGTAAATAATGTGCAACAAAATAATAGAAAAGAGAACAAAACAAAAAAAAAAAAAAAAAACATACAAAAGCAAGAGAAAAAAAAAATAAAAATAAAAGAGAGCATAATTATAAACTAGAAATGAAAATTACGATTGGATTTGATTGCTATTGTTATTGGTTATTATACTTGAGCATTAATACCTTTCTAACTGAGTTTTTAAACTTTTTATAAGAGAATATTTTAATTGATTAAGTATTGTGATATTTCCTGCGTTCATACGCAACTGATTTACCGTTCTAGTGTTGTAGTTATGAATTTCATTGTTGGCAATTAATTTTGTGTTTGATTATATATTTTTTATCTGCATATTATGTATTTGTAAGATTTGTGCCAAATTTCTACTGTCTTCCACTTTAAGAATTGTATACTGCTGGTGAATTCGATTAGTAGATGTTCTATGATTAAGTTCATACATATATTTTATTGCCTTGTTTTGAATTCTTTGTAATTTGTTTAAGTTTTTAGCATATGTGTTTCCCCAGATGGCTAAACCACACGAAATTACACTGTTAAATAAACTGAAGAAGATAGTTCTTTTTAATTTTAGTGGGACTCGCTTCCCAATTTTCCTAAAAATTATTATAATAATAATAATAATAATAGTAATAATAATAATAGTAATAGTAATAATAACAATAATTATAATAATAATATTAATAGTAATAATAATAACAGCTGCTACAGTGGAGCCATCTTTGGTTATATCATGCAAGTAAGGTGTTATATACTACTGCACGTTGTAATCCACTGATGGCGCTGACTCTGTAGTAAAATAATAACAATAATAACAATAAAAATAATAATAGTAATAATAATAATAGTAATATTATTAATAATAATAATAATAATAATAATAATAATAATAATAAAAGTAATAGTAATAATAACAATAATTATAATAATAATAATAGTAATAATAATAATAGCTACTACAGTGGAGTTATCTTTGGTTATACCATGCAAGTAAGGTGTTATATACTGCTGCACGTTGTAATCCACTGATGGCGTTGACTCTGTAGTAAAATAATAATAATATTGATAAGAATACTAATACCAATAATAGTAACCGCTACAGTGACAGTGGGAGTTGCCTTCAATAATTACCTCATGTAGTTACTATATACTACTACTACATGTTGTAACTGTTGTGACGGTTTTAGTCACTGTTAGCAAAATAGTAATAATAATAGGCGGATTCATTGTTTCCTTACAGTCCCACTCCCAATTCAATGTTTCCGTATTCATTTCCTATCCTTTCCTATCCCTACTCCCTAGCCAATATGCTACGTTCGCAGGTAAGGGTTTCATCCCATTATATTGGCTAAAGGGGGAGGTGGGTTTAGTCAGTAAGAATCTGACACTACCAAGGGGGATATTCTTGGTGTCTTTGGAAGATTCCCACCTCCCTTAGGAAAAAAAAAAAAGACGTGACTGTACTCTCCTAATTCTAGTTATCTTTCCATCGCTATCTTGAAATCTCCTATGTATAAGTATTACTCACGCCTATCCGCTATTGGTTATTTTTATCCTTAAGTATGTATTTATAAGTTTTTATTATTTAAGTTTTGTATACTACCTATATTTTTATATGCTTCCTTTATCGAAATTACATGTACATTGCAACTATATATATGCAATTGCTTATATATATGCCTGTATTATTTTATTTTAACGTAAAATTTTAATATTTTATTTTATGTTTTATTATTTTATACAATTTAATTTAATGTATATTGCAAAAGTATTGCAGCTACTTATTTATTTATTTATTTATACTGCTTAGCACAAACAGTTTACATAAAATTTATAATATATATAATAACTAGTAAACAATAATAAATTGTTAATACAATAAAAATTATAATAAAAATTACATAATTGTTAAGTATAAATAAACTTAGAACTAAGATTAAAATTAAAAATCATATACATAGGTATATACTTTACAGTGCAACAAGAAACAAAAACAAAAAAAAAAAATTCTAATATTAATAGCGATTGTATAATTTTTGGGAATGTTTTGAAAGTGTAAAGTCAATGTTAAGTTTATGTTTGTTACCTATAATAAGCATCCTATTAATCCTATCAAATTTGCCATAATTATTCCTATGATTATACGTTTTAAACAAATTGCAAGAGCGAAGGCGTTGAAGATTTCTAATATTAATTTTACTAGAAATTAAAGTAGATTTAACATAACCCTTGACAATCTCTGTAATGAATATAACATCAGAAACCTCACGTCTAAAACTTAAAGTACACAAATCAATTAACTTTAGCCTTTGTTCATATGGTGGCAAAATAATAGGATTTGACCATTGCAAGTGGCGTAAGACAAATCTAAGAAAGTTTTTCTGTACTGCCTCGATCCTATCAATGTGTACCATGTAAAATGGAGACCAAACCTGACTAGCATATTCCAGGTTCGGTCTTACAAGACAAGTGTACAACGATTCAAGAACATAGGGATCTGAAAATTCCTTAGAAGAACCTTTAACAAACCTCAATAATGAATTAGCTTTATTTATAATATTATTATAATGAATTTTAAAGCTAAGTTGGGAATCAAAATACACACCTAAGTCTTTTATTGAAGTAACTTTAGGTAAACTAATAACATCTAAGTTATAGTTGAAATAAATAGGACTAGAACGACGTGTATAAGATAACAATGCGCATTTATTTACATTAAGTAGTAGATAATTATTAACGCACCAATTGTTAAAGTTTTGAAGGTCATTCTGCATAAGGACGGCGTCCTTACTAGATGTAATTTTTTAAAGATTTTCATATCATCAGCGTAAACTTGAAGCTCACAATTAGAAATGATAGATGTAACATCATTTACAGCTAAAATAAAAAGTAAAGGACCAAGGTGGCTACCTTGTGGAACACCGGAATTTGCCACGAATGGTTCTGAAATTACATTTTTGAATATAACACTATAAGAGCGATCACACAAATAAGAATATATCCACTTTAGGAAAAACTCTGGGAAGCCATATTTTTTTAGTTTTAGTAATATAATACTATGTGGCAATAGATCAAATGCTTTACTAAAATCAGTATAAACAACATCTGTTTGAAAACCTTCTTCCATGTTATTGAGGAGGAGGGACGTTGTTTCAACTAGGTTTGTCACAGTAGATTTTTGTTTTACAAAACCATGTTGGTTATCAATTAAAAGATTGAAACAGTGATTATAAATTGAATCCGTTATAATTAGTTCAAATAATTTTGGAATAGAAGATAATTTGGCTATGGGACGATAGTTAGTAATTTCATTTTTAGCATTCTTTTTGTGAATTGGTCTGATATAAGACATTTTCCAAAAAGGAGGAGAAAGTCCGGAATTTAATGAGTTTTTGAACAGTAATGTTAAAGGCGTAGTGAGAATGTTAGAACACTTGCTCAGAATTATTTCCGGTATACCATCAGGGCCGGGAAAAGTATTATCACCGAGTTTATTTGGATATTTGGAAACTATTTTTTCATTTATATTTATGTCATTAAGAGACGTTTTTCGACAACTGTCCATAAAGGAGAAATAATTTTCATTTGGCGAAAAGGAAGAATCACTATATGAAGTGCTCAAAAACTCACGAAAATACTTTAAAATAACTAAAGGATCATTACTTGAAAGAGAATTGAAATTCATAAATGTAGGGTAATCATCACAATTACGTTTAGAATTTATGAATTTCCAAAATTTTTTCGGATCAGATTTTCGTTTACTTGCCATTTGGTTAATATAATTATTGTAAAGAATATCGGATGACGTTTTAAAATTATCAAAAAATATGACAAAATTGTTATAGTCGTTAATATCTTTTGATTTGAGATATTTACGCCAGGCTTTGTTTTTCTTATTTCTGAGAGATTTAGATCTTTGTGAACCATGGTGGGCCAGATTGGGAAGATCTTTTTTTCTTGAAATAGGAACGAATTGAGTAAAACCTTCGAACATAATTTCATAAAACCAAATTATCATTTGATTTAGGTCTATATTATTAAATAAAGACGTGAAGTCATAGGTATTTAAGAAATTTATTAGTCCGGGAAAGTTGGTTTTATTGAAATTAAAACTATAAGAATATGCTGCTTCAAGATTTACGAAATTAGTTAAACAATAGGTAAAACTTATTGAAGGGTGATAAGGGTCTAACGCAACAAGCGATAAGACCGAGTCACAGAAAGTGATATTATACCAATCAGAGGTAAATATTAAATCTAATTGCTTATCTTTAAAATTACGAAGGTGGGAAACCTGTTGTAAATTGTTGGTATTTAATCCATCAATAAATTGCGAATCAGTTTCACTCACCGAAAAATCCGGAATCAAAAAAGATTCTTCGTCATGATTAATCCATGTTATATGAGGGAGATTAAAATCTCCACAAAAAATTAACTCATCATTAGGACTTGAATTACAGCAAATCGAATCTATTACATTTAAAAGAGTAATATAAATATTTAAATTCGAAGAAGGTGGAATGTATATGTTAACAATATTTAAATTTTTTTTGAATATTTTATATTCACACCTATTATTTCAAGACCGTGTGCGTTAGAAATAGGAATTTTATTTGCATTAAAAGAGTTTTTGACGGCAATCAATACACCTCTCCCTTTAGGAATGTAACTATTAGTTACATTAGGTTCAGCATATCTATCTTTTCTAAAAACAGAATATGAGCTATCGAAAAGCTCAAGATTGTTAATAGAAGAATTTAGCCAAGTTTCAGTTAATGCAAATACGTCAAAATTTAAATTTATTGAATTAAGTAAGACTTGACTTGTTTTTGTTGTAAGACCTCTGACATTTTGATAATATATTGATAAATTTATCAAAATTGAAGAATCTATCAAAGATGTAAAGATCTTATTTAAATTATTTATTGGCACGAAAAAATTTATTATAATTATCATTCGAAACTTGTAAGTGATTGTAATAATATACCGTTTTCAATGTATTATTATTTTTCTTTACTTCTATTCTTCTTCTATTATATATATTATATGCTTAAAATTTTTTAAGTTCTCTTTAAATCAACTAATTAATATTTTTGGCTTACTTATTCTCCGGTTCCAATTCCACGCATTTCATCTTTGAGAGTTAGATTAAGAATGAATTTGAGAGTTAGATTAAGAATTACAACAGGCAAAACAACTAGCAACACACTACAACAGGCAAACCACAAGCAACAACAAATTCAACAGATAATCTACAGTTAACAAGGTTAACAAGGTTAGATAATTTAATTTAACTTAATTTATTTAAAAAAATGTTTGTAAAAGTTTTATCACAAAATTTTTGTAATTCCTATTAAAATTCTATTGTAAATTTTTATTTTTAAATATATATAAATGATTGATAACGAGGAAACTGCAGATTTTACCACGCATTTCCTCGAAAAATTGTTAAAATTAAATTTTCAAAAACAAGCCTCTAATATTTTGAAAAGGCTAGCAATTAAAGTTTAAAAATTTAAACAATAAAAAATTTTTGAAATTTTGAAGAACTTTGAAAATATACATACGAGTATGTTTTTGTTTTTTGATGCTCTGAGTTTCTCTCGAAACATGTCGAGAAGATATATATATATAACTATTTTTCTTTTTTATAACAGCTTTTTATTAACTTGGTTGGGTAAAGGATGGAATCTTAGAATTCATTTTAAACACACTTCCCGTTGATCTAGGGACTTTAAATTTCTTCATTAGATCAGATCCCGATGACAATACATGATTTTAAGATAATAATATCGAAAAACATTAGAGAAATTAGCTTAATTTCAAAATTAAATTTTCATACAAAGATATAACAGAATTTTTAACAGAATTATTACAGAACCAAAATAAAACATTTTATCAAAATTTACTAAACTCACCAATACCAATACCAATACGTATACGTAATACATAAATGTTTTTTTTTTTCTATAAAAGACTATTGTTTTTCATGTAGCCCATTGCATTGTATGTGTACATATATACATAGGTACATACTTAAAAATATGTAATAATATGTGCTTCGAAAATATTTTTCGTTTGAAAGCGATGAATTTGAAAGATATGAATGTGTAAACAAATTAATGTGCCACACTTGAGAACACAGTGTAAAACTTAATATGCATTTACTTAAAATTTAGTTAGCAAGTGTTAAATTTAAGTTTTTTTTCATCAAATCAATTGATTTTTAGTATAGATTTTTATTTATAAAAGCAATGTGTTTATTTATAATATTTATATAGATATGTGTTTTTCGTTTCTTAATTATAATTAAAATAGGGCTTTTCTTTCGGAACTCTTAACATATTAAAACCGCATATTATGGCCCTAACATTGATATCTAAATTGGGAGCTGCCTTTAAATTAAGATCTATTAGGGAATGATGATCTGCACCACTAATACCTTTTTCTGAAGTATAAAAACCAAGAATATATTTCCAATTATGTAAAAACATTAAACAACAAAAAGAATATATTAAAAATAAGATCTCCAGTCTTTTTTAAAAATAGTAAATAACAACAATATTTTTCTTTTCAATAACAATAATTATGAATTAATCATAAAATATATGTTATGTACATACATACATATATGTATATCTACATCGTCTAGAAAAAGCAAAATAATTTTTTTTTAATTCAAAAACATTAGCATTTAGAAGTAAGCAATTTAATATATTCTCAATTACATACTTTTAAAATTATAAAACTATTTTTTTACTACATATGTATGTAGGTACAAACATGTACAAAAATGGTATGCATATTTTTATGTGTGCTGTACTATTAAAAATCTGCTAACACAGTCACACCAAATTCTCAAATTCCCAACTTTTATTATTAAGTTGATTTATCGATTTAATATATTTATATGAATGGACGGTAAACATAAACGAACAAAAAAAAATTTTATGTATGCATATGAATAGACGGTTAACATAAACGAACAAAAAAAAAAATTCAGAATGTTCTATAGCTAATAATTTCTATTTTTGAAATAGACTGTATGCATAAATTTAATATAAAAAAAAAAACATAAGTTCTTAGCGTACCTAAATAACAGAAAAAAAAAGTAAAATGTAATACTGGAAGAAAAATAAAAACGAATAGAAAAAAAAGAGAACAAAAAATGTTACTTTGATTGTTTTTAAATATTTTTAAAGTCTATTTCTTATGTATATATTGTGCACATCTGATATTTACCCACATAACAGATAGAAAAAAAGAACTATTAAAATGTTATGATTTTAAAAGAAACATACGTTTGATATTTCCGTACATAACAGATAAAAAAAAAAATATTAAAATGTTATGTTATGAAAAGAAAGAAAAAACAAGGCAGTGTATGAATCAAAGTTTTTAAAGGGTCGCATTTTAAGTGGAAATAAAGAACATTATAAAATTGCAATATTTTTATGTAAATTTTGAATTTAGCTATGCAACGTTTTCTTAATTTTTTAAAAATTTTGCCGCATTATGATAAAATGCAACACTGAGAAGTTCAGCTCATAATATAGATACATATGTATATGAATGAATATATGGCTATTTATGTATGTAGTTATAGATTTATTATTTTTTAATATGTAGGCAACAGTTATATTTATATAAATAGACGGTAAACATAAACGAACAAAAAAAAATTTTATGTATGCATATGAATGGACGGTAAATATAAACGAACAAAAAAAAAATTCAGAATGTTCTATAATTAATAATTTATATTTTTTAAATAGAATGCATGTATAACTTAAACATTTAAAAAAAAAAAAAGAAATTCTTAGCGCACCTAAATAACAGAAAACAAAAAAAAGGAAAATATAATACTGGAAGAAAAATAAAAACGAATAGAAAAAAAAGAGAACAAAAAATGTTACTTTGATTGTTTTTAAATATTTTTAAAGGCCATTTCTTATGTATATATTGTGCACATCTGATATTTACCCACGTAACAGATAGAAACAAAGAACTATTAAAATGTTATGATTTTTTCCGTACATAACAGATAAAAAAAAAAATATTAAAATGTTATGTTATGAAAAGAAATCAAAAACAAGGTAGTGTATGAATCAAAGTTTTTAAAGGATCGCATTTTAAGTGGAAATAAAGAACATTATAAAATTGCAATATTTTTATTTAAATTTTGAATTTAGCTATGCAACGTTTTCTTAATTTTTTAAAAATTTTGCCGCATTATGATATAATGCAACACTGAGAAGTTCAGCTCATAATATAGATACATATGTATATGAATGAATATATGGCTATTTATGTATGTAGTTATAGAGTTATTATTTTTTAATATGTAGGCAACAGTTATATTTATATGAATGGACGGTAAACATAAACGAACAAAAAAAAAAATTTATGTATGCATATGAATGGAAGGTAAATATAAACGAACAACAAAATTCAGAATGTTCTATAGGTTATAATTTATATTTTTTAAATATAATGCATGTATAAATTAAACATTTAAAAAAAAAAAAAGAAATATTTAGCGTACCTAAATAACAGAAAACAAAAAAAAGGAAAATGTAATACTGGAAGAAAAATAAAAACGAATAGAAAAAAAGAGAACAAAAAATGTTACTTTTATTGTTTTTAAATATTTTTAAAGTCTATTTCTTATGTATATATTGTGCACATCTGATATTTACCCACATAACAGATAGAAAAAAAAAACTATTAAAATGTTATGATTTTAAAAGAAACATACGTTTGATATTTCCGTACATAACAGATAAAAAAAAAAATATTAAAATGTTATGTTATGAAAAGAAAGAAAAAACAAGGCAGTGTATGAATCAAAGTTTTTAAAGGGTCGCATTTTTAAGTGGAAATAAAGAACATTATAAAATTGCAATAACAATTTTATTTAAATTTTTAATTTTGCTATGCAATGTTTCCTTAATTTTTTAAAAATCTTGCCACAATATATAATACAATATAACAATCAGAAGTTCAGATCATTATATAGTACCCATACCACTATAAAATGTATATGAATGAATATATCAGTATATATGTGTGTAGTTATAGATTCATTATTTTTTAATACCAACAATTATATTTATATGAATGGACGGTAAACATAAACGAAAAAAAAAAAAAAATACAGAATGTTCTATAGCTAATAATTTCTATTTTTTAAATAGACTGTATGCATAAATTTAATATTAAAAAAAAAAAATAAGTTCTTAGTGTACCTAAATAACAGAAAAAAAAGTAAAATGTAATACTGGAAGAAAAATAAAAACGAGTAGACAAAAAAGAGAACAAAAAATGTTACTTTGATTGTTTTTAAATATTTTTAAAGTCTATTTCTTATGAATATGTGCACATCTGATATTAACACACCTAACAGATAGAAAAAAAAGAAATATTAAAATGTCATGCTATAAAAGAAAGAAAAAACAAGGCAGTATATAAATCAAAGTTTTCAAAGGGTCGCATTTTTAAGTGGAAATAAAAAACATTATAAAATTGCAATATTTTTATTTAAATTTTGAATTTAGCTATGCAACGTTTTCTTAATTTTTTAAAAATTTTGCCACAATAAATTAATAATAAAAAAATTCAATATATTCTATATTATAACAGGTAATAATATAATTATAGACTGTGAGGGCAACTGTAAAAATTCAAAATTAAACAAGGAAAAAAAAAATATCAATTCAATACTTATATTTGTCGTTACTAAAAAGAATAAAATAAAATAAATAAAAAAAATTTTTTAAAAAACAGTTTTTTTGAACTAAAAAGTGGAAAATAAATTTTTAATAGCAAATTTTTCTGTAATTTTTTTAACTATATTGTTACAATCGAGATTTCTTTGAAAAAGTTTATTTCAATATGTCAAATATATATATATATAAATATAAGTATATATAAGTTTTAAAGTCTGTGAAATTAAAATAAAAGCTGGAGGCAACAAACGCATAACTATAAATTAATATATTTTTAAATTTTGCCTCCAGCTTTTATATTAATTTCACAGACTTTAAAACGGTATCCGGCTAGTTTATCGCAATAACAAATTCATAGCAAAGTTCATCGCCCGCAATTCATCGTAAGCAATTCATCGTAAGCAATTCATCGCAAGCAATTTATCGCAAGGAAATATTCATCGCGAAGTTTATGGCGATGAATATCCGATACCTAATGAATTGATATACCTAATAAAATATTCACTTTGTATTTTCCAAAAAAAAAAATCTAGCAGCTTTAATTGGTAATATCAAATATATTTTCTAATTTCAAAAATTGAAAATTATTCAGATATTATTTATAATATTAAAGCTGAATAAAAATAGGGATACTTAAATGGAGATTGAATATTCATACGTAGAAAGTGAGAAAGGTAAACAACAAGTTCTTCTTGATGGGTTTGTTTATAACAAGGAGCGCGTGACTAACTAAAAATCTATTTGGAAATGCGTAAGCTATTTTAAAACAAAATGTAAGGCACGATTGCATATAATAAAAAATGTGATTTCTGTACCACCATCCGAGCATAACCATGCTGAAGAAGCAGCGAAAGTCGAAGTAGCACGCCATATGAAAAGTATAAAAGATGAAGCGAAAAAATCATTACCAGGCACGACACAAAGAATTTTATCAAAAGAATCTGAAACTATCTCGATTTCTGTTGCAGCCCAGATGCCACAAAATCATTCTATAAAAAGACGTATTCGAGCATCTAGAAGAAATTATGCTGCTGGTGATAAATATGAACCCAACCAATAAGGATAAATACCAACCAATAAGGATTTTTATATTCCAGAAAAATATTGTTTAACTGCAAAAAAAGAAAGATTTATTTTTTTTGACAGCATTGTCGAGGATAGTTCAGGAAATAATCGCATAATAATTTTTGGTACTAAAGAAAATGTGGAAATTTTAGCCAAATCTTCCGAGTGGTATGTCGATGGTACATTTTCTGTATGCCCACTATTATTTACACATTACATATGCCATGTATTATTTGTAGTCATCCGATTCCACTTGTATTTGCGCTTCTGCCAAATAAAATGCAGTCAACATATGTAAGATTGCTAGTTGCATTGAAAACAGAGTTTCCATATATGAACCCATCGAAGGTGCACATGGACTTCGAAAGTGGTGTTATATCTGCCTTCAAAATAATATATCCAAATATTAAATTTCAATTATGCTTCTTTCATTTTAAAAAAGCTGTGTATCGTAAATTATGTACCATTGGACTTAAAACAAAATATGACACTGATCCTTGTTTTACGTTAAAATTGAAACATTTGATTTCTTTGGCGTTTGTTCAACATGACAAGGTTATTGAGTATTTTAATACACTTATTCAAGAAAAAATTTTACCGGAAGAGGCAACTTCATTTCTCAATTATTTCGAGGAAACTTATATAGGCAAGATGGGTTTAGGAGGAATTCGTAGACCATCAAGATATGCAATTTCATATTGGAACGTTTTCGAAGCTGTTAAAAATAACGCGGACAAAACAAATAATCGATGTGAAGGTTGGAACAACAAATTTCAAAATCTAATTCAAATTGATCATCCACACATGTGGCTCTTTATTACAATTTTAATTAGTGAACAATCACAAAATGAAATGTTAAGAGAACAATATATTGCTGGAGATAGCGGAGAGTCAAAATGTAAGCGCTATAGAGATAGCTCGGTACGTTGCAAAAATGCAATAGAAAATTTTGAAAAATTGCCACCAGTAATATTCTTGAGAAGCATGGCTCATAATTTTGATATTGGAAGGGTTACAAAAATGTATGATGATGTCAATAATTAAAAACTTTATTACTATATTTTGTTTTGTTTTTTCATTTTTTATTTTTGTGTACACAATAAATTTCGTTATGTTTAATTTATCATTATTTGAATATTTAACTCAATTTATTATTATTTAATTATTTAACTCGAGCCAATTATTTAACTCGAGCCTTTAACTGGTAGCCAGAACAATGCTATTGAAAATTTATTTTCTACTTTTTAGTTCAAAAAAGCTGTTTTTTTAAAAATTTTTTTTATTTATTTCATTTTCTGCTTTTATATTAATGGTTTTACCAATATCAATATTTATTAATATTAGTTTAAGAACACGACAAATAGCCAAAACAAATTCAACCAATAAAATCAAAACTCAAATGCCACTTCCTCATTCTTCTGAGAGAACCAAGATTTCAGAAAGTAATCAATCAGAATCAAAACCTGAAAATAATAATACAGACATAATTCAAACGCTAGGAACAAACCTATTTACAGTAGCTAAATTCGATCTGAATCAAGCCAATAGGATGATCCCCCAATTTAGTGGAAATCCTACAGAATTGCAGAGATTTATTCAACTCGCAGAAATACAATACAAAAGAGCAAAATATAACGACTACGAACCAGACTTTTTAGACGTAATTATTTCAAAAATATCTGGGCGTGCATACAATGCACTTCTAATATACAAACGGTTCAGACTGGGAAGAATTAAAAAATATTCAAAAACTAGATCTACCCAACTAATTCAATAAGATATTTTTAGTTTAAATCAATGGCAAATGCAATGTAGTAAATTATTCAAAAGAGCTGAAAAACTCCTCGATGAATTAAATTTAACAAACGAGTATAGTAGTATAAAAACCCACATACTTGCATTTTCACATAAATTTAACTAATGATTAGATATTATTCTATTCTTCACACTCTACGTTTTTTTCATCATAAAAATGCTTTTAAAGCATTTATTTACCTATAAAAATTGAATTAAAAACGATGGTTGCATCAAAATTCCACATTTGACCAACATTTAATGTTTGAAAATCCATCATTTGCAATATAATTTTTCTTTGCAACAAAAGCCTACTTTTTGTTTATATTATGGTAAAAATAAATTATAATCATTGTTTCAAAAGACTGTATTTGCAAATTAATTTGACGATAGTTTTGGCGCGAATTTTATTTTTCGTAAAAATGAAATCATATTATTCTGATTTTTAAGTGTGGTAAATTTTTTAGTTATTTAAAATATTAATAGGCAAAACTATATTTCTAGTGTAAATAAATTGTAATCAAATTAATTCTTTTTCTGAAAGATCATGGAAACAGTCAAAGAAAATACAATAAATCCGAGAAAACCACCATGAAAAACAAGCTCTTGGAAAAGTAATATTGAAAAAAGTAATCGGTAAGAAAAGTTAGTTTTAATCAAAAAATGTGCTTTTTTTAAAAGCCCTTTTAAATACTACATAGATACAAACCAAAAGGTTTTCCCAAGATACCCACTTGCAAACATGGGAAAGCAAAAAATGTTTTGCAATGTGGTGAACTCACTGGAAAAGATTGCTATGCTTTTCATCAAAAGTTTTATGCATGTGGCAGTAAAATCTCTCAAGATGCGTTCGTTATTGGTTGTATTAAAATTTCCAAACTGAAGAGATGTTCTGGCCACAATTTTTCTAAAACATATGTCACTAAATTTTATATAAAAAAAATTAATGGACTTTCTGCTCGAGTTTGTTTACCAGCATTTTTAGGTATTTTGCGAATATCATCAGTTTTTTCAATTCGGAAAGAATCTGTAAACAATTTTATCAAAAAGTTGTATGTACTAGAATCTCATTATTGTCGGTTTAAAATTGCTTCCAGACAATACGTCTCAGGAGAATTATCAATTAATAGAGTCTATCATATGTATAATGACGATGAAAGTCATAAAAATGTGAAGGTTACAAAGTGGTTTTTCCAAAATACTTTTCGCACCAATTTTAACATCAGCTTCAAAACACCATCGACCGATCAATGTTTTGTGTGTATAAGATATAAAGAACAAATAAAAATTTGCAAAGATTCTCAAGGAAAAAATAATTTAATGATACAAAAACGTATTCACAAATTGAGAGCTAAGGCATTTTTCGAACTAGCTCGTGAAAAATCAGATAATATGATGACAATTTCTTTTGATTGTCAAAAGAATATGCCGCTACCCAAGCTTCCTGACCAAGCTGCTTATTTTAGCCGCCAATTAAATTTACATAATTTAGCAATAGTTCAAGGTGCATCTAAAACACCTCTAGAGAAAGAAAAAACATTTTTATATTTATGGTCAGAAAATAAATTAGCAAAAGGTAGCAACGAAATTTCTTCTGCTGCATTTAATCATCTAAATAACATGACTTTCCCAGAAAATATTAAAATTTTGAGATTTATTTGTGATGGTTGTGGAGCACAAAACAAAAACACAGCGATGATGACAATGTCCTCTTTTTGGCTTAAAGTAAATGCTCCAACTAACATTAGAGAAATTCAAATAGTATTTCCCGTTCCCGGCCATTCTTACATCTCTCCAGATCGGGTTTTTGCTCTACTGGCAAAAAGATGTAAAAGCTTCAATACTATTCTTTCTCCAGAAAAATATAAAGAACTATATTCTGAATACGGTACAATTATTTCATTTGGAGAAACAGATTGTCCTATATATGACTGGAAGTCACATTCAGCTATTATTAACAAATCAACAAGTCAATGGCATTTCGAATTCAATAAATCTAAAAGATTTATTTTGACTAAAACTCAAAAAGGGAACATTTTTATCCGTGAAGAAGTGAACTACAAGTCAAATCTAGGAAAATCACTTTCCGTTTTAAAAAAAGGTCACCGAATTGAGCCAACTCTTCCCACATCTCTTAATTTTAGAAATTCTGTGAATTCAGCTAAGATGAAGGATATAAATGCGTTATTAACAAAACATTTTGGCCAAGAATGGGAAACTTTAGAAGAATTACAATTTTATAAAAATCTAGTAATTGATACTAATAATAATCCACAGGAACATTATGAAGATCCATGTTGTGACACTTATATGGAAGATATAGATTTAAGAATTTAATTTTTGTTTTTGTCTCGTTTTGTTTAAATTATGAATTTGTTAATTTTTATTATTACTTTTTTGTTAATTTACTTATTGTTATTATTTTGTGTTTTAATTTTTAATCTTTTAATTTAATACTTGGTTTTAAAAATAATGAATTGAAATTTTTATTTAAAAAATACTTGAAATGTTTTATTATTGTTATTCAATAAATTGCAACAAAAACCAAAAATACAATAGTAGTTGCAACAGAAACCAGTATTTGCATATGATTGCATCAAAATCCAATATTTGCATTTTTAATTTATGTTTATTTTTCTTAATATTTTAATTATCTTTAAATTATTATTACAATAACCCAATAATTTTACTTTTCAATCAAACTAAATACTCTAAATAAAACTTTATGAATATAATATCAAAGAAAACATTTTTTTTTAATTTACTCAATTTTAGCAATCCTGCAAGTACGTGGGTTTTGACTCTACTATACTCGTAAAAGATTCCCAAATTCAAATTTCGAGCAAATATTTCTCTAACTAAAGATAAAGCATTACATGATGAAACCATAGTAGAATTAAATAGTGTCGAAATTTCGGGAAAATCTACCGTACTTAATTTCAAGACTTCTAAAATATGTTATACTATGCTACATTTCATGTGGTTCTCTTACATTTTCCAATATTGCAGGAAGGTATAATTGGGGAGGATTTTCTAAAAATTACAAATTCCATAATTTATTATGGAGATAAAAAAGTTATTTTTGAATTAAACAAAAAAAAAATCTCATATATTTTTGATGTACCTATTATAAGATAAAATTTCCACCAAGATATGAAAAATTAACTAAATTCCGTCCAACTAACATAAACGGTGAAGCTTTAGTATATTTAAATTCTGAAGATATAATAGAAAAGGGTATCTATGTATGAAAAATTAAAAAACTGCATGAATTCAATGAATATTATAACAACATTGGTAAATATCTGGCCTACAACAATGTATACAACAATACTCTAAGGGCGAAGGATTTAAAATCAGAATAACAGACGCTGAATTTGGAATAATACAAGCTACTTCACTTGGCTAAATATTATTTTGTTGCTGTATGTATTTTCACAAATTTAACCCTATTTAACTATATACGCAAATGATATAGCTATTGTCTTTCGCAGAAAATAGTTATAACGATCTAATGACAAAAGAAAATGAAAGACATGATAAAGATTGAAAATTGGAGGGCTTTATATATACTCTAATGCAGCATTAATGAAATTGAAATAGTAAAAGTTTTTCGTGTTCTATCTCTAATAGATAATGGTTTAAAATGGAAGCATCAAACAAACGAGGTGGCAAAAAGCAAGACGTCTAGCAATTCTAAAATTAGCACAAAAACGAGTTCCCCAAATGGTAAAAAAATTAATTTGTAGTATTGTAGTATACACCATTCAACGTTTAAATATCGTATTGTTGTATGGCAAACACTTAATTGGAAAATCTACACAAATTATAAATAATATAAAATACAGCAATAAAAAACTTATATGAACTAAATAAAAGGGCTTCAACAATTGCAACACATAATAATTTAGATATATTACCACTAGTTCTTAACATAAAACTAATACAAGTGATACAAATTTACATTATCAATAAAAAATACATTAATTCTACATTAAGAAACTATGAAAGACACAATCACTACACAAGATTTTGAGCTTAGTACACATCTTGAATATAAACTACTGTTACTAATTTTTGAAAATGTAATTAATATTATACACTCTGTACTCTGTAAGGTCTTTAAAGAGAAACTGAAACAAATAAATAAAATAAATAAATAATAAACATAATAATCTTTCGGAATACTCGATATTGCTTCTAATAGTACTAATATCTTTAGGTATTTTGTTGAGGATGTTTGAAGCTGTTGTTTTATAAAAATGACAAAAATGGACTTTTCGTGGTACTACTACCAAACTGCTATTGTTAATCCTTAGATTATAATATGAACTATTCTCTCTGGTGGAAAGATAGTCTATTAGAGTTTAATGAAAAGGAGATATTTTGTTTTTATATCTTCAGAGAAGCAATGAATTTTTTTTTAATTTATTAATTGAACTTTGAATTGTTGACTCTTGAAAATAGTTTAATTATATTAAATATTTCTTTTGATTTTGATTTTGTTTGCATGCCATCCTTGTATTTGGTGTTGAGATTTTTGTGTTTATTGATTGTTTTCTCAACATTTTCGATTGATATTATTATTTCATCCACCTGGTGGTGGAGTTGTATCCACTTCCATTTACTTGGCCTATATACTATTATTAATTAATTTTTCTATATTATTTATTATTATTATTAATTTTTTTTCTATTATTAATTATTATTTATTAAATATTATTAATTTTTATTTAGTAGTTATTAAGTATTATTATTCTTTATTAATTTGCTTAAGCTTATGTTGTTATGCTTAACTATTAATTTTATTATTTTTCTCTATTTGTGTATTTCAGATTTTTGTATCCACCTGGTGTTTCAAAATCTAATAATTCAAATATAATTCGATCATCGATTTGACCTTTATTTATTAATTTGACAAATAACTATTGTCAAAATCAGTAGTGTTTAATTAATTTTTTTCTAATATTTAATTAAAAATTTGACCTGATTTCTTTGGGAATTCAACGTGAACTGAAACGTACTTTCAAGTGAAAAAATTAATTGGCATTTTATTCCATCCAGAAATCTACATTTTGGGGAGTTGTAGTCAAAGCTGGGTAGTATTCGAGTAAAAGTATTTAAAACACTAGTGAAAAATGCCATTATTTTCTCAAATACAAATGAAGTATTTGATAGAAAGTATCTCAAATACTTTTGTTATTAGAAATATTTGCACAAGTATTTCAAATACTTTTCACGAATAAAAGTACTTGTATGTACTACATTATAAATTTAATTAAAAATAAAATTTTATAAGGAAAAATAAGAACAAATTAAAGATATAAATTTATTACAAAAAACAAAAATTATTAATTGAATAATACATATGACATTAAAATCATAGTTATTATTAACAAAATGCATGAAATTACAAATCAAAATTAACCATCGATTGATATAAAAAAAATATATCTCGATAATGCAGTTTCAATGACATGAATATAAATCTCTTTTTAAAGATTCTTTGGTTAGTTGAAAGTTAATTTGGGATTTGCGTAAATTGCATAGAGACATCATTCTATTAAGTGGTTCAAACTTACCATAATTAGTGCGGTAAAACTTCAAATTAAAGAGGTTAACCGATCTTAGCCTAGTATTTGTACAAAAGCTAATGTTTGCTAATAATTGTGTATTTAAAATATTTTCTTTTAAAAATTCTGTCAAGAATAATATGTCTGCGACGTTACGACGTTTTTCAAGCGTTTAGTCTATGTTCATACGGAGATAGATTATAAGGATCTTCCCAAGGGAGATGACGTAGGGCATATTTAAGAAATTTTTTTTGAACAGATTCCATTCTGAATATATGGGTTTTATAAAATCGAATACTATTAATTCGAAAGTAGAAATATTGAAGACTTTTTGCTCAGGTGGACTAAATCCATGCTGAGCAATGAAATAGCAACTTCTAACTTTGGTACGGCCGTAAAGAGAAATATAATCTCAAGAGGCACACCGCAAGGAGATATCTTATCTCCACTAGTATGGCTTATAGTAGTGGATCAGCTTTTAGTAAAGCTAACGACTAATAACCATGGAGTGTTATGCTACGCGGACGATGTGGTTCTATTGGTTTCCGAAAAAGAGCCGGCCAATACAATAGACACAATGCAAAGGGCAATCGACAACCATAGATTGGGCCGAGTCCAATGGCCTTAAAATGAATCCAAGCATATGTCTCTTTAGCAGAAAAAGCGATAGAAGTCTTCCACAAGCGGCACGAATAAACAATACATAATTAGAATTTACCAACTGTGTAAAATATCTAGGAGTATATTTGGATGGAAAACTCAGGTGGAGTAAACACCTAAATGAGAAAAAAGAAAAAACGATAAAAGCGCTCTGGGGCTGCAGAAGTGCAGTAGGTAAGACATGGGGCCTATCGCCCAGAATCATGTATTGGATTTACACGTGTGTTATACGACCAATGTTAACACACGGTTCACTAGTCTGGTGGACAGCCACAAAAAAGAACAGGTACCGAAACATCCTAACGCAAATGCAACGTCAGGGATGCCTTGGTATAACTGGTTCGACAAGAACAACGTCGACGAAGTCCATGGAAACAATCCTGGACCTAGAACCGATAGAAATTTATATCCAACGAAGATCCATGGATACAGCCATGAGGCTCTTCATGACAGGTAACTGGCGTAACGACACAAGTTCGGTCGGTCACAAGGAAATACTACTACGAATAGTAGAGAATGTGGGCGTAAACATACACAACTTCCAGGTTGGCCCGGAAGCTGCTGATATGATTGCGGGAGATCTCAGGTTAGACGGCAACTTCGGGACGGAAACAGTCCACCCGAGGCATAATAGTGTCCACAACCAAATAGGAGTAAATGTGTATACAGACGCTGCCAAAAAGGGCAGTAACTGTGGTATAGGTATCATATTTGATGAGTTGAACATACGAATTGCGAATACAGTGGCGTCACACGCGACTGTACGTCAGTGCGAAGCAGTCGCAATAGAATTCGCAGCAAAAGAACTACTTCAGAAAAGAATACGGAGTAAAATCATAAACATACACACCGATTGCAAATCAATCGTTAGAATTATGGAAGGTGGTTTGCACAAGTCGAGGAAAACAATTGAGTGCTGGAAAGCCTTAAATACGCTGGGGGAAACAAACGCAGTTAAGCTGTAGTGGATACCAGCGCACTCGAGCTACCCAGGTAACGAAATTGCAGATATGACAGCAAAATCTGTACTAAACAGACAGCTGGTGGATATAGAAGATGTAGGTATGCCGTACTCTACAGTAAAGTTAGCAACAAGCTACTGGGCAAAAACCAAAGCCAAGGAAAGTTTGTGGGAATCCCCAGGTTCAATACATACGAAGGAATTCTGGGGAGAATATAATAGTAAAAAGACTCAGAAAATTCTAAAACTAAATAGAACCGATCTGAGAACATCCATGGGAATTAGCACAGGACACCTGTTGCTAAGGGCTCACGCCGAAAGAATAGGTATAATGGAAGTGAACTTATGCAGGGGACTTATGCAGGGCAAGAAGCAGAAACAGTACTCCACGTTCTGTGCCAATGCCCGAATTTGAGGACCCTAAGGCGAAGAACCTTGGGAGAGGATCAATCGGGAAACTTCTCCGAGGTGAGAATGCTCAATATAGGAGACATAGTGCGTTTCATGAAGGGAATTGAGTGGCTCGACGAGACGCTGTAGAAAGCGAGCGTATCGTTAAGCAGGGGAGCACAACGGGTCTAGGTGTAAGGGCTATATCATGCCCCCCTGAGAAACAACAACAACAACAAGGTGTTATATACTGCTGCACGTTGTAACCCACTGATGGCGCTGACTCTGTAGTAAAATAATAATAATATTAATAAGAATACTAATACCAATAATAATAGTCGCTACAGTGACAGTGGGGGGTTGCCTTCAATAATTACCTCATGTAGTAAAGTGTTATATACACTACTACATATTGTAACTGTTGTAACGGCTATAGTCACTGTTAGTAAAGTAGTAATAATAATAGGCGGATTCATTGCTTCATTACAGTCCCACTCCCGATTCAATGTTTCCGTATCCATTCGCTATCTTTCTTATCCCTACTCTCTAGCTAATATACTGCGTTTGCAGGTAAGGGTTTCATCCCATTATATTGGCTAAAGGGGGAGGTGGGTTTAGTCAGTAAGAATCTGACACTACCAAGGGGGAAATTCTTGGTGTCTTTGCAAAATTCCCACCTCCCTTAGAGGGAAAACAATATTTCTAAGCGTTGTTTTAGGAAAGTTATTTAAATAAGAAAAATTAACTGTGTCAGGATTGAAAAACTATGGGAAATAGCTTGCTGAAAAAAATCACGAAACCATTCCGAAATAATTGTAGAATCACAGCTACTATTATTATTATAATTCATAAAAGTGTGATATTGATCACATTTTCTTTTAGAGTTCATAAAATTCCAAAATAGTTTAGGGTTAGATTTGATATTTAAAGACATACTCTGCACATAATTATTTGAATATAGTTTATCGGACAATAATTTAAATTCATTAAATAATACGATAAAAGCGTTATAGTCAAAAGTATCATTACTCTTAATAAATTTACGCCAGGCTTAATTTTTTTTATTTTGTATTTTTTTAAGATTTTTACTGAACCAAGGCTAGAATTATTACTTCTGTCAATAGCTAATGGTACAAATTGTGAAATAATAGAAAATATGATTGAATAAAAACTATTTACTAATATATTAATATCAACGGAATTTAAAAACTCAAAATCATAGGTACTTAATATATAATTTATACCATCGTAGTTAGCTTTGAGAAAATTGTAACGATAAGAAAGTGCTGATTCAATATTTTGGAGTAAAAAAGAGCTAAAAGAAAAACAAATAGGAGGATTATAAACTTCAATTTTTACAAGTTCCAAAGGACAATTAAAAAAACAAATATTATTCCAGTTAGTTGTGAATATAAGATCTAATTGATTACCTTGATGATTACAAGTTAATGATATCTGTTGTACATTAAACGAATTAAAGGAATCAATTAAAAAACATTCTGTATTATTCACTAATTCAAAGGAATAAGATAGTATGTTTGGAAGGTTAAAATCCCCATAAAGAATTATATCATCGTTGTGCTTCAGATCACCAATTTTTGACTCAATAATATCAACATACTTAACAAAAAGATCGATATTAGAAGCAGGGGGAATATACCAACTGACAATGAAAAGATTAGCTGATTGCAATTGAATTTTTATACCAATAATTTCTATTACGTCGTGAGCATGACCCAGGGGAATTATTATTTCACACGAATTAAATATATTCTTAATAGCTATCAGAACACCTTCACCTTTTCTAAAATTTTCAGACAAGATTGATCCAATTCTGTCTTTTCTGTAAACAGAATATAATACCGGAAAACTTTCTAAATTAGTAATAGAAGATTTAAGCCAAGTTTCAGTTAAAATAAAAATATCAAAATCTAGAAGAGAACAATTGGAAAAAACCATTTTAGTTTTAGTACGAAGTCCTCTAACATTTTGATAATAAATGAAAAATTTAGGGGTGGGATTAAAGAAGATAGATTGAGATGAGTTAATATTAACTAAATTTCTTCTCATTTGTATGGAGACGAAAGTACTTAAAATGGTTTTCTCTTGTTCTTTGAAGATAATCAATTCTATTAGAAATGTGGTGCTTCCCAGTTAGAGCACTCACAATAATCATTTAAAGCACTGTGGAGAAATATCAAATGTTTAATGGTATCTTACAAAAATATTACGGAGTTCATTTACATCCGTCGGAAGACTCTCTTGTTGGATTGCAACTTTTACCGATGTGTTCGTTTTACCGCCTATACATACGTCATTAGATTTATCATGTAAGTAATCTGAATATAGTCTTACATTTTCAAAAACCTTAGTATCCCTTAATCTAGCCAAAACATATCTACTATCATTATTATTTTGAATAGATTTTTAAATTAACTTAACTACAGGTTCTAAAAGAGGATAGAAGATTGGTGGATTTGGAGTAGAAATACTAGGGTTAGCTACTTTTGAAATAGCAGTTTTATTTGAATTAATAGGATCGTTATATGATGAATTTATATTATTTAAAACTGCACTGGCTGGGTAGGAATTCAAATTCGATGTAAGTTGTAAGTTGTTAAGTTTAGAGTTGGATAATACCAATCTCTACTTAAACCCATACACACTCCATGAAGCTTCCTTTTACAGAAGGCTTTACAAATAACAAATTTAGATTTATTATCATTAATATAGCAATTTTCTAAATTGCATTTAAATTCCATTTTACACAATAAGTTCCATATGAATAGTTCCAAATGAACTAACTAAAAATAAATATTGATAAAACTAAATGTTTGATCATTAATAGTAAATTAAATAATAACCTTGTTGTTTTTAATAATGAAAATATAGAAATAGTTAATGAAATAAAATATTTAGGGTTGATTATTGATAATAATTTAAATTTCAAATCTCATATTGATTTTTGAATTTCTAAAAAAAATTGCTAAAAAAATTTACTTTTTTTCAAAAATTAGAAAGAATATCACATTAGCTTGTGCAATTAATTTATATAATGTTATTATAAAACCCCACTTTGAGTATTGCTCTTCAATAATTTTTATGTCAAACCAAAGTGTGATGAGTAGGTTTGAAAAACTACAACATAAATCAATGAGGATTACATTTAAGTTAATAGATATACAGCTAGATTATATATGTTAAATACATTAAAGTAGTTAAGTGTAAGGGAAAAAGTAATAATGAATGTTTTAATTCCAGTATTTAAAATGAAATATGGTTTATTATCTAAATATCTATCTGAAAAGTTATTGTATGTAGATGAAGTCCATAATTATTATTTAAGAAATAGATTAGATTTTAGATTAGATATAGTAAGAAATGAAAGAAATGTGATATTACAGTATTAAATTGTATTCGCTCTGATGATGGCAGTGATGCCGAAATATATATAGGCTTTATAATGAATAAATATAATAATTTAAGACTTATAAAAAAATAAAATATTAATAAAATTATTTTGTGGACAAAAAGTATAAATAAAAAACAATTTTTTACTCAATAAATCCAATTAATTATTAAGTATATTAAAGAAAATATTTCTTATATTTAAAAAAAAATTATAAAAACAAAAATGTGATACAATTGTTAAATTAGTTTTAAACTAAATAAATAAATAAATAAAAAAAATAAATAAATAAAAAAATAAAATATTATGTACTTAAATAAATCTATATATGTTTTAATAAATAAAATAAGGCTGAAACTGGCCAAACTCGTGCTTTCCCTTTTATAGTCCGGAACAAGATTAAAAAATCGTATAGTTGATGAAATAAGACCATCTACTTCTGTGTTTTACTTTTCAGTACATCCAATCTGTTACTATTTCTGGTTGATGTTCCTGAAATCTGACTTCTGACCTTTAGCCAAAAATTGTGTTTAGTAACATTATTAATTATTTTATATATAAATGTTGCTTTGTCAAGTCCTATAATCTTTTTAATTTTCTGATGCCCGGTTTCACAATATACTAGAGTAGCGCTGTAATTTTACTTGTATAACAACTTGTAAAAAGGTTTTCTGATCCCTAGGTATATCACTAAGCAACTTTTCATTACGTATGTAAGATTTACTGTTTTACCGCATACTGCTACTTTCGTTAAACGAAAATCGCATTCGCAAATTTGGAACTTTGAAAACTAAAAATCGCAAGGTTGCGAGTGCAAAATTAAATTTTTTATACCATATAAAGCTTACACAGTTAGACCAGTATCAAAATTTTAATTTCCCATTCGCAACCCTACGATTTTCGATTTTCCAAGTTCATTTTCGAAGTTCCAACTTTTCGAATACGATTTTCGTTTAGCGAAAGCAGCACTACGGGGTAAGGCACCTCTATACTTGAATACCCAGCCAAGTATGGTCTCCATATAGTAATATAGACATTTCACATATTGAATCAGTCCAAAAAAGATTTGTTCGTTTCGCTTTACGCAATTTAGCTTGGGCTGATCCTATATGTCTTCCTCCATATGAAGCTACACTTTCTTTAATTTATTTGAACTCCCTCCAGTCCCGCCATCTAGTGGCGGATATCATTTCCCTATAGATTATAAATAAATAATTGAGATAAATAAATAAATGTTTGTCCAACATTAATCAAATATCTGTATAATAATAACTAGATGTATTGCCTCTTCTACCTGTTCAATAATAACAATATTAAGTGAGTTATTAGCAGCTATAATGTTATTATTGAAGCAGAAGGCAAGTAGCTGCTTTATGGTAAGCTTTTTACCGTTAGCTTAAATTGAAAACCGTTTAAGATCTTTATTAATTTTGGGTTCAAGTTGGGTATTTGAGTTTTTTCTTCATATATGAGACAAGTGCCGTCAGCGAATATATTGTATCTAGACTTTAATCGTGCATATTCGACGTTATTAATATATAGCCAATACAAGTCGGGCCAAGATTAGATACTTGTGGAAATCCCAATTTAAGGGCTTCCTTTTTCCTGACGATTTGGTCTATTTGTATTTTTACACCTCCAATGCTTAGCTAACCCTGTTGAGAAGATAGATGTTCTTCTTATTGCCATCTCTTCTAGCCTGTCGAAGAGTATGGCGTGGTCGACAGTATCAAATGTCTCTTCATGATTGACAAGGTGGTCATGCATGTGAGTTAAGCATATCCACCATCACCGCCTCGGTATTCGACGATTTTTGAAAACCAAATTGTTGTTGGTGAAATCCGTGAGTATCCTTGATAAAGTTGACTAATCTCAATAATTAATAACCGTTTCATACACTTTTGCAAACATGCTAATTAAGGAAATTGGCCTGTAATTTGATATTACTTTTGCAGTCCCCATTTTTAGTGCTCCGTGTTGTATTTTTCAGTATCTCAGAAAAAATACTATTACTAAGCATAATTATTGTTGATAAACTCAGCCAATAGCTTCTTTATGACAAGATTCACCTCTTAAAGATCTCTTACCGAAATACGATTCGCTCCTGCAGCAAATACTTTAGGCTTTTTATCAAGTCTTCAACTTCTTTATCGTCTGTGGGGCTAGGAATAATGATTTTGGTTTTCCAGGGGTATTATAACATGTTGAAATCTGTTGGCTAGTTTTTTTTTTTTCGTTGTCACTCCTATGAGAAGTATAGGGCAAGTCATTTGTTATTCATATTTGACTAAGCTTCAGTTAATCATTAATTTCACTAAGCCGTTATTACTCGGCTATAGCTATTGTACAAGACTAAAACGTTTCTTTTTTTTTATTAGCCGTATTTTTTTATTATTCTTTCATTTATTAGCCGTTGTTAAAATAATAATATTATAATCATATACCTAATAAATAATACACCAACAATTATAACAATTTTTTTTCTTGACACAATTAAACTATAAGATTTAAATACATACACATACATACATACATATGTACATACATAATAAAATTTATGTTAATTTGTACAGAGCCAACAATAATGGAAGGCCATGCATGACCTACATTAATTTTTAGAAGACCTGGACATCGAAATACTTAAATGTGTTTGTGTTGTGCAAATTGTAAATGTATTGTGAGAAAAAGCTTCCAAAAATAACATTTCATAAAGATTTTTTTGTTCTTTTCTGTTTTTGTTTAAGAAAAATGCCGATTTTTAACAATTTTCTTTTCGAGTTTTCGATATGAAATATTTACCCAAACATGCCAAATTGCATATTAAAATAAAATTTGGAAATTTTTCTTTAACATACCAAAATTTCAGCTTTCAACTCGAAATTTTTAACATATTTTCAACAAAATAAAATTTTTAGTTTTTCTCTAGCATTTCATATCGTCGCCATTTAATACTCTCAAAAAATTATGAGAGTACACAATTATAATAAATTAGTGAACATAACCTAATAATTTAAAAGCTTTATAATAGATTGTACTGCAAATTTGGAAAATATATTTTAGTTCAAACTAAGTTTTTATATTTTTAATTATATTAAAAAATTATAAAATTTATATAAAAATAAAGTTTGAAGTTTTATCTTTATGTCAATAAAAAAATTAACTTTTAAATCATATTTTTCAGCAATATTTTAAAGAAAAGAAAAAAAGAAGTACCAAATTCTGGTTAAGCAATTTTCGTTTTATTCTATACAGTCTTTAAAAAAAAATTTTTGTAAATAGAATATTCATGTACTTGCATGAAATACAATAATCTTTTTATGAATAAAATTTTAAATTGCAATACTATTTGATAAGTATTAGAAAAAAATTAGGTATTATTTTATTTTAAATAACTCTAAATTTTAGTAATATTTTATTTTATGTAGTCATATTTTTGTAGAGTTAAATTTTTGAATTGAATTATTATTTTTAAAAGATTTTATTGTATGAATACCTATTTAAAAAAATTAATTCAATTATTTAATGCCTAATATTGCTTTTTTTAATAATTTCCTTAAATAAAGTGGGTGGAAAACATTCGGTTGTTGGGTATAAATCCAACTATAATAATAGCACGATATCTGTAGCTACTTTTAAATTTCCGGATAAAGAGCCTTTGAGAAGCTTAAAAAAGCTTTGTACAAAGATCAGACTGGCAACCAACAGCTTATAGTTCCATATGTAAATTGCATTTTTCAGAATCGTGTTTTAAATTAAATAATGATAAAAGTCCGCGTTTAATACCAGATGCACTTCCAAGTATATTCACCAATTACTTGGTAAATTTAATAGAAACGAATGATAAAAACTTACGCGATGATAATATAATTTTAAATTTCTCTAATTTAGTTTTAAATGTTAGTAAAAAAATAAATTTAAAATACTGGAAATTATATAAAGGCCAAAATAATATTATTTTATATATTTTAATAGAAAATAATTACTTTAAATGTGATTTTAAATTTATAATAATAATTAATAACGATCTAAGTTACCTATTTGACAGGTAATACAGAAATAAAAGAATTTCAAAATACTGAACGATATTGAAAAACGCAAAAAATTAAATAGTATTATTGACTAAATTAACCTTTTTGATATGAAGGTACCTATATATAGTTGGTATACAATCGTCATGTCATTTTTCATTTTTGCACACTCAAGATCTATTATTACTATCCGGTCGGAAAATATTGATTTTTGTGATATTTTTTTTGTTTTTTTACTTTTTTTAATATTGTTTTGTTGTAAATTAATTACTTTATTTTGTTTTATTAAATTTTATTTTAAATATATCATATTATTTAGTTAAAAAATTATTTATATATTATTTGTATGTATTAATATATTTGTTTTTATTATTTTAGTTTAAGGCCTAGTCTTCAGGCGATACCACTTTAAAAATAATCGCCATATCCCCTACCTCAAAGGAAAAGGCGAATAACTTATAATATTAATTTATTTTATTATAGTAATAAAAATTTTAAATAAGTTAACATAAATTAACTTATTGTAAAAATAATTAAATAGTTTATTTTTTGCACTTAATTTTATATGCATTCTAAAAAATTTACAATATTTATTAAGCAAATCGATATTGCAATAAAAATTCGTTTTCAACATTTTTTTTGCTCAGTAATGTACCAAATTAATGCTCTTTTAAAAAGTTTTTAAGAAGCTTTTTTTTGTTGAAAAGTAGTTGGAAGACATTTTTTAAAATGCATATTTATGAATGAAAATTTAAAAATTTTAAAAATTTCGTTTTACTAAAAAACGTAAAATAGATGGAACTTTAATGCTCCCTTAGGACGAAATTAAAAAAAATCTGTAGTTTTTGTGTTATTTCGAGATTTCTAGGAGGACTACTATTTTTTTCCAAAGACTACATGTATTTTTTTTGAAAAAAAGGACTACTATTTAGCTTTCCTCTCTCAATGTCCAGGCCTTCTAAAAATTAATGTAGGTTATGGGCCATGACATCGAAACCTTTGAATGTATTAGTGCAAAATTTCTATGTATTTTGAGAGAAAATTACAAAAAATGACATTTCTTAAAATTTTTTCTTTTATTTTTTTTTTCTTCTTTTTTTAGGAAAAAGACCAAAATGGGCAGAATTTCATATAGTTTTTTTTTTAAATATGCATCGAAATGTTCCAATTTTTTTTATTTCAGATAGCTTATTATTTGCCCAATACAACAAGTAGATTTTTAACTTTGAACTCAAAAATTTAACCCTTTTTTAAGCAAATTTGTAAAACTCCAATTTTTTTAAATTTCTTATTGCATCCATCTTGCTACTGTCAAAAAAAAAAATGAGTAAATTTTTTTTATAAATTCTGTGCACATAACCTTAAAATTTAAAAGCTTTTATATTAAAATGATAGAAAATTAATAAGTAAATTTTTTTTAATGTTCTGTTCAGGTGGAATTTTTGTATATTAAATTTCATTAAGAAAATATGAAATATATATAAAAATGAAGCTTGGAGTTTCTTCAAAATCATTAAATTTCAAGTCGTATTTTTCAGTGCAATTTTGAATAAAAAACGAAAGGAGGTTCTAATTTTCATGTAAGTAAATTTTCAAATTTTTATTACAGTTATCAAAAAAAAAAAGCTGTAGTATTTAATAGTGAAGTATAGAAGTAGTTGTAGTAAAACATAATAAAATATATTGAAGATTAATTTAATTTATTAGTTCATTGAATTTTAGTAATTATTGAATTTAATTTGCAATTTTTAGTTTCATTTTAATTTTTAAAAAAATTTTATTTCAATTTTGAAAGTTCAATTAATTATTGTTTTTATTTTAAATAAAATAAAATTTCCGGTTTCATTTAAAAGTTAAAGCTTTAGTTTTTTTATTTAGTTTTTATTTATTCTATTACTCTTTTTAATTATAATGGTTCGAAAATGTGCGTTTTCTGGATGTAAATCCAATTATAATTCTCACGCGAATAACGCTCCAACTTTTAAATTTCCAAAAAATGAACCATTAAGAACATTATCGATAAGCGCTATATCAAAAGAAACTTGGCAACCTACGGCGTATAGTTGCATATGCGCTTATTTTAAACTTTGATAATTTAGTTTCAAACTTTGATAAAAATATTAATTTAAATGGCTGGTTTCTACATAAAAATAGAGAAAGTATTGTTTTATGCGTATTGCAAGAAGATGAATATTTCGGTTGTGCTTTTAAATTTAGAATTGTAATTAATAATAATCTTCTTGTTACCTGAAAATTAATTTAAAAGAATTCGATAAAATTTTTGATTCGCGTTATTTAGCTGAGGCAAAATTTGATACAGATTGCAATTTATATACGGGAGGATATGCCTCACATTGTTTGGAAAAACATACAAAATGCGTCGATTGTAAATCAATATTCCTGAAAGAACGGGGGACTGATTCGGGTTCCTATTATTTTGACGAACTTAACAGAGGGGGTCTTTCTTTACCGACGGATGAGGTTAATTATATTTTATTTCACATGAACGCAATCTTTCAGGAAATTTTACGGGATTTTGATTTAAAAAAAATATTCTTTGAGAGAAGTAATCAAAAAGGCATACTTATTCAACTAATATTCACTAGTCTCAGTTTGGGTATAAATGACATAGATTTAGAATCGACGTGTAAATATGGTAATACAAGTCGCAATATGTTTTTCCAAATAAGTAAAACTTTCGCTAATATTTTATTAAATAATTTTACTAAACAACATAACGATATTCTTAAAAGTAATAAACAAAATAGAAAATTAAAAATATTTAATAATTAAAAAGAGTAATATGTGATATTTATTGTGATATTTTTTTTGTTTTGTTATTTGTTAGTTTTAAAAACTAACAAAGATATATTTGTTTTTAACTTTTAGTTTGTTTTTATATTTTGTTATGTTTTTTTGTTAAATTTTTTTGTTTTTATTTATTATGTTTTTGTTTTCCCTTATTCCCTACTTCAAAGATGGTGTGGAAATGGGAATAATTTTAATATATAACATATTTAAATATTTATTTTTTATGTACCTATATTTAGTTTATTTTATTAATAATCTTAATTTTTATTTTTTAATTAAAATTTTCTAACTTAATTTCTAAACCAAAATTCTTGATAAAATTGGTTTTGCAAATTTTTTTATTGCCCATACTGTATCAAAAACTTCAAAAACCACTCTCATTCAAGTTTTGTTAAGGAGCTTTAATAGTGGGAAAATAAATGGAGGTATTTTTTTTTAAAACATAATTTTTTAATTAAAACATTTATATATTTTAAATTTGAATACATGAAAAGATGTGTTAAAAATGAAATTTTATGGTGGCCTTTGGAAGAAATTTGAAAAAATGATTATTTTTTGAGTTATTAAGGTTTATGCTTTACCACTATTTCATTTTTTACTATTTCCATAAGAATACGTGTAAATTTTTAAGAAAGCTTTACCACTATTTCAAAGCTCTCTCTCTATGTCAGGGCCTGTGAAAACATTATAGGTTATGATTTGTATTGGCATTTGGCTGAAAAGGGGAAATCTAAATTTACTCTAGAACAGTAGTGTCCGAATGCTGAAAAAAATGTACTGTTTTTTTGTTCGAAATTTTTAGATCAAATCTAGATTTTTCTTAAATTTCCTATTTTATATGAACTTTTTTTTTATATATTATATCGTCCAGATATAGATATTTCCCGACATTTTTAGGACCCTTTTGTCTTTAGCATGTGCGCCATCTCGGTACAAGTATTCAATTATAATTATATTTATTATTTTGTTTATATTATTTTATTATATTTTATATATTATTTTTGACCTGACCATGGTTTGAACCCGAGACCTTTCGCTTGAAAGATCGGTGGCTTACGCACTGCACCATTGGTCAGATTTTATATGAAATTGTTTTCTGACATTAATAAAAGTAATGGAAAACGTCAAACTTTTTTCCTTATACAAATAAATACAAACAAAATATTTAATCTCGTTTTGTTTGTTTGAAATAAAAACAAAGCACTCTAAATCTAAGCGAAATGGATATATCAAAATGTGGGTATTATTTTGATTTTTAACATAATGTGAGTATGTAATACTTATGCATATTGA
The DNA here is from genome assembly GCA_947095535.1 of Poecilobothrus nobilitatus. Taxonomy (NCBI): domain Eukaryota; kingdom Metazoa; phylum Arthropoda; class Insecta; order Diptera; family Dolichopodidae; genus Poecilobothrus; species Poecilobothrus nobilitatus. The sequence goes on along the minus strand of OX352774.1, from coordinate 155,501,191 downwards.
ATATTAAATCTCCATTGCAGATATCAATTAACAGCGTGATTTTCCCCATATTTTTATCTTATCTGTCAAGCTTTACATGCTTTTCGTATTACACTCATATCAAAAAATTGTCTGAATTACATATTCTGCATATAATCATTTACCATTATAATCATAATGGTGCATATATAATCATTTAACATTTAAGTTTCTCTATTTAATTTGCATGATACCTTTATTAGAACGGTGTGGGGTGTTGAATATATCTCGTTTATGTGTTAAAATGTCGAGGGCAACATTAGATTGAAATATAAATCTTTAAATATTTGTTTGGACATGAGAAACATTGTTTTTAAAACCTTTTTAATAATTTGTTGTTTACTGTAATTAATCATTTACGGGAATGACTTCGATGTTCATTTGGGAGAAGCAATAAACAAAACCTTTAGAAAATTTCAATCAAAATAATTTGTAAGTACATACGTAATAGTTCGCGAAATCTTACTTCATATGTTGATATATACATTACAAGTAAGTAAACTAGTTGTATCAATTGGTTTGAATTGTGATGTAAATTACAAATCTACTCACTATCTAATAATCTACATACAAAATGTTTTTATAAGTCAAATAGAAATGACCTTTTGATTTCCAAATGTAAAATTTTGACTAGAATAAAGTAAATAACAAAAAAGAATAAATAAAAAATTAAAGTAGAATTACATATACAATATTATTTATTATATGAAAAGCTGAACTTACCAAAACTAAAAACTCACAAAGAGAGCCTTTCAATGTTATAAATTAAAATATAAAATTCAATTCAAATAACATATCATTCAGAATCCAACATTAAGTCACAATTGAAATAAAATTATATTCTGTACATCTACTTCTAAACTCAAATTATAAAAGAAAACCATGAATAGAAGTTAATTTTATACTATTATTTTCTCACCTTTTGTTTAACGAAATTTACTATTTCTAAACTTTTTTTCTTTTATTAAATAACAATGTAGCTTTTAATTTTGCAAAATTTTACATTTATTTCAAAGCGAAAATAGCTTTAAAATCGAAACAATACATCGGCTTCTTTGTTTTCAATTTCTTTTCTTTATAAAATTGCACAAATTTAAAATTTTAAAAAGTTGCGGTCACAACTCAACACTTTTTCCCAATAAAAGTTTTGAAATGTTAAATTAAAAATATTCAAAATTCTGTCAAAACTCGAAATTTTAACTTGTGTGGCATTTTGTTAGGTACTTTAAATATTAAATCTAAAATTCAGCAAATTTAATTAGTAAAGTAATGATAAATGGTAATTGTAATTATTTGTAAACTGACATACAAGACCACGGTGTGTCCTTAAAATAAATTTAATTTAATTACAAATGATGACAATATGACATTTAATTTTAATTTTTCTAACAAAATAAGAAGTTCGCTAGTCGCTACTCAGTAATTAGTCAGTCCAGTACTCGCTAGAGCAAATTTAATATGTTATGTACAAATTGACACAACTGACATTACAATTCAGTTACAATTGGTTACAAAGGTCTGTTCGAGTACAAAAAAAATTTCAAAAATTTACTAAAATTTATTTCAAAAAAGCGTCTGCGTAGTAAGACAACTTAAAAAAAAACTGAAAAAAAAAGAAAGTAAGTAAAAAATACAGGATTTTTCAATTTGCAACGTGCAACAGCCGAATTATTGCGAGAAAAATTTGGAGATTCGATTATTTCAAGAAATTGTGACATTGAATGGCCTCCAAGTTGTGATTTAACACCATTAGATTATTTCTTGTGGGGTTGAAAAAAAAAAAGAAAGTAAGTAAAAAATACAGGATTTCCAATTTGCAACGTGCAACAACCGAATTATTGCGAGAAAAGTTTGGAGATTCGATAATTTCAAGAAATTGTGACATTGAATGGCCTCCAAGAAGTTGTGATTTAACACCATTAGACTATTTCTTGTAGGGTTATTTGAAGTCATTGGTCTTTAGCAATAAAACACTCTCTTCAAGCTTTAGAAGTCAATATTGAACGTGCTATTCATGAAATATGGCTTGATTTAGTGGAAAAAGTGCTCGAAAATTGGGTTCATCGAATTCGTTTCTGCAAAAGAAGTCGTGCAGGCCATTTGAATGACGTTTTATTCAGAACTTAATTGTATCGATTGAACTTCCTATTAAATAAAAAACATTTGAATTTCCTTAACAATTAGTGTGTTTTTTTTTTAAAAGAAATCATATCATTCAAATTGGAAAACCCTATAGATGGGTCTCTTTTTAAAATGTTTACAAATAAAATTTGTGTTTATGAAAATTTATAAAAATTTACTAACGTTTATTTTTTGTTGTTTTTTTTACTGTCATTTGTCAAAATACTAATCAAAGGAAAGTAAACAAAAGAAGTTAACCGAAGACCATCAGTATCATTTGGCGCCAATATCATAGTACGAGCTTTAGCTAAACATAAAGCCTAAGCTCAATTTAATTCAAAAAATCATTTTCACACTATAAATTTAAACTAAATTCAAGCCTAGGAATTCGGGATAACACATTAGGATAATGAGGCGATTATATTTGAATAACTATGCAATATGCATGCACATAGATGGACAACACAAAGTGTATATATATTAAACTTCTGCATAAGGAATAGTGCTTTCATTTTTTATAAATATGTAATATATTATAGAAATTTCCAAATGATTTACATAAAATTTTATTTTTTTATTTACGAAAATGAATCTAAAACATTGAAAATCATCGAAAAACTGCGATGAGGGTTTAGGTGAAACTAAACCAAACGTAATCACACATAGATATAATTTATATTTGCATCAGACATTTGCTTAACCCAGACCAAGACCAAGACCAAGACCAAGCATCAATTATGTTGTTCATTTCGTGAACTATCACAATTAACTCAAAAAGTCATAATTTACAATATGTATAAATTGACACTTGTCAGCTCTGATATTGTAGAATTTGATGCGTTACAACGCGTTGAAGCATATGTAAAATTTCTTTCTTCTGAAATCAAATACATCTCACAGCACTCGGAGCAGTAGCAGATGCTGCAATAAAAGTAATGATAAAAAAATTATTTATCTAATTTATTTATAAAATTAAATTAGACATCAGAAGAATAAATCAAATGCTTTATATCTCCAAAATAGATAGAGATAGAGAAAAAGTTATTAGCTACTAATTATAGGGCTTCAAAAGCTATTTCAAAATATGTTGTAAAAACCCAAATACAGGGTGTTTCAAAGGAAAATTGAGTTTGAAACATTATTTTTTTCATTCTAAATCATTTTGAACCTTCATAACTTTGCAACTGTTATGATATGTGGATAATTTTTAAAGATTAAAGCTGACAACTTACTCTACAAAATGCATTTTTTATCTCTCTGTAGCAAGGCGTTCAAAAGTTATAGATCTTTTTATGAAAAGTCGCTAAAACATCTTTAACCCCTCATTTCTCGAAAAGCGTCCAGAATATACAAAAAAAATAAAAGTCAAAGAAAAGTGAGAAAGTTTCTTTTAGCATTAATACTTACGTGAGAAACTAAGCAATGCAAAAAAAACTGCTACTGAAAAAGTGGCTTAATTTTTTGTCCTATTTACATAGGTAATATATCCTATTACATAACATAGGTTAATATTATATCTATGCAGCCCAACCACTCCCCTTTATAACTAAATATTAGAATATAAGGTTTTATATTCAAATGACGAATTTAATTTACAGTATGGTTCTTGAACCATATGTAAATGTCAAACAATATAATGGTTTGTGCGCTCTATCACTTCAGGTCTTTCTCCAATGCAGGCGTTGACGTCTAACTTCACCACAAAACCATTGTCAACATATTGAAATTGTGCGAGTATACACGTTCATGTTTTCTTTCAACTTTTAGACGTTCAAGCTTTTGAGGTTTCTTTTTTCTCAGAAGAGAAAACGAGACACAAAGCTTTAATGAGAAGTTGTGACATGAACGAAATTTTCAGGCAATTTTTCATTAATCCCGCTATTTTCTGTCAATTTGCTGTCATTCGTAATTTTTTTTATAAAAGTTTAGGGAATCTACTGTGAAAAAAAAAATATAAATAATAATAAAAATAATAACAAAAATAACATTAAAAATATTATTAAAAGTTATAATAATTAAAATAATAATAAATTAACAATGGTCTTTAGTTGGGCAAAAAACAATGTAGAGAAATTATTCATTTTATATGAAGAAAAATCAAATCTGTTTGATATTCGCCATAAAGATTACTACAATCGAACAAAACGAGAAACAGATTTGAAATTAATAGCTGAATATTGTGAAAATTACAGTGTAGAAGACATTGAAAAAAAATTAAAACTCTACGTACACAATATTCCAAAGAAAAATATTTAATAGAACAATTAAAAAAAAAAGTGGTAATGGTGCTGACGATTTATATGAAACAAAGTTGTGGTGCTTTGTAAGTTTTTAGCATAACGAAGTTGTTATTCTAAAATTTTTTGATCCTTCGATTAATAGTAGATCTAGCCAAAGTAATTTCAAATTATCAACAGTAAATAACAATGTTGAAAGTAAAATATTGACACACTGAAAAGTTATTTTTGTCGTAATTATATTTTTTATACATACTGTACTTAATCGCCTTAAGATAATTATCAAACTATGTATTATTTATTTGCACTGAAGTTTGATAATACATTTAAGGTTAGTTGGCACTGAGGTTTCTGAAGAATCAAGTTTTCTAGAAAAATATGGAATCAGTTTTTGTGGAACTCAAAAAAAATATTAGGAAAGAATAGAAATAATGTTTTAGAAGATAAAGCAACGCCAGCGTTAGAAATGGTACAAAAGATGATTGAAAAGAGAGCAGAACGAAAACAAGAAAAAAAGACAGTGTTCTCAGCTGTTTTAGAACAAGAGATGTCTAAAATTCAAGTCAAACAAATTTTCGAGGACTTGCAGTATGAAATTTTAAGTTTGGTGAGAATTAGCTTGAAAAAATATCGCGAAGAAACAAATTCGACCAGACAATATTTACATTGCTCGTCAACATATTTTATGCATTTTATGCAAAATTATCCACCTCTTAAGGACTAACAATCTTCGATCACACCTCTTAAGGACTAACAATCTTCGAAATTATTAAAGATAGAAACTTAAAATTGTTTACAAAGGTGTCAAGCATATCCCAAGAGGATGCTTCTTTTACGTTCCTGAAATTCGAGTTGAATAAGGCAGAAAAGGGAAGAAGTTCAAGCAGCTGCCAAAAAAACTTATGGATTTTTAATTCAATTCGAATTATTCAGGTGTAGGGTATTAATAAGTCGGTTGCATCGACTTAGTGTTACATTTCCTTTTTTTTTTAATTTATAAATAAAAAAAAGAAATTATATTGTAATAACAAATTTTATTTCAATCATAAAAACTTACAGACATGATTTTCACTTTCACAATATACTAAAGTACAAACAGCTTCAGCTGATTTATCTTCCCAGCCTTCGAGCATTTTGTAGTCCTTCTGTAAACATGTATATTCAACCAAAACAGTTCCCTTTACTTGTTTTGCTGCTTCTATACATTTTTTTTGACAAATTCCATCTATCTCACCTTAAATTAAAAAAGTTTATTTTTAAATTAAATAGAATTAATTTTTAAAGTTAAGAGAATTAATTATAGAGATAATTACCACAGTCCAACCTTGGAATTCCGATAAATCTATCTTCTTTGATTGTAAAGTACAAAAAAAATTTGTTCTAATTCAACCACCCGTGTGGCGTGTATGCATTAATGTTGACCTCATTAACACACCACAACGCTAATTTTTCTCGTCTACAGTCTACAGAGAACACATTTGACGTTTTCATGTTTTCAGGAACGTGTACATCGGCTAATCTTCTCCAATACTGGCGGCTGGCGTGTAACTTTTTTAAAGTTTACGTTGAGCAATGCTCAAAGCTGAACGCTGACCGTTGAACTATTTGACAATTTGATTTTTTTGACATTTCTTTTTTGTTTTTTTTTTCTTGTAAACAATATAATTGGCCCACATCCGTGAGGAAAAGGGCCCTCTATTTCTCAAGAGTATTATATGAAATAAATAAAATAAACAATATGAATAAAAAAAATAAACAATATAAAAAAGATTAATGTAATTGTGATAAAAATTAATCGGTAGAGTCGCGTTTAGGTGGGTCAACTTCTAATGCCTGTAAAATACTTTGTGATGGTGTGATTGTTAAAATTTTTTTTAAAAATAATTCTTTGGCCTTTTCTTGTTCGATGTGTGTAATTTTCTTTTAATTTTTTTATTTTATATTTGCCATTTTTTTAAGTTTAAAATTTTCGACTTTTCATGCAATATTTTAATATTAATACTATTAAATGGTGGGCCAAGTGACCTGGATCCCCCAAAATAGACTGTAAAAGACTATCACCATTAGAATATAAATTTGCCGAAAAAATTAACTTTTTTGCATTATTTATCCCGAAAAATTTTTTTTTCATGCATCGACATTTTTGTTATGAAAAAAATTTTTTTTCGGGATAAATAATTCATGGTCGGCGTCTTGGGTCAGCTTTGATCGTCATCTCACACCACCAATGATTATTTAATTATTACCAATTTATTATTTAATGATAATTGTATGTTTACATACCTTAAATGCATGTGACAGATATTATTATGTCACATATCAATTCGGTCAAAATACACGGTTCTGCGTGCAGAACGCTTTACACTTCGTTTCACACCCTCTTTCCTAAAAACTAATTTTATTGTGAGAATATTTGGTATTGAGAGAAAGATAATTGTTCAACTAAAATTTTACTTTCTGCACTGGATTCACTTACTAAAACAAACAAAAATTTTTTGTTGTTGTTTTATTTGTTTGTTGTTTTTGTTTCTTTTTCCTTATTTATTTATAAATTTTTGAACTGCGTGTATCGTGAAAAAAAAGAAATATAAAAACGGAAAAAAAATGAAATATTTGTGGCGTTAAATATTGATAAAAGACAATATAAAATTAAGTTTAGCATTAGTTTTTGTTTATATATATTTGTTTACTTTTTAAATTTGTATTATAAAAAAAGAAGAAACGTCAAACGTTTGACGTTTTAACATCTTGTACATAACATTTTAAGTCTCTTAGAAATATATTTTAAATAATTTGTTTTATTTACGAAATAATTTGTTTTATTTACGAAATAATTCTTAACACATATTGCTTAAAACTTTATAAACTATTTTTTTTCAATTTAAATAATATTTTTTAACTTATCACGTAAATTATTTCATTATATTATAAAAAGAGATCTTGCTTTTACGAAATTGTTTTTTGTCGCACTTAAATATGATAAAAAAAAAAAAAAAGTGTAAAAGAAAAAAAAAAAAAAACAATAAAAAGATAATATAAAGAAAAAAAAAAAAATAACTATAAACATTTTTAAAACTATTTCTAAAAAAGAATGGTGAATCAGTGTAATATTTGCAAAAACCGAATTGCTGGTAAAACCAAAAATAAAGGAATTCAGTGTGGTACGTGTGCCTTGAGTTTTCATGCAAGGTGAGTTAATATATCTGATAAACTGATTTATGCCATCATGTCAGGTAACGCTTATTGGAAATGTGTTAATTGTCTAACAACATCAAATGAGTCTATGGTGTTAGTTGATACTAACGAGGTTGATGAAAATAGCAAAACTCCTAAAACATCAGTTGAATCTGTGATAATTAATAACAACAATCATAAGATAAGTAATGACGTAAGTTTTTGCATTTCTCTTAATAATAATGCTCAATTAAGCCTAGAAGATGAATTAGAATCTTTCAATTGTATTAATTATACCCCAGAAGAATTAGCACAATTTTTAAAAAATCTAGGTGGTGTTTTGCTCGAAATTCACAAAAATCAAAAACATTTAGCACTCCAGTTTGAAGAAGTTTTAATCAAAAATGCTGAATTATTGAAAGAAAATTCTAAATTACATGATCGTGTGAATAGTTCTGAAAATCACATCAGCATTTTGGAAAATAGAGTTAACAGTTTGGAGTACTTACATGATAAAACGCAGCAGAATTTGTTAAAAAATAATCTTGTACTAGCCGGTCTACCTTCGAATCTCATAAACCCAACAGAAACTGTTTTGGCGATCGCAAAAAAATTAATGCTAATATTGATAAAAATGATATATCAGATGTTACAACAATTAATCAAAAAAAAATTAATGAAGCTGGTCCCCAGAAAAAATTATATATTGTTATGTTTAATTCTGATATCCCAAAAAAAGAATTATTGGAAAAAAAAAGACAATATAAGCATCTTTTTACTGTTGAATTAGATATGAATAATGATGGCAACAAAGAAATATTTCTACGTCACCATCTTACAGCACTGCAGTCTAATCATTATTATGAAGCTAAAAATATTAAAATCAAACATAAATTTTAATTTCTCTGGGTCAAAGATAGCACCATTTTCTTACGGAGAAATCATTACAGCAAAATATACAAAATATTGTCGAGGAACGATATCAATCATATTTATAAAATCTTCAATACCTAAGCACAATATCAACACAATACATTTACAAATAGTAAAATTAAAAAACTTAGTTATATGTATTACTTTTTTATTATTCTTTAAATTCAATTCTAAAAATTTTTTTTCTTATCTTGTCAATATTAATATTAATAGTTTATACAAATTATTTTTCTTTTTTTCTTACATTAAATAATATAATATTTTTATACTTTTGTTTATACATTTTTACACATTTAAATTTTTATTTAAACACTTATAAAATCTTTAACATTAATTTTCATTATTTAGTTTTTATAATTTCAAATTACTTTCCCATAACTTATGAAATAATTTATTTTTATTATATTAATAAATTTAACTTTCTTTTTTATAATTTAAATCAATTAAACTATCTAACTCGGTTAAATATCGTAAAATATACAATTTACATTAATTTCAATATGTTCATTACAAACCATTTCAAAAGGTATTATATTAATCTAAATTTAAAATATAGAACTTCACTTAGTCCTACTTTAAAATTACAATTTGCTAATATACAATGTCAATCTTCGAAAAGTTATTTACAAAAAACTATTATGGTAAACTATTTTAATACAAAAGTAAAGAAAAAATTCACAATCAATAATAATAGCTTATATAATAATTGTTTACACAATCCACTTAATCTTTTAAAAGCACCTTTTTATTTACCTTTTAAAAATTCCACAATAATTCAATATATTACATTGATTTTGTTATTATTATTTTTTTCTAAAAATGATTATTTTTTTTATGTTTCAGTGTACATAACCTACAAAAATTTAAATTATTACCTAAAAAAATTTGTATTATTTTTATATATATTAATTTATTACTTATTTTTACATTCTTTTTATTTTTATACTTTCACAAAATTCACAAAATTTATACCTAAATTAATAATTTACATTTCAATAAGCAATCTTAAAATACATTTAATATTCCCACATTTAACCATTTATTTAAACGCTTATGCATTACAAAATATTCACTTAATTTTTTCTTTAAACATATTTATTATAACCATATTTAAAAAATTTTTTTTGGTTTTTCAAATTTATTATTTATCTATTTTTTCAACTATTGTTTACTACACTCTTGGAAGTTTTATTACTCCATTCTTATTGACATTCATTAAATTTATACATGGCTGGATGTTACACATTTCTAGTTTCGAACAGCTGATTCATACTATGTTCAATTTATTTTTTTTTTATCATTTATGATGCTTTCGAATGAAACAGAGAACGTTTAATGCAATTTAAAAGTGAAACATTATTTAACTTATAACAAAGACTCAGTAAGTTTAAAATATCAAAATAATTTTAATATTTTGTACTTGAATATTCAAAGCTTACGGAATAAACTACATGAGGTGGAATCTTTGGTTGATAGTTTTGGTTGTAATATACATATAATTGTCTTGACGGAGGTATGGCTGGCACTTTCTGAGAATAATTTTTTCAATATTCCGAGATATAACTCATACTTTATAAATCGTGATAAAGCTTATCGTGGAATTGCTATATATGTTAAGGATGATATTTCTAGTAATTTTTTATTTAGTGAAGAGTACGAGAATAGTCAGTTTTTAGGAATAAAATTACTTAAAGATAATGTTAATGTTATAGGCATATATAGATCTCACTCTACTCATCCTAATCAGTTTGTTAATAAACTGGATGAGCTCATATTTACCTATAAAAGATCAACAATAGTAGGGGATTTTAATCTTAATTTGTTAAACAGTAATAGCTCTGAAATTAAAATGTATAATAATGTGGTGTTGAGTAATGGCTTTGTGGTTTGTAATAATATCTCCGAAAAATTTGCTACTAGGGTTGGATCTCAATCAAAAACTATAATTGATCATTTTTTGACTGATATTGTAAATTGGGAATATAATTTTTACGTATTAGACAACAGTCTGTCCGACCATCAAATGTTTTTTATAAGTTCTAACTTCATACCCACAATAAAAAGAGAAAAACAGTACAAGGTTATTTTAGACTATTCAAATGTTGGTAGAGACAATTTCTGGATAAACATTGACTCCTACAATGATTTTGGTGAGGTCACGGGTAAAATTAGCGCGTTAATAAATCAGAATACTAAACATATTGAAATAAAAATCTTTAAGAAGAAAAATGAGTGGGTTACAAGTGAGATCTTACAAGTAATAAAAATAAGGGACTCATTTTACAAATACAAAAGAAATAAACACATGATGCGCACATTAAGAATTTATATATTCAATTTATATATTACCTTATTCAAAGATAAGGTAAAAATACTAACAAGGGAAGCTAAAAAAAATCTTTATTCCGATAGGATAGCGAAGCATCCCAGTGACTCTAGGAAATTATGGAATCTGTACAAAAGCATAATATTTAATACAGGTTTCTATGAGTCTAAAACTATAATAAATGCTCTGTGTGATAACGATGGAATAATTGAAAAGGAGGAGGAAATTAGTGAATGTTTTAACAATTATTTTATTAATGTAACAAAAAATATAAAAATTTCAGATAACAACATTAATCAAATCTACTTAAATCAATTTAGACGAAATATCTATTCTCATTTTCAACTAAGTCCTACTAATAGAGAAGAAGTTAGTTCAGTGATAAAATTTTTAAATCTTAAAGCAGCTACAGGTTACGATAATATTTGGGCAAAATTTCTTAAACATTACTCTGATCAATTAATCCAAGTTTCAGTAAAATTTATTAACAAGTCTTTTCAAACATACATTTTTCCTGACAGTCTTAAAACTGCTATAGTAGTACCCATTTTTAAAAGTGGCAATAATACAGATTGTTCCAATTATTGGCCAGTATCTGTTCTTTCGGTTTTTTCAAAAGTTTTTGAAACTATTATTAAAAATAGACTTAATTTTTTCATGAGTAATAATATTTTAAATGATGAACAGTATGGATTTGAAAGGAATTCAAATACCGCTGCAGCATGCTTAAGTCTGACAGACTTCATTTCAACCAATATAGACAAAAAAAAAATAAAGTTGGTTGTGTGTTTATATATTTGCAAAAGGCATTGACTGCGTCGATCATAAAATTTTATTTCTTAAATTATTTAATTTGGATTTTGATTATCACTAAGTGAAATTCTTTGAATCCTATTTGCAAAATCGAAAACAGATGGTACGCATTAATAATAATTATAGTTTTGAAAAGTTTGTGTACAAAGGGGTTCCTCAGGGTTCCATACTTGGACCGGATCTTTTCAAGATATATATAGATGATTTATCTCGTTTCAATCTAAAAGGGAGGATTCAATTATATGCAGATGATGCAGTACTAAAATACGCTAATGAGAGTGAACAAAGTATTATTTTGTCTATTCAAAGTGACCTTGATGTTAAACTAAAAATTGGTTAAAACTAAATATTAAAAAAAGCAAAATAATGTTTTTTAAAAATAAAATGTGGGATAATATTATTAGCTTGCCTTACAGAAACGAGAGTATTGAAATTGTTAAAGAATTCAATTATCTTGGTTTACTAATAGATAGTAAATTAAATTGGAGCAGTCATATTGACTATATAATAAAACGTATAACGCCTTATATTTTTGTTATTTGTAGATTGAGAAACTTTTTGTCACACAAGGCTTTATTTATGATTTATGCTTCTTATATAAAATCAATAATTTCGTATCTCAACCCAATTTGGAGTAATGCTCCACAAATCTATATGAAAAAACTAGATATAATTCATAAAAAATGTATAAAAGTAATTCATAGATTCCCCATATACCATTCAACAAGTTTGTTGTATTCAAACCAATATTTAAGCCTTGAAAGAATTTGCAGGCTTGAACTATACTTACTAGCTTTTAAAATTGTAAATAACAAAATGAAACATAACTTTATTCTAAATCGAATGATTGACATACATAATTACAACACTCGCAATAAGGCAAATTTTTATCTAACGTTATTTAGAACAGATAACCAAAAAAAAACTGTTTATATAACTGTTTAAAGGTTTATAATGAACTTCCGCAAAACCTTAAGATTATTGATAATTTACTTTTTTTTAAACACAAAATAAGAATATTATTGGCTCTAACAAGCCAACAAAGTTAAAAATAAAAACAAAAAATAAAAAAAATTTATTTTTATATGGAAATGGATTGTTTTTTTTAATGATATTATGGGAATGAATTAGTATTTAATTTAAGAATTAGTTTTAGTATAGTATTAGTATTTAATTTAAAGAATAAGCAAAAATAAATAATGAAATTGATATTTAGTTGTAACAAAACAAACCTATTATGTTTATTAGATTAACAAAACAAAATAAATTTATATTTTAAAATTTTATTCGACCATACGGCTTAGGCTAAGGTCTTGAAAAAAAAAAAAAAAAAAAGGAAATGTAAAGAATAGATATTTTGGTATTATATTAAATATATAAGTATGTTTTAATTGATAAAATATAAAGTTTATAATGTTTTTTTATACATATATCAATAATATTATTTATATAACTGACAATTGGGTCTAATTATTATATTGATATGTACCTACCTATATAATAGACAATTGGGTCTATTATATATCTATATTATATGTTTGTATATAACTGACAATTGAGTCTAAGGAACAGGCATTAAAATTAATTTTTCTTTTTTTACGAGGGTTAGTGGAAAACTCGAAAGTCACCAAGAGGAACTGCATGTGCTTCCTCAGGGTGGTGTTGGACTTTAACCAACCAACCCCCCTTTTAAAACCAAACTTTAGGATGGAACCTTTAATACAAATGTACAGTTTGGCTACAGATGTATACATAATATCTAAAGGACAGACTAATCTATAAAGAAATATTTTTTTTTTTGGGTTTTACGTATTTTAATAGGTAGATTACAACAATTTAAATTGCATTTTAGTCTACTACGCAGTTTTTGTTGTTTCGACTGCAAATCTCCCAATTGCATAAAAACTATAATACTGAACAGAAATTGAAAAATTACATTTGATTAAAAGAGTTCAAATTAACTAAATAAATCTATTAGAATTGATTTTGGACCATTTCCGAATAAAATACAACGAAAAAACGAATATGATGCACATATGCTACAGTATGCATTTAAGGGTTAAAAAATGGCAAATATAAAATAAAAAAATTAAAAAAAAATTACATACATCGAACAAGAAAAGGCCAAAGAATTATTTAAAAAAATTTTAACAATCACACCATCACAGAGCATTTTACAGGCATTAGAAGTTGACCCACCTAAAAGCGACTCTACCCAAATTAATAGTAGTGATTAAAAATATTGGTATAATGGATATTTTGGAGAAATTAATTAAAGAAGTCAAGTAGCAGCATAATTTGATATATTTGATAAGCTGTATACACTTAAAAAAAAAAACTATTTACTTTTCTTTTAATTCTTCACTTACCACTTTTAAATTTAATATTGATAAAATGTCACTTGACTGACAATTGAAGTAACGCCAGCATTGGAAACTTAAATAAAAAAACCGCTGGAATGCGTTTCGTTTCTTACTCCGGGTAGGGTTTATGCTTTTATAGGATTAACTACCGCACTTACAACCAGAGTTAATTTTACTCTGCCATTTCGAAACAACTACATTTAAAAATTAATTTGCACTGTCAAAACTAGATTGGAACATATATTTAATTAAACATGTAATCAAGTTTCCCAAAAAAAATTAAATTTAAGTATTATGTTCCGTCTTCAACATCACATGATGGATCCACCTACAATTAAAAATATATAAACACACAGAGAAACACATCAACAAAATATTTAAATTTATACTTATCTGAAATTTGGGAACCTTTAATACAAATGTACAGTTTGGCTTTGGGGATAAGGATGTGGGAAGGATAATTGGGGAAATTGGAATTGGGAAATTTGGATTATGGGGGATAGGTATGAAAATTTGGAGGGACATTTTGAAGAAAGATGTTAATGTTCTTCTTAAACTTAAGTAAGTCGTACACATATGAATTACCAACTACACATATGAATTAGGGAACACATGTGATGGTATATCGTTCCACAAACGGGAAGTGCGCATGACAAACGAATTTCCATAGGCTGTATTTCGCCATCTTGATAACTCAACATGGTAGGGATGAGCATCTGTTGCACTCCTTGTTTCTCGTTGGAAAACTTTGAGTGGAGGCATTAATTGTTTTATTTCTTTGGAACAAGTGTTAATCCCTACGAGATACCTATAAAACAAGGTCAGTGACCCAACTGTGCGATGTTGGCTGAGTGGAGTGAGCATTCAAGTTACACTGGGATCGTTGACCAAACGAATAGATCTGTTTTGCAGATTATCTAAATAACCCAGTTCTGTTTGAGGCCCTGCAGCCCAAATGTGTGCATTATACTCCATTTTCGGCCTAATGTACGTTTTATCTGATCTTATTGAGAAGATCAGATGCGGAAAAGAAAGTTTTCTAGCGATACAAACCCAAACATTTAGCTGCATCCTTAGCTATACCAAAAATGTGATTTAACCAAGTCAATTTCTGGTTTAACCCGATGCTAAGCATGTTTAAATCCGTTGAATGCTGCAAGACTTCTCCCTGAAATAGTAGGTTAGGAACAGTAGTGGCAATTTTCCGCCAGATTCCGACAGCATTGTGTTTTTTTGGTATTGAACTCAACTCTGTTGACTTCACCCCATTTTTGAATTTTTGCTAAATCGTTATTTAGCTCACTAATAGTGAAATTTTTCGCTGTTGTGTTAATCTGGTGATTAATGTTACAGCGGCTATGAAACTCATAGGAAGCTACAAAGGTGCTGTCGTCTGCGAAACTATGAATCGGATTGGAGGTTAATGACAGTAGGTCATTTATAAATATTAAAAAGAGAGTTGGGGATAAAACTGATCCCTGGGGGACACCAGCATTTATTTTGAATTTGTCAGATGAATATCCATCGACCAATACACGAATCGTGTGATTCGAAAGAAAATTTGGAATCCATTTTAGAAAGACTCTACCTAGACCTAATACTTTGCATTTTGCCAATAGAGCATCGTGACAAACTAGATAGAAAGCCTTAGAAATATTAAGAGCCACAACATCAGACTCACCAGAATGATGAAGCTTGATGCTTAGCTTCTCACAAAGGTATGAGATCATCGGTTGAACTACGGGCTCTGAATCCGTATTGACGATCAAGAAGGAAACCTTTGTGGTCCAGGTATTTCAGAAGCTTTTGGCTCACTATTTTCTCCATTACTTTGGAGAGGACCGAAGTTATAGCAATAGGGCGGTAGTTGGAGGAATCGCTTTTATTACCTTTTTTGGGAATTGGGAAAACATGTGCAACCTTCCATTGGGTAGGATGAATACCCGAAGTGAAGGAGAGATAGAAAAGATTGCGCAGAGGTTTTGAAATAGTGGAGTAGGTATTTTTAAGCACCATGGTGGTTATACCATCTGGACCGGCTGAATTATTTATATCAAGATTTTTTAAAATTTTCATCACCGCCAGCGTCCTAAAGTAAATTTTACCGAAGGAGCAGCCAGCTCCTGGAACAGAAGGTGGCACCTGACCTGACTGTGATAGTGTGGAATTGAAAGCGAACTGCTTGCCAAACAAGTTCGCCTTTTCTTTAGAATCTGATACGGTTCTGTTATTATTATCAATAAGTGGTGGAAAGGAAGACCCTCCTTTAGACTTTTGTCAAATGACCAAAAAGATTTGTTATTCTTTGGCATGTGGATGATTTTACGTTTCAACTTTTGGTTGAACAAGAATTTTTGCTTATTGATAACTCTCTTGCATTTGTTTCTCACCACTATATAGTTGGCCCTGCCAGCCTCCGACCTATTGTTTTGGTACTGTTTAAAAGCCTCCTATTTTCTAGAAATCGGCTGCTTTGCAAATACGATTAAACCAAGATTTGCGACTCCTCTTAACAGATTTCATGAAATGAAGGATGAATAACCTCATTCCAAATAAAATAGTTTCATTAATCGCATTTGCAGCAAAGTTAACATTTCTGTTGCGGAAGCAGAATAACCAATCGGCTCTAAAAAAGTTGTTAAGGCCCTCCCAGTCAGCATGGCTGTAACGCCAAACTAATTTTATGGAAGGGGACTTCTGGTTGGAGATTGGGCTTACTCGGAAACTTGTGTTAATCAAACAATGGTCGTAAATACCCAGGAGGCAACCAACTGAAACCACATATTTTTCAGAATGTCTGGTGAGAAACAGATCCAAGAGGTGACCTTCATGATCAGCACGGTCCGGGATTCTAGTGGGATTTTGGACAAGTTGAGAAAGGTGGAACAGTGTGGAGAATAATTCAACTTGTTTCCTAATTGAGTTTTGACTTGGGGAGATGTTGGTAGAAAAATGAAGCCAGTCCCTGTTATGAATGTTGAAATCTCCAAAATTTCATTGATCTGGTTCGATAGATTTTCAATTTCCATAGTAGTTTCTTGTTCATTTGAGTTGGGTGATCTGTATAGGAAACAGAAATGTATGGCATATTTTTCAACGAGAAATTTGACCCAAATGTAATGAAAGGTTGGGCTAGAACATTTATACTTTGGAAGTGTGTTGAAAGCGATGTCATTTTTTATATAGACAGCCATACCTCTTTTGGGTACGAAGTGTGAAATAAGTGAGTAGCCGGTAACATTAAAGTTATCGTTGTGGTTACTGACTTGTGTTTCACATAGGGCTAAGATTGCTAGTTTAATGGAACTAAGATGGCAATCGACGGCATGAAAATTCGTTTGCAACCCGCGTATGTTACAGAAATTAACATTAAAATTGGTAATTTTGATGGAAAAAATTAATATAAAAGAAAAGTTAAGATAATAAATAATAATATTAAAATTGAAATGTAGTTTAAAATTAAAATCAAAAGCAAAATTAAAATGAAATCAGAGTTGAAATTGTAATCAAAATCAAAATTAGACTTAAAATCAATTTTAAGATTAATCAAGATCAAAATCTGACTTAAGATAAATTAAAGTATGTAAATTAAGATTAAAGTAAAAATTAAAATTCACAAAAATTAAAATTTATTCAAAATTAAAATCAAAAGAAAAAGTGCACGATTTAAATAACCCGAACTTGACAACACTTTAAAATAAATTACTATCAATGTCAATATCAATACTCTATATCAACATTAATACTTTTCAATATTTTGCCTTGAGTGAGCAAATGGTTTATAACAACGTGCAACAGTTTATAACATACACTTTTTAAGTGACCTTATTGAACGCAGGTACAACCAAAGACTCACCAAAAGCAAAACTTACCACCAGAAATTAATCAATTAGATTATGGTAATTACTATGGTGGTATTAAAAAAAATTTAGCGAATTGAGAGTCGAAGAAGAACACCAGCATCCATCATACATGTGGGAGAGAGATGGATATATAATTGTTTTGTTTACGACAAGTTGATATTAAGATGAAATATGTTGGTACCTATAAAAAACAAAAACTTTCCGCTTTTAACATAGCCGACTAAACATTCTCTAGTCAGTGTTCAATATTCGAATGAAGAGAATTTCACACATACATTGACAAGTGCAGAATCTGGTAAATACTTGTGTAAATGCGAGCGGTCGACGTGATGTCATGTACTGCAGACCCGTATGGTTTGGCGGATTCACATTAATGACTTTTTATTCAATAATATTTCATTTTCTATTGTTTCACTTATTTGAATATTAAAATTAAATTATAGAAATTAATTATTAAATTATATTTACATTAAATCTAATAGATGGCTCTGGTCCATGATCATAGAATATTATTATAGAGTATAATGTTAATTATTTCTGTAAACTTAATTTTGAATTTGGAACTTTAAATAATTGTATATGAACAATATTTAATTTAATACATATTATTAAAACCAAAGAAATTTAAAACTTAGTTGTGTCGAAATAAAAAACAACCTCGTTTTTCTACGAACGAATTTAATCTGGTTTTTTTTTAATAAAAATTTTACAATTTATATGTAGGTAAATGACATTTCTAATTATTGAAGAAGCGGTTCTTATTTAAAGAGAGTAGTTTTAATTTTTAACGGATTAATTTTATAGTAAGTAATTGTTAACGCAAAACAAACATAATTTTTATAGTAATTGTCAAAACAAAGAATATCAAACTTAAATATCAGTGCTTCTTCAATATTTTCAATATTAACAACATTAGTATAGAATTTCATTTAGTAATTACATTTTATTCAATATATATTTTATTTATATTTCTGTAAGTTTTTATCCATACCGCCGCCTTAGAATGCAGCGAGGATAATGATGATTCAACTTCTTCAACTGGTAATGGAGCTAACGACTGAATTTGACGACGAACTATCTTTTCTTTACATCTTACATCTACAACTCTTACTTTCCCATCCTTTCCAGGATATATCTTTTCTATTCTACCCAATGGCCAGTTTTGGGGAGGTGCATTATGTTTTGAAATGAGCACCAATGCTCCTACTTTTACATTTATGTGCCTATCTTTCCATTTATAACGAATTTGCAAACTTCTAATATACTCTTCTACTAAATCTTTTAAGTAAGGATGTTCTAGAGGATGCACTTACATATTTTCCAGATAATGCATTCAATGGTGTTCCAATTAGAAAATGACCCGGTATTAAAACTTCTTCATCACTGGGATCGGATGACAGAGCTACGATAGGACGCGAATTCAGCATTGCCTCGACTTATGCTACATATGTAGTCACCTCTTCTAAAGTAAGATTTATAGCTCCCACAGAACGTTTTAGATGATACTTTGCAGATTTGACCGCTGATTCCCAAATCCCGCCAAAATGCGGGGATCGAGCTGGTGTATGCTGCAAAGAAATACTTTGAAGGGAACACCAGTTAGAAATAACATTTTTATTTTGTTGAAAGTAAAATTCTTGTTTAGCATTCTAATTCTCTACGAGCGCCAACGAAATTTGTGGCGTTATCGCAGTATAGACGGTAGCATAAACCGCGTCTTGAAATAAATCTTTTCAGAGCTGCGATAAAGGTGTTCGGAGCCAAAGAAGTTACAACTTCTAAATGAACTGCGTGCGTCGGAAAGTATACGAATACAGCGATGTATGATTTATAAAAAGATTTTCCACGAGCTCCAAACGACAGCATTACAGGTCCCCAAAAATCTACCCCTGTTATGTAGAATGGACGAGATGGTTTCAATCGATCTTGCGGAAGATCACCCATTATTTAATTTAACAGCCTAGGAAGAAACTAAAAGCACCTTATACAATTTCTAACGATGTTTGTCATTATTGATCTTCAATTTATTATCCAGAATCTTTGACGCACAATTGATAATAATGCCTGTGGCCCAGCATGAAAGTTAATAACGTGAGTAGGTAATCCTGCACTTGGGGATGGGAGGAAATCATGCCATATCGTACCGAAGACCACGCCCATTGACCTATATTTTAATTGATGGGTTTAATGTAGGTTATTCTTGGTTAGTAGGTCAAAAATTTGTTTTGTTTTGGTTTAGGGTTGTTAACTTATAAGTTGCAAGTGGTTGTATAGTAGGAAATGAAGGTTGTTGGTACTGTAGAAGTTGTTAGGCAAGGTTAATGAACTGAACATGTTTAGAATATTTAGGTTTTTCAATAAATTCATTGATACTTTGTAATAAGATATCATACAAATAGAAAGATGATTTTTTTCAGGTCAAATCAAGTTTATTTTTTTAAATTGCGCAAAATCGCATGCTTAATAAAGTATACCTACATACATAAAAGGAGATATAAAAGAAACGAAAAAAGCTGGTTTTATAATATTTAATAAGAAAAATATTCATAGGTACTTTTGAATACCAAGATGTAAATAATAAAAATAAAAACAAAACGTAAACAAGAAGTACAAAGTATAGTTTGGCTTATAATGAAGATCAATAATTGTTAAAATTTGTTATTATAGCTTTAAGGTGAAAAATATAAATAAGAAAAATATGTTACCTATTTTAGGATATGAGTTGTTTCTCTATATTCTATATTTTGTTCTAAGTACATATGAACTTAAAAAATATTTTGCATTCTTCTAATTTCTGTTTACCTGGTGTAAAATAAATTGTTAAAACTAGTTTGACTCTTTTAAACAATGTTAAAATTTATGAATGCAGTAAAAAAGTAAAAATAAAAACAAAAGAAAGAAAAAAATTATATAATTATAGGTGCATCTGTTATGTAGGATTTCTTTTTTCTGTTCTATAAGAAGATTGAGAAAATAACCTGAAATCTTCGATTTTACTTTGTTTTGTTATTATTCTATGCTATGTTATTATTCTATGTATACGTTCCATTCTATGCTGTAAGAAATGAAAAAATAAAAAATAACAAAAATCAAAAAGAAGTTAATTGCTTTTGGTACCTACTTTGTAAACATAAGATGAAAATAAAAGACATTTTTATTTTTATGTTAAAAATCTTTTATTATTATTATATTTTTATTTAAATCTAAGTTGAAAAATTTTTTACGATAACCAGATATTAAGATTTTAAAAATTTTAAATTAATATGTAAACAAATTTGAATGATTTACTTATCAACACGTGATTTTTTCCTATTATATCCATACGGTAAAGAACTACCATCTTCATTAAATTTTCGTTTTTCCGATTTTGGTTGATATTTTTTTATTTCAGGAATCGTAAGTATATCGTGATTTTTATTTCGACGAATATTTTCTGAAATGACGTATGTGTCTGTACTATTCAATGAATTTAAAACTGCTTCCTTTATGCTATTAAAATTAATTTTTAGTGAAGCTTCATAACTAAGAATCCTTTAACTGTAGAAGCAATTTTTTCGGTATTATCTTTTGTACAGTAAATTTTGTAGGCGTAGTTCTTGGGACCACCACTTGCAAATTCTGTAATATAACTCCCTATACCATAACACTCTAACTCATCTGTCATGTCTCCTATAAATTCTCCTGTTTGTGGTTCATATTCTCCTTCTCGACTAGTATACAACACCGAATCGGTGTCATAATATAATACTTTACTATCTAGCTTCTCTAGATAACTGAAAAGTTGAAGACGAGCATGTGTTGTTGTATAAGCAGCGATACTTACGTTGACAGTAGATAAAGAAGTTGCTGCTTCTTCTTTATACTTCCAGCTAGCCACTATGTTTTCTTCATTTACTGGAAATATGTGACATACTTCTACAGAGGGGTTTGTTATTAACTCGTAAAGTTTAAAAGGTTGATTTATAATGGTGGTTTGTTGTTGATTTTCCTTTTGCCCAAATTTTCCCCAGAATGAGTTTAAAATAATCTTAGCAAAAGATCTTAAACCAGGATTATTAACCACTTTATCGTATTCTAATTTAATTTCTTCCTTTTCAAAAAAACTATCAATATATTCTTCCTTTTCTTTTTGAGTTTGACATTTTATTGGCCACCCAGAAGCTTCTTGTTTAATATTTATAAATTTATTCATCATTTTAGTGAATAAACCATCAATACCATTGCAATTGTCATATTTTACTGTTTCGTATTCCCAAACTTCATAAATATTTAAAAGTTTATACCCTTTTTCAATTGCTTTTTTAATTTCATCAGTTACCCAAGTACCTACTAATGCTCTTTCATCGTCTGTATGTTCACAGTATTTTCCTTGATATTTTTGTTCACTACAAGTGTTACATAGTGAGAACATCAATTTATTATTTTGTTTGACAGGTAACACGGGCTGTTATAGATTTGTTGGTGGTAAGATTTTACATTTAATAATACCGTCAATAGTCATTCTGTTTAACTTAAAGCAAGTATCTTCTCCAACATAAATCTTAGGATGGTTTATGGGAAATTTTCCTCGTTTGCAAACATATGGGTATAAGGAACATACATCTATGTATTTAATTTTTTCTCCTTGTTTACATTTGTAAGTATTTTCTCCTTACAATATGTGTAAGTATTTCCCGTTCTTCCGCCATAAAATGCATCACGAGGATTTAAAGGGACTAAATTAATTAATGAATGATTTTCTAAATATCTCATATTTTCATTGTGTCTCATTAGCTCCCGGAATTCACATTCCCACATCTCAATAACTTTATATCCACATGATTTTATAAACTCTGATCTCATTAATGTTTTTTCATATCGTAGATTCAAAGTATCGCCAGAGTTATCATGTAATGGTATATCCCTCTCGTTTGTTAAACATTTTGGATGTCCATGATAATAGCAACCGTAAAATTCAAATATTTCTTTAGTCTCTTCGCAAAATCCATCGACTTTAACATTTCCGATTTGTTTTTCTTTTCCATTAAATGCACATTTTAAATCAATTTTTCTCAAATCTTTTTCCAAATAAGCCATTGCATGGCAATTTTTAACTGATTGTCTACCATCCTATATCCTTTTCTTGGTATAATTCCTATAGTATTCGATTTGAGAAAGTTTCTTCTATATACAAGATTACAGGCTGAAGCTATTGTTATTGCTTATACAAATGGTTCCACATTACATTCTTGTATAAAAAATTTTCTTAAAACCAGACATGCTCTAGTTAGAATTTCAACATCATTTATACAGTATTCTAAAATATCTTTCTCCATATTCAATAGGCTTCTCTGTTAAAGAGGTCGAAGAGGATCTTAACGCTTATCGTAGTCATTGCAATAGCAACTACTACAATCATTTGAATCAATCACGTGAGAGTTATAACAAGTTTTTTCGTCCAAACTCTAAGTAATTACTCAAGTTCCAACCAAACTTCAAATCTCATTTCTTTATCTAACGTTACTTACTCTAAAAAGACCTCTCAAACTTTCAACAACATAAACAACATTAAAATGTTTTACCACAATTGTAGTGTTATGAGAGGCAAGCTAAAGAAGCTTTTTGTTGATGCCAAGTCGTGTAATTTCAGTGTATTAGTTATGACTGAAACATGGCTTAACGATTCGTTTACAAACGAGGAAATTCTGGATGGTAATTGGTCCATTTACAGAAAGGATCGTGACTATCTATCTGCAAATTGTTCGCGAGGAGGTGGTGTTCTACTTGCTGTAAAGAATAAGTTATCTAGTGTACCATTAATCACTGGTACACATCACTCTTTCGATCACCAATTTGTTAAAATTAAATTAGGTACAAATAATTTATACCTAGGTATTGTTTATTTCCCTCCGAACTCTGACAATTCCTCATATTCTGATTTTTATAGTGTATATCACAATATTATTTCAGAAATGCATGAGGATGACTCAATTTTTGTGTTTGGCGATTTTAATCGTCCTTCTATTTCTTTTATCGTTGACGACGCTGATAATTTGTTATTACCGGTTAACTTTCATGACGAAATTGACTTCGGTCTTATTAGCGAGTTCTACGGTAACGATTTACAACAAATTATCACTTATCCTAATAGTAATAATAAGTGGTTAGATCTTGCATTTTCAAATGCATATGATAGAATGTCGGTTAAACTCGTTGATGATGTTGATAATCTTTTTACCAACTCTTCTCATCATAACGCACTTATTTTCGAGTTCTCCACTTCTATCCCACTCTTGCACAAATCTTACAATAATGAAATTGTATACGATTTTTTTAATGCTGACTATCAAAGTATTAATTATGCTTTGTCATTAATCACATGGGACGAACTGTTAGTTCAACAGGATGTCAATTTACTAATCTCTATCTTTTACTCAAATCTGTTTAAAATTATTGATGCCTTTGTTCCTAAAATTCGCAAAAAGCATAAAATAACAGAACCATGGTTAGATACAGATCTTAGGAACTTGAGAAATCGAGATGAATGAAATCCTCTATCACATTTTTCGTTTTAAAAATTCTTTCTCTTAATTTACATTTTTCACAGAAGTATAGAGAATCAATGTTTATACATTTAAAGCATCTCAGTTGAGCCACACATAAACTTGCAACATGTTCTTTTATTTTTGTAGACAGATAAATTTCTATGATGTGATCAGTAAATAGTAGTAAATAAATCGAGTAAATAAATCACATACAAACTTATCATGAGAACTTAACACCATATCATCGATAATAACTAACAAAGGTTCTTGATTATCATTAAAATCTGGAATAGTGTTACTATATTCAACATCTTTCATATATAGTGGAACAGCATTTTTGTCTGGATTACACCAAATAATTCTATTAATTTGTGGTAGTATATTTTATTAAATTACGAATAAATGTGGTTTTACAGCAGGATGGCCCCGCCACCCTTATTGTAAATGGGTGAAACAACATAGTTGTATTAGTTAAAACAATCATTGCTAACCTATATTTATAAGAAGAGCTCTTTTTCGAAATGAATATAAATGTAAATTTAGTTATTTTATTGAACATTCTTTTACAAACCTTCGACATGGTTAAACAAGTTTTTATAGTTGACCTACAATTTTTGCAAGGAAATGAAAAACAATATTTCCTAAAAAAGTTAGCCATACTTGAAAAAGGAAGTTTAATTCCAACAGTACCCCGCAAAAGAGCTTAGTCAAGAGCACCGTACCCCGCAGAAGAGCTTAGTCAAGATGTGAAATATAATAACCAGTATTGCGAAAATAAAATAAATGGACTTAAATGGAATAACGGTTTAGTTGAATATTTAGATGCAAAATGTATATTAAAACACTATTTAGAGTCAGCGGAAAAAATTTATGTTAAAGGAGAACAAAAAAAACTTTTCCTTCAAAAGTACATTGACAGTGTTAAAATAGAAGATAAGCAGAGACTTGCCATCATTACAAAAGATTGAAAACTTTAATTCAAATTGTCCCATACACTTATCAAACAAGAGTTTCAGATGTGCTGTTAAAAATTGTTTTAATGTATATATGCATCTTTTAAAAGAAAAAATGTTAGATTAAGACCTTCAATTTTCATACTTGCACAATATGAATTTAAATAACAAAAAAAAAGTTTACTTCAACATAAAACAAGAAATTCACGTTATGCATGTATGGGTCTATGCTTACAGATCAGCAAGGAAAGGTCATTTGGAAGAATACGCACGTGATAGAAGTAGATTTCAACGACGTATAGAAAAAGTTGGTCTCGCTATTTCTAAAATCTTAACATCTGATCTTCGTAAAAAAATTTTCCAACACAGATTTCTGCAAAATTGTAAAATATTTTCAAATACAGAATTATTTCAAACATATAAATAAATTTGTTTTATTTTTGTTTTCAAATAGGTACCAAAAGCAATTAACTTGCCTTTCTGATTCCTTACAGTATAGAATGTAACGCAATAATAACAAAACCAAGTAAATCAAGATTTCCGGTTATTTTCTCAATGTTATTATAGAACAGAAAAAATCTTACATAACAGATGCACCTATAATTCCATAATTTTTGTTTTTTTTTATTTTGCAGCTTTAAAACTATAATAACAACTTACAACAATTATTGATCTTCTTTAATAAACAAAAATACACTTTGTACCTATTTCTTGTTTACGTTTTGTTTTTATTTTTATTATTTACATCTTGATATTCAAAATTACCTATGAATATTTTTCTTATTAAATAATAAAAACGAGTTTTTTTCGTTTCTTTTATATCTCCTTTTATGTATGTAGGTATATTTTATTAAGCATGCGATTTTGCGCAATTTAAAAAAATAAACTTGATTTGACCTGAAAAAAATCATCTTTCTATTTGTATGATATCCTATTACAAAGTATAAATGAATTTATTGAAAAACCTAAATATCCTAAACTTGTTCAGTTCATTAACCTTGCCTAACAACTTCTACAGTACCAACAACCTTCATTTCCTACTATACAACCACTTGCAACTTATAAGTTAACAACCCATGCTTATAATCTAAACTTGTCCAGTTCATTAACCTTGCCTAACAACTTCTACAGTACCAACAACCTTCATTTCCTACTATACAACCACTTGCAACTTATAAGTTAACAACCCATGCTTATAACCTAAACCAAAACAAACAAAACAAGTTTTTGACCTACTAACCAAGAATAACCTACATTAAACCCATCAATCAAAATATAGGTCAGAGGGCGTGGTCTTCGGTGCGATATGGCATGATTTTTTCTCATCCCCAAGCGCAGGATTACCTACTAACTTGTAAATGTCTTGTCAGCAATTTTACAAATTGGTGAGCTTTGGGTAATAACAGAGCATACTTCGTTGAATACCGCAGATCTGCTTGGTGTAGACGACCACCAACCCTTAAGAGTTTCATATGTTTATAATTCTCCAAGAAAGGATTTAACAGTTTAAGATTGCTTTTCTTATGACAGTATTGTAGGCAATTAAGTTTTGTATGTCTTCATAAACATATTTTGTTTGCAATAAGGACACAATTGTTAACAAAGAATCCTCTCATTCTTCCGGGGACACAACATCCATATTATCACGATTTTATAACAGACATATATTTCTTATTTTTAGTCTACAATTTTTTACAAATCTTATTATAAGCGCAAATACTCCAATTATTTTATTATAACTACTAATTTTTTCTACATAGTCAAGTAGGTAGTTTCCAGTTGACATAAAGGTTGTTAACGATAATTGATTTATTGAAAGTGCATCAGGTAATTTCATATTTAATTTAATTTGCCTTGGAGGAGGCCATAACTCCTCAGGCTTACTCAAGAACTCAGGGCCATTAAACCAATTCGAATTAATAAGTTCTTCTGGTGTGCAACCCCTTGATAAAATGTCGGTGGTGTTCGAAATGCTAGCCTCCACTTTATTCCTTCGGTTAGTTCTTGAATCTGGGATACACGATTTGAAACGAATGTAGTTAAAATTGGCAAATGTGAAGCTAACTAAGCCAGGACAATTTCCGAATCAGTTCATAATATTATTTTTTCGTAATTTAATACATTTTTTTTGATTGTCTTTAGCAAGTTGCCGAGTAAAAGAGCTGCATATAATTCAAGTCTGGGAATAGTTTGTGCTTTAGAAGGAGCAACTCTAGATTTAGCTAACAACAATTTTTCGTGAATATTTCCAAAATTATCAATGCAACGTATTTAAATACAGCCACCATAAGCTCGCAAGCTCACATCTGCGAGGCCATGTATTTGGAACGAAGAAACGGTTGTGGCGAAAACAAAACGTGGAAGTCGAATATTATCCACAATTGGCAGTTGGGATTTAAAATTTTTCCAGGAAACGTGTAATTCAGTAGGTAGGGATTCATCCCAGTCCAATTTTAATAACCATAAATTTTACATAAAAATTTTAGCCCATACAACTACAGGGTTGATAAGACCCATAGGATCAAATAATAAAAGTTTTTTCTCCAAATTAAAAAACCACCTTTGAGAGACCTGAAAAGATTGACCTAATTGATCAACAGAGGATTTAAAGGGAAGTTTTGTGACAATTCGGCCATCACCTAATCGATAAGTAGATGAAATGAACAAATCTTCACAGCAATGCTCTTCTTTTGATAATTTAGGTACATTATCTGCAACATGTTCCATTTTCCAAAACTGCTGTACAAGTTGATTAAGATCGTAATCTGCCGGGTTGTGCTTAACGTTACCACTATTAGCATCCACTACAAACGACATGAGATTACACTTTTCATTCGTCTTCATTGTACTATGATCATATCTACCGGAAACAATCCATCCTAACAGAGTTTTTTGCAATGTTGGAAGATTATTGCTTAGCTTTATCTGATCTACACATAAAAGTTCAAAAAATGATCCAGCGCCAATAAGTAGATCGACATTTTGCTGTTTGTAAAACAGCAGGTCGGCGAGTTTAATATTTTTAGGTAAATTCCACCTTTCAACAGACAAATTAACGTCAGGCAGTATTCCCGAGATGCATGGTAAAATCAATAATTCCAAATTTAATTTAAAGTTCTTATGACGTGAGTTAATTACGGCATTTGTAGACAAACGAACCTTTGTCTTGTTGTTTCCTATTCCCGACATACTTTTAATTACCCTTGATTTTTTTAATTTTAATATTTGTATTATAGACTCGCTAATGAAATGGAGTTGCGAGCCGGAATCAAACAGTACCCGAACGGGTTTGTATTGACCATAATAATCTTGTAAATAAACAACAGCTGTAGCTAAAATGATATTTTTCTGTTGAGGCGATTCCTCATACGACACTTAACAACATGAAGAAGTAATCATGTTTGATTGACTTGGAGAATCTGAAGAAGCAGTCAATTTATTATTTTTGTTGTTCTCATTGAGATGAAAAGATGAACTATTTGAATTTGAATATCTATGACGCAAGGAATGATGAGGTGAAGAACTAACCCTCCGTTTGGAAGAACTGCACCTTTTTACCGAATGTCCACTTTGTAGACAATTAATGCAAAGAAGTCTTTAACCCTTTTAAAACGTTCTAGTACTGATAAATCAGAAAACTTTGAACATTTGTAAATATTGTGATCCCTTTCATTACAAAATATACACGAATTTCGATTCGGGGCATTCCAAAAACTGGCAACGTTTACTAAGAACCGCTTCACAATCACTCCACTTAAATAATTCAGAGAACGTTAGAGACTCCTCCCATTTAGCTTGTGATTCAGGATCTAGTTTACTCATCACTATGTAAATTATCATTGCATTAGCAATATCTCCTTCATTTCCAATTGAGTTCATTGAGCGGAATATAGGATTCACATAATCGATTAAATTTCTTAATTGTACAGATGAATTTTTGTTAATGTTAGTTCGAAAAGCTCAGAAATTAATTCCTGAAACATTAAGGTTTTCAAACCTGTCTTTTAGATGTTGAATAATTTTAGGATAATTATCTTCCGAAATTGGAAATTCTCTAACAGAATTTTTAGCAAGGCTCTCCAGTGCGCCAAGCAAAATATTACATTTTTCGATATTGGAATAATGAATGTTGTTATGAACTGTGTTATTATAAATCCCAATAAAGTTCGGATATTCCGAGTATTTCCCACTAAATCTAGGTAATTTGATTTTATGTAAATTTGGAGCAGAAGGCTGAATGACCAAACTCTTATCAA
Organism: Poecilobothrus nobilitatus; assembly: GCA_947095535.1. Classification (NCBI taxonomy): domain Eukaryota; kingdom Metazoa; phylum Arthropoda; class Insecta; order Diptera; family Dolichopodidae; genus Poecilobothrus; species Poecilobothrus nobilitatus. The sequence goes on along the minus strand of OX352774.1, from coordinate 155,471,610 downwards.
GATCACGCTGGTTTTGTTCGATTCTTTTATCTTTAATTAAGGTCAAAATTGTAGCCTTGGTAGAAATGTATAATTCGTCATAGGAAGCCCTTGTCGAGAAATCATCACCCTCAAATACATTTTCATATGAAGTTTGTATTGAAAGGATATGTCTAAAATAAGATTCCAAAATTGCAAGTCTGCATTCTAAATCCTGTACACTTAGAGTTTTGCCTTTACTGTCAATTAGTGTCTTTATTCTAGTAATCGAACCTTTAACGGAACTCCTTTGAGACTTTAACTCATCAATAGTAGGCATAATGATAAAAAAAAAGAAAGATTTTGGTAACAATAACTTATGTTGAACTGTATAAATTTATTATAATGTATCAATAATTATTTAAAAATTGTCTTCCAATTTATTTTGTAGTATATGTAAATTTGTGTTTAATTCATATAAAGTAATCGTATTTATTTAGTATATTTAATATTTTAGGAAATTTATTTGTTACGAAATTACCAGTAATTTTTTCTTATTTCCTTTTCTTACGATATAACAACACCGCACCAACACTGCTAACCACCGCATCAACTGCTAAACAACACCGCTAAATACCGCTAAACTATGATTCAATTAATTAAGCTGCTTTCAAATTTCAAAAATGAATTTAAGATGATTTTCTTTACCAAACTTCTTAAAACAATTTATTTATTTTTAGTTATTTTATATAAGCATATATCATATAAATATATACCACAGCAATAATTTTTACAGTAATGATGTTTACACCAATAATTTGTACAGATTGATTTTCACAGCAATAATTTTACGCCAATAATTTTTACACCAATAATTTTTTATTTAACGAAATCAATTTGATTTCAATTAAATTGTAAAGATATTACCCTAAGTGATACCCAAGCAATAGTATACTTAAACAGCAATTTATTTCCATGTACTCGTTCACCTTCACAATAAACTTGCATTAACCCTTCAGCACCGCTAGCTGTTTCAAATTTATTTACCGCTTTCCAAGAAGTAATTTTTTTTCACAAATGAACTAATTATATGTATTTTAATTTATATATTAATGAATTAATCACAATATTTCAATGTTTATGACCTTTCGATTAAACCTAAATCGACTCTACACTCGTTAAGTTTCTATATTTAATAACCTTCTTTTTTCTTGTTAAGAAAAATCAAAGAGTTCAAATAATAAATGTTCAACGAAATTTATGTATGTACTTATATTTACTAATATATAGTACTGAAATATTTCACTATTGTATTATATATTAATTTAATTATATTAACTATATTTCAGTTAATTTCAACGGAAATCGAATTCATTATAAGCAATAAATGTTCAACGAAATTTTATAATACTGAAATGTTTTACTATTACACTATAAGCAAAACTAATTATATTTAATTATAAAATTAAAATTAAGTTTTTACTATTAAACTATATTTAATTAATTTCACCGAAAATCGAATATAATTTTTTATTTTTATTAAATTAATTTCACTAACGAATAAATGTTCAAAATGACCGTATCTCGTCGGGGCCTCCAAATGAACAATATTTAATTTAATATTGTTAAAACCAAAGAAATTTAAAACTTAGTTGTGTCGAAATAAAAAACAACCTCGTTTTTATACGAACGAATTTAATCTGTTTTTTTTAAATAAAAATTTTACAATTTATATGTAAATGACATTTCTAATTATTGTAGAAGCGGTAAAAGAGTAATTTTAATTTTTAACGGATTAATTTTATAGTAAATAATTGTTAAAGCAAAACAAACATAATTTTTATAGTAATTGTCAAAACAAAGAATATCAAACATAAATATCAGTGCTTCTTCAATATTTTCAATATTAATAACATTAGTATAGAATTTCATTTAGTAATTACATTTTATTCAATATATATTATATTTATATTTCTGTAAGTTTTTATCCAGTATATAAAAATGTAAACTGTTAAAACAGATGCTATTAATTATAACTTTTTTTTCTTATGTACTTTGTATTATGTACTTTGAAATGATTTGAATTTTAAACAAAAGTCATTGACCTCGAACGGTTATAGTTTAAACAAGTTGTAAAGATAAGTTTAATGTTAGATTGTTTTAGAATTTTATTTTTATTGTTGATTGACGTTCGAGTGTAAAACATGTAAAATCGCAAATATTTTTAAAGAAGAAAAAAATAAATTGTAAAATTCAGAAATCTAAAAAAATAGAGTTTTTAATTGCGCCTAAAAACATTTGGTCCTTCGAGCCGGATTTCTGAATATAGTTAATATTGTGAATGTGATATTTCAAAGTGGGATATTTTAAACCGTCTATTCTAACACAGAATAAGGTTTAAAATAGAAAGAGAAAAAAACTTGTGATTTAAGTTAAAGAGTGTGATATTTTAAACCTTCTATTCTAACACAGAATAAGGTTTAAAATAAAATAAAACCTTGTGATTTTAAAACCATATATTCTTACACAGAATAGCGTTTAAAATAAAATAAAGAAAACTGATGATTTCAAAATTGCCATCAAAGAATATTTTAAAATAAAATGTAAAAAAACAAAAAAACAATTTGAGAAAAAAAAATTAACCTTTCCTGTTAACCTTTATATAAAAATCAACATTTTATTTAAAACTGGAAAAAATTTTTCATCAAAAAAAAAAGGGAGTGTGTAATTAATAAAAAAATTACTTTTAATTAAAACTATTTAACTTTAACATCAGGTCAGGTTAGTAAGTGTGTTGTTGAATTCTCAGTTCTAAAAGAAAAAAAAATTTTTTGTATTAAACATTGGAAATTTTCATCTTGACTATATTAAATTATTAAACTAAAAGATATTATGTCAAATTACCAATAAAACTATTAAAAAAAAAAAAAATCGATTATAATTTAAATTCATTACATTATACAAATACATTATTAAGTTAAACTCTATTATATTTACTACGTTATTATATTCTATTATATTCACTATTATATTCAAATACATTATAAAAAATGGCCGAAGCAAAAAGAATAGAGCAAATGATCGTCAAGCAAAAGGTCCAAAAAATGCTGACGGAAAAATTCATGACCAACTATAAGAAAGATGGCTCCGTGAGGAAAACGAGATCATACTACGAAAAAAAATTAAAGGATTTTCAGTCTATGTGGGACGTTTTCGAAGAGAGTCAAAGATCCATTCTATTCTTTAATGTGAGCGAAGAACTAGAAATTAACCATCAATATATTGAGAATGACGTGCATGCGGTGACACAGAGTTAGTCATTTTCATGTTACCGAAAGAAATTATACGGCTGCATGGGAATTGTTAATGGAGTGATATGATAATAAGAGGGTGCTCGTCAATAATCAATTAAAAAGGCTTTTAGACCACAACACGACCATCAATGAAAGAGCACGGGGCATTAAGAGGTTGTTGGATATAACATTTGAATGCTTACATGTAGATATAAACACAGAAGCATGGGATCCAATAGTCACGTTAACCTTCACCCAGAGATTGCCGCAAGCAACTCATCAGTTATGGGAACACGGAATAAGCAAAACTAAAACTACAAGCAGCCATAAGACGTTAAAGAAATTTTTAGGAAGCTGTAAATTCAAAAGGACCAATAAAAGCAAAATTCAAAAATATAAACAGTAATACCAAAATTAAACCAACAATCAACAATTTCCATTTGCAAACAAATTCGATGTGCTCGTTGTGCAATGGCCACCATGTTATAAGAAGATGTCAAAAATTTTTAGCATTAAATCCATCAAAACGGTCAGAAATTGTACGAGAAAAACGACTATGTTTAAATTGTCTGGGAGTTGGGCACATTCTGAAAGACTGTTCAAGTCAGCATACATATGTTCATTGCAACAAGCGTCATCATACTCTCATCCACTTCAAAACGAATGATGTTATAGTGAACAATCACTCCAGTGGTGGCACCAGAGCAGTCTCCAGTCCTTTCACATCATGTCAAAATGACACATTTATATCGACAAACCACATATTAAATGTTGATAGTCCAGTATTTATACCGTCAGTTCATCACAATCGTACAAATGACAATAATTAATTTGGGTATAAAATTCGAACTCATCAAATTCTACTTGCAACAGCATTATTAAGAATCCTAAGTCCAACCGGAGAAGAAGGTGTAGTGAGAGTTCTGATAGATACAGGAACACAGGCTTCATTCATAACAGAAAAGGTGGTTCAAAGGCATAGATTAAGAAATGAAGCAATCAACGCTACAAGCCAAAGTATTGGTCGAGAAAGATCAACATATTGACATCAATGTGGAAGGTATGGTACTACCGAAACTTACAAATTTGTTACCTCAAACTAATGTACAAAATAGACATTGGAAACACATAGAAGGTTTAGAACTAGCTGACCCGAAGTTTTACGAACACGGTCAGATCAATGTACTTTTGGGTGCTGACGTGTGCAGTCAAATTTAGCTAGAAGGTTTAATGAAGGGGGAACCTGGTATGCCGATCGCACAGCAAACCATATTTGGTTGGATTTTGTCAGGCAAGAATCATGAATCCGCACCACAAAATGTGACCATAAGGAATTTTGATTTGTCCTTAAATTTAAAAAAGCAGCTAAAATCTTTTTGGGTGGTGGAAAAAGTGCAAAACACTGTTTGGCAAACAGAAGAAGAGAAAGAATGTGAAAGGATATATACCGAAACAACAACGCGACGTGCAGATGGTACTTATGAAGTTGAGCTACCATTTAGAACAACGATACATAGTGACTTTTTAGCTCCATCTAGAAACATAGCGCTACAAAGGCTATACCAATTAGAAAAGCGTTTCAAAAATAATGTAGAATTGAAAACAGAATATATTAAATGTTTCTATGAGTACAAAACATTGGGCCACAAGAGTCTAGTTGATCCAGAAGAACTCTTACAAAATAGTGGGCCAGACAAATTATTGACAGTCACGTTTGGCATAAAAAGTGCACTATACTTAGCAGTAAAAACTCTTAAAAAACTGGCACAGGATGAAATGAATAATTTTCCTGTAGGCTGCAGAATCATAAACAAAGACTTTTACGTCGATGATCTGTTGTCGGGAGCAGATGACGTTGAAAGAGCATTACAGGATCAGATCATAAGCGCCACAAGCTCGGCAGGATTCTCACAACGAAAATAGATGTCTAATAGTAACAAATTATTGCAATCATTGCCAATAGAAGATTGTGAAAAATTACTTCCAGATCAAAATAATGACGCAGAGACTACTCGAACTTTGGATATACATTGCAATACAAAGAACGATTCTTGTGGATATTCCTTGTAGATTCTTGTGGATCAACCTTGAAGAATCTTTTGTGACCTGAAATAAAAGCATATTATCACAAATCGCACAGTTATTTCATCCTATGGGATGGATAGCCCCAATTATCATATCGGCTAAAATTATCATGCAAAGGTTATGACTATCAGGGTTACAATGGGATGATGAAGTATTAGCTGAATTAAGAAGGAATATTCCGAAAAAGGTGCAGCTAATGAGTTACGTGTCTTTTCAGACGCAAAGGATTACGCAGCTGTATTGTATATGAGTACAACGGAATCTAATGGCACAAGATCAACATTGGTTATCATTTCCAAGACAAAGGTTGCACCAATAAAGACCGTACCGTTGCCGTGACTTGAATTATGCGCTGCCGTGTTAGGAGCCAAACTCTTAAAGTATACTCTACAGGCTCCACGAATACCACAACCAATAAAATTATATGGATGGACAGATTCCGAAATTGTACTCGCATGGCTTGAAAATTATTCAAAATAATGGACAACGTTCGTCGCCAACAGGGTTTCGCACAGGGTTTGTACCGACAAAACAATATCCCGCAGACGTCGCGTCAAGAGGTTTATGTCCATCTGAACTTAAAACCATCCCTTATGGTGGCATGGTCCAAACTGGGTAATGAAATCATACACACATTGGCTAAATAAGAGGGAAACCCATACCCAGCCATATACCAGCCTTGAACAAAGAAAGCTTCATGTAAACCTTGCATTACCAACATTGAATAACAATATAATCGAGAACCAATTTTCGTCATATACAAGATTAATTCGCGTGCCCGCATACCTTTACCGATTCATCGCAATTGTAAACTCAAGGAAAAAGATAAAAGAGAAACCAACTATTTAAAATCTAATGAGATTAAACAGGCGTTCAAACATTTAATAAAGCGGGCCCAACAAAGGACTTTTGCAAGAGAGATAGCTATGTTTAAACGAAATGATAATTTAAAAAAAGGTACTTTAATAAAATTAAATCAGCTTTTAGATCAGGAAGGTATCTTACTGGTGCTCTTAAGTTTTCAGTACTTCCGTATTGAGAAAAGCATCCAATCATTTTATGCGGCAAAGATATCTTCACAAAATTATTAATTGAAAAGGCTCATAAAGAGTGTCTACATGGTGGACCACAACTGATGATGTCCATATTAAGAAAACAATTTTGGATTATTAATGCTCGGAATACAATCCGTTTTCAAATATATAAATGCATTCCATGCTTTAAACAAAGGGCTGAAACACGAACTCAACTAATGGGCGAGTTACCAAAAAGGCGAGTACAGATGGCCAGACCATTCCTACATTCGGGTTTAGATTATTGTGGCCCATTTGAGTTGGAAACCCACAAAGGAAGAGGTGCTAAACGGTATAAGTCATATGTAGCCCTTTTCATTTGTATGTCGGTCAAAGTTATTCACCTGGAATTAGTAACAGATATGTCCGCAGAAGGATTCGTAGCTGCTTATCGAAGATTTTATTCTCGTCGTGGATTCTGTACCAATCTATATTGCGATTGCGGTACTAATTTTGTAGGCGCGCATAAAATATTAAAAAATCAAACACATTTTGTGGTAGGAGATATAAAAATGGAAGTTGCTGAATTCATGGAAAATGTCGGAGTTAATTTTCATCTGAATCCCCGTGGTTCACCACACTTCGGCGGTCTATGGGATGCTGGAGTTCGTTCAACTAAACATCACTTAAAAAGAGTGTTAAATAATATCATACTAATATATGAGGAGTTCGCCACGATATTAATACAAATCGAAGGCCACTTTGTGAAATGACAAGTGATCCTCAAGATTTATTACCGCTAACCCCAGCTCATTTGTTAATTGGTGATAGCTTGTTATCTACACTCCAGCAATGTGTAATGGACTTGAATGTGAATAAACTGGATCGTTGGCAACACCCACAACATATTTTGCAGAGTTTTTGACGACGATGTAATACCGAATATTTGAGCCGTGTACAAAAACGTCCTGAATGGAACCGAACATGGGAAAATTTAAAAATAAATGATTTAGTCATAGTAAAGGACGAAAATCTTTCACCGAGTAAATGTCTTCTCGTTAGAGTTACAGATACTCATTCTGGCTCTGATGGATTAGTACGAGTAGTGACCGTTAGCGCAAAAAATTCAATCCTCAAACGACCCATTTCCAAATTATGTGTTCTTCCAATCGGAAACCAACCGCTTGACCAAACTGATCATAATTCGCAAAATCAAACCGATTCTAAATCAAAATCAAACTAAATCATCCATATAATCAAACATTCAAAATCACATACAATTCAATAGAACACTTATAAAACTATCAAATTCGTTTTTTTTTTTTTTCTTATATACAATTCATACACACAATTCTTAATTCGTAACACACTTTAAAAAAAAAAGATTAGATTAAATTCGTAACATTCCTAAAACAAATTAATATCATATATATCATATAGCAATTTCCACCAATATGTTACTAGTTATTTGAATGGGTAGTTCCAGATAGTGCGTAAGAGGCACTATATCCTCTATCTTTGGTGGCAACGATAGTTCCGGTATAGATGTTTTCGTTTCAAAGATGATAACAATTTCAACACAACCTAAAAACCAAATGGCAGAGGGGCTTATGATTGAAAACGCACGGAAAACGCGGCGGTCGAAAAAGATTATTCACTCTATGTTGGTATGATTGAAAACGCGTGATTAAATTTTAATTCGAAATGAAATGACGCTTGTCAAAAATAATGTTTAGTATAATAAAAACGTCAAGTAGGTATAAAGTAAGTAATCAAAAATGATTTTTTTATAAAATTTAAAATTTTAGAAACTATTAGAATTTAAAAAAAAATAAGTTTTTGTTTTTGATTATTAGTTTTTTCTTTGCAATTGATTTTAAAACATGAATATTTTTTTCCAAAAAGAAGTTTCATTTAAAGGGTTAGAAGTAAAATTTTCTACTAAATTATTTTCTTTTACCTTTCGTACCAATTTAGCGCATTTGTCCTGTTTTTTATTTTTCTCGTAATCCAAAAAGGTTAAAAATTAGAAAAGTTAGATTAAAAAAATAAAATTTTTTATTTTGTTTTCTAAAAGATTTAAAATAAATGAAAAGCTTACATAAACTTTTTTTTAATTTTTTTAAAACGTGAACATATCCACGCGTTTAACTTATACACAACAAACTAACGCCGTGCGTTTTCAATCATACAAATAAATTAAGTTCGAAAAGAACATTTTCCGTGCGTTTTCAATCAAACGATAATAGTTAATTTGACATTTCGGTAGTATTTACGTTTTCCGTAAGTTTTCAATCATAAGGCCCAGAATAAGTTTATTTTGTTTATCATATAAAAAGTTGTATAATTTTATTAAAAATTTTTTTTTTTTTTTTGTTTAAAGTGAAATCTGAATTGATTTTAGATAGATATGTTCTGTCTTCAACATCACATGATGAATCCACCTACAATTAAAAATAAAGAAACACATCAACAAAATATTTAAATTTATACTTATCTGAAATTTGGAAATTCAATCACCATCGAGTCACCATGGTCGGCGTCTTGGATCAGCTTGATCGTCATCTCACACCACCATTGATTGTTTAATTATTATTTAATGTAATTATTACCAATTTATTATTTAATGATAATTTGTATGTTTATGTACCTTAAATGCATGTGACAGATATTATTATGTCACATATCAATTCACATTAATGACTTTTTATTCAATATTTCATTTTCTATTGTTTCACTTATTTGAATATTAAAATTGAATTATAGAAATTAATTATTAAATTATATTTACATTAAATCTAAGTTGAACGCCAACGCAAGCATTGGAGTATGATCTTTGAACTAATCACTTGACGACTGTTTGTTAAATGACAATGAATAACCCCGTTTCCACATGTATTCTTTCAACTGTTGCATAGAAACGCTTCATGTTTCCGCTAGTATATAGTTACAAAAGAATAATGGTCTTCACGTAAAGGTGCATCGAAGCAAACATTTTCTACCTTACGTGAAAGAGTAAAGACCCATTGCAAAATTTGAATTGCAAACTAAAAAATTACAGATGACAGATATCTTGGTTGGTTTAGAGAAAATTTTATAGGTATCCTTCCAGAAAATTTGATTGGTATTTTTAAAAAATTTTAATTGATATCTGTCTCTTATATGTATTATATTATTATTTGAATAAATATTTATTTTTCATTTTGTAAAACCTAAATATAACCTAAAATATAATTTATAAGACATTTTTATAAATTAGTTAGTCGAATGTGCTATTTTTATTTAACGCCCAATAAATCAAAAGCAAATAAAATCTAAAAACGAAATGTCAAATGAACTTCAAAAAATATTCACGACTTAATTTTCTGGAACAAATAAAGTATGCAATAGGTAGAGGATATTTTAGTCGAGGATCGGAGGATCGGTGCATATTTTTTATACATAAAACAACAACAATGTCTCTCAAAAATTTCCTCAAATCCTCCGATCCTTCGATGCAAGACTAGTTTGCACTTTTACGTGAAGACTCCCAATATAGATTAATAACAAGAAGTGAATGTGAAAAAAGAGACCGAAAATTGCAAACAGAATGATGCAAAAATCGTAATTGTAACGTATAATAAATCGCTCAAGTTGCTCTTTTTATTAACAATATTCTAACTGCACAAAGCTACATTACAATTGTATTTAATGACATGTGATTTTATTATCCATTAACGTGACTGTACTTAAAGCTATATTTGATTTTTATTAATTAAAGCTGTAATTGTAATTAAGACTATATTAGAAAGAGATAAGACTATATGTTATTAATATATTTACATGTAGGGATGGTAAGTGTACGAATTGTATGTAATAATATATTAAAAACTTTAAACAAATATGAAAATAGATAATATTAATTTATTATGTTTTCTTCCTTTTTTTTCTTATTTACAACACGCTTCAATTTTTATTTTAAAATAAGATTTTTAGATACACACAGGATTCAGCCACGGTGCAAATGAAAATATTTGACAGTTCTCCTGCAAACTTTTAGTTTGCATTAATTTTCAATTCAGCTAGAATGCGAATAAAAAATTTTGACATTTTGACTTTGCACGGTGCAAAGTTTTTCACCAAGAATTTATTGGTGCAAATGGTAATGAGAATGCAAACGAGAAAGACAGAATTTTTATTATTTATAAAAAAAAATGGAAAATTATATAGTTTATATTAGTATTATAAAATTAAATTGTTTTGTGCACGTTTTATATATTTTTTCCTTTCATATTTTTTGTTGAAATGAGTTAACGCTGTTTATAATTTATTCAGTATTTCAGTTTTCATTCACGTTTGCGGAATTGAACTGTTGGTAAGAATGTAAAAAGTTTGAGTTTGCACTACAAAAATTTACACCTAGCGGAATCCGGAATATACTTGAAAACAGGGTCTTTTAATGATCGTTTTTAATTTTTGTTTTGCCAGAAATTATCTATAAATAAAGTAAGTAGAAGAGAAAATCTATCGATAGTCATGACATGATCTTACATGTATTACTGCTTTAGGGCGAACATTTAGCCGAGAGTACACTAAACGATTGACATATAATCAAGTGCAATCACACAAATTAGTGCACTATTTTCGAATGCACTAAAAAACTTTCCGAGCGCAATCTGAATGAAAAAAGAAACACAAAAGATAAACTCTGATCTGATCTGAAATTCACAGTGAAAAAAGAAACACAAATTCCCTAAGCTACGCTTTCTTCCACTACTTATAGAGTTGTCGTTATAGATTTTCTTAGTATCAAAAAATATGTGGAACCGTGTATCAATATAAAAATAATATAATGATAATTAAACTTTAATGATAAAATATTAACTTATGTATATTGAAAAAATTTAAGAATAACCTCTTTTATTTTATATTACATTTTTCAAATAAAACTTATTTATAATTGTTTTAATATCTAATATTGAATTCTAAATTTGACGACTGTATCAAACAATTTAACCACAGCCCTATTTCAAAAAACTATTAGTCTAATATTATTATTAGAAAATTTACTAATATTTTATTAGTTATTAGCAAAATTGTGTTTCATAAAAACTAATAAGGATATTTACGAGTTGGTGCAAAAGTGCAAATTTTTTTTGCACCCTAGCACATATTTGCACCAACTCGTGAACAATCCTAACATGAATTTTTATTGAACTGTCAAATATCGTTGATGTGCTTGTTTTGTTTACATAAAAATTTAATATGCTTACCAAAAATTTCACATATTCGTATATCTTCATATGCTTGACTTAATAAATAATCAGAAATACTTCTTTTCCACTTTTTTTAGGCATTTTTTAAATTTTTATCTAATATAGCGCTTACAAAAAATATATAAACAAACTTTTTTTTTTAGATTTAGATTTAAAAATAAGCTTTATGCATTCTAGTTATATTAAATCATAATTCATTCAATCATTACTTAAATTATATTCATTATACATTCATCTTAAAGATTAAAAGGAAAAACAAAAAAGAAATACATTATTTAAAATTAATTCATAATTCATAAATATAAAATTCATTATTTCAAATTACTTAAAACTAGTGAATAAGAATATGGCATTATATACTTCATAATAAGAAGCAGTGTTTAATGCCGGAAAAAACATTAATGCTATTTTTTCAGTTGTGGGGTGAGAAAAAAAAACAATAAAGTGCAAAAACAAAAGAAAAAAAAACAAATTTATATGAAATCTATAACCATTTTAAAAGGAGAGAACAGATATTATGCTAAGCATAGTTAAAAAAAAGCAACAGTTTCAGTATATATATATATGTACATAGAAAAAAATTTTTAAGTTAAAGGTGATAGCAAACTCTCGATTTCGCCGTGATCAAAACTTAGAAGCCAAAATTTTACTTTATTAACAAACTTATTTGCATTTCTAAGCAATCGTATTGATTCTGGTAGCCTATTAAACAAACGAACAGCCACCACGTCAAAAAAGTTACGATAACTTGTAGTTTGGAAAGCTGGAATATTAACAAAAAATTCCTGATTAGAACGCAAAGAATAAACATTAGAAATTCTGCTATTTAGATATCCACCTCTAGTAAAGAAGATTTTTAGCACTTTGTAGTAATATAGCTGTCTAGCAGGAAGAATTTTCAAAAACCTAAATAATTCCATACTATTAAAAAATCTATTTCTGTTGCACATATTTTTTATAATACATTTTTGTAAAATTAGAAGCGGGTTGATTTTATTTCTGTAAGCACCACCCCAACAGCTAACGCCGTACTATAACTTAGAATGAAAAATACCATAATGAAACATTTTAAGTACATTCAGCGAACATAAATTTTTAATTTGATAAAAATTTCTTAGTGTGCAACGTAAGTATGACTTTAGCGTGATGGAATGTTTTGACCAACTAAGATTTTTATCGATGATTATACCAAGATACCTAAAATTATCAACTTTTTCAATACTAAAACAGCCAGAGCTGCAGGAAATGGCAGCATTAAAAGTAACGCCCTGTCCATTCATGACAAGTTTATTTCAATTAGTCCCATGAAAAACAAAATCTATATCAGGAGTATCCTGCTGACTAAGGCTAAAAAACATTAGCTTAGTTTTATTACTAACAACTAACCTATGTTTCGAGAACCAGATCCTAAAAACACTTAAATCATTATTAATATCACAGACTAAATTAAAAGCACTATCACAACAATATGACACTCCAACATCATCAACGAATGCTGTTAAGCTTCCTTTAAACTTTTGGTGAAAAAGCGAATTTATATAGATAAAAAATAAGATTGGGTCCAATACAGATTCTTGTGGTACCCCCAAATTTATATTTTTAAAGCTACTGTAACTATTGCCTACTTTTACACATTGTGATCTGTCACTTAAATATGACACAAACCAATTAAACATAAAACCACGAAATCCTATAGCAGACAACTTCCGCAAAAGAATGGAGTGATCTACCATATCGAACGCCTTTGTAACATCGACAAAATTACCCGCACAAATTTTTTTATTATCTAAACCCTTATTAATATCTGAGCAGAACGCCAAAAGGGCGTGTTCGGTAGAACTACCATTCCTAAACCCAAATTGTTTATTGCAAAAAATTTAATCTATTTAAGTAGATTAAGACTCTATGCTTAATAGCTTTTGATATTATTGATAACAAAGTAATGGGTCTATAATTATTAGCGTCAGTTAGAAAACCCTTTTTGAAAAGCGCCATTACAACAGCAGATTTTAATTGACTAGGAAAAACGCCACACAATACACTAAAATTGAAAATGTAGGTTAAAACATCGACAACACTAAACGCAATACATTTAAAAAGTTTGTTTGAAATTCCATCAAAACCAGCAGAATTTGAATTATCGAGTAACTTTATAATATTCAGAAGCTCATGCGAAGTGATACTGTCATAAAAGAAACCACCACACAAATTAACTTCATCGGCAATACTATCGTGACTATTATCAAAGCTAGAGGATAACTCAATTGCCGTAGAAGAGAAATAATAATTAAACTCACAAGCAATTAAAGTTTCATCCGAAATAAGTTGTCCATTTTTATTTAGCTGAATTCTTTTAATACTATCCTGTGGTTTATTTAACAAACTATTTAACAGTCGCCATTCACTTTTTAAATCACCCTTACATTTAACGAACTCCGAACGATAAAATTCATCTCGACATTTCGATATATCATTTTTAACGGATTTACATAACCTATTATAACGCACCTTCAACCTAAAATTATTTCTCTGTTTGTACAACATAATTCTTAATTTGTTTTTCAACCTAATTTTCCTTAGAAGGTTATCATTCATCCACGGTTTTAGTTTTCTATTTTTATTTCTATTCCTAATTTCAGAAGTACTTAACACAATATACTTTTTTAATTTTATAATAAAATTACTATACGCAACACAAACATCTACCTCATCATACACATCTTCCCAAAATTCAAATCTTAGCAAGTTATTTAATTTATTATAATTAACTACCTTCGTGACTGAAAATTCATTAGACTTTCTATTTTTTTTCAACATTAACATTTTTTAGTAACAATCCTGTCATCGAATGATCTGTAATATTAAAATTGAATAAATCTTTTTCACAAAAATTTAATGGAATAGTAGCTAAACGAACATGGACGTGATCTAAACACGTTCCAGAAGATTGTCTAGTCGGTTCATTTATAATAGAAGCCAAACCATTCTCCGCTAGTATTGTCAAATAAGAATCAACACACTCACTATTATTCAAAATATCTAAATTCATATCTCCTAACACAATTAAATTAGTAGCAGTTTGATCTCTCAAAAATTTTGAAAATGAATCGAGAAACAAATTGATTGTATAACTATGCAGCCTATACCCACAAATAAAAGTAAAAGGCACGCCGTTAATGGTACAATTAATTTTAATAACATCAGCCGAAGTGAAATTGCAATAAAACACATCACACACATAATTGTCTTTAACAAACACACCAACGCCACCAGCACAATACGATTCATTAGTGTTAGCAAAAAATTTGAAATTCAGTATGTTGTAATTACTTATCTCATTATTGAAAATCCAAAGCTCGGAAACAAAAATTAAATCCGGAATATTTCTAAAAACTTCTAAGTGGGCCACAAGCGAATCAAAATTCAAACTTCTACATTTTGATGAACTAAAAATAAAGAACTATTAAGATTTGTAAATTCAAAAACACTATCACAGTTATTATATTCAGGATCAATGTTAGGATAATCAATAAATAGATCAAATTTTAAATTAACAGTCATTAAATATAGAAAGAAAAAAAATAAAAATACTACAAAAGATTTAAATTATCAAAAGACCTAATAATGAATATCCTATCATTGTCCTTTTTTTTCATTAAAATATTATTATTTCTGAACCACAAATATTTATAACGTTTCTCCTCCTTCGTCTTCTTTGCCGCCATGAACAGTGCTTTAACAAAGCTAGTGAAACCATAATTTATGTAAATTTTTGCTTTATCAACATCTCCAAATAAACCAGTATCAAGATTTTTGAAATTTTTTCCCTTCGACTTCATTATATCTTGCTTGACATCGTTTGAAGAAAGACGAACACATAAAGTACTTTTCACCTCACTATTT